>CM031236.1:170940996-171637168 GCA_018340775.1 Taxus wallichiana var. yunnanensis
AAACATAGAATTTTTTCACAATTTTTTTGAACTTAGAGTGTTTGCGGGTCATCACAGTCGGTGGGGAACTTCATGCCTTAAGTGTTTTTGGGAAAATAGTGCAAAAAGGAAGGATTTATCCCGCTGGTCCACTCAAGAATATTTTATTAATTAAATTTGACCGTTAGAAAAATTTTGAAGCGAAAATGAATTGGAACTTCAGGAGGCCATAAATTTCGACTGGGAGCTCTATTTTTGAAAAACGAGGACTTTTTGGAAATCTCTAGAAGTCCTCTTTGCATAGGAAGCTTAAGATTTAAATTTTGATGATGTTTGAAGGGTCAATTTTAAGAAAATGTCTTTCTATCACTTAAAACGTGAACTAGATTGTTTAACTTATAAAATTTGTTTGAATTTACCATAATTCCTTCTCAACATGCCAAACAGAATGAAGGAATTTTCTTGGAATATTTTAGGATAGATTACAAGAGTTACATTTTTTGTTTGATTTACATTTCGAAAATTTCCCAATTTGACAACAACGATCAGTGAAATTGTTTGAGCACTCGAATTGAAAGGTTCTATGGAAATTCCTTAAGTATTTTTGGTTACTTGGGATCGTTTTAATCCCAAAAGTTCCATTGGTATTTCAATTTATCTTTTCATTGTTGCGGGGGTTTCTCTATACTTTTTGATAAATTTTTGCAAGTACACAGTGAAAAAAGGATGGAGTTTATACTTGATCTTAAATAGATCTAGGTTTCTTTTACCAACTTGATATATGAAATTCATTCCCAATCCAATCTAACATATGAATTTGATTCTTTTTTTCAATTCAAGTATTCAAAATCCAACATACAATTCTGATTTCTAAATCATGCATTTCAAAAGAACAAATCGGTATAATAATATTTCTTCATGCATATTTACGTTTCAATTTTTGACCGAGAGATTTTGTACTATATTTCAAACGCATATTTCAAATGAAAAAAATCATTTGAACAAGGTACACAACTTCCATTAACTCAAATGAGTCTATTAGGACTTCTTTCCCATTTATTTTTAGAATATAACATATAGAATACACATCTTTCTTTTCTATTCACGTGAATCAATACAAGACATATTCTTCCATAATCACAACAATCTTCATAAATAAAACATGGTAGCCTTTCCATCATAGATAATATATAATTTCATCCACTTAAAAGCGGGAAAAGGTTACAATAATAAATAATCTCAACAAGCACTTTCAAATTTGTATTTTAACTCTCCTTTTCATTGACCCCCAAGCCCCAACCACAATGCAATAAGAAATGTGTTTCAACTCATGGCAACAATAGGCTTCCACAACACACATACAAATTCATATTTAATACATAGTCCATAACAAAATTTTAGTTTTCAACCACGAGATAAAAGACAAAAAACAACACTCAAAGCTTTCTCATGCTTGCTAAAGTACTAAGAAACTATGGGGATGCTACTTATGCCTCCCAACGGAAATGGGTATCTCCACTGAGAACAAACCACCAAAACATATCATTTCAAAACCCTAACATGCCTTTATGCCTCCCCCAAGTAACCCTTATTCTTCACATTTGCTTATGCCTCCCTAACCTCTTATGGTACCCCATAACGAGTAAAGAAATGCAAGATATTTATTTTGCGAGGTGGAACCCAAATCCCAACTCCTCCAAACTTATATATCCTCATAATACTTATGTATCCCCATAAGAATCCCCATAGTATTCTCCTACACCTTTCCTTGACCATCTACCCAACCAACCAATTAATAAAACAACACATTTACACACTCAACCATTCACATAAGCATAAAAATTAAAGAAGAGAATAACAAGATCCAAGCTCTTACCTTTCCATGATGGAGTTGTTCCAAGTTCAAAAACAACAAGCTTTATTCCAATGTAAACAATCCAAAATATCCTCCAAGCACAAGCATTCAACAATATTCAAAACCCTCCAAAGCAAGAGCTCTCAAACAACAAAATAATTCACCCAAAATGAAGCATTCCAAGGTGAAGTAACCTAAAAAAAAGTATGGGAATTTGAATATATAGAAGAAACTCGGCTGTTTTTGAATCTTGATATTATTTAATGTTTCAAAGGAAAAGACTACAAAATATATAATGGAAGCATTAGGAAGTTATATGAAAAACCCTCTACCTCTAACAAGATATTTTTAATGAAAAGTTATTTAATATAAAGATGTCTTAGAATAGTTCAAGATGTGGATCATTTAAATGATTTCAATATGGTTGTGAATATGCTAGCTTTTGTTACAATAGAATTTGATGAAAAAGTTAGGGATTTATTAATTCTGTTCTCTTTACGAGAGTTGGAATAGCACATTGTAATGGTGGTAAGCAACTCGGTTTCAGCTAACTCGAAGTTGAAATTTGAGGATGTTGTAGGGGTGATTCTAAGTGAGGAAATGTGAAGAAAAATATCTAGGGAATCTTCTACTTGAGGAAAACCTTTGACAGTGGAAAATAGAGGGAGACAAAATAATGGAGGAAGCTGTGGAAAATCGAAAGATCGGGCAAGGTCAAAATCGAGAGCAAGATTGTATCTTTGGAATTGTGGAAAGTCTAGGCATGCAAAGAAAGGCTGTTGGAGCTTCAAGATAAGAAGAAACAATAGGAAAAAAACAAGGAGGCAAATGTGGCATTGGGTAATGTATGTCGGGATGCTTTGATTCTTTCTTTGCATAATATTATTGAATCTTGGGTTTTAGATTCGGGGCTTCTTTTCATGCTACTCCACATAGGCATTATTTTGTTGATTATGCTCAAGGGGATTTTGGGCATGTTTTTCTTGGTGATGAAAATTCTTGCGGTATAGTTGGAAATGGTTACATGTTAGGTTAAGATACAAAATGGGAATACATGGCTATTGAAGGATGTAAGACATGTGCCTACATTAAGGAGAAATTGGATATCGACAGCCGAATTGGGAAGTGATGGTTGTACTGTGATATTTAGTGCTGACTGTTGGAAGGTTACCAAGGGTGCTCTTGTGGTGGAAATAGGTAAGAAGGTTGAAGCCTTATATTTAACCACTAATATTACTAATGATTGTGATCTTGTGGCTTCAGATGCAGATACAACATTATGGCACTATAGACTCGGTCATATGAGCCATAAGGGCATGGACATCATAAAGAAGAATTTGCCTGGATATATAGAAACAAGTTTGGATTTATGTGAGAACTACATATATGGGAAATAGAAGTGAGTAAGGTTTCTCAAAGTTAGACCTACGAAGAAAGAGAGTAAGTTAGAGCTGGTACATTTTGATGTGTGGGGGCTAGCTCAAGTATCATCTCTTGGGGGTTCAAGTTATTATGTTACTTTTATTGATGATGCAAAAAGGAAAGTTTGGGTTTATTGTATTAGAAAAAAATATGATGTATTTGATACTTTAGTTAAATGGAAAGCCTTAGTTGAGAATGAAACAAGTCTTAAGTTAAAATGTATTAGGTCAGATAATGGAGGGGACTATTATAGTAATGAATTTGATGATTATTGTTCTATGAATGGAATCTACGGGTAAAAGATGGTTCCAGGAACTCCGCAACAAAATGGGGTGTCGAAAAGGATGAACAGAACAATAATGGAACGTCTTTAGGAGCATGAGGATACATGCAAGACTCGCCTCTTTATTTTTCGGCGAAGCGGTGAGCACAACTGTTGTGTACTTGATAAACAAAGGACCCTCAAGTGCCTTGGATGGAGGCATACCCGAGGAGGTTTGGTATGGTAAGAAAGTCAATTAATCATTTCTTAGAGTCTTTGGATGTGAGGTGTTTGTTCATATTGACAAGGATGATAGGACCAAGCTAGAGGCTAAATCGAAAAATGCACTTTTATTGGAATGGCGGTGATGACTTTAGATTTAAATTTTGGAGTATTAAGGACAAGAAAATCATTGGGTCTAGGGATGTGGTCTTTAATGAGAAAGTCATGTATAAGCAAATGTTTCGGAAAACAGGGAAGAATACAAGAAAGAATATGCGGTGGTAGAGGATCTTCCTGGATGGGATAGTGACCCATGAATCGGTTCGGGAACCTACTCAACAGAACCCCAAACTCCTACGGTGAGGAGGTCTTCTTGGGTAAGAAAAGAACACAACATTTTTCTCCTTATCTTTATTATTTATTACTCACCGATAGTGGAGAGCGAGAGAGATTTGATGAAGCAATGCGAGGTAGATGCCAGTAAGAAGTGGGAGCAAGCCATGGATGAGGAGCATAAGTCTCTCATGGACAACTAGACTTGGGATTTGGTGAAGCTACCGAAAGGCAAAAGAGAATTGCAGAACAAGTGGGTGTATAGAGTTAAAGATGAAGAAGGAAGAAATAAAAGATATAAGGCCTAGTTGGTGGTCAAGGGTTTTCACGTGAAACAAGGTATATATTTTGATGAGATTTTTCTCCTGTAGTAAAAATGACTTCTATCGAATCGTTCATGGAATAGTGGTAGCCGAAGACTTGCACTTAGAATAGTTAGATGTAAAGACCGCATTTCTCCATGGTTACTTGGAGGAGGAGCTATATATGTAGTATCCAAAAGGATATGAAGTCAAAGGTAAAGAGGAGATGGTGTGCAAACTGAATAAGAGCTTGTATGGCCTTAAACAAGCTCCATGTCAATGGTATAAGAAGTTTGATAGCTTCATGATGGAGGAAGGTTATATTAGATGTCATTCGACCATTTCGTGTATATAAAGAAATTTGAGGATGGAATTTATATTATCCCATGTTTTTATGTTGATGACATGTTGGTTGTAGGTAAAAACATGCAAGAAATAAAAGTACTCAATAAACAACTAAGTGAATTCTTTGATATGAAGGATTTGGGGGTAGCCCAGACAAATCCTTTGTATGAGGATAACTCGGATAGGAAGGAACGGAAGTTGAATTTATCTTAGGAAGAGTACATTAAGAAGGTATTGGATAGGTTTAACATGCAGGATGCTAAACCAGTTAGGACTCCTTTGGTAGGACATTTTAAGTTATCAAAGGAGTAGTGCCCCAAGACAAAGTAAGAAAGAAACCAGATGTCCAAGGTACCTTACTCATCAGCGGTTGGCAGTTTGATGTATGTTATGGTGTGAACTAGGCTTGATATTTCCCATGCAGTGGGAGTTGTGAGTAGATTTATGAGTGATCTAGGTAAAGAGCATTGGCAAGCACTAAAGTGGATCCTTTGGTATTTGAGAGGGTCCATGGGGATAGTTTTGCGCTACGATGGATCAAACATCACTTTACATTGTTATGTGGATTCAGACATGGTGGAGATGTAGATAGCGGAGAGGAGCATGACAGTTATATTTACGTTGTAGGTAGGAGAGCAATGAAAGGTTATATTTACATTGCTTGGTGGCTTTCTCAACCATGGAGGATGAGTATGTTACTACCACAGAGGTAAGCAAAGAGATGATTTGGTTACAACAATTGCTTGAGGATTTGGGGCATAAGAGAGAGGAATGTAAGATTTATAGTGATAGTCGAGTACTATACACCTATCTAAGAACCCTACTTTCCACTCTAGGACGAAGAATATATAGTTTAGATATCACTTCATCGGGACATCTTTGGAGGAAAATAACTTAAAGTTGGAGAAGATTCATACCCGTCGAAATCCTACGAGACATGATGACCAAGGTGGTCACAAGGGATAAACTAAAGCTATGTTCAGCTTTGGTTGACCTATGCGGATGATAGTGAAGGGTTGAGAAGCTTGCTCCATGGAAATCGATCTCCAAGTGGCGAGATTGTTATGTTTATGGAGCCTGTTTTCATGTTAAAGTTTTGTACACCTTCCATGTGTTACACTTAGATATTTTATGGTGGTCCCGCTCGCTAGTGAGTAGGTCAAGAGTGTTTGGGGGCGAATCCCCCAATGGGGGCTCGGGGTGAAGCCCCCAAAGTAAATTTTCATGGGTGGTTTATTAACCCATGGGTAATGGGTAACCGTTATGGGCTGTTTTTTGGCCCATGATTATTTCGGTACCCATTGTTTTGTAAAATTGCCTCTTCACTACCTATTGATGTACTTATAAATAGATGGACATAGAATAGTATTTATATGAGTGTTTTTGTGAAGGTGAATAGTGTGTGTGAATTCAACTACAAATTCGGGAGGGTTTGTTGAGCATAGCTCTAAACGCGAGATCCTGTTATTATAATTGTGAAGACTCTTCACTTGTAATAAAATTTGAGCAAGTGTTCTTAGTGGATGTAGCCCACATTGGGTGAACCACGTTAAATATTGTCTTCGTGTTTTGCATATTTCATTTCTGTAATTTCTATTCATACTTCTTATTATTGTGATTCTGAGGAATTATTCCACATTAGATTCTATTAATTCCTAATAGAAATATTGTCAATATGGAGCTTAGGGTTGATCCACATTCCTATACTATCCAAATTCACACAGGTGGATCTCTTAACAACAGGAGGTATAAATTGCATGAGGATCAAAGGCACAACTGATAAAATCACTATTCTATAGCAACATATGTGATTTATTCAATCAAAAAGAAGGGGAGAGAAGAAAGAGGAAACCTATTGAATAAAAGAAAGGCCAAAAAGCCTAATGTTTTCTAACTAGTTTTTCTAAATGTGCAAATACAGGTAAGAAGAACTGTTATCCAAAATTCACCCCTCAAGGTAATTTTGATAACATGCATCAAATTCTTTAGTCCCAAGCAATTGTATTGATTCAAGGAAAAAAATCATGTTTCTGGGGTCCCCTCAGCTTCTTTCTAACTCCCCTGTCCAAGAAGAAAACCCAGCAAGTTTTAAAAATGTGGAAAAATTGCAAAAGTCAAGCTTGTGCCAAAATACGAAAAATCGGCTAAGTCTTGTCCTAGGTGATCTTTGGGACAGTTGGGACGTCGGGACGCGTAAAGGCGAACCGGCTGAAAAGTGGAAAAAATCGACTAAGTGCTGTTTTCATGCAGTTTGGGACAGCCGGGCCAAAGGTACGCGCGGGACGCGAACCGGCCGAAAAGTCAAGGACAATTTGGGACATCCGGGCCAAAGGTACGCGCGGGACGTGAAAATCCGAACCGGCCGAGAGAAAAAATTGTCAAGTTTGGGACATCTGGGACAAAAGTATGCGGAGGACGTGAACCGGCTGATTCGGCCGAAACATGAGACTTTCGTCCAAGGCAGTTTGGGACATCCGGGCCAAAAATGCAGCATGGGGCGCGAAAAGATGAAAGAGCCGAGAGCGAATGGAATCTCACCACGTGTCTTCACCGTAAAGAGGGACAAGGAAGCTAGAATCAGCCGAGGTAGGATATTTTCATCTGGGACAGCCGGGACAAAAATGCGCGGAGGACGCTTGGGACGCGGCCCAAAGCGGGCGAAGGCAAAGAAGAAAAGTCAACGTTTGACCCGTGAAACTTCAAACGGCCATAACTTTTGACTCCGAGCTCCAATTTTCACAAAATTGGACTTTATGGAATGAGCACCACGTCCTATATGACACAAAAACATATTCAACTCCAGTCAATTAATGCTCATTCCCGTCAAATGACAAAAAACGCCTGCCAGACCCAAAATAGCTGCCCGCACTCAGAAGGCCATAACTTTTGCATTTCTCAACGAAATCACACAAAATTGGTACCGTTGGAATCATGGCTCTGAGACCGACACACAGAAATAAATAAATTCTGGATTTGGTGAGATATCAATTGATTTTTTTATAAAACGTGGCCGAGTTCATAACACTGTTTCATTTGTGGTTGGGAGTGCAATTAAGAGGCACTGGTCATCATTCTTTCTCTCTGCAGCACCTAGGACAGTATGGGAGCCTTTTTCAAGTAATATATAATCATTTTACTCCATTTAATGCCTCTTACAAGTGGTTGAAGGATAGATTTTGGGATTTCCATTTTCCCTTCTCTTTCCCTTCTCATTTTTCTATAAATTGGAGTGTTGGGCTCATTGTAAAAGGGGGAGTTTTCAGATAGAAAAGCTCTATAAAAATTTCTTTGTGAAGCCAATGTGCTGCAGGCCCTTGTAGTGGACTCCTTGCATGGTGATCCAGGCCCTTATCCTGTAATAGATTGAACTGTGCATATCATGAAGCAATAAAATATCAGTTTGTGGATATATCTTCCCCTGCTATGTTTTCTTGCATTCTTCTTGCCCCTTTAATATTTCTACAAGAATATTTTGTCTATTATTATGTTCTTGCAGGGATCCATTATCATTGTGTATGCTTGGAATATCATTGTGAATGCATTTTACTAGATTATGGAGAACTGTCATCACCTCTTCTAGTGTGTACTTTGCCTCTGTATTTCATGCATTTGGAGACTACTCTCACACCCTCCTTTTCTGGTGTATCACCGCTTTAGTGTAGGCTTTCATTTTATGCATTCTCTCTCTCTGGTCCCTTGGAAATTTAGATTAGAATAGTTAGTTTCCCCTGCATTAGAGTAGATTGTGGCAGGTAGTTTAGGAGTAAGAACCAGCTTTCTCTGGAGGTCTATCTCAAGTAGCAAGTCCCACAACTTGGAGATAGTACCCATGTTATCCAATCACACCGTGAGTTCAAGTATATGCACTTGTATAAACACAGGGGTGCTGTGATTCGGTGATAAAAAGAAGGAAGTAAGAAATTTTGTAACTTGAATCAGGAAAGTACATTCATTTCAGTTTAAACTAAAGGCTGAAGTTAACTGAAATGTGATAAGATTACAACTAAAACATAATGAAAAAGGAAATATGAGGAAATTTTGAAAGGGCTTTGCCATGTAAAATGGACATTTTACATCTTTCCATCATGTTATTTCAAAAAAATACATGCTTGAAGGTTGTATATAAATCAAATAGTAATGCAGAAAGTAAATAATTCATGACATGGTCAAAGATAACAATTATCAGATTTCAGCTTCCAACAACAAGCCATGAAGCATCTAAATGAACTATTACAATGCCAAATTAATTTACAAGTGCACACTTTCGGGTACATCAGAAATGCTACACTACTAATGGAGTACAACTATGACAAGCAAAGTAGAGTCAATTTTCTGAATATAAAGTCATAACAACCATGTAATCAAAGGAAGATTCAAGATACAAAGTTGATACAAAGTCTACATGGTTGCAGAACAAGTAAAGTACCCAAGTAACCAATTCAGGAGGGCATATCATAAAGATTCATGATTTATAATTATCCATTCCAATCAAGTGTAGCTATTTAATTGATCATTTCAGACTTCAGGTCTTCATGAATATCAACTTCAAAAGCAAGCACTTCCAGTTTCAACATACAAATGAATGGAGTAAAGAGCAATAGAATATCAGAATTACATAAAGAAATGTAGAATATCAACTTCAAAAGCATGACAGAAAGAGATCAACCAAATTAGAAAAGAGAAGCCTATGGCTTTCATATTTTCTAACAAATTGATAAGTGCATAGGTACAGTTTACAAAAGATCACATATAACAGTGCAAAAATGATCAAATTTGTAAAATAGAAGTTATTTTTGACAATGGTACAGTCACAAAAATTAATAGTAGAGATCAACTATTATAGGAATCCACTACCATTTCATGCAAATAAGATCAGGTATAGATTGAAGAAAAATAACATTTGCACTCGAGGAAAAGAAATTAATACTCTTCACTCATATCTTGGAGGGTCATTGAATAAAGTATAAACGAGGTCTATTTTACATAATGTTTCAACTCACTTAGAATATTCAGAGCTCATAAAATTCAAAGATGGTGTTTTCAGAATAAGCTACAACAACTCAAGGCTAGAAAAATATATAAGGAAGTGAATATAGCTTCAAAATTCAATACACATAGTATGATAATCCATAGATATGAATACATAGCCATACCCTTGGTGTTGATTTCAAACAATAGAGAAGGTGGTTTTAACAATATGTTTAAAACACTATGAAGGAACATAAATGAGAAAAAACTCCAAGCCAAAAATAAATTTGTTAGTATCAAGAGGGATTTTAGTTGTAAGATCTACAAAGCAGAGTTAAACAAGACACCCAAAAGCTTGAACAAGCTCAAGATATTGGTAATAGAACCATTTTCAGAACGTAGAATGCCATCACGAATTGAGCTCAAAAGTTTGAGAGAATGATCAAATTGTTTTTAGAAGCTACAAACCCTCATACCAGATATAATCGAGTCATAAGAATGAGGAAAAATATATATGATACGAGATATGTGTCAAAACAAGTTCTAGTCACTATGGGTGCCATCATAGAACAAGAGAAGAATGAAACAGAGTGCAAAATGATTCAAATCAGAGAAAAGTATAGATCTAGGCCATTAATCAAAAAACCCATTAATGGGTATCAGTAAATTAGGGTTGGATCAAAGTATTAGAGGATAAAGAAAACTACATCAACCAACAACTCTAAATTTGAAGCAGAATGGAGAAATAGGATCTCAAACTTAGAGATTAAGTTTTCGAAAGCTCAACAAATGATGGTCATGAAGGGATTTTTGAAGAAAATGCAAAGTTTTCTAGAAATCTTAAAAGACCCATTGATGGAAACATAACGTAAAGCAGTAAAGCTAAGTCCCAAATTCGGTTATGAGAAGCAAGTATAAAGTTCAAGTGCAGAGCCAAATAGGAACAACAATGGTGAATACCCATAAGAAAGGAAATGCAAAATATCAAATACCCAAAATGGAAATCATCTAAAAAAACCCGCCACAGTCGGTTCAAAGTAAGCTAATAGGAAGAATCATGAAAACCATGATAATAAGATCTTACCAGCTTCAAGTAAAACAAAACATTCACATTATTGAGCCATTTATAAAAAGATGAATCCAGAGTTACCTTCAAAAGAGTTCACATTCACGAGGTAGGAAATGAAGTTCAATGGTAATGGCCGAGTCCTTAAATAGAAATACCCATCATGAAAACCTCACCTCAAAGAAAGAAGAACATTCAGAAGTGAAATTGAGCAGATATTCATATCTTTGTGAGCTCCAAACCGAGGGATGTCGGGAAAATAATCGAGACAGTGAATAAACCAAAATCATAAGGTTCACCTTTAGGATATATGCAATGATACATTTCTCAAACCTTCAAAAACAACAAATGCACAGCCAAGATCAAAGAAAACATAATGGAAGTTCTCTCAGTAGAACTCAGAAAGTAGAAGAAGATCATCTGAATGAGCAATGACCATCAATCACAGAGGTAAAATAATCTCACAGAGATAAAAAATGGTGGTAGGGAGAAATTTTGCTAGGGATTCACCACTCTAAATGAGAAAATGACATGGATCAAATAACAAGCTCAACAAGCTTATACCTAACTCAACTCACCTAGAGTTACCATCAGAGGCCAAGATCAAACCGTGAAAAGATAGACAGTCAAAAACCATGCCTGATTCCACCCACCACATTAAAATGCCAAGACAAAACCCTAATTGAGGGTCAAAAAGATAAACGATGTCAGATGAGAAAGTACAAAATCAATGATGCTCAACAAACTCCTACTTAAACCACGGTTCATTTAAAGTACGTACGTGTTGAATAATCTATCACAGACAAAGGTAAGGGTCAATGCAACGTCAGGAATGGGGCCAAATTAAAATAATGGGTATAATGATTATTCAAACAAAGACTATAGTATTCACCATCAGATATGCAAAGGGTCCTGTGGCCTCATCTTCAAAAGTGCTAAATATTCATCAAGATTTGGATCATAGCATATGCTATGTGTAAATGTGGAAGAGAAGACAAATAATATAGTCAATGATTATGTGTGTTGACTGAGTTACAATATTCAAAAATCATGAACCTTGTTATTATATGCAATGAGGCCCAAAAATGATTAAATGGCCAAGTTATGAGTAGCCTATGATAAGTGGTGGAGTATAACCAAAGGATATTTTACCTTAACATTTACAAAGATTGACTTCAATATTTTACAAAAGGGAACATCGTACCCTCCAAGTGTACACACATCATAGGTGGTCCCCATAGTGGGAGAGTTTGAAAATGGCTCAGAGTGCAATTATCTATGTGATCACAAAAAGACGAAAAAGATGTCTTCATCAGAACCAAAGGGACATATTATTTTGCATCCAAGGGGGCAAGTGGATAAAAATTACATATGTCACATAAAGCACTAGAAGACAAAGATTGCATGCACATTGGAGAAGACTTGTTCATCAAGCAATATTTAATATTAGTAGAATTATTCACCCATGCTTTATTAAAAATAAAATAGTCAACTATAGTTTGACCTAGTGGATTTTTTGTAACCCAAGGCTATTAATGCCTCAATGTATTAGCATGCTTATTTTATTCCTTTATTTATTAATAAATAAAGGGTAAAAATAGGATGCATGGGCAAGTACACTTTTATTCTATTTTTAGGATGGGTGGGATGGATAATTTTGCTATATATTGTGTGCATTGGCAAAGCACAAAAGGAGGAATTTTAGACACAAGAGTGCTGAAGAAAATTTTGCCAGTTTTACCCTTTGAATGAGAAGTATATTCTTCCTTTCCAATTATTTGCAGTCTTGTGTATTTTTATTAATCCTTTTGAATGTCAAATTCCTTGGTTAATCATCCTACCCTGTTGCAAATTTAGTATTTTCTACACGATATTAGTGTGCATGTGTAGCTTAATAGTATTGTTGTGAAAATTTCCCTTAATTCATCAAGTGTTTTCCTTAATTTTCTACTAAAAACTATTGGTTTGTGCATCCATAATCCATTTTCATATCAATTGTGCATGTACTCAGTCAAATACCTCAAACAATTTTGGTGTATCACCCCAATTTTGAATCCATTTTACAATCATCTTTTACCCTCAAACCACGAAAATTAGTTTAGGATACATCAAGAAGGAACCGACCTTGATACCGGAGACTCACCTAAAAATAGGTATACCCACAGACGTGAGGTGTTTCCATTGTATCTACAAAATAGAGATACATTTTGCAAGCTTAGAACACCTGCAACCATCTCTCTATAGGGTGCAATTTCGAGAGATAACAATTACCAATCTAAGTTAGGTCCTTAGGAGAATAAAAAAGTATATAAATGCTCCAAGAGACATTTTGTAGCTCCAAAGAGAGAAAGTGTATGTAGATTCCATAATTTTTTTTGAGTGAATAGAAAATACCCTTATTTCTATTCCATTTTGTGAATTGTGTAAATTGTCATCTCGTCCCATTTTTCAATGTCAAGATATATTAGAGAATGCTGCAATATTAGAAGAGAGAGAAAATTTAGTATATTTCCAAATGTGAGGAAACTGGAAAAATAATTATGTTTTCCACCAAGAAAAGGTGGATAGAGAGTGCATGGATATCCTAGTGTAATGGTGATAGGATTTAAATTTATTACGTGAAAAGGAAAAATGTCACCCATATAGCATGAACTATACACACTAATGATGAGAATTCTAGAGGAGATAATTTAGGAGATCAAAGGTGTAAGGATCAAAATGGATTAATAAGAGTGTCAGAGATGTCTTGAACCTCACACAAATGGAGAAGAAGGAGAGATAGTGTGTGAATATAATGTGTAAGGAATCCATGGGAGACTTGGTGAGGACTAAGCAATACATTAATGTGAGACATGTGTAGAGAGTGAAATAAATGGAGATAAGAGAAAAGACTGTATAGAGATTATATCACATAATAAGAAGGATTGTGCGGAATGTTTATGATAATTGAGCATGAGAAAAAAGGAAAAATTATAATTATATTTGTGAAGAAATTATAGTGTAGAGTATTCAATCGATATTTTTATGTGTGTGAAGAGAGATGGAATTAAGAAGTCAAGTGTCCTAAAGAACCATGAGGAGATATGTGAGAAATTGTAATATTTTGTAAGGAGAACACATATAAAGAAAAGGGAAAGGAACATAAATATGAAAAGTGATAGAGTGAAACCATAGTGATGGAAATAAGTAACTTGGATTCGTGAGAAGATAGAAAAAAATGTCCACAAAAAGTGTAATAATAAAGTAAAATCTTGTTCAGTGGTGATCAACAATATGAGCACCGATAACCTAGTATTTGATGAGGTGGTTTAGAAATTAGTATAAATATGCATTGGGTATCCCAACTCATATACAAAGACATGATTAGTACAAGGTCACTAGGGAATTGAGTACACGAAATGTGAAGTGTAGAGGGAGATTGTGACCTTCATTGATTGAGATTTGAGCGATGTATTTACAATAAATTCATGTCATTTCCTATAGGGGAGGCCATGTTAATATGATAGATAGATTATCTAGAACAAGAGAGAAAATATTATCAAGGTGCACAAGTATAGTAGGACATTTCATCTATCACTATTGATGGATGAAGACATAGAGCGACAAATACACATGGTGGTGAATAGAGAAGATGAAGGATGAGCATGTATTGGAGACCAGTAAAGAAGTTCACATGTGAATATAGAGAAGGCCAACCTAGGGTTTGGGAAATATAGGTTAAAATATAAAATAGAGACACCTAAAAGTAAGAGAAATGTATAACGTAAGAAGGGAAATGAAATCAAGTGCATTTCATCGTCATGGTAATGTATGCAAATATTGTGGAAGATGAGAAAGAGGGAGATGAGGAGGATATGGTTGTTGGATGTCATGATCATAAATATGGTGACTTGATATCACATCTAGAGGGCATTGAGAGAAAAAATCAAAAAGTGTCTGGAGTTTATGTAGGAAAATCCAAGGTTCAAGGAAATCCTACACAATTTTGGCTAAGTTTGGATGCATGCAAGTTGGAGAAAATATGAAACATGAAGAGGAATCTCAAAAACGTGAGAGGGTGATTGCATGGAATTTTATGAGATCTTATTGCAATAAAATTATTTAATATTGTAGTGTGCATGTAATACGAAGTATAATATGGTGTGTAATAGTGTGCAAAATGTTTGAAAGACTAGAGTAGGCAAGGAAGAATAAAGCACAATGGTGTGCATTGAAGTTTTGAGATCATATAAGGGTTTAAATAAGAATAGTTGAGTAGAGGTTCATTATGATTTCAAGATAAGTTATGTGTATTATATAAAATGTGTGAAAGAAATGAGAACATGAAAAACTTATCATAAAGTAATAAGGATTGTATAGGAAGTGTGTGGAATATAGAGAAAAGTGAGAAATACCACGTGCAATGTACATAAGAATTTGAAGGCATAACTTGAATATTAAAGTGTGTGGTAGAACAAAAAAGAGGTGTGGTAAAGGAGAACAAGAAAGAAGTGTGTGATAGAATTTATGATTGGATTTAATGATAAAATATGTCAAGAACTTGCATGAAAAAGTATGCTAACAAGGACTCAACAGTCATAAGAGCTGAAAATTTAGATCGATGTGGCAAACAAAAAATGTCCTTATGGTAATGAGGAAACTCTTAGCATTCAATGAGCCCAAGTTCAAATTTGAGTTTGAACAAAAACTTTGGAAGTATCTAGAAGGTAATAACCCATCCAAGGGAGATTGAAACAAGGATATAGAATGCAAATGTGGCTACAAAAGAAGGTTGAGTTCATGATTTGAGGGTTATCTCCTCATGGTGGTAAATTTTTCGGAATGGAAAAGGGAATTTTTTTTTACTTAAATTATTGAATATGCATACAAGGCACAAGAAAACCAAACTAGGCTATGTATATAGGAGTACAAAAAAAGTTTTTTTAATATGTATGGGAGATTTTTAATACATCCATAGAGATAATTTTAATCTCGGTATTATTAAGCAAAATGAATAATAGAATAAAACCTCGTGTATAATATAAATCTATAAATTATTTGTGCGATTTGTTATGTGACTCTTTAGCATGGGTTTACCTACACACCATGTGTCAAAGGAGTTGACCAAGATTTTTCACAAATAGAGAAAGAAGAGAATATACAATAATAAGTCCTAATAGATGGACCAAATTTCATAATGAGTTGTGTGGAGGAAATATTCCTAAAGGAAGAACTAAATTATTTTTCATATGAGTACAAATAAGAGAAGTCTCCAATCGAAGGAAAGAAAATCATAGGAGATTGCATGAGTTAATAAACTCCAAGAAACATGTGGTACCAAGAGAAACATGGTAGATAAATGATATTGGCGGAAACTTGAACTTTGCATAAAGTAAATAAAATTAGAAAATTCCATGTAGAATATCATTTATATGAGCATGTAAGAAAGGAAGAGAAGATCAAAAAGAGGGAAAATATTAAGCATATGATCTAAACATTTTTCATAATGAAGAGAGTGCAAAGAGAAAAGTGTAAGAGAAATATATATCTCAAGGTGGACTATGAAGATAAATTTAGAAATGAGAAGGTGTGTGGAAAATAAAAGCTTCCATAAGAATATGAAAAGGCAAAGTGGCTCCTAGACATAAGAAAATATTGAAAGGGGAAAAGGAAAAATTACATCCATGAGAGAAGGTGAGGAAGAGAGTGCAAAAAGGATAGAGCACACTAGAGTATTCAATATGGAGGATAGTGATTCCAATCACTTCATGGTTCATAGTCAATTAGATTGTCATTTAGAGGAAGATTCATAGAACGAGGTTCATTTGGATTCTAACAATGAGGAGGACATTCCTTCTTCCACCCTAGTAGAAGAGGGTTATCTATAGTGTTCAAAAATTAATGTAGAAACTAGTTCCATTCATTTTGTCTCAAAGGAGTTTCAAACTCTTGTGTATAAGGAGAATTTTTAAATTATGATTTCGGTTGACAAGTGAAACTGTGAATCGAAACTCTAGAGCCAGTTGGAATAATGTGAGAAAAAATAAGAATAATGTGAATCGAAACTCTAATAGTTTCAAGGTTGATTCTATAACTTACTCAATCTACATAACACGGAAATAAAGTTTTAAGTACCTCTTGTGTTTGATGCAGGAGTAAAAAAGGTGAAGAAAATCATGTAGAAATTTTTCCTAAGTGTGGGAACGTGTGAGGATGGAGAGAATGCTGATTGGAGAGAGGAAGCACATCAAAGTGAAAGGGTAATTGTGTGGAAGAACACAAGGAATTTATACATCAGATAAAATTGAAGAACATAATACACGTAATACTAATAAGAGAAAGGTGCACAATAGGGCATCAAATTTTTTGTTGTGAAGGAAGAGAGTGATGTGAAGAAGAATAATGGATAGTGATAGTGTTGGTACTCAAAATGGTCTTGCCCCATCTATGGCTTTGCAAAATTATTCGTTCTCACGGCCTTTGTCATTTTCCCCTTCCCGTATCATAATTGGTCTATCTTATTGCCATTTTCATCCTCGCATACTTTTGGTCGAGGATCATGTGTGGGTCTATATTTGTCTCATGGTTCCTTTGTTCCTCTAAAAAAGCTCTGTATTTTGGGTCTCCCATGCTATGTTCCTTCAAAACTCACATTTTCCCATTTCCTCAATTTTCCACAGTCAAGATTTGTTGTCCCTACCATTTTTTCCCTAAATACTCAAGGAGAAATGAGTTGATGTGTCCCTAAGGGTTGTGTTTGAGCCTTGCAATAGTCTAAATTCTCTTTCCTTGAAGAAAACCTCATTTCCTGGCTCGAATGGATGTTTATCTATGTTTTACGGTTTGATGGGCATCTCTCCTTGTAAAATTTGCATCATTCAGTTGCCAGGGAAACATGGCACCTCTTACTGCAGATCATCTTAATACTTTGGAAATTCCATGAAATGCCTCACTTTTAAAATGTGTCCACATGGAGGAATGAAACTTGTTTAAGAATCAACTTTTTGGTTTGGCTTTGATGTAGTCATTGTTGATTGCCCTGCCAAGTGGGGGATGTTGTTGTCTAGAAAGTGGGCAGCAAGTGTCGGTGGTAGTATGCAAATGGACATGTCTTATGCCACTATCCCCATTGAAGGAAACTTAGTGAAATTTTATGGAGAGAAGAAGATGATGTACTTGATTGAAGACCCAAGCAATGCATCTTATGAATTTTTACAAGAAGTTGTTGATCTTAACAATTTTGTGAGCTTTGTGGATTTCGGGAGTATGAGAGTGGAAAAAGAACTCCTAAATATGTTGCTTTTTCTGGGAATTTGGTTTGTGTTTCAGCCTTGAAGAATGTCAAGGAATTTGACTTAAACACAATGGAGGAGCTTCAGAGAAGATGGATGGCTTACAAACATAACAAAGAATAAAAAGAGGTCTACTTATAGTTGTTGAAAACATATCAAAACCTCTTGGCATGGTTATATCCAGGATGGCAGGCACTTGAATTGTTTCCTTGATTATTTTCTTTAAATCAAGGCATAAGCCTTCTGTAAAGTGTATAGTTTGTTGAGTGTTCCCTGTTTTTTCAATTTTTGCTCATTCTGGACCTTGGTGACCTGTTTTTGCTGGCTTCTTTGTTTTTTTTTGAAGATGGCTCTTGGTTTCGCTTTGAAAGATGACTTTGTTTCCCAATGGATATTTTGGCACTTGGTCTACTATTGTTCTTGTGGCACTCCCAGGGAGTTCCCATCCTCGAGTCAGAGCCAATGTTGGTGCTCAAAATGGTCTCACCCCATCTGTGCCTTTGAAAAATTATTCATTCATGGCCTTTGTCATTTTCTCCTTCCATGTATGGTGCTTGGTTAGTCTTATTACTATTTTTAGTCTTCCCTAGGTCGAGGATCATGTATGGGTCTATATTTGTCTCATGGTTCGTTTGTTCCTTAGAAAAAGATCTGTATTTTGGGTCTCCCGTGCTCTGTTCCTTCAAAACTCACATTTTCCTGTTTCCTCCATTTTCCATAGTCAAGATCTGTTGTCCCTACCATTTTTCCCTAAATACTCAAGGAGAAATGAGTTGATGTTTCCTAAGGGTCGTGTTTGAGCCTTGTAATAGTCTAAATTCTCTTTCCTTGAAGAAAACCTCATTTCTGGATCGAATGGATGTTTCTCTATGTTTTACGGTTTGACGGGCGTTTCTCCCGGTCAAATTTGCATCATTCAGTCGACAGGGAAATGTGGAACCTCTTGGTTGGATGCGGATCAGCTTAATACTTTGGAAATTCCATGAAAAGCCTCATTTTAAAAATGTGTCCACATGGAGGAACGATGCTCGTTTGAGAATCAAATTTTTGGTTTGGCTTTGAAGTAGCGCCGGGAGGACACGTGGAGGGTTGGCAGGAAAGAGACAACGGTGGCTTTTTCTAGGTTTCAATACTTAAAAAAATTCAATTTTTTTAGGAAGTCCAGACACGGAAGGAATGGTGCTAATTTGAAGATTTACTTTTGGGATTTGCCTTGGAGTAGCATTGGGAGGACACATGGAGGCTTCCACTGCTTTCCCATACTTAGACAAATTTTTATGCAGTTGGAGTAGTTTGGCAAAATAGGACATTTGGTGACCTCATCCTCATTCAAGGTCTCTACTTTGGGCAGCATCTTGAAGTTATGCCATGGAGACACGTGGAGGAACCATGTGTGTTCGGGATCGGCCCTTGAGTTTCATTCTAAAGAAGCACCAGGCTGACACGTGGAGGCCTCGCTCACTTTGCATTTTACTTAGAATTTTTAATGGACAAAAGGAGACTACCTCATAGCTTGACATGTGGCACCTTCCACTGAACTTCAAGCATTCAGATAGACCTCATCAGAGCAAGACACATGGTGAGCCCACGCTCGTTCAAAGTATCAAAATTTTGGGACCATCTCAAGGAGCGTCGTGGTGACACGTGGAAATTTGAAAAGTCATGAGGGGTGGGGAAGCGGACCATCGGAGGAAATTCAAACTTTTCACCTCTTTGCTTCATAAAGGTTAAAATAGTGAAAATGGCCCACGAGACCGATGGGAAATAGTCAATATTTTTCCCGGTCAACGGTGGAGGTGCGGACCCGCGGAGGAAAATTGGAAAATTTTCCTTTTGATAAAAAGGAGTTAAAATAAAAAGGAGAAGCTTAGTTCCACTGGGATCCACATTAAGACACGTGTCAAAAGTATTTCTCAAGTGTGGAGCTGCGGGGAAAACTTGGAAAAATTTCCTTTTTCCAAAAGAGAGTCAAATGGTAGAATTTCTTCGAGTTTCTTTTGGGGCCCACCTCAGGACACATGTCGGGCCCATTTTTAGAAGTGGAGGTGTGGAGAAAAATGGGAATTTTTCCATTTTTTCAAAAGGGTTAGAAAAGGTCAAAGGAAGCCCCTGAGCTTGTTTTTGCATCTTCCACATGGACGACCCACATTCAAAATCAAAGATCAATGACTGCTGAGCGTCTAAATCTGATTTTCCCCCATATTTTTGTAAAACTCTTGGGAGTGTGAGTCTTCATGATTTCTTTCTATTTTCTACACGTCAAATAGAGGAGCGAGTTAATTTTGATATCTAGAGTTTGGTGGAGGAGATCTGGAGGTGTCTTTCACCATTAAAGTAGTTTGACTCTCGGGCCTGATCTAGTTTTCCATTTTTCTTCTCCTAAGCATGCAAGGGACTAGATTTGATTGATATGGGGCGGAAGTGGTTGGCGAATGGATGGAGGCATGTTTTCCCAAAAATGGAGTTGAATGCGGGAGAAATCGAGGATATTTTCCCTCGAGCACCTAAACACTTTTACAGATCTGATTCTACAAATCACGAAAGAATCATGGCAAGCACTAGTGCATTTAAAGTTTTTATCTTTTGGGAGGAAGTGGCTCGGTTGCAATTGTTATAAAGGTCACGAATTTATCGTGTAAATGGTTGGGAGTATTCGGAAATATCATGACTGATTTTCTCCAGTAGAAAAAGTTTGACAGAGCCCATCCATTTTGAGAAGCCATCTAGAGAAACTTGTACATCTCTCTTTGTGTCAAATTTGATCGTGTCAAGGTGGTTGCAAGTGTATATCTCTCTTTGTGTCAAATTTGATCATGTTAATCTTGAGTAAAGTGTATCTATTTCATCTCCGAATGCAAATGATTTTTTTTTTTTGTTTCTATTGCAATCTTGTACCAAAATAGGGTCTAATCACATAGGTCTCTGTCCTTGTGATAGTTTAGTGGCATCTAAAATTTCATCTCTCGAAGCGCCTTCAT
This sequence comes from Taxus wallichiana var. yunnanensis, assembly GCA_018340775.1. Classification (NCBI taxonomy): domain Eukaryota; kingdom Viridiplantae; phylum Streptophyta; class Pinopsida; order Cupressales; family Taxaceae; genus Taxus; species Taxus wallichiana. The sequence goes on from CM031236.1 coordinate 170,962,000, forward strand.
CTCGGGATCGGATAAATGGTTTAAAATCACTTTTCTTTCATATTTTTTATAGAGCTTCTCTGTAAGCCTCTCGGGTGTACCTCAAGCATGACTTGGTTTAAATCTTGGTGCTTTATTAGGGTCCTATAACTTGAGCCTTCTTGACGAAATCCCATAGATTGTGTGAAAGTGTGCTGATTTGGGCCTCCATTGAAGAACATATTCTAGTTGAGGAAACAATTTATCTTTTTGTGGAATTTTTTGATTGAATCTTTCCATTTTGCATAAGCTCTCAAGGATCTAGTGAGTCAAATCCATCCTATCTCCCCTCCCACAAAAATTCATTTAACAAAAACTAATCCTACCCATACTACCCCTATTTTTGCTTTGTATACCCACCCAAGACCAAAATCCTTTTACTAAAGTATGCAGAATAGATCAGGGTCTCAAATGTCTTTAGTAACCTTTGCCTTGTTGTGAAGATATCTCCATGATCTGGAAGTGACAACTCATGAGAGTCAGATCTGGTGTGTTGATCATATTTTCCCCAAGGTCTTCTTTACAAAATTTATGCAAAAGAAAGGTACCTGTATCTCCTTTCAAATAACAAGAGGTTACAAAATAGGTTCTCTTACCTTGGTTGAAAGGCACAACCTAAAATAGTGAGGATAAGATCACATCCTTTTGAGGTGCTATCCATCTCTCCACAAATCCAATTAACAAAGGCACATCTAGATTTCTCCCCGGCTACTAAATGACATATATTTATGATATGCTACCTCTAAGCTCCATGTTGAATTAGTGTTTCTACTTGGCTTGAAAAGGAGAATAAATTTTGGTACCAACAGATAGCATATAATATATTTGGTAATGTAAAAGGATTATCAAGAAACCAAGTGACTCAAGGCACACAAATATTGGGAAAGAACTATGCTTAAAGTTAAAAGATGCACATAAGTTGCAAAATAATGAAAGGAAGATTGTACACTATCTTGAATTTTGATTACATTAACTAGTGTATATATATTTACATTTTAGTTAATCATTTTGGTGAACCCATATTTTAGAATATTTTTTCCTAGGATTTATTTCAAACCCCAATGGCTAAGAATACTTCATCTTCTTCTCTCGCCATGTCTGATTTTATTGTCAACCCTATAGATGATGTGGATGCTATTGATGCGTAATCACAACACCCAGAGTGTCTATAACTTGATAGATTGAAACTCTTAGTGTGATTGCATAACATGGATATTTTACCAAAGTGTGGGACTTTGCAATCAAGAAATCTCTCCAGATGAAGGCCGGTTCTTATTCCTCTATTCTGATGCATAGATCAAATTGTAGAGGATCTACTATAAAATATACTCTAACTTGCCAAGGAGACAGGGTTAAGAAGATTACAAGAAAATAAACCTAAACTAATAAAGGTGATACACCAAAAGGAATGTTGAACACCTGTTTTTCCATTAAACACAAAACATTAAAAATGTAACACAACCACCATGCACAGATAACTAGGATTGCAATGAGAGATTAGGAAGATGCAATGAATATAAGAGAGGGTTGAAATTCATCCACATACTTTTATTATTTCTCCACAAATTGATACAGTGCATTACAATGGCCAAGAGGCACAAACTTGCATTACAGTTTTGATGGGAGGTTTGAACTCCAAAATCCACTTACAAACAAGAGAAGAAGGGAGGGTGCAAAGAAAAATTATCCAACATTAGAAAAATTCCCCTCCTTACAATATATATCAAGAATGAGAGAAGAAAGATAGAGGAATTCAAAATCCTTCTCCAACCACCCTAAAACGCATTGAATTTACCTGCAAAAATGATGGGTTCTACTGCAAAACCCATGCCTCCATGTACTATCTTTTGGGAAAGAAAGGAAGCCCATACTTCATCATTTTGGTAGATGAGAAACTTGGAACATCCTAAAAAATAGTGGAATTTTTTTCTTCATTTTGAATAACTTAGTTTGACTTCTAGTAGAGGAGACTGTAAGCTTTCCAAAAAGTCCTTTCTTACGTAAATATGAGCTCTCAGTCAAAATTTATGGCCATACGAAGATTGGGGTGCCATACTGCATTAATGACGAGTGGTTGGTTGTGTTTCTCTGAAGTTACAAAATGCATGCAACCTCTAAAATCCCAAAATTCAAACTTTCAAACATTTTGACTTTGTACTTTTTGTCTATGTTCATCCCTTGAGCTCTGATATCCTTTAATGTTATCTTGGCAATTCATTTTCTGACCTTACATTTTCCATTTCCGAGCCCACCTGCAACCTAATTGTCCAATCTTGAAACACAAGTTCCAATGGCCAAATAAATCCATCCATCTTGTCAATGTGTAAGGTTGTGTTTGTTCAATTTTTCCTGAGGGGTAAAATTGGATTAAAATACTATTATTGAGCTCACAACTCTCTATTGCAATCCTATTGCTATGCCGACTCATATTCAAAAATAACTCTTAGATTGTAAAAAATAAGTTCCTACTCTCTTTGAAGACTCTCCCTTTGGAATTATCATTGTTGAGGATCCTATATCCTTCACTCATTGTACACCATGCTATATGGCTACTAGTGATCCTACTTATGATCTCTCTAAGGATATTTTAGATGATTCTCTTATTGATTATTTTCTTGGTATTGATCATTATTCACATGTCCATAGTGATTCTTCTCCTACTTGGGATACTAATATAGTTCCATCTCATGATTCTCCTACATCTGATATTGCTTCTCATCATTCATTACATACTATCTCTCATTCACTTTTGTATTATGCTGATGATCCTATTTATAGTGTCCTTAATGATATCCTCATTTATGAGTCTTTATTTGATCATGATTAGGCAATTGATAGTTGTGACTATCCATATTTTCATACTGCTGAGTGAGAATCACCTATTACATGACTACCTTCACTTGAGGTTGTATCTAGTAGTATGCATGAGTCACCTCCATCTATCAATTCTTCACCTCCTACCATTTCATCTACTCCTATTACATCATCTATGCCTATCAGGTCTTCTCCTATATGGGTATCTGCATTGGCCACATCACCTATTAGGGATGTTTCCGATGTTACTCCCACCATTGTTATAGATATTTCATTTACATCATCTACTATAGCTCCTTCGGAACCTACTCCAAGTGTGCGCTTAGCATCAGAGCCTCCTCTATCATCTCTTTATATCCCTATGATCACGCACAATGGCAAGCTACAACCTCTTAATACCTTATTTCCATCTTCCACTAAGCCTTCACAACATATTATTTATCTCATGCATGTCATAGGACAATTACAATCTCAAGTTTAGTCTCTTTTTCTACAAAGTAGGGCTTACTATGCTTCTATTGATAATAACTCATTACATGGTAAACCTATTCCAAAGAACATTCATAATTCAGCATTTCCTAATGACTTTATCATGACTAAATTCACTTTTTTGATGGTATTGGTGACCCTCATGCTCATCTCTTACACTATCACATGGATATGACCTCTTATTCTAATGATAGGTTATTACTTAAGGATTTTAGACATAGTCTCATCGATGAGGCATTATAGTGGTACAGTCATCTCCTCTTTTGGTTTATTAGTAATAAATATGAAATGGAGGATGCTTTCCTCCATCATTTCACATCAACAATGGCCCTAGGGTTACTTATGACCGCATACCTACTTTACATTAGGGCTCGTCAGAATCAATTAAGGATTATATATTATGATTTAATATATGGATGCATCAGCTAGTATTCCAACCTATAGACATTGAGAATCAATTCATTTTCTATCATGGTTTAATTCCTACGCTTAAAAAAATATTATAGTATGATACATGTGAGTAATTCATTCTTCTATGTTTCAAAGTCCTAGACCTAGAGCAAGATCTTCTTTCAGAAAATGTTTTGATCCTCCACATACATCTACTTCTATTATATCATCTAGTCCTCCTCCATCTAAGTTGGTTGAATGTCCTACACAACCTTCACCTTTTCCTCATAAGTAAAGAAAACATTCTCAACCTACTCCACCACCCCAACATACTTATTCTCCTCCACAGAGATAGGTTTCTTCTCCTTCCACTCCACCTTGGTCACGTGAGCCTTTGCATTTATATCATCATACTAGACCCCATGATGTGTTTCTTACCTTGCTTACAAAGTTTCTAATCCATTTACCATCTAACCAACATCATTCACAACATAGGCTACAACGTCAACGTGATCAACCATATTGCAATTATCATTACATAAATGGCCATAGGGACAACGATTGTCTTTCCCTTCATGAGAGATTACAAAAATTAGAGGAAAATGGCACCATATCCTATGGCTCTCACTCACGTGAGTGATCTATTTCTCCTCTACCCTAGAAGAGAGTTTCGACTCCAGTTAAGTCCTCTTCTCCATTAGGCTCTCAGGCCATAGTTCATCCATCAACACCATATGTCACTCATGCGCGCTTTACGCCGCATCCATCCATCTCTCCACCATCACATTTGTCACATCCATTGCATTCATGTTATCCACTACATCATGCTACTTCTACACATTGGCTTCAATAACCTTCCACATTTGCGCATCCCACCAAAGCTCCATATGACATTCAGTTTGGAACATATTCACACAGTGCTTCTGACATCCCACATTATTTCATTGCTACATATCACCTTGGTCTCTAATAGGTGATGCTTATCACCTTACTCTTGATGATGCACTTATGCTCTTATTGTTCTTAAATGATTGTTGGGTTTTATTCTCTTAAAACCTTTCATCACGCGCTTCGCCGTTTCATCGAGTGCACTCAATCATTTCCCGATGACGCATTCTTGCTTTACATGGATCATCCTTTACTGTTGAGGTACCTTAACTAAATGAGCCTATTTATGTACATGCTAGGGAGCATCTCTAATTTCCCCTCTATAGTTTCATCATACTAACATTTTACAATTGCATCACATTATCATTCACCACAAGACGTTAGTTTTTCAATTATAAATTTTTACATCTATCTTACTATAAACATCACACTAATTACATGTTATGAATTACATTTCATTTAACTCATCAATCACATAACGTTTGTCATCTATAATCATTCCCATTACACATTTTATCTACCATTATCAACATTATACTCTGATTTTACATCAATCAAACATGAACAATATATAAAAAATTACGTACACTATGACGGTAAACATCGAATCATACATCATCCATTATATTGCGATATCTATATACAACAAAAATAAACTCATATAACAATAACATGTGTCACTTCATATAACGGATACAGTCATCATTACAAAAAAATGTCTCATCACTGTAGGGAAACACCTCCACATCATATACCACAATATCAGTCAAATATCATCATCACTATCGATCTTGTGTGATGTGAGAGCCTTAGAACTAGATTCTTTGCCACCAACTTAACGCCACTACTCACGGTCTCAATACAACTCAACCTACCTCCATAATAAGGTAATCTCAGTACACTGCTCGGAACACCGACATTACACATACATGTATCATGTAAACACATCTTGTGCTAAGAGACAACCACCTAATGCCTCTCCAGCTCATCGAGTCTCCTCACGTGCCTCGTACCTCTCACCTAGAAATACCATGAATGTCACTGCTGCTATGACCACTGACTCAAATAAATAGGCATGTCACCCGCTATATCATCTACTCTCTCCATTATATCTCCACTAAGTACATTGGTCAGCAGGTTCCATGTCAATGTGCGGATGGACTTGTCTACTATCAGTGACCAATAAACATTACCTATAAAACAAATAACACAATCTATTAGACAAACATCAATATCACATAGGCCAACAACAAAATACACATCATAACTATCTATAGATACATATACTCAGCTACAACTATTGCTACATTATCAAGGGCATGGACTTACCCCTCTCCTCCTCCTCCATCTCATGTAACCCCACTAGACTTGAAAATAATGGAAACAACAATACCCACCGATGTGCCACCCACCATGTGTGGTAATCCTCCATACAACCCGCATCATCTGACTCAATTGTCTCTATCATCGTGTCCACCTCATTTTTCTTGACAGATTTAGCTAGCTACTCGATGTGGGCCCTAGTCTAAATCTAACTCTCCTAGGTGCTTTGATAGATCTCAATCATATATATGGCTTTAGGGGCACATTTTGAGCCATACAAAACTATCATGATACTCTATATACTTGAAAAATCTCTACCACGCCTCAAAGTCGATCCTCCAACCACATAGTCCTCTGAATACACCACAACTCTAGAACATCCTCGGGCTATCCTCCATACTCACGATATGGCCTCCATGTGATTTCCTCGGGACCCATCCTATCTATCAATGCCGTATAAGTATCAATCTCCATCTTGCACTCATGAATATCAATCCACGTCCTTGCATATATCTCTGGCCTAGCCCACTCTCCTCATGGAATACTAACTGGTCTAAACACAAAAATGTGGTCATAAGCCCATATGTATAATAATGTGGTGGCTCCTATCCCACCACCATGATCATCGTAAGTAAACTGATATATATCTCTATATTGGTGTATAACACATACCGTGCCCACGCATATCTATTACCCTCCTCCTCTATCCGTTGACATATATCATACATCTTATTTAAGATGCCTAAACCTCCTCCCTCCACTATTATTTATGAGGCAATCAAAACTCCTATGAACTTTTGCAAATGTGGAACCCCAGACTGTAAGATAGAATCCAAGCTGATATGGGCCTCGACAGGTACTCGATTGCTCACAAAATATTTTCTCGCTATTCGTAATCTATCTACATATATTCCAATGGGATAACATGTACCCTCTCTCCAACAACCAAAAACCCAAGTATATGATAAAAATCCTCCAAATTAAAAATAATCTTTCCCATAGGCCAAAACAATGTACATGTATCCGCGCACCATCTTTCACATAGTGTAGTCAACATAGGCATATTGTGGGGCATGTCCCCCTTCCGTGATATGTGCCACAAGCCAACAGTGTCCATAACATCCCAATCCTTGTCTGACATGCCTAATATAAGTAAAGTACTTATGTGACACCTACCACAGAAGTCCCTTGAATGATTATCCTTATGCACAACAAAACAAACATTAGAATACCTTACAAGTACAAGTACACACCCTTATCAAATTCATTTACATTAAAATCTGATTTTCCATCATTACACATCAAATACAAAATTTTGGACTATGACACCTAAGAGTAGGACACTAATGCCCGGATCTAGGTGCTCATGTCCCAGGGATCACTAAAGCATCATCATCACTTTGCTCTTATACGGGTCGCAAATGCTTTGAGAAAATTTGTAAAAATTAAACAAAAGTGACTACTACACCATACATTTTTTTGAAAAACTCCACACTTACCAACTCCGCTATCATATGTGATACTATGGTGGTCTCCACCCTCTCAAATTAGCTAGGTCGTGCTTCTCTCACTTGTGGAATCCTTAATTACTCGAGCTCACTATCACACTCATGAAAAGACCAATGAAGTGACTACACACTTTTTCACTTCACTATTTATAGTTAATTTTTCATCACCTACTCTATTATAGTCCATATCTCACGCTTATTACCATAACTAATACACACTACACCATTTTATTATATCTTGATCATATCTACTCGATTTACACCTCATTTGTGTTGTTATTTTAAGAGTTTTGTGTACCACCATATTATACACATTATGCATGTGTTATTTATCATTGACGTTATCCTCCATTCGAATTACATACCATTTTAAAATTTCTATCAATTTCTATCTATTTCATGCTTACTTTGGGCTTAGCATTAATTCTTATAATCACTTCCCCTTTTCCGAAAGGGAGGGCGTATCATTAGTATCATCATACAGTCCCCCTTACATTACGGGCTACGATCACTCAAAACTACCAAATCATCATTTTAAAACATTTACTAATTCATCACGTGACATCACACCATTAATCCCCCCTAATGGCCTAACTTGTGGGAAACAAATGATTTTTTTTTCTATGCAACATTTCATCACTTCCCCTTAATGACATAACCTTGGGGAAACAAAAATTAATATATTTCCTTGTCATTATTCACTTCCTATCGACTCCCCCTAACGACCTAACCTAGGGAAACTAGTATAAAATCTCTCTACAAGTAACCAATCAATCAATCAATTAATCAATGTGTTCAATTCTCTAACAATCGAAAACATAACATTCAATCATTCAATACAACACAATCATCTTGTCGATGAACTAAATTGGGATATTACATTCATCATTTTCCCAAATGACCTAACTTGGGAAGTTATTCTACATGTTGCGCTTGCTTCTAGATGACCTAACTTGGAAGCCATCATATATTTCACGTTTACTTCTAGATGACCTAACTTGGAATCCATCACATTGTGATGACGCCCGTAGAGTGGGAGGAAAAGTTCCTTTCCTATACCACTCCTATATGGGTCAACTGTTTGATTGAAATTATTTGGATCTAAAAATGAAAAATACTTGATCTGATTCCATGTGCTACGGCTAGATCTTGAGGATGTAGTTATAGATTGGAGAATAAATCAGTTTTTTCAGCACACTCTTCCTCTAGTGGCAGGACGACCAAATATTCTTGACGATTATTCGGGTATATGCATTCGGGTTGGGAACTGATCACTCCCTACCCCATCTCATCGTCATCATACAACATTCGAAATCATCAATCATCAAATATTTATATCCTTATTCTCATTTCATAACAAAATTACATTTTTCACTATGTTGCATAGATCAACATGCTGATCCATGGTTCAAAATGCTATATGTTTCTTTCGACATGATTTTACTACACATCTATGTGTTCTACTATAGCATGGGATTCTCTGTACTTCCCTCAAGTATGCATCTCTATCTACTTTATGTTATTGATATTTTTGCTCACCAACATAAAGTGGGGGAAAATATAGTTTCAAAATCACAATTACTATTACATTTATACCGCCAAGTATGTTTTTTATATATAGATCTTGCATAAGAAAAACACTAACTAATGACCCATCGCCTAGTCATTTCTTCACTTAGTCGGTCATCATCTTCATTTTTCTTCCACAGTCACCAGTTCTTTATGTAGTTATGGTCATCTCTTAGGGAGTCTCAAGTGTCGTTATTTGGTCATTTGTCATTTCTAGTCTTTGAATAGGGTATCTAGGGTAGTCTTGGTCCTTGTAATACTTGATTCTAATTTAGAATTTTGAGGTCATTTTTTATGATTTTCCCTCTCATTCCCTTAGGTACTAGTTGGCATGTCGGGTTATTAGTGTTGAAATTTGACCAATAGATCCATATATAAACATAACATAGTTACTATCTTATGCGCAAACTATTCACTACGAAGGGATAACTATCTACTAAGGTAAGGGACTACATTTGGGAATCATTGCATCACACACAACATAGGGGGAGGATTCTATTCTATTCCATGCACCATTATATTACATTTTTCTACACATAGTTAGCTCACTACATCACAAAGTGAGACTAGCACAAGAGCAACCAAGGGGATGCTTCACACACACACATAACTACATTTGGGCCTGGAATGTAATGCAATGCTTAGTTAGTAATTCCACTATTGTGGAAGTTGAGGTCAGTCTAAACCTATCATATGAATTTTTTTATTTTTAGGGATTGATGCTTGTTTAGGTTTTGCAGGTCTTCCTTTCATCTTGTATTAGAAGTGACACCTAGTGTCATACAAAAATCTGATATGACATACAACAAGGGTTTTGGGCCACCTGCCGAACTTGTGAAGATCAATTTTAGAGATTTTCTAAAGACCAGGCGCTAATTATTCAGACATAGGCACCCAAGTATTTTTCTGGGAACCCCAATCTAGAGAAGCATCCCAAATCCATCCTTTTCGGGGCTCCAAAAAAGTCGTACCTACTTTCATATTTTCTAGTCATCCTTGTGAGATAGTCTTACGAGTATGTTTTATTCAGCTGAGTTCTTTCCTCTTCTCTTTTACGCATTAGGGTTTCTATTTTCATTAGATTAGTTTCTTGGTTCATCTGTAAATTTATTTACAACATCTATTTACTTTATTTGTATCTTTTCACACCTTAGATTAACTAGTGCATATATATTTACATTTTAGTTAAACAATCTAAAAGATGAAGAACATGTCTATTGTGTTTGAAATGATCATTTTAAAAATGTAGTAGTTACATTAGTGTGCTAAGGGTTGGTCGAGATGGAAATCATTTTCATAATTAAACTACTTAGAAATGTGCACTCTTAAAAGGTATTTCATCCAAATATTATTTAGCATATCTCTTTTGGAGAACATTAAAAAGAATGATATGATGATCTAAATATCTTCATTCTTTACTTCTGATCACATCACACTTTAAAAGTCAAGCCAAATATCATTTCTATTTGTTGAGTTCCTAATTAGGAACCCATCTTTATTTCCATTTTTCTATCTCCACTTCACCCTAGGCATTTGATAATTAAGTGTGACTTGATACAAATTTGGAATATTAGTAAGTAGTTCATTGCTTCTTGTCTTGGTGGGTCTCTGTTGAGATTAATCAAACATATGCTTTAACACACTTTTTCAGGGTAATAGATCTAGATGAAGTAGGGAATAAATACATGTGTAGATACAAAATATTTATCATGAAGATTCTTACAACAATCCTATATCTAAAGACATATTCAAACAAGGTGGAAGTGAAATATTGCATATCAAAATAAAAAATATGGCAATTAGAATCCCCAAGACACATTCATTAAGAAAACCTATTATAGGAGGATGAACTTGTCCTTATTTTAAATTAGGATTCTTGTTTTTATACCCATATAAGATATTATGCATAGTATTATAGCATAGTTTAATATAAATATAACATTATGTAAGTGCATCATTAGATAATATATTCCCCACCTTGAACCTAAACTTTGTTTGATTTTTCTATAAAAGAAATTTGTATATTTCACGATTCCATAATTTAGGATTATTGTATTTACCACTTTCCTATATTTACTATTTTTATTCTCTAATAACACATTTTTTAAATTATTGGTAAATGGATTTGGATTGGACCATACCCTGAAGTACAAAAGACTCAAAATCCAGATGAAACATGATAACCAAAATGGTTTTTTACAAGTGGGGACCACACCCTAGAAAAAGACATGTAAGCCAGATAAAACAAAGAAGCACAAAAGAAGAGGACAATCTACACCAATTTCCAACCTTCTGAAACCTCCTCAATAGGAAGAATGACCTCAATAGAATTTATCAGTAGATATGTGCTTTTTCCATAGGAAAAGGAGGAGGGAAATTTTCCTTAGCCACATTTCTTCGAGTTGGAACAACAATTTTTTTGTTTGAATTAAATCCTTTGTATTCTCCTTGTTGCCATCGACTAGAATTTCTGAAAGAGGAGTTTCCAGGATCGATTCAGATCAAGCGTCTGAATCTGTGTTTGAGTCTAGATCCTCCTTTGTATCAAAAACCATATGTTCAGGAAGGGAATCCTTCCACCATTTGTTTCTCTCAGTTTGGCACTTTGTCATCCCACATTCAACAACAGTAGTGTGACCTAAATAGAAACACCTTCTACATCTGAAAGGTAAACCTTTGTAGTCTAATGGTCCAGACCATGTTTTATTTTGCACTTTAAGGTCAATATTTACAACGAGGTTTTTAGAAGTGTCCAATTCAACTAGGATCCTGACATATGTAGTATGGGTGAAGTCAGTAGTTTGAGATTAAATATGAATTATATTACCAAAAACAAAGCCAATGGAGATAAGACAATCACGTCTCCAAAACTACAGAGGTAAATGGGATAACCTAATCCAAATAGGTTTGCGAGAGAAGGATTTTGTGAGTGGGTTAAAAGAGGGAAACTATTGTTTTATGACTAGGTATCATGATTGAAAAACCCAGAGCTTAGTATCTATGGTATCTTTGTCAAATATTGAAGCGAAAACCACAATAAATATTACTTTTGAATAAGGGTAAAGATATAACCTTCTAGCAAGGAGTGGGATCCAGTGTTTGGAGATCCAGGCATGCGGACTGATAGGCTAGGCCATAGACCGCTGAAGCTATAAATCAAAGCACATTCATTAAATATCTTATTTAGATTATCACTTGATTTGATATTACAATTATGTTGTGTTTTTTCCATTGTGCAAAAAAACATTTTAAATTGAGCCACCGAATGATTGCATATGTATGTGGCATTGAATGAAAAAATAATCTTCATAAGAAATTAATAGTTATTATTCATGTTAACATATTATGAGCATAATATTTAGGTAATAAATTAGACATTTTAAAATCATTATCTTCTTTAATTTAATTTAATTAATTGAAAACTAGAGCTAAGATATGGTGTTGAATGTAACAAGTTACAACAATAATGAAAATGAGGAAAACAAAAATGATAATGACATAAATGATAATGATGGTAATAAAAATGAAGAATAATTATAATAAAGATGAATAGAATTATGAAAAGGCACATTTCATTAAATTTTCTATATGAACTCTTTCATATCATGAAAATGATGTCATTTCTATAGACATTGTTAAATAATTACATTAAATAATCTAAATCGTAGCTTATATTATCTCAATTATTTATTATTTTTTACAAACAATGGCATAATAATAATTGTTCCAATTTTTTTTTAAATAATACATTTTATATCGTAAATATTCAATTTAAAAATATATATTATTTTTCTACAATATAATGTTTTAATTGTAATTAAAAACTTGAAATTTCTAAATCACTATCTACCCAACTATCTCTCTTTAATTGTAATTTTTAAATTGTCTCTTTTTTAAAATGAGTAATTACATAATACAAATTTATTATTTTCAATTTAAAAAGATACACTATAACAAATTTGTAAATTTACAAATATTATTAAGATTTCTATAAAGTTTAAACTAAAAATTTGTAAACTCACTAACAAACTTTCTCCTAATGTTAAAATAACTATTCGCCTTGTTATTAGTGCTAACATGTTACAATAATTATGAATTCAGAATTTCTGAAACAAAATACTCGATTTCGAAAACATCCCACAGAAACTAAAATCAAATATGCTAATGCAAAAACACACTTACGGTAAAAAAATTTTGGGTACTCAAAACAAAAAAAAATTGCTATCCATTAAGGAAAACATTAAAAACCCATATGGTCTTTCCAGGAAAAAAAGTTAAAAAACCATATAAAAGCCTCTGTGGAATTCTTAAACGTGACATAAATCTATAATTCTTCTATGGTTTGTAATATTTGGAAACATATTCAAGGGAGAATATTATATGAGAAAAGGATTTGCAGGTCCAAGCATGTCCTCTATGTGAAAATGTGGAAGAATATTTGTATCACCTTCTCTTGAATTGACACTATTGGAGAGAAATTTGAGATAAGTTCATAAAATTAATTCAACTTTAAATGGTTCGCTGGAAGAGAAGTGGAAATACGAATGTATCAATATAAGAATTCAGGGTTACACATTTACCTCGATTCCGTTAGTAAAGGTATAGGTAATTGGAATTTCTATATCAAATCAATGATATATTATGCACAATATATAATAATATATCATTTAAAAAATAATATTTAGATTCTATTTTTATATAATTTATTTGAATTATTTTTATGTGTATAAATTTAGGTAAAGTTATACATAATAATTTATATTGTTTAGGATAGTTTTCTACATTTCTTTTATATTACTAATATAATTACTTTTTCTATATTTATATGAAAAATTATTGTCCATATAATTTTTAATTATTTTTGTTAGTTAATATTAAATGTTTAATTTTTTATATTTTATTTTTACGCTAAGAGGTATATACAAATATTTCTATGCCCTATGCCCTTTCTCTACAATATGAACCTCTTATGACACTTTGTCTAAGCATGAAAACCCATAGGGATTTGCACTCAACAAGTATTGAACCCTGGTGGGCTCTTTGTGTGCCAAGCAACTTTACCAATTGGCCAACGCCATTCGATTACATGAAAAACTATTGTCTATATGGTGTTTAATTATTTTTGTCAGTTAATATTAAATGTTTCATTTTATATATATATATATATATATATATATATATATATATATATATATATATATATATAATGAAAATCTCTAATGTCATGCCCGTGAAATAAATAGTTTTGGGCCCGTGGAAAAAAAAAGTAATTACTAGAAAGAAAAACAGTTACACAAGGTCGCACGAATCTCTCTATGCCCTTTCTTTGCAATACGGACTTCTCGTGACACTCTGTCTCAGCATGAAAAGAATAGTGGTGGCCTCCTCTCCTGCCATGGCCAAGCATATCCTCAAAATCCACGACAACAGTTTCTCCATTGTTTGGAACGAATATGGAACTCGTGGGCAACAACTCGACGTATTTCAGCAATTGAGCTTTTCAACGCCAAAAGAATAGAAGCTCTACAACGTCTTAGACGAGATCAATTATTTCACACGATTCCACTCGTTTTGAAGACAGAGAAAAGTCTCAAATATTGGGTGCATGTCATTTTTATGTCTTTGAACGTGTTTGGAACGAATATGGACCTCGGAGGCACAACTCGACGTATTTCAGCAATTGAGCTTTTCAACGCCAAAAGAATAGAAGCTCTACAACATCTTAGATGAGATCAATTATTTTGCACGATTCCACTCGTTTTTGAAGACAGAGAAAAGTCTCAGTAAATATTGGGTGCATGTCATTTTTTACGTCTTTGAATATGTTGGGCAACATGATATTCAACAGCACCACCCTGTTTGATCCACACAATTCGGCTTCTGTGGAGTTCAAAAACACCATTTGGAAATTGACGAAGCTCTATGTATCCTCAAGGATTCCGCCGTTAATTGGGCAAAAATTTGTATGGTATACATGATTTTTGTGATTTGCTCATACACTAAAGGCTCGCCGCTAAAAGAAATAACGTTGAACATAATGAGTCTAAGAAGGATTTCCTAGACACGTTGTTGGATTGTAGAAGCCAGGATTTGACTCTCGTTGGTATTAAAGTCTTGATATCTGTCACTATTAGAAGAGGGTGTTTTGAGACATTAATTAGAGACAAAAATATTTGTTTTCTCTAATACCCTTCTTAAAGTATGACACCCTTTATTATAACAGTTTTTAATCAATTTTTTTGTAAATTCTTTTTATGTGGTAGCTTACGGTCTGGGGAAAAATGCGGGCAAATAAATTGGACGGATGGAAAACTAGGTGGGAGATTCTCTGCATGCATTAGGCATGACAATAGCAAGTAGCTGGTGTGGATCATAGGCCTAGTAGGTATCTCGAAGGAGTCTCGAGTAGGTATACGCGCCCATTAATCCAATTTGTTTGCCCTTTTTTTGTTTACGGGTCTGCGTTTTCTATCTCCGATATGGCTTGGCCTGTTTTTATGATGCCCCATGTTCCTTCTTGACCTGGGTTATTTCTGGATGTAGTTGTAAGTGTTTTATTTGTAATAGTTCCAGGTTCAATTCTGGTAAATTTTTATTGCGGATTTCTAAGGATTTTTTTAGGGTATGTTTCTAGTTTATGAGGTTAAATATGCTGAAATTTTTCCTTCGATTGGTGATTTCAAGATTCCTAAATTTTTTATGATTTATTTGCAATGTCCTAATTTTGTTTACATTTTGGTTGTTGGGCTCATTGTAGAGGATTTTTTTGTCCCATTATGAATGGGGTTTTCATTGATTTTACCCAAATTTATTCGGTGAAATATATGCACAACTTTCCTATGAACTAACTAAGAAAGAATTTAGAATTTGACACGATTTCATATGTAACACCTGCTAAAACAACCCACTTGAGACTCAAGAACAACCTAGGATTAGTCGAAAAATTATGGCATAATTTTTTTGTATAAAAGCGTCTACTACTAGGTTACAAAACAACAGTTGCCACAAGCAAGGTTTAGAGGCCAAATAAAAATCTTAGCTCATAGTTTTCCCATTACATTAATTATTGAATTTATAGGGTCAAAACTTAGGGTTATAATAATCATTAGGATTAAGAGGAATTTTCTCACTCTCCCACCCTCGACAGCTTAAGAGAATCAACCTATTTTTTTCTCAAAATTATTGTGCTTGAAACCTTCTAAAAATATTCCCATTAGATAGGAATTTTTCTCACCTTTCTAGTGATATAAAGAAGTCCTCCTAAATCCCTGTATTTCAAAAGTTATGGGTCGGCAGACCTTGGGAGGAAAATTTTCCCAAGGCGGGCTAGCGTGCCTAGGGGAATTTTTTTACCCGAGGTGGGTTTACGAGGCCATGGGGAGAAATTTTTCCTAGAGGAGGAGTCGTTTTAGCGGGATCGGTATGAAATCTCATCCTAGATGCGGACCGATGGAGTCACAAGAGATGTTTTGGATATGTTCTTGCTTGGGGTGAAAAGCCACCTTTACACCCACAAGTTTGCAAGTCCGCAAGGGATGCGTGGCACCTCGTAAGACCACCCGGGGAAAGCGAGGTGGTGGGGATAAAACAATTTTAACACCCATTAGTGTGAAAAGGGTAAAATTTAACCGTGCCTCTACAGAGATCCCGATTGGCAATGGGGTCAAGGGGGCGCGGAGGAAGCTAGGAAAAGTTTCCAAGTTTTAATTTCACAAACACCAAGGTTAAAAGGGATTCCATGCCTCCTAAAGAGCCTCATTAAGGCATGTGGCAGAACCTAATTGGCTATGGGTCTACGGGGACGCGGGGAAATGTAGAAATTTTTCCCAATTTGTTTTTTTTTAAACTTAGATTGTTTTGATCAACAAGAATGTTTGTTAGTCAGCGGAGCAGCGGGGAGCTTCATACCTTAAGTGTGTTTGGGAAAAAAGCACAAAAGGGAAGGATTTATCCTGCAGGTTCACCCAAGAATATTTTATTAATTAAATTTGACAGTTAGAAAATTTTTGAAACCAAAATGAAGTGGAACTTCAGAAGGCCATAACTTTCGACTGAGAGATTCAATTTTGGAAAACGAGGACTTTTTGGAAATATCTCGAAGTCCTCTTTGCACAAACAACTTAAGATATAAATTTTGATGAAGTTTGAAGTATAAATTTTAGGAAAGCGTCTTTCTGTCACTTAAAACATGAACTTGACTCTTGAACTTATAAAATTTGTTCAAATTTGCCATAATTCCTTCTCAATTTTCCAAATAGGCAGGAAGGAATTTTCTTGGAAGATTTTAGGATATATTACAAGAGTTAAGTTAATTGGTCTATTTACATATCGAAAATTTCCCAATTTGACAACAACGAAGTTGTGAAACTGTTTGAGCATGAATTGAAAGGTTCTATGGAAATTCCTTAAGTATTTTTGTTTTCTTGGGATCGTTTTGATCTCGTAAGTTCCATTGGTATTTCAATTTATCTTTTCAATGTCAGTAGGGTCGCTCTATACTTTTTGATAAAATTTTGCAAGTATACGGTGAAATAAAGGATGGACTTTATACTTGATCTTAAATAGAGCCAGATTTTTGTTACCAACTTGATATATGAAATTCATTCCCAATCCAATCTAACATATAAAGTTGGTTTTTTTGTTGAATACAAGTATCAAAAGCAAACGTACGAGTTCTGATTTCTAAATCATGCATTTCAAAATAACAGAGCAATATAATATTTCTTCATGCGTATTTACTTTTAAATTTTCTAACTAGAGATTTTATACTATATTTCAAACACAAATTTTCAATGAAAACAAAATAATTTGAACAAGGTACACAACTTCCATTAATTCAAATGATTCTTTTACGACTTATTTCCCATTTATTTTTAGAATATAACATACAAAATACATATCTTTCTTTTCTGTTCACAGAACTGAATACAAGATATATTCTTCCATAATCACAACAACTTTCATAACTAAAACATAGTAGCATTTCCATCACGATAATATATAATGTCATCCACTTCAAATTAGCAAAAGCTTATAATAAGAAATAATCTCAACAAGGACTTTCAAATTTGTCTTTTCCTCTGCTCTCGGTACTAGTACAAAGAACGTGAAGATCCTCCATTTTCCAGTTTGATCACAACAAAAGTAGGGAGAAAGGCAATGCTCTCCACCCAACCAAGACATCCAATGAAAAGGAGAAGCCATCCTTCTTCATTGGCCCCCGAGCCCCAACCACAATGCAATAAGAAATGTGTTTCAACTCATGGCAACAATAGGATTCCACAACACACATACAAATTCATATTTAAAACATAGTCGAGAACAAAAAATTCAGTTTGCAGCCACATATAAAGGACAACACACAACACTCGGGATTCCTCATGCAAGCAAAAGGAGCAAGAAACTATGGGGGATGATTCTTATTCCTCCCAAGAGGAAATGGGTATCACCACCTGAAAACAAATCGCTGCCAAAAATATCATTTCAAAACCTTGACATGCCCTTATTCCTCCTCCAAGTACCCCTTATTCATCCCATTTCCTTATGCCCCCAACCTCTTATGGCATGCCATAACGAGAAAATAAATGCAAGCTATTTCTTTTGCAAGTTGGAACCCAAATCCCAACTCCCTCCACACTTAAACCTCCCCATAACACTTATGTCTCCCCACAAGAATCCCCATAGTCTTCTCCTACAATTTTCCTAGCCCATCTACCCAACTAACCAACGAATAAAACAACACATTCACACAATCAACCATTGACATAAGCATATAAAGAAGCCAAGCCCTTACCTTTCCATGATGGAGTTGTTCCAAGTTCAAAAATAGCAAGCTTTATTCCAATCCAAGCAATCCACAATATCCTCCAAGCACAAGCATTAAACAATCTTCAAAACCCTCCAAAGCAAGAGCTCTCAAACAACAAAATAATTCACCCAAAATGAAGTATTCCAAGGTCAAGTATCCTAAAAACAAGTATGGTAATTTTTAATATATAGAAGAGGGAAGAGAAGAGGATGAGGTGGAGCCACATCGGACACTTCATTCTATAAGGCATATTAAATAGGTGGGTGAATAATATGACATATCACTTACACACTCCAAAGGACTAAAATTAAAACATGTAAGGAAAGTGCGATTAAAACTTACAACTTGACTTACAAAAATACATAATTAATGTCTAAATTCAACTCTCCAATCATAGGTATGGTTGGTAAATAAATTTCAGAGGTATGGGACAAGTCTAACTTTTCCCACAAGCCCCCAAAATCAACATCCAAGGAAAAAAATTGAATTACTAAGAAGGTGGAGTGTTTCATACTCTAAAATCAACTTACACACCACTTACAAATCTCTTACAACACTTAAACCAAGACCAACAACTCTATTAATTACATTCTCAAAACACAATTTAATTAAATAATGAAAAGGAAAACACATCACTTATAAAACACATACAATATTAACAAAAGACCAAATAATAGAAAAACATAAAGTCCCTTGGTCACATTCAAAGGTGATTCCCCCCCTTGGGAATCCATAGAAAAATCCAACACACACAAACAAATACAAGCTGTCATGGTGACCTTGTTAAATTCATCTAGAATTTCAATGTCGTTGGTCTCCAATCCCCATTGTTTATTGCAATATTTTAAACTTGTAAAATACAAATACCTCCTTCTACCTCATGGCCGCATCAAACATCAAAAATTGAATATAAATATAATTCCAAAACCACATATACATATGAATTACAACATCATCAAGGAAAAGAACAATATCATTTGTATTTTTATTAACAACTATATGATCATCAAATAAATTCCACTTTCTAGGTCTACTCAAAATATCTAGATATCACACGTCCAACCACATCTATAATATAACCATGTAAAACATTATCTCAACATCAATATATAAAAACTTTCCAATATCTATGATGCACCACATATGAATCAAATTCTACAATAAACTATGATCTAACATCTAACATCATAGTAAATCAAACTATAACAATGTCCGTAATATATTTAGTAGTATCGATCAACATCAAAAGGTGTCATAGGTAAGAGGGAACTACATCCCCCTCCCCTTAGACTTGACTTCCTCCTGGAAGTCACCGGAAAATATGTGGGAACCGAACTCGTAGAAATGTAGCATCCTCCCATGGAGCATAGTTTCATCATATTTGTCCCACTACACTTGGACCTAATCAATCTCTCTCGCTTCAAAGGCCCGTGGTCCTGCAATCCATAATGCAAACAGGTTTCACCATTACTTGCCCCTGATCTTGCACTTGCAATGATGTTCAATCTAACACATGAGAAGGATATACAACATATCTCCTAAGAACTGAAACATGAAACACATCATGGATGTGAGACAAGCTAGGTGGCAATGCTAGATATTAGGCTAAAGGGCCGATACACTCCAAGATCTCAAAAGGGCCAACGAATATAAGAGCTAACTTAGAATGTTTTCCATAACATATAGGGATCTTGTGTGGCTTGACATGAAGGAAAACCTTCATGCCCACATAAAAACTACCATGATCAGTCCTATGTTGATCCATGTACTTCTTCTTCTCCCATCTCCGTGCCTCCCGCAACTTCTATCCGATCATAACCACCTACCGCTTCATGTCTTGCAATAAATATGGTCCTAGAGAAACCCTGTCCTCTTACTTGTCCCAACTAAGGGGTGTCCTACACTATTTACCATACAAATCCTGAAAAGGAGCCATGCCTATAGAACTTAGAAAAATATTATTGTAGGCAAACTTCACCAAGTACAGTACTCCTTCCATTTGGACTTTTAGTCCATAACGTACATCCTAAGCATGTCCTCCAAGATCTAATTAACTTGCTCACCGCCATCTATCTCAGGGTGATATGTTGTGTTGAAGTTGAGGATTGTCCCGAGGGCATACTACATGGTGGTCCAAAAATGAGAAGTATACAAAGGATCACGATCACAAATGATCTTCCACAGAATCCTGTGTAACTTGACAATCTCATCAAGATATACCCATGCCAATTCACTAGCTGTATAAGTGGTGTTTACCAGAGAAAAATGAGCCACTTTTGTCAATTTATCCATCGTGAGCATGATGGCATTGTGGTGGTATCTCGACATTGGTAGCCCAACAATGAAGTCTATGGAAATGGTGTCCCACTTCCATTCCAATATAGCATGAGGATAGAGAAGGCCAGTTAGATGTTGATGCCCTTCCTTCACTTTCTAGCACTCTAAATAGTGTGACACAAACTAAGCCACATCTCTACAAAGTCCCCTCTAGATAAACATTTGTCTCAAGGTGGCATGCATCTTCTTCACCTCGGGATGGGCTGAATAGGGTGCACGATGTGCCTCTGCCAAGATGTCCTGCCTCAAGCCTCCATCTCTGGGAACATAAATCCGACCTCTATGCCTGAGAAGGCCATATACCTCTAAAGAAAACCATCAAACTTCCCCTCAAGGGGTCTCTGAGACTCGATCTCTACTCTGCTGCAATGTAGAAGCTATCATGAGGAAGATGCTATAGAATCCTGCTCTGTAAATTTTTACTCACTGAGGTGGCCATAGCCACATGTCTCTGTCTGTGTAAGATCATCTACAACCACATTCTCCTTTCCTTTCACATGATCTATCTCCATATCATACTCACAAAGAAATTCCATCCAATGCCATTGGCGAGTGTTGATATTGGGCTGCGTGAAGAGGTGGCAAAGACTCAAGTGATTTGTCTTGAGTTTGAATCACTGACAAAGAAGAAAGTGTCTCCATTGAACCAAAGCATGAACCACTGCTGCAAGCTCAAGATCATGAGTTAGATAATTGAACTCATAATATTTGATTTACGAGACTCAAAAGCAACTACTCTTCCCTCCTGCATCAACACACCTCCAAGCCCTACTAATGTAGCATCCGTGCATACAGAAAACTCACCATGAGGATATGGAACTGCAATAATATGTGTTGTTGTGAGGCACTCCTTCAGTGTCCTGAAGGCCTGCTCACATCTGACTAAGCAAAAAAACTTCTTCCCTTTTCACAAAAGGGAACTAATGGGATTCACAATCTGAGAGAAATATTGAAAAAATATCCCGTAATACCCTACTAATCCCATGAAGCCGCACACCTCTCTGCACATAGTAGTGGTTCTGCTAGCCAATCCATAATAGCTCTAATCTTTGAAGTATCAACAATAATACTTTCCCTATAAATGATGTAGCCTAGATATTTCACCTCTATTTTAAATAATGCACACTTCTCCAAGTTCCCATAAAGATGCTGGTCACGAAGACACTGAACAACCTGGAAAAGGTGCCCCTCATGCTCCTCACGCATACATAAGTAGATCATAATGTCATCAAGGAAGATGAGCATGAAGTGATCTAAGAAGGTCATAAATACCCCATTCATCAAACCAAAAGGTACCATTGTGAACTCATAGTGGTTGTATATCGTACAAAAGGCGGTCTTATGAATATCCACCTCAGAAATATTCAATTCTGTAGCATGACTTAAGATCTATGTTTGAGAAAACTGTGGCCCCCTTCATCTGATCAAACAAATCATCAATGCATGGAAGGGGATAACGATTCTTGATTGTTACTTTGTTCTACTGGCAGTAATCAATACACAACCGGAAGGATCCATCCTTCTTCTTTACAAAGATCACCGATGTACCCCAACGGGATACACTAGGAAGAATTAGGCCTTTCTCCATAAGGCTCTCAAGCTGCAACTTGAGCTCACAGAGCTCAGGGAGTAGTCATCCAATAAGGTGCTTGTGAGATAGGCTCTACTCCTATAACTAGATCTATATGAAAATATATCTAACGTGGGGGTGGTAACCCCGGTAGCTCCACTCGAAAGACATAAGAAAATCCTCTCAAAATGGGATGGTCATCTAGCGATGGTTCACTAGACCCATCCTCTGATCGGTCACTAATCAGAATCGCATACATCCGACAACCCTATCACACACACGCCTTTTAAGCAAGCGATATAGCAGAGATGGTGTGAAGAGAAATGAGTCTCCCGAACCCACTATCATTGCCTCAACTCTTAGATTATTCATACAAGATATGAACTTGCACAAAGTAAAATCCACTGTAGATTTGTGTGCAGATAACCATTCCATGCCAAAGATGACACCATAAAATCCCAACGAGGGGATACAAAGATCCGAGGTAGTGGTGAAAGGTCCCAAATCCACAACACACTCCTTGACTAAGGAGTCTACAGAGATCTTGGCTCCGAAGCCATCTCAACATCCCAACTATGAGCCTACATAATCTACCAACCTGCATCACCGTACTAATGATGGTGAAATAAAAGAATCAGAATAACTAGAATCAAATAAAATGGTGGTAGGAACAACACCAATGCTACCTATGGTCTCAATAATTATACTGATGCTCACCAGCGGTTCTCAATCGCCGCATAGATCTTGTGACTATACCATATGTCACTAAAAATAGGCTATGAGATATGTGTCCTACCCTTGTTATTAGGGTTCTATGGGTAGTCTCTACAAAAATGTCTAGTAACACCACACCCAAAACAACCACTTGACCCCTCTCCCCGAGTAGCGCCTCCAGTCGGTACTCTGAGGCTTCTTTATGGATCCCGATGACCTGGCCAGGATCACTGCTAAGGTCTCTACTAGCAAGCTACTATTGACTAAGCTCTAGGTGCTCCCTATTTCCTAATGGGACCCCTAGGAGAAGGCCCCATACTTGTGACCCCTCCGTGAATAAAACATTTGTGGAGGTCTATAAGGTGGGCATGATTGTTTCTGCTTTCACTCTGTGGTCTTAAATATGGCTGAGATGAACCCTATCCACCAAGAGGAGGAGGAGCTGATCCCCTCAATTTGTTGTTATGCATATATTGGATGCTGGTCTCGGACTCAATCTCTAGCCTCGTTGGGTATTTCCACGAGTCTTCTCTACCATGTAGGCCTTCTAAATGGCCTTAGTTAATGTCTATGGGCAATGGATCCGAACCGCACCTCCAATGTCAAGATTCAGGCCCCAAATGAACCTATGGATCCACACATACTCATCCTGTATGTACTCAACATACTAGAGTAGATCCAGAAATATGCTCTCGTACTCAGCTACTGTAAGAGATGCCTTTCAGAGGTCATGGAACTCATCTATCCTCTGCTGGATGAACCTCCATGAAAAATATCTACTCCTAAACCGATCCTAAAAGAACTCCCAGGTGACTGAATTTGAGTCAATGTGGAGCTTCTACTCCTTGTTCCTCCACCAAAAACCAGCTCCATCCCTCAGAATATGGATTGCAACATGATCTTTCGTGTTTCTTGAAAAAGGGCACAACTTTAAGAAACCTCTCAAGCTCACTATCCAGCCTCTACCTAAAAACCACTTGTGTCACCTGATTAATGTGATGGCCAAAGCTTCAGGTTCTCCCTGATATGGTTTGCAGCAGTGGTCTAGTGACCCCTAGGCCTCTCGGCATGCTCATCCCTAAGCCTAGGGCTCTGAGACCTATCTCTATGTCTTGAAACCCGGTATACATGTCCCCTTTACGGTGACTCTACTGGCTGACTCCACATTGGAGTTCTCTACTCTGTGATCATCACTGTGTCGAGAACATGCCCGAGCCTCAATTGATGGCTCTCTATCATGTCTAATAGTATGTGCTCCCATGGAACCTTTGCGTAAAGTGGCATTAACATCCTGGAGTGTCTATAAAATCTATGGTAAGATGGTTGCTACAACATGATCTGGCGGTGGCAAGTCTAAGTCTATGTTGAAGGACCCCTCATCCCATCTATGCCTCTTACAAAGACCAAGGTGAGAGTTAGTTCATCTTTCTAAGTTTTATTCAGTTTTCCATGTTTACTAAAATATGCAATTTTTCAAATAGGGTTGTTTTCTAATTTTAACGTTGCTAGGATTACGCTTCATGTCTCAAGTTTTCTTGTGTGCCCAAGGGTCCAATATTTTTAACCCATGCTTTGATACCAAGTATAACTCCTACTAAAACAACCCACTTGAGACTCAAGAACAACCTAGGATTAGTCGAAAAATAATGGGATAATTTTTTTGTATAAAAGTGTTTATTACTGTGTTACAAAACAATAGTTACCACAAGCAAGGTTTAGAGGACAAACAAAATAATTAGTTCATAGTTTTCCCATTAAAAAAATTATTAAATTTATAGGGTCAAAACTTATGTTTATAATAATCATTAGGATTAAGAGGGCAATTTCTCACTCTCCCACCCTCTGATAGGCTTAAGTGATTCAACCTAATTCTTCTCAAAATTAACACACTTGAAACCTTCTAAAAACATTCCCATTAGATATAAATTTTTCTCACCTTTCTAGTGATATAAATAAGTCCTCCTAACTCCATGTATTTAAAACGTATGGGTCGGCGGACCTTGGGAGGAAATTTTTCCCAAGGCGGGCCGGCGGGCCTAGGGGAGAAAATTTTCCCTAGGGGTGGGTCTGTGGGCCACAGGGAGAAATTTTTTCCAGAGGAGGAGTCAGTCGGTGGGGATGGGGATGAAATCTCATCCCAAATGAGGGCCGTTGGAGCCATAGGAGAAGTTTTGGAAATTTTCCCGCTTGGGATGAAAAGCCACCTTTGCACCCACGCGCCTGTAAGTCTGCAAGTCCACAAGGGACACTTTGTGCCTCCTAAGCCCACGCGTGCAAAAAATAGTAATGGGGATAAAATAATTTTAATGTCTAGAAGGGAGAAAAGGGTAAAATTAACCCACGCCTCTGCCGACACCTTGTGATGCCACGTGGCAGATCCTGATTGGCTATGGGTCTCATGCGGGCCAGTAGAGGAAATTAGGAAAACTTTCCAAATTTTAATTTCATAAGCACCAAGGTTAAAAGGGATTCGACGCCTCTGACATATCCTTCTTAAGCCACGTGGCAAAGACTCCGATTGGCTGCAGTCTATGGGAACGCTGGGAAACGTAGAAATTTTTCACAATTTTTTTTTTTGAACATAGATTGTTTTAATCAACAAGAGTGTTTGCGGGTCAGTGGAGCGGTGGAGAACTTCATGCCTTAAGATTTTTTGGTAAAAAAGTGGAAAAAGGAAGGATTTAGCTTGCGGGTCCAATCAAGAATATTTTATTAATTAAACTTGACAGTTTGAATATTTTTGAAGCCAAAATGAACTGGAACTTTAGAAGGCCATAACTTTCGATTGGGAGCTCTGTTTTTGAAAAACGAGGGATTTTTGGAAATCTCTAGAAGTCCTCTTTGCATAGGAAGCTTAAGGTTTAAATTTTTATGAAGTTTGAAGGGTCAATTTTATGAAAATGTCTTTCTATCACTTAAAACGTGAACTGGAATGTTCAACTTATAAAATTTGTTCAAATTTACCATAATTCCTTCTCAACATGCCAAACAAGAATGAAGGAATTTTCTTGGAATATTATAGGATAGATTACAAGAGTTAAATTGTTTGTTTGATTTACATTTCAAAAATTTCCCAATTTGACAACAACGATCGTGAAATTGTTTGAGCTTGAATTGAAAGGTGCTTATGGAAATTCCTTAAGTATTTTTTACTTGGGATATTTTTGATCCCACAAGTTCCATTGGTAGTTCATTTTATCTTTTCAATATTGCAGGGTTGCTCTATACTTTTGATAAAATTTTGCAAGTATATAGTGAAATAAAGGATGGAGTTTACACTTGATCTTAAATAGATCTAGGTTTCTTTTACCAACTTGATATATGAAATTCATTCCCAATCCAATCTAACATATGAAGTTGGTTTTTTTTTTCAATTCAAGTATTCAAAATCCAATGTATAGTTCTGATTTCTAAATCATGCATTTCAAAAGAACAGAGAAGTATAATATTTCTTCATGCATATTTACTTTTCAATTTTCCAACTAGAGCTTTTATACTATATTTCAAACATAGATTTCCAATGAAAACAAAATCATTTGAACAAGGTACACAACTTCCATTAATTCAAATGAGTATTTTAGGACTTCTTTCCCATTTATTTTTAGAATATAACATATAGAATACATATCTTTCTTTTCTATTCACAAAACTGAATACAAGATATATTCTTCCATAATCACAACAACTTTCATAACTAAAACAGAGTAGCCTTTCCATCATAGATAATATACAATGTCATCCACTTCAAAGTTGGAAAAGGTTACAATAAGAAATAATATCAACAAGCACTTTCAAATTTGTCTTTTAATTCTCCTTTTCATTGGCCCATGATCCCCAACCACAATGCAATAAGAAATGTGTTTCAACTCATGGCAACAATAGGATTCCACAACACACATACAAATTCATATTTAAAACACAATCCATAACAAAATTTAAGTTTGTAACCACAGATATAAAGACAACAAACAACACTCAGATTCCTCATGCAATCCAAAGGAGCAAGAAACTATGGGGGATGCTTCTTATGCCTCCCAAGGGGAAATGGGTATCTCCACCTAAGAAAAAACCACTAAAACATATCATTTAAAACCCTGACATGCCCTTATGCCTCCCCAAGTAACCCTTATTCCTCACATTTCCTTATGTCTCCCGATGTCTTACGGCACCCCATAACGAGTAAAGAAATGCAAGCTATTTATTTTGCAAGGTGGAACCCAAATCCCAACTCCCTCCACACTTATACCTCCCCATAACACTTATGTCTCCCACCAAAATCCCCATAGTCTTCTCCTACACCTTCCCTAGGCCATCTAGCCAACCAACCAATGAATAAAGAAACACATTTACACACTCAACCATTCACATAAGCATAAAAATGAAAGAAGAGCATAACAAGATCCAAGCTCTTACCTTTCCATGATGGAGTTGTTCCAAGTTCAAAAACAGCAAGCTTTAATCCAATGCAAGAAATCCAAAATATCCTCCAAGCACAAGCATTCAACAATCTTAAAACCCATCCAAAGCAATATCTTTCAAACAAAACAATAATTCACCCAAAATGAAGCATTCCAAGGTGAAGTAACCCAAAACAAGCATGGGAATTTGAGTATATAGAAGAGGGAAGAGAAGAGGATGAGGTGGAGCCACATCACACATCCTCAACTCCAACACCCAAGTCAACTTCATTCTCCAAGGCATATTAAATATGTGGGTGAATAATATGCCATATCACTTACACACTCGAAAACAAGCCCACACTCCAAAGGACTAAAATTAAAATATGTAATAAAAGTGCAATTAAAACTTACAACTTGACTTACAAAAATGCATAATGAAAGTCTAAATTCAACTCTCCAACCATAGGTATGGTTGGTAAATAAATTTAAGAGGTATGGGACAAGTTTAACTTGTCCCACAAGCCTCCAAAATCAGCTTCCAAGGAAAAATTCGAATTTACAAGAAGGTGGAGTGTTTCATACTCTAAAATCAACTTACACATCACTTACGCATCTCTTACAACACTTAAACCAAGACCAACAACTTTATTAATTACATTCTCAAATCAAAATTTAATTAAACAATGAAAAGGGAAAATACATCACTTATAAAACACATACAATATTAACAAAAGACCAAATAATAGAAAAACATAAAGTCCCTTGGTCACATTCAAAGGTGATTCCCCTTAGGAATCAATACCAAAATCCAACACACACAAACAAATACAAGTTGTCATGGTGACCTTGTTAAATTCATCTAGAATTCCAATGTCATTGGTCTCCAATCCCCCATTGTTTGTTGCAATATTTCTAACTCGTAAAATACAAATACATCCTTCTCGGCTCATGGCCACATCGTAACATCCAAAATTGAATATAAATATAATTCCAAAACCATATATACATATGATTCACAACATCATCAAGGAAAACTAAAACATCATTTATAGTTTTATCAACAACTATATGATAATCAAATAAATTCCACTTTCTAGGTCTACTCAAAAATATCCAAATATCACATGTCCAAACTATATCTATAATATAACCATGTCAAACAATACATCAACATAAATATATAAAAAGATTCCAATAATCATCATGCATGACATATGAATCAAAGTCCACAATAAACCATGATCCAACAGCTAACATCATACTAAATCAAACTATAACAATGTCCATAATATAGTCATGAGATCGTGGATCATTATCACAATGTGTCGAAGGGAAGAGGGCACTACATCATATTTGTAATGTCCTACCAAATTATCGGATGACGATTTTTGAATGGGTTTTAGATGATTTTTTCATTATTGAATGGTTCTTCTCTCATGGTTTATTTCAATCGATAGTTTACCATTCCCGCTTTCGGATAATATCTAACTCGAATCTTGAATCTCATGATGTGGAGGTTGGGGTAATTGGTCTTGCATTTATTTTAATTTAAAGGTATTTACGCCTTTCTAAGGAAAGATTTGACCTAGATGCAAGGAATAAAGGGTACTCATTATTTCAAATAATTTCGAACTTACAAGTGGCCTCGATCTTTTGAGGTATGATCCACTTAAAATAGGTCTCATTATCATCCAAATGTATTGTAGTTGTTTTGATGAAGCACACCGAGTTTGGGTATAAGTTAGGTTCCAAAACCATGATTATATTTTTCTTATCACCTCAAAATATGATTTTAGCCACTTGGAATCTTAATCCTGTTGGAACAACTCTACTGCATTTCTTCTTGTTTGAGTCTCTCACAAACTTATCCTATAGGTTCATCATACTTACACGAGATAATTTCATTGATATATTAAGGGAAGGTGGATAATTTTACGATATTTATTTTGCAATAGTTAGACAATCCTATTAGAATGATTTCTCCAAAGTTTCGATGGATTTAGTCTCATTATATTACGAGATAAGAGAAATTTCTACTTTGTAACCCTAGTTTGAGGGTTTCCATATGTGTGACCACCGAGAAGGATATTCCCACAAGGAAAAGACTTATTCATTATTTCAAAGAAGGAAATATTACCTAGACAACTATGTCGACCTCCTCAACATGATAAAACTTGCAATGGATCTTGAATGATCTACAAACTTCATTTAATGATGTAAAGTTTACTATATTTCTCATGAAAACAAAGATAAATTAAGGTTCTTCTATACATCTAAGTTAAGTATGATACTTGTTATGTTTGTGGAGCCTTTTTAATGTTAGAGTGTGGTACACCTTCTATGTGTTACACTTGGGTATTTTTACGGTGGTCCCGCCGCCGGTGAGCAGTCGTCGGGGGGTTCTGGGGGTGAAGCCCCCATCGAAGGGGATTCAGGGGTGAAGCCCCCAAAGAAAATTTTCAGCGTGGTTTATTAACCCATGGGTAATGGGTAACCGTTAAGGGCTATTTTTGGGCCCATGGTTTTTTCAAGACCTATTATTTCAATACCCATGGTTTTTTTCCCATGGTTTTGATACCTACGCTTTTTTATCAAAATGCTTAAGCAATTGTCTATTTATATGGTCTTATGCATATGATAGATAGAAAAGCAAATGTATTACAGATGTGCTTTTAATTCAAAGTGCGAATTCTATAGAGTTTGTTCAAGATAGCTCCAAATGGATTTGAGTATTGTATTGAGAGAGTGGAGGCTTGAAATAAAATCTAAGCAAGTGATTCTTGGTGGACGTAGCCCATATTGGGTGAACCATGTTAAATATTGTCTCTCTTGTGTTTTGTTATTTATTCTACTCTTTTATTTGAGATCTCGTAATATTTTCTCGCATATTAGTTTCTACTATTGCGATTGTATAAGGGATTATTCCACATATTTTATCTCTTATTTCCTAACAATACTTTCCTCTCAATGAAGGTTCCTCGTGGCTAGTTATGGTTTGAAATTTTTTTAAACCATTTTCCTTATTTTAGTTCAAATATTCTCTCTATTACAATTCGAATTCTTGTAGGCTCCAAAGAAGGCTTGAAGTATACATATTGCTATAGCATCACTAGTTTCACATAGTCTCATATTCACTCTCAAGACTACAATTTCATAATTACCCCGATAAAATTATAGATGTGATAGATTTATGTTAGATTCTCTCATATATTTGAATTGGTTCATACCACCGTGAAATATTGTTTAACTAATCAAATCCCTAAGTTTTACATGTAACCAAGGAGTCCTCACCAGAGTCACTATCATTTCAATGCGAATGTCCCCTTACCTAGATTGATCTTCTATGATTACCGAGATTTCCTTCTACACATATGCTACTTACTAAGGAATTGACACCACTATCTTAAGAAAACTTCCCATCCTACACCAACATGCAATAAACAAATAATAAATGAAGGTCCACAAAACTTACACAAATTCTCATCAATGGTCATTCGTATCCTCTCTATCAACCTTCATAAAGTATCCATTAACATTCAACATGTGCAATAATGCTTCACACCATTACAAGAACACATACACAAAAGAAAAATATCCTTTTCTTCCTTGAAGCTTCACAATGATGTCCATTTGAATGGAAATGATTAAATACGCATAATCGATTTTACATCCTCTCATTAGGCAAACAGGTTGGTGCAAATCTTATCATTATAATATATAATGACAAGATATGTGCCTTGATAAGAGGATTCTATGCCATCCTTTCATTTTAAAAATTAGGAGAATAAATTGGAAAAAAATTGGAGAAGAATAGAGGGGTACAACAAAAATTAATAAACGCATACAAAAAGAACTATGGAAATGATGAATAGCCATCAGGGATCTTAGGCAAGAAGAAGGAGGCCAAGAAGGAATAAGTTAGTGTGGTCAGTTGTAAAGTATTATAACATTACAACTATACTAACAAAGAGGCACATTAAAAAAGCCTAAAAATATTTTGGGTTAGAATAGTAATCCAAAGAAAGTAGGAAGAATCTAATAGAAACCAAGAAATTCTAGGCTAGAAAGCAGGTTTTGACTCAGTGTATTACTACTCCTTAGAATAGAATTTTCCATTGGAATCCTCAATCAAATGAATACAATGAAGTAGGTTACAACAATAATTTTTGAAACATGGATGCATGAAAGATGATTATGAAGAAAATATAAATGATATATTATAAAATCTAGATAATAATCACGCATATATGAAACATTGAAATTGTAACCATGTTGAATGATAAATCTTTATAACTTCAATGAATGATGTTAATAATTTCTCACTTGTGTCTTGGAATGTTCACCAAGATGAAATTGAACTTATTCTTGTTAATTCATTGTCCATAGGCCTTTAGATAGATGTAGTTTTATGATTTAACTCAAGATGATACCTAAGAAAATTAGTGTCATGATGTAGTCACAAGGTCAATTTGACTCAATTTACAATGTGGCAAGACTCAAAAATCAAAGTACGCTTCTCAAGTATTTACCAAAATTTAATCCCTTTTTGGTGAATACTAGACGAGTGATGAATTTTATGTGATTGTTCTGAAACTTGAAAGAGAATGACTTGGTATTAAGAGTACAATGGATGCATTCTTTGGGAGAATACACCTAAAACTATCGACGATGAAGCAAAAAATAAATCAGATGGAGGAGAAGTTGATGAAGGAGCATTAGAATGTAAATAGACTAAATTTTGATGTGTTAAGGCTTCAGTAAGTCTAGGACCTTAATTTTGATCAATAAAGAGGTTTTATACTTTGTTTTAGCTCCAAAATCCTCCTTATTTTGCTATAATGTTTTTTCTTGTAAAATACATTATTTGAAAATTTAGATTTTCTTGTGTACTTTTAGGCTTTTTCCTTATCTGACACTTAATGTTAAAGCTTAAAAATCATGTGGGAGTTCAATTATTTCTAATTACTTGTCTATTAATGTTGGTCACTTATGATCCTTCCTCTTACAAGTGTTAAACTCAACCACAAACCTCTTAACATGGAAAACATGACTAGAGTTAAGATGCAACTACTTATTTTTGGAGGAGAGAATAGGAAAAGGATTGGGAATTAGATGGAGGGTGAAGAAGAAGGTCTAAGAAGGAAAAAAGAGAAGGGTTCTAATAGAGAAGACTAAAAATTTAAGAAATTTTTCTAAAAACTCACCCGAATCTGTCATAATTATGTATATTGACCTAAGCAGATTAAGATTTCTCATACTTTCTGTGTATTCCAAATATTGGAGGATATTTTCAAGTCAAATAAATGAAATAAGGAGGTTTTAATCCAGAATCCATGTTTGTTTGGTTAGTTTAACATCTTCTATCTCAGATTTTTACACACAATCCTGTAGAACACTATTTCCTTGCATGTTTCTTCTGAGTTTTCTTTATTTTCACGTGTAAAAGTGCATGAAGTGACTCGGAAAGTGTTTTTCAGGGTTCTAGTGGATCTTTGTAGGTGTTAAGTAGAGAAAAACTCTTAAGAATTGAGTCATACAATTTTTTTTCTTAAAACCCCTTCTCACCGTCTGATGACAGCCTATACACCATCAATTAGGGTTTTAAATCCTAAAACCAAATGATAGTTGTTCATGTCTATTTTATAGGTGGAATATGATCTCGCAAGCATGTTAAATGTTCTCAATACCATAAACTAGGTTTCTTGTGTGTGCAAGGACTTAATTAGACATTCTTGTATGTCTATTTTGATGTCTGGTAAATTTCAATTTCCAAGTATTTTATCACTTTTCAAAATTAATCCTTCTTCTATCCAAATGTTATTCTTTCTACCGACCCCGCATTAGTAGATTTTTGTACTTAATTCTTAATGTAATCACCTCCTACATTAGCACACCTTCACCAAGATACTTACTCAATGTCTCTTCACAAGACTTCTCTAGTCCATCACCAACCTAGTCAATAACCATGACTTTTAGTAGTCCATTATCCTTGAAACCTGTTCAACATGTCACATAAGATTTTTCCAACATAGAAATAATCTTTCAAGTGGTTAGAAACAAGTCTTAACTAAAATAGCTTCAAGACTGTCCTTATAAGCTCTCAAAGATGGAATAGTTTCTCCAAAGTGATGCAAGGTAGGTTATAAGGCTAACCAACCATACCTAACACCTCTTATAGATTTATTTCATTTTATTTGACTTGCTTACAAAGTCTCTTAGCTTAAATCTTCATTAAACTTTTCCTATTCCACTTTTAGCAAATTTGCTTCTTTACCCTTAAGACAAGGTCGTTTCCATAATTATTATTTTCTCATTTCCCAATGCACTCAAATTAAATTATAGGCTTCATTAGTTTTCATTGGACCATCTAGTCATGTGCTCAAAGTTTCAAATTCTAAATGATTCCACAATTCTCCAAGCTTCGTTTTTATTATTTTGACCCCAAACTCCTTCTAGGGAAGTCTGAGCACAATGTCAAGAATATATTTATTATTTAAAGTTTCCAAATCATAATAATTATGGTTTTAGGTACTAATTAATGGCTTAAACCTATGTAGAAGGTCTTAATATCTGACTTCAAGTGAAACTATAACTTCTTTTGCAAAATCCTTCATCAAACTAGGTCTTTAGCATTGTAAATATAGTCTTCTTATAGAATGCTAAGAAACTATCTCTATTTTTCCAGTGGAACAAAAAAAAATCTTTCAAAATATTCAATTAAACCTTGTAATAGAACTCCCTTGCACATTTCATATAAAATTTTTATTACTTGACCGTAGTAGTCTGATAGTAGGTTACCATAAATCCTCAATACTTAATTTTGTAATAACTTTTGTAGTGAGTGAATCAAAGTCCCAATTTTGACATGTAGGTTGGAAGTGGTATTGTATTCAATGAAATCTTACCAGTAATCTTCAAATAATGTCCCTCCATAAAATCCTCCTTCTTTTTATGCTAGTCAAACTGCATGCATAAGGTTAAGGTTTAAGCATACACATAAAAATTTCACAAAAGGAAATGGATTCACCACTTTATTCTCAATATCTTTAAGCATTATAGAACCCTTTATCAAAAAGGAAAGAAAAAAATATTCTTCTTTGCAACTGTATACTCAGGGTTTGAGTTCTAAACCCTCTTACCATAGATAATGAATTTAATCAAACTTATTTGAAGAAAGTTTTTTTAAGTCTAGAGAAACTTATTCATACCTTCCTCCAATGATCTCAGCCACCTCAAGTATCCATCACTTTATCAATAAAATAACCTATGTTCCATCTATTTGGGTGGTGTGCAGTCACATACTCAACATTTTTGGTGTGTTCTAACACGCAAAAAGGAGAAATAGAAAGATTTAATCTTAATATCTTGTACACCTTGCCATCATATTCATACACACATGCACCACATGAATCCACTTCCCATACTCCCTAAGAGACTTGCATATTTTTCCTTTTACCATAGCACAATAATACATATTATCAAGCATGTTTTAGACTTCAATTTTTATAACCATACCTCTTGAACATTAAACAAGAAGGAATTCACCTTCTACCATTCCAATTACTTCACAAACATGCTCATTCATAATAATTTAAAGAGTTATTTAGAAGAAATTTACATGTATTCACAATCTTAAGTAACATATGACAATATAAAGAATTACAACAACTAGCGTTCATTTTAAGAGAACTCTTAGAAATCGGAGGTGGAAAATACCTGGTGAATATCCTCGGAACTAGTTTCATGGGAAGGCAATTTTTTTGGGGGACCGACAACAAAATTTTCACCTAATTTTTAAGAGGTGTTACAGAAGTCTGCAAACATGTGGTAGGAGATGTGTTGTTGTGCGTCTGTAGCCTCTGCCATCTTGTTGCGTGACAACAAAATCTCCATGTCGTGTGTCAAAAAACCCTATGTCGTTCATCTACAGCCTCCACCCTCCTGTCATGCATCTGTAGCCTTTTCCCTCCTATTGCGTATTTATTGTACTTGATAATACATATGCCCCTAGGTGGTATGAGTGATCTAGTAGTGTTCTACTTGGCGAATAATCTAGGATTATATATGGGATAGTTTCAAGGGTAGGTGAAGCTGACCCCTAAAATAAATTAAATTGTAAATTTTAAGCGAACAAGTCATCGACCCGTGCCAAAAAATTTGCCTTTTAAATTTTTTTCAAAAATGGAATATTCGTCATATTAGGAATAGTCGCCACTAAAATTATCCCCGATAAGAACAATATCTCTTTCTTCCTCTATTGTATTCATGCAAATACCACCAATAATGTAATAAAATGACTTAAGGATCAAGGAGTCAAAAATACAACACATAATTAATGTGTTCTTAATTGAATTTCATATATTCTTGAACCGTGATCACAATATTTTGTTTTCTTCTCCCAAAACATAGTATCCTCCATCTTTTCTTTATATTTCCCTTACAAAAAAAAATCTCTTTCACCCTCTCACCCCCAAAATGTACTCCATTTGAGTACATTCCTTATTGTTAAGAAATGTATTTTCTAAAACCACCTACATATCAATTTATAATTGTCATGATTTTCTTCTAGCCCCAAAGGTTTCAAATCCTCTAATCATCTTCACCTTGTATGATAGAACTCCACGACATTATTTGAAGATATTAGCACTTTTCTAACCTTCCATCTCTTCAAAGACTCCTCCATTCCAAACCCTAGTGATCATTTTCATGATCTATTCAACCCGAGAAGATAGAATCAAATGGTTCTTTGCTTGTTTTATTTTTTAGGTTTATTCCTTTGGTTTGTTGATTATCGTGCCTTCACCTTGACAAAATAATCTCCCCTTAAAAACTTTCAATAGAGTGTCAACTTCCTCAATCCTCCCATTACGACTTGATCATCAAGAAAACACCTTCTTTCACAAGAGATAACCGTCTTTCTTCCATAGACCCTAGGATCATTGTAACTAGAGAAAATCATGTATTTATTACCATATTAGGAATTTTTAGGTTCAAACATAATGTCATTTATATATGTATTGAATCTCATTCACATTTTCTATATGCACAATGGCCCTATTTCTTGATAAAAAATATATATTTTCTCAAGAAGATTTTCCCACTTGGTCTTATAAGATTTTTTGTTTAAAGGAAAGGTCTATAGATGGTGAATATTTCTCTCTTAACTACTCTATTAGCCTTCCAAATAGGCACTTACCTCACTGGTTGCTTCTCACTCTCAAGTAACCCCACAAAGTGACTATCACAACTTAGTACACTATATATATATGCTTGACTCCTTGCACAAATGCATGAAACTACACTAGCATCAATGCAACATTCAATATAGAATGTTTTACAAATATAATCTCTCAGTTACATGTATATACAATATTCCTTGTCCATTACAATAATTGAACCCTCAAAACTATCACTAAACCTTCCAATACATAGAATCACTCATTTAAACTTCATGGAGCACGTTTATTATTGTTTGATCATTCGAATGATGGTACAGAGTTACCATGTATCCCAAATTATCTGAGAATGTCATTTAGATAGTGCCAAACAATGAGGGGTAGAGGTGAAAATATGTATAACTTCAGTTTTAAAGGAAAAAAATAATACCATAATCACAATAAGGACTCTTGGATAGGATTGGAAGAACTCCCACCATATTATTTGTGTGGTCGCTACTTTCTAGCCCGGTATTTCTTAGTTTCGCTATATTCTTCTTACTTTTTCTTTGATTACTATTATGAACCAAACTATATTTAGGCTTGGTTAATGTTTCTCCTTGTTAGTATAGTTTTAATGTTATAAGACTTTACAACCGAGCACACCGAAACTTATTCTTGGGTTTGGAAAATTCTTGGAGAAGAAATATAGGCTATATTTGAAAAGATTAAGTGGATTACCACAACAATAAAATAGAACAAACTCTTGTCATTATAATATGTAATGACAAGATAAGTGCCTTGATAAAAGTTTTCTCTGCCTCTCCTTTCATTTGAGAAAGGAATTAAAATATTTCATGACTTATACATTTAGGAAGAGAAGCCTCTTCTCAAGGCACAAATTTGGTAATTAGATATTAAAATGAAGGAGTTTGTAGAATCTAACTTTTTTTTCTCATTTTCGCAAAACCTTTTTGTACATGTACTTTGTAATCATTAGCACCATGATACCACATTGATTCCTAAAAATAATTAGATACATACTAGATATTGACAATGAAAAGAAATCTAATTTATCTCTAATGAAAATAAATACCTACAATAAGTTTCAAGATTCAAGTTTGCTTCCAAGCTAACCTTATAACTTATCATAAGTCCTACTACAACATGGTTTTTGTAACACCCGCTAAAAACATCCACTTGATACCCAATAACAACCTATGTTTAGTTAGAAAAATTATGGAATAATTTTTTTTGAAAGGCGAGTCCTCAACAAGCTTCGAAAAACTACAGTTGTCACAACAAAGATTCAAAGTCAATTATAATTAATAAATAAAATTTTCCCTGTTATGACAAATATTACATCTACATTACAAAATTAATGAGTGTAATTAATCCAAATATAGTTAAATTCATCTTAGGTTTCAATTTTATAAATGATTAAATTAACACTATAGTTAAATATTCCTTAATTAATTTTAGAGGGTCAAAGGGGCCAAAACAATTAAATGCCCAAGGTATTTAATTTCACAAGGTCCAAAAACTAACCAAGGTTCTTATTTACATGGGGTTAGAAAAACATTCCCTTCCCCATATGGTGACCCCTTAAAAGTCACCCCATGCTTTTGAAAAAAAACATTTAAATTAAAAGGTGTTAAAATTGATAATTCATGCACTTAACACTTCCTCAAAACATTTTCGTTAGATAGAAATGTATTCCCTTTCCAATGGTAT
This sequence comes from Taxus wallichiana var. yunnanensis, assembly GCA_018340775.1. Classification (NCBI taxonomy): domain Eukaryota; kingdom Viridiplantae; phylum Streptophyta; class Pinopsida; order Cupressales; family Taxaceae; genus Taxus; species Taxus wallichiana. The sequence continues at coordinate 171,000,717 of CM031236.1, forward strand.
AAATAAGTTGTCCTAATTCCTCATATTTCTCAAGTTATGAGCTGATAGGCCTTGGGATGATTTTTTTTTCCAAAGGCGGGTCTGCGGGCCTAGGGAGGAAATTTCACTTGGGAAAGATTTCAAACCAACGGACCTTGGGAGATAATATAGCACTTTAGACTTTTGCCAAAATCAAAATTTTCATTTGCGCGCTCTGAAAGCCCACGACGGGGCTTCGTGCCAAAAGGAGAAAATATGCCTCAGATCTGCAAAGGACACGTGTCCAATCTTTTAATTCAATGCAGGAAGGCGGGTCGTTGGAGGCAATTTAGATTTTAACCCTTTTTATGTTGAAAGGGTGAAAAGGTTTTAAACATCTCGTGCCTCTACCGACACCTAGAGATGCCACGTGTTCAGCCCAAAATCTACAAGTGGGAAAGCAGACCATTGGGGAAAACTTAGGAATGTGGCCTTTTAAAGAAAAAGCATAAAGGCTAAAAAAATGCGCCTCCATCGATGCCTAAAAGCCACATGTCGTAATCAACCAATAGTGACATGTAGGGAGGCAAGCTAGAAGGGAGACTTAGGAAAGTTTTCCAATTTTTTAAAAATTGAAGTTAGAAGAAACGGGCCCGCGAACCCACCGAAGTGGTTTTCCAAAAGCAAAGTGGCGTGGCTACGGGGCCATGGAGGAAACTTAGCAAAAGTAAATTTTGAACTTAGAATTTATTTTTTTTTCCATAAAAGAAGATTCGGGATAATGCGAGTGGTAGGAGAATTTGTGTCTTTTTTCCTTTTTTTGGAAAAAGTGCAAAAAGTAGTTTTCGCCCGCGGATCCGTTTGTGAATATTTTAGTATTATTTGTTTTTTTTTTTACAATTAGTGTTTTTTGAAACAGAGTTGATACAAAAACATCAGAAGGCCATAACTCTTGACTTGAAGCTCAGATTTGAGCAAATAAGAACTTTTTTGAAAGGTCTCAAACTCCTCTTTGCATAGGAAGCAGAAAATAGTGTTTTCAACAATCCAAGATGAGTGAAATTTAAGAAAACATCTTTCCTTCCATTAAATGTGAACTAAACTATTTCAACTACCAGATTTAAGTTGATGCGCCATTTTTTCTTCTTCAACATGTCAAACAGACATGGAAAATCACACTAGATAGAAATTGGATGGATTTGCAGGATTAATTGCATATGGTTGGGATTTTAAAAATATTTATTTCTTTTCTCTTTTCTTTGTAAATGTGTTTTTCTACCTCTTACCCGATTAATAAAGTTCTAAGTAAATTTCTTGAGCAATATAATCAGTTTTGGGATGCGTTTTGATCATCCTTAGTTCATTTTAATGTTTCTACTTGTCTTTCATTGTTGTAGATTGTTCTGAACATTTTTCTGATGTTTATTGTAGGTTTACAGTGATCTAAAAGAAATCTACGTATTTTAAACTAGGAAATTAATCTATTTCATTTTCCATACTTTAAATATTTAAGTTCATTCCATTCCAATTTTACAATGTTTAACTTTCCTTTAATCAATGCGTGAAGAGCAAGAATGTAGTTCTATTTTCAAAACGTGCCTTTCAAATAATACAGAGGAATGTAATATTTCCTAACACAGACTTTTCCAGCCTTCAAACAGAGAGTTTGCAAAAGTATTTCAATCAACAAATTTCCAAACAAGAGCAACTCCATTTTGTATAAAGTAAATCAACTTCTATTAAACTGAAATAATTCCTTTTACAACTTCTTTTCTGTTCACCAAAAGACAACTTACAAAATAAATCTTTCTCATTCGAATGTAACTTTCATATCCAAAACAAAGCATCTTTTCACCACAAATACTATTACAATGTCATCCACTTAAAGTGGGAAATTTTTACAATAAGGGAACCAAGGAGAACCGGAAATTTTTCTTCATACATAGCTCCTAGAACAACAACAAGAGAGCTCCGCCATGTTTCATTTTTCACAACAAAAAAAAAAGGGAGAGGCAATGCTCTCCACCCAACCAAGAATTCCAATGAAGAGGAGAAGTCGTCCTCCTCATTTGCCCTCGAGCCCTAACCACATTACAATAGGAAATGGATTCAACTCATGGAAACAAACAAGCTTCCACAACACAATGCCAGATTTTACAATCATACACAATCCAAATAATGCAGTGACAGTCACAAGAAAGACAACAACAAAATACACAAGGCTTCATCATACAAAATCCAAAGGAGTAAGATCTATGGGAAAATGCTTATACCTCCCAATGGGAAATGGGTTTCCACCTTAAAACCTGCCAATATATTCATCTCAAAACCCTACATACTCTTATGCCTCCCCTAAGTACCTCTTATACCTCCCATTCTCTTATGCCTCCCTCCTCTTATGGATCCCCCATAACAAGTAAGAAATGCAAGCTATTTATTTTCCAAGGTGGAAACCCATCCCAAACTCCCTCCACAAAATAACTCTTATGCCTCCCCACATTCTCTTATGCCTCCCCATAAGAAAGATCCCCATAGTCTCCTCCTACACCACACTTAGGAAATCTACCCAACCAACCCATAAACATACCAAACACTCAACAACATTCACATATGCATAAAATAAAAGAAATACATTTTAAAAGAGTCAAGCTCCTACCTCTCCATGGTAGATCTTGATCCAAGAATTCAACAACAAGATTCTTCAAATCCAAACATTCCAAAAGCTCCAACAATTCCACAAGCATCCAAAATCCTCAAGCTCTCCAAAATTGCAAGAGCACCAAAATCCAAAATGAAGTAACCCCCAAAACAACAAAAGAATTCCAATAAATAGAAAAGGGAGAGATGAGGATGAGGTGGCTCCATGTAGGATGCCACATCACTCATCCTCAACTCCACCTCACAAGTCAAACTTCAAACTCCAAAGCACAATTAATAAGTGGGTGAATAAATGACATTTTACTTACACACACAATCCAAGCCCACACCCCTTAAGGACCAAAATTAATTTCATGTAAGAAGGTGCAATAAAAACTTACAACTTGCCTTCCCAAAATACATAATAAGACCTAATTTGACTCCCCAACCCATAGGTAGGGTTGGTATAGAAATTTAAGAGGTGTGGGACAAGTTTAACTTGTCCCACAAGCCTCCAAAATTGGTCCCAAAGGATAGATCCGAATTTCAAAGGAAGGTGGAGTGTTTCACACTCAAAGCTACTTACACATCACTTACAACACATAATCCAAGATTTATCAACTTACAACACATAATCCAAGAGTTATCAACTCTAATAAATGCACTATTTTGACCCATTTATAATTAATTTAACAACATGATTACTCACTAATCTTGACACAAATTAAATAGATAATAAAGGGGAAAATACATCACTAAAATTCACATACTAAAATTAAACAAAAGAAACTAAATACAAGAATACACATAACCCCTTGGTCACATTTGAAGGTGATCCCCAAATGGGGACCCCTATCATCAATTCAAACATAAATAAAAACAAATACATGTTGCCATGGTGACCCTTGTTGAATTCATCTAGAATTTCAATGTGGTTGGTCTCCAATCCCCCAATGTTTGTTGTGACATGTTTACCTGTAAAACACATAACACTTCCTTCAGCCTCGTGGCCACATCAAATCATCCAAAATAAATATACAATATAACTCCAAAATCATCTATATATGAATCAAAACATCATCTAGGCAAGTAACAATATCATTTACAATTTCATCAATAACCATATGATCATAAGATTAGTTCAATTTTCTAGGTCTACTCAATATGATGAAATATCGCATGTCCGATATATATATATAACCATGTCAACAACATATCAACATCAATATAAAAATATCTCTAATAATCCACATGCATCATATATGAATTGAAATCAATAACAATCCATTATCTCTAACATCTAACATCATGCTAAATCAAAAGCTACAATAATATCCATAAGTATAGTTGACAGTATCGAAATCAATAACAAAAAGGTGTTGAAGCTAAGTGGGCACTACGGTGTTGAATATGTGGACCTTCTCATGCTATTTGGTTTTCATTTTGAATAGATTAGATTGCTTTTCCTTGTCTAATCTCTTCATTTGTTATTTTTTCTAGGTTTCATTGTCTTCTCTTGATCTAGTTGGTGTGGAATGGATTTCATGCATGAAGGTAAGATAATATGACATTCTAGTTCTAGAGTTATTGGTAAATAGTTAAAACATGTAGACAATTTTATACATTTTTAAAAATATTTTCCTATATTACTATCACAAGTGTTACTTTTTTTGTAGGAATCTATTACCTTATTAGCCACTATACTTGGACAAAATGTAAATTCAGGTACTTTTATTTTCTACCACCTGTATTATTTATTTAATGAATTGAATCTCAATGGAGATTAATATTATCATAGTCATGATTTTTTTAATAATACTCATATCTTAAATAACACTCATAATGGACCCTCTTTTAACTTACAAAAAATGGTTAAGTAAGGGCCAAGGACCATATTTTCATGAGTAGATGGAATATATAATGGCACAAATGACCTCATATTTTCTACTAATGATGTTTTAGTTTATGGAAATGTCATTACGATATTACCCATTTTCAAACTATAAAAATATATGTCTCAAGTTGAGAGGTAGATGCTCATTATTTAAAGTATATGATTCATGCAGAAAAAAGTTTATCTTCATCTAAATAATCATACGAACATGTACTTGAGACCTACTCTGGGAAAAATGAATAGTTTAATGAAATGATATATTGTACTTGTGAAAAGTGCAAAAATAGAAAATTAAAGAAGCATCAACTCGTTGGTATCTATAGGTTGAAGTATGGAGTTTATATAGAAGAGGTATACTATAATGAAAATTCAAAATGCTTGTTATTAAAAAATATGAAATTTTTATATCACATTATTATTAACTATTTTAAATGATATTGTAATGTATATCCAATCCAAGTTCATAATAATGTTGATGAAAGGGCATATGACACTGATGATAGTGACTCTCACAATGAAGAAGAAGACACATAGATGGGTGATGCCACTTTTGAATAAAATGAGGATGGGGTGAACAAATTTATACAAGAATTCTACACATATGCTAAAGAAGTTGATGATTCACCCCTAACTCAACTTGCTACTATGCCTCTATACCCAAATGAAAATTTGTATGTATTAGCAAAATATATGTTATTTTTAACTTGAAAGTTATGCATGGAATGGTGAATACATGATTTACTAATATCTTGAGGTATATTTTAAATTCCTCTAAACTATATCTCTCCATGTCATTAAAGTTTTGAATATTGTGTATAGTGAATAATATAAATATCTATTGTTGTTTCATGTATATCTTTGGCGATAAGATACTTCCAAAGGAAAATAAGATGCCTCGCTCATAAAAGGAATTATCTTCAGCAATGAAAGACTTTAGGATGGAGTACAAACAAATTATGCATGTCCAAAATGAGAATTTACAACAATGCACAATATGTCACAAAAACAAATATAATGAAGATAAAGTGTCTAAGAAAGTTCCATAAATGGTTCTACACCAAATTCTAATAAACTGAGGTTTGAGAGGATGTTCAAATGTAAGTATTTGGCAAGATTTATGGACTATCATGCACAGCACCCCTAGATGTTTATCAGATTTCTAGTTTGAGAATGAACATCCAAGTGTGATTGCACAACATTGAATCTTTTCCCCAAGTGTGGGACTTGAAAAATGGGAAAAGAATCTCTAGATTAGAGGTTGGTTCCTCAACTCCTCTGATTAGATGTATTACTTGAAAATTACAGAGGTTTAAACCCAAAATCCTACTCTAAATTCCAAGGGGACAGAGGTAGAGGATGCAAAAGAAATAAAACTAAGACTAATAAGGTGATACACCAAAGGAGTGGTGAACATTTACTTCTGCAAATTGACACAGATTAAGAGAATGCAACAAAACATCATGCAAAAATGATAAAATGTAATGAAAGATCAGAAATGAAGCAAACAACACAAGAAGAGGACTAAAACTCATTCATAGAGCTTGCATTGTCATTTCCAATATCAAAAATACATGCATTACAATAGTAGAGAGGCAGAAAACATCTTGCAGTCATAAAAGAGGTCTAAAATTCCACAAAATCACTTTACAGGATGAAAGAGGGAGTCTCCAAAACATAAAAATGTCCAACCCTTACAAAATGAGCCAAATCTGGCTTTTAATGGTGAAAATTCGAGCCCAAGAAGAAGAAATGTGGAAAATCATGAATGTATGCTTCAACCACCGACCAAATTGTATTAAAACAACATGGGTACCCTTGAAAGTTCATTCCCTGATGTTTTTGGCCCCTGTTGGGATAGAGTGGAATCCATACTTCATTTAAAATGGTGGTTGAAACGTCAGTTATGTTCTTCTTCCCATGCCGAGGTATTTTTGATTTTTCTCTCTCTAACCTCTACCGAAAAACAAAATTGAGCCCTCCATCATTTAGCTAAATTCACCAACTTTCCAATGACACTAAGAACATGAAAATCAAAGCTCTGGATCAAAATTTATGCCCTTCTTAAGATTTAGGTCAAAACTTGTGCAAAAATGAATTAGCGGGCTGAAAATTTGAAAGTTTCCCTCTTTTTTGACTTTGGGAAAATTTCCTTGAAATCTCTGCCCCCCCACCCGATGACATGTGGCAGGTTTTGATTAGTTTTGGAGCTTCAGGTGACCATTTTAGAACCTTTTTGGTCTTTGGAAAATTTTCCAAAATTCTCCGCCAACCCGAAGCTCCGATGACACGTGTTGTCTTTTGATTCGTTGGCGGGCCCTTGCTTTCAAATTTTCCATCATTGCTAACCACTACCCTGAAAAAGACATGTGGCGCCTTATCATTGGCTCAAGCTTTAACCTATAAATTTCCCTTTGCGGACCCACCTTAAGATTTTCGCCAGCCACATGGACACGTGGCAGCTGCTGATTGGCGCAGCCATCATGGGCGGGCTTCCATTCCATTATTTTCCATATTTTGGCGAAAAGGAAAATTTCCTTCCACCCCTCCACCTTCTCGATGCTCCGAGGACATGTGGCACATTGTGATTCATTGGCGGGCCTTCGGGCCGAGATATTCCATTTGCGCCAACCTTGGAATTTTTCTAACTTCCTCTTACCGCTTCGATCTCCGATGGGCTTCCCGCACACATGGCCGCTTCCCATTAGTTGGTGGGCCTTCGGGCCAAAAATTTTCTTTTTGCACCCTTCCAATATTTGGTAAAAGTTTCTAAGTCACCTCCACAAATCCGCCATTCTATCGCTAACATGGCACATTCTGATTCGTCATGGACCTCCCTTGGGAAAATTTCCCTCCAAAACTCTCACGAGTCAGTGTAACTCACAAAAGACAAGGAGTTAAAAGGAAAACTTTATCTTTCTGGAAAGCCGAGAATATTATTTATCTAATGAAACCATTTTGAGTGCCTCGAAAAGTAGAAAATTTCATCCGAGGAACAAGGAAGAAAGAAATGAAGGGAGTTAGCCGAAAATGAGCAAGGGGCTTAATTTGGATAACAATTTTGGTGACTCGTAGGGTCATCTACTCACTGGATGAAGTTACCAGCTGTTCGAATCAATCCATTGGGCATGGAGTCATCAATTTTTTAGCTTGGCACCCCAACTGATTAGAAAATTCTCAAGAAGGAAAAATGAGAGTAGAACAACACCTTATCTGGAACATGGCATGTAAGACTACATTTCCGGGAAGCAAGCTTGTGCTAAAGAACTTAGGGAAATGGAAAACTAAGCTACAACAAAAAAATTTGCACAAGCACTTGGAGGAATGAAAATCTAAGCTAATATGTACAAGGTGGAGAGCTCCCTTCTAGTGGAAATTCTTAAGATGGATTCCATTAACTCGGAATCTATAGTTCTTCACCATCCAATGTAGACAATTGGAAGGCATTGTTGTTCTTACACTTTGTGACCATGTAGGGCCCACTCCAAATGGCATCAAAATTTAAATGACTTCTGGATTTACTCTGGTCTGCATCCCATTTCAACACTAGATCTCCAACTTGGAAGGTTCTAGCCTTAGCTTTCCTATCAAAGGTCTTCTTGATGAAGGCTTGGTCCTTCTCCATTGTTTGGGCTACATGCTCTCTGACTTCTTGGAGCTCCATCAATTCTACATATCTAACCTCCATGGGTTCAAACTCCAACCATTCGAATTGCTTCATGAGTTCCAACGTTGGAAACTCAAGTGACATGGGAAAATTACCTCTCTTCCATAAACAAGCTTGAATGGAGAATTACCTGTGGATCTCTTGGGAGTTATCCTATCAGCCCATAAGGCTGATTTCAGTTTAGTATGCCAAGTCCTCTAATTTTCATCAAGATTCCTCTTGATGATCCTTAAAAATTCTTATTGGTAGACTCAGCTTGGCCATTACCTTGAGGGTAATAATTTGATGAAGTGCTCAGATAAATCCCATTTTTAACAACCCATTAAGTTACCTTTGATCCTATGAATTCCAATGCAATATTTGATATTACAGTGGTTGGTATACCAAATCTGGTTACTATCTCTTCATAGAAGTCTAGAATGCTAGATTCATTTTCTTCTTTAAGTGCCACCGCCTCAGTCCATTTGGTGAAGTAGTCTGTTGTTGTTAGAATCCACTTGTGTCCTTGGCTTGAGTTTGGGTTAATGAATCCAATTAATTCCAAACCCCATTGCATGAATGGCTGATCAAATGAAATTGGGTGCAATGAAAGGGCCGATATCCTCTCCTTGCTCGTGAAGAATGCATAATTTTTGCACCTCTTGATCCATGGATAACAACCACTGAGTACCTTGGGCCAATAATAGCTAGCCTTCATGATCTTGAGGGCTGTCACTCTAGGGGAAAAATGACCTCCAGCTGGTCCATCATGGAACTCTTCTAACATTATATTAATTTTTTTGTTCCAATGCATCTCAACAACACTCCATTTACATCTTTCTTGAACAAGACACCATCAACAAGTGCATATGGGACAACCTGCAATATGAAGTGTTTTCTCTTGGTTTTGTTCATCTCTGGAGGGCATATGCCTAGTGTGTAGGAAGTGCACTATGTCTTGGGTCCAACAAGGAGTGAGGACACCATCATTCTCATTTTGAATGCTTCTTGGTTCTTGGTTGTTTTGTAATGCCAAAACAACATCCTTATCATTGCATGCTTCCGTTGATTTACTTGAGACAAGCTATTCACATAATCCCTTTCCTCTAACCAGCTTGTTGACTTTGATCTTAATTTCATACTCCATGACATGAGTAATCTAACCTGCACATTTTTCATTTAGGTTCTTGTTGAGGAGGAAGTCTTTAACTCCTACATGAGAAACCAACAATGAACCTTGTTGTTTGAAACTAGATGCTTAAATTTCTTCAAGCTCCTAATCACTGCAAGAAATTTCTTCTTAATAAAAGTATATCTCACCTTGTAGTCCTCCAAGATTTGGCTGAAGAAGACAATTGGCTGCTCTACATTTTCTTTTTCTGATGTACTAAAATTGCTTGAGATTGTAACATCACCTCCAAATCCATAAAGGATGAAATCCTTGGAGAAATCTTGGTTAACGAGAGTTGGAGCTTGTGAGATAGCCTCTTTGATTGCCTCAAAACTTGCCTTACCTCCATCTTTCCATTTGAAAGCCATGCTTTTCTTCAACATCATGGTTATTGGCTTGACAAGGGTGTAAAATCTAGAACAAACCTCTCGAACAAAATTGATCCTTCCTAAGAAACTTTGGTGGAATTTCTTATGATGTGGTAATGCTAGTGCTCTTTTGGCTTCAACCCTCTCTGGATCAATTTCCAAGCCTTCCTTGGAAACAATATGGCCAAGGAGCTTTGCTTCATGAGCTAGAAAATACATTTCTTGGGGTTCAAGAATACCCCAAATCTTCTACATGTTTGGAACACTTGTCTCAAATGAAAGAGATGATCTCATGTACTTTTAGAAAAAACAGTAATATCATCTAAGTATATCAGCACTATCTTGTTGATCAATCCCTTGAACGCCATATCCATTGCCCTTTGGAAGGTAGCTCTAGCGTTGGACAACCCAAATGGCATTTTTCTATATGCATTAGTTCTCCATTTGGTGGTGAAGGCTATTTTGAACTGATCATCCTCCTTTACCATGATCTAATTATACCCTAAAAACCATATAGCAATGAAAATATCTCGAGCTAGCAAAAACTTGCAAAATTTGCTCCATAGAAGGAAGTGGGTAATGATCCTTGAGAGATGTTATATTTAAATCTTTGAAGTCTACAAACAATATGATTTCTCCACTCTTATTTTTAACTAGAACCAATCTTGCTACCCAACTAGAATGCTTGATGGGAAATATGATACTTACCTCTATCAACTTATTCAATTCCTTCTTCATGAGAGGCTCCATGTGTGGATTAACTCGGCCTTTGTTTTTCCCGATGGGCTTAGCACTTGGATCCAATTCAATCATATGTTGAGCTAGCTTGGGATTGAAAACCTTCAAGTATTCATAGATCCAAGAAAATATGTCTAGAAACTCTTGGAAAAGTTGCATGAACTCATACCTTTCTTACTAGGTTGTTACTTTACCAACTTGAAGTGATTTGCCTTCTCCAACCAAGATGGTCATTGAATCTTCTCCCTTGACTTGGATATTTGATTTCTCCTTCCTTAATTGATCACTAGGATTGAAAATGGAATCCAAGGTGACAAGTCCTTTTGGAAGTTTGTTGGTTCTCACCGCACCACTTGATCACCATATTCTTGTTCCAAATTTTCTTGATTTTTGGCTGAGAACTTAGCTTCTTCTTACAATAAATTGATGATTTGTTAGTCATTTTCAAACACCTTCCAACTTACATTATTTTCTTCCACTGATAGCCTTACAACCACAAGAATTATTGTCTGCACCTTGTCTTCCTTGATACTTTCAACAACATCAAAGATCGCCTAATCTGCTGCAAGCTTGTCATCAACTTGGTTTCCTTTCCTAGAGATGGAACCGATGCCAAGCCTTCAAAATCCTCAATGAGGTCCCACACCTTATTCTTATAACACTTGAGCAGGTCATTTTTTGCGGCATGTTGTCCTTTAACTTGATTAACAATCAACTCACTATCACCAAAGACTTGTAAGTTCTTGATACCTCTCTTGATTGACCAATGCAATCCTTGTATCAAAGCTTCATATCCAGCAGTGTTGTTAGAACATGCAAACTGTAATCTAAAAGATGCATAATATTTGATGCCTTGGGGTGAAAAAATCATAGCTCCCCTCCTACACCTTGTCTACTTCTTCATCCATCAAAAATATCTGCCATACCTCATTATCATCCTTATGGTCCGGCTTTGTAATGCTAGGAATAGGCTGATTTTCTTCATGTATGCAATAGACTCCTAGCTCGAGAATATTCTAATTCTTTGTAGGGATCAAAAGTATGTACCTTGCTTGCCCATTCATCAAGATTCAAATATGGGATGTTTCCAACTTTGATGTCAACTTCATCTGCTTGATACTCTTCTTGATCAAATGTTGAATAATTGGCATTGATTTGGCTAGGAGTGTGAGGCTCAATGTGAAAGTTTGAAATAGATTCAGACCTAATTGTGGCCTTAGTTTCATATCCTATTCTAAACAACATGTGTGACCAATCAATAGATAAGTAACCTCCAATCGTAGCTGTGAAATATCTTGACAAACATAGGGCAAAGAGTGGTGGCAGATCTATCACTGACACATCTTGCAAAATAGTAACATTGGCGCATGCATGCAAAGTAAGGCTCAAATCTTTAATTAATCCTACTATTGTTATTTCTGTCCCATCTAGTTGCACCACTCCTTTGGATATGATTTCATATTGGAGACCCAGCTAATCAGCTATTTTCTTAGGCATTACAAAACTACTTTCCCTAGAATCAATCATACAATTGTGTACTAGTTTATCTCCAATGATCAATGAAACATAGAATGGGGGGGGTGGGGTTTCAAAAATTTACCTTGTTGTCCTCCATGATTCCCTTCAGGCTGATCAAAATTTGTGAGTACCTTCTCTTGTATTTGAACTTGCTTGATTAGAAGTTGACCAGTTCTTCGTGGAAGCTTGTAGGAGATCCCTTTGGCCTTGGATGGATAGTGATTCCCACATTGATATATTCACATTTGTCTTCTTCATTTGATCAATGATACTAAATGGGGATGAAACATTTCTTTTCTTCCCCTTAGTTTGAACATTCTTTTCTTATACATGGGCTACAACAACTAGCATTTGGGCTGGTCTAGAAGGTGGCTTGGGTTGTCCTTGCATGTTTGGAATTGCATTTTGCTCACCAACACTTTGTGGAGTGGTGGAAGGTTGTGGATCACCTAGAATTAATGACTTCCCTTCACCAATATTCCTCTTTTTTGACCTTGTGTTAGTTGCCACATTCTGAGACATTGCTCGATACATACCACAAAAATTCTCAGCCTGCCAATTGACTAGTGTAGTCTCATTTGGAGTTAAATTTTTCTGGGATGTTCCTTGTTGTTGGTTTGTTTCTTAGCTCACCTCACCTTCTACACCAGTTGTTGTCACCATCAAATCTTGGTTCAAGGTGCCATTGAAGCACATAGATTTGTTATGAGGTTCATTGCATGGGAAACATCATTCATAATCTTGGACTATATTATTTTGCACTCGGCACCAAGGCTTTAGAGGTAGATGCGGTGTTGGGATTATAGGGCTGAAATGGTATGTTGGCAGGAGGCCTTGATTTTTATTTGCAGCTGGATTAGGTGGCCTATTAGGCTAATATGGTTGCATATTAGGCTGAGCTTGAGGCTGATAAGAAGGTCTAAAACTTTGGGCTGTTACCTCTTAAGTGTAACCATCTCATTGCCTAAATTTTGCAATTATTTCATGACTTCTTGAAGCTCATTTGAGGCACTAGAGGATGAAGTAGAAGTCTCACTTGAACTCGATTTCTAGGAGAGGGGATAGGAGCTTTAATAGGTGCTTGACTAGTGGTTGGATTTTCTAAATTTGGATACAAGGGCATGAGAGGGCTAGGAGACAGCTTACCACTTGAATCGATAATTTTTAGCTCTATGGCAATGCTATAAGCTGTAGGTATAGTGATACCTCCCATGGATTGAATCAACATAGAATATCAGAATTTAAAGCTTTGAGATAGTATAGAAAAGAACCTTCATCTTTTGGTCTTACTGCCACTAGAATTCTATCCCAAGTCCTTTGAAATCTGAAGTTGAAGTCTATTAGCTGCTCATTGGGAGCTCTCTTGATGGTTGTCAGTTGTTCCAAAAGAGACAAGTTATCTCCCTTTTCTCCAAACTGCTCATGGAGAGCTATGTATAACTGATTCCAATTTTGGATAGATCCTACCCCAAGGCTTCTGAACCATTACAAGGATTTCCCTTTGAATGAAGATGCTAATAATTTGATAGCAATTTGCATCTCAACAATCTCATGAATTGCACAAACATTAGCAATGTCTTGGACATGGTCACCAGGAGTGGTCTGATTTTCTACAGTTAAATATGGAATGTTCTTCAGTTCTACAACTGGAACTAGATTTTGTGCATTGGGAACAAGTGGGCTACTGTAAGAGAAGTTGACATAAGAGTTTTGTTATGCCATTTTGATTGGCCTAAGAACCCTTGTTGATTCAAGAAAGGTCTAGAAGAGGGAGGAGTTAATAGAGTTTTGTTTGGTGGAGATGGAGACCTTTGAATCCTTCTTCCTCTATGTCTTATTCCAGGAGATAGTTGCAGATACTCGTATAACTTTTCTTCTCTAGCTCTTGATCTTGTGTTGATTCTTTTCATGAATTTTAAAACTACGACTATTGAAACCAGTTGATTTTCTCTTTTTAGAGTCACCGATGTGCATATCAAGGCTCTTTTTAAACAAGAAACTTGAAACAATTACACATTAAATTTTTGCAATAAATATGAATACCTCTAAGGTCCCACCAAGGCGTGCCAAAACTATTATTACAGATTCACAACACCCCCGGATGTTTATCAGATTTCTAGTTTGACAATGGACATCTAGTGTGATTACACAACATTGAATATTTTCCACAAGTGTGGGACTTGCAATATGGGAAAAGAATCTCCATATTAGAGGTTGGTTCCTCAATTCCTCTGATTACATGTATTACTTGAAAATTGTAGAGGTTTAAACTCAAAATCCTACTCTAAATTCCAAGGGGATAGAGGTAGACAACGTAAAAGAAATAAATCTAAGACTAATAAGGTGATACACCAAAGGAGTGGTGAACATTTACTTCTAAAAATTGACACAGATTAAGAGAATGCAACAAAACATCATGTAAAAACTGATAAAATGTAATGAAAGATCAGAAATGAAGCAAACAACACAGAAAGAGGACTGGAACTCATTCATAAAGCTTGCATTGTCATTTCCAATATCAAAAAAATGCATGCATTACAATAGTAGAGAGGCAAAAACATGTTGCAGTCTTGAAAGAGGTTTGAAATTCCACAAAATCACTTTCTAAGATGAAAGAGGGAGTTTGTAAAACATAAAAATGTCTAACCCTTGCAAAATGAGCCAAATCTGTCTTTAAATGGTGAAAAGTCAAGCCCAAGAAGAAGAAACATGGGAAAATGTGAAAGGATGCTTCAACCACTGACAAAATTGCATTAAAAGGCATGGGTACCCTTGAAAGTTCATTCCTTGATGTTTTTGGCCATGCTGGGAGAGAATGGAAGCCATACTTCATTTAAAATGGTGGTTGAGACATTAGTTCTATTTTCCTTCTCTTACCAGAGGTGTTTTTAATTTTCTCTCTTTAAACCCCACTAAAACACAAAATTGAGCCCTCTATTGTTTAGATAAATTCACCATCTTTCCAATGACACCAAGAACGTGAAAATTTGAGCTTTGGATCAAAAGTTATGCTCTTCTAAAGATTTAGTGTAAAACTATGGCAAAAAGAATTGGTGGGCTGAAAATTTAAAATTTCCCCAAAAGCTCTGCCCCACCTATACCGGCCCAATGACACATGGTAGGTTTTGATTGGTCCAGGGGCTTCAGTGGCCATTTTACAACCTTTTTGGTCTTTGGAAAATTTTCCAAAAATTCTCTGCCGGCCCGAAGCTCCGATGACACGTTTCATTTTCTGATTCACTGGCGGGCCCTTGCTTTCAAATTTTCCATCGCTGCCGACCACTACCCCAAACAGGACACGTGGAAAATTTTCATTGGCTCGGGCTTTAACCTATAAATTTCCCTTTGCTGACCCGCCTTAAGATTTTCACCGACCACATGGACACGTGGTAGTTGTTGATTAGCGCAGGCCATTGCGGGTGGGCTTCCATTCCATTATTTTACATATTTTGGTGAAAAGAAAAATTTTCTTCCGCCCCTCCGCCTTCTGATGCATTGAGGACACGTGGCACATTCTTATTTGTTGACGGGCCTTCGAGTCGAGATATTCCATTTACGCCAACCTTGGAATTTTTCTAACTTCCTCCCGTTGCTCCGATCTCCAACGGACCTCTAGACACGGGGCCACTTCCCATTGGCTGGCGGGCCTTCAGGCAAAAAATATTCTTTGTGCACCCCGCCAATATTTTGTAAAAATTTCTAAGTCACCTCCACCAATCCGCCATTCAACCATTGACATGGCACATTTTGATTCACCGATGGACCTCCTTGTGAAAATTTCTCTCAAAAACTATGCCGAGCCATAACTCGCAAAATACAAGGTGTTAGAAGGAAAACTTTACCTTTCTCGGAAATCTGAGAAGATTCTCTATCTAATGAAACCATTTTGAGTGCCTAAAAAGTATAAAAATTCATCCGAGGCACAAGGAAGGAAGAAATGAAGGGAGCTAGCCAAAAATGTGCAAGGGGCTTATTTTGGATAACAAGTGTCATGCATATGGTGGTTGTGAGAAATATTGGAAGGATCTTGAAGAAAAATGGCCTTTTTAAGAAATGAGTCAAGGGATGCAAGAATTTAGTTGAAATGGATGGTGTCAATCCTTTTAGAGATCTTAGAACAACATACTGCTGTTTGGCTGGTTTTTCTTATTAACAATAATCTCCCCCTTGAATGGCAATGAAATAGGAGCATGTAATACTAACTCTAGTAATACCGGTACATAAAATTCTTAGTGCTATGTTCTCTTGAAGATTATGTACATTTATATGAATACATTTAAATTTCAATTCACATTTTATTCATATGAAAACTCCAGTGAGAGATATGGACACATAAATGGAGCCTCTCATTAATGAGTTATGTGAATTATGGAAGGGTGTTGGTATGTATGATTTATCAAGACCTAACAATGATAGGATATTTTTTTTTCATGCAATACTTATGTGGACAGTTCACGATGCTCCAAGGATCTCTGCGTGTTGTGGTAATCTATTTATCATATTAAGTTTTAATCATTCTATTTATATTACTCCCATTAGCTAAATATGGTTTCCATACTAATTTTTCAGGCCTACGGACTAAAGGGAAAACCATCGTTATCATATGCATGATAAAAATAATTTCAATGGAAAGGAAGAGGAAAGGAGGAGACCGAAAAGGATGAACCCTTTAAGGTGGAAATCAACATATGACAAAAAGGAAGGGAGAAGTTATCCATTGGGAATGAAAATACTATCTAAGTATTATAAGTTAGAGTATTACGAGCATCTCTCGAATAGCTCAACTATTTGATATAATTCATATTGGAAAAAATTTGGAAGAGTGCTTATGGAAAAATCTAAAGTGAACAAAAAATGAAGACCAAATAAAATTAATGAAGGATGTCAAAGCCATCAATATGATGCTAAAAATGTGGTTACATGAAAATAACACATATGATCCTACGCCATGGGTTCTTACATTAGAAGAGAAATAATATATGTTTGATACTATGCGTGCCATAATATTTCCAACTGGTTTTGGTGCGACATTAAAAAAAATATTCACAAGAGATGGTTCATAAATTTTCTGGAATGAAAACACATGAATGACATAATTCAATAAAGTTAATTCATCGTATGTTATATTATTTAGTAGCATAATTGAAATTTTCAATATATTAGTAATGCAAAAGACAATATATAGTTTAAATGCTATTTTTAGATGTTGTTAAAGTATGTTCTTTCTACAGCAATACAAAGCACTTTCAACCATGACATTGCACAAACAATTTACAAATTGTCCAAATATTTGAGGTATTCTAAACCATCATTTGTTATTCAATAATAATTATTTTTTCCTTCTATAAATATTATTTTCAATGTCTTTATAAACATTTTAACATATATTTTGCAAATATTATAACTGGTGATATGTTAATTCTTGTTACTAAAATTTATAGGTGGGTCTCATTTAAAGAGATACATCTAGATGAGCTCAACTATAAGAAGAGGAATGTTGCACTTTTGGTGTGTGACATTCAAATGTGTTTCCCTACAAGTTTCTTCAATTATCAAGAGCACTACCTTATACACCTAGTAGAAGAGATTGAACAATGTGGACCCAACCATCTTAGGAAAATGTGGCTTGTAGAGATATATATGAAGGTCCTAAAACATTTTGTGAGGCAAAGAGCTCGACCTGAAGGTTCCATGGTTGAAAGGTATATGTTTTTGCAAACCATGGTTCATTTATTTGAGTATTTTCCTCAATTAAATCTAGAGGACCCAGGATTATGGAGTGATAAACAACCTCAATCCATTATAGATAGAAAAGTAGAGGGTTAAAGAACTTCAAATAGGATAAAAGTTACACTTAAATGTTAGTAGTATTTTTAAATCTTAACTATTGTATGATGTTTTCTCGTAGAGAATAGTTAGATCAATGATTACTTATACTTTCTATTTTATATGCTAAGGAGTGGGAGTCATTTCATTTGTATGTTGCATACAACTCTAAATTTATGTTAGAATGGATGGAAATGTATGTTGAACAAAAGAAAATAGAAGATGATAAGAAAAGGATATATATATATATATATATATATATATATATATATATATATATATATATATATATATATATATATATATATATAACAGTACATGGTCAAAACTCTAATAGATGACTTCTGGATGCCATAAAAGAAAATGGCCAAATAGATGCTCATGGAATT
Organism: Taxus wallichiana var. yunnanensis; assembly: GCA_018340775.1. Lineage (NCBI taxonomy): Eukaryota > Viridiplantae > Streptophyta > Pinopsida > Cupressales > Taxaceae > Taxus > Taxus wallichiana. The sequence goes on from CM031236.1 coordinate 171,018,859, forward strand.
ATTTAAAGATTAATATTGAACATGACGTAACCAAGGGAATGAAAGGAGTGACAAAAAACAAGTAGATTTTGTTAAAGGATCTATAAATGGGGAGGTAAAACACAAATAAAGTTTTATGATGAACATTGTTTAATTTAAATATTTTTTATCATTGAAACTATTTAGTTAACCTTTTTTTTGTCCTTGATTATAATTGGATAATATGTACATATGCATTTACGTAACATATTACAAAGGAATGTGGATTATTGGTCATCATTTTCGAATCCGGAAGATCGATGAGAAGCTAAAAACTTATGATAGTTTAATTTCAGCACCATTTGAAGTGGAATGTCATTCACATGCATATGACAAAAAAAAATTCACAAGTACACTTCGATATTATGGAGTATTTGAGGATATAATAGAGCTTTACTTCACATCTTTTTAAAAGTTATTTTTTTGTATTGAATGGTATAGGCTCATTAAAGTGGGCCCCAAAAAAAATATTTTGTTTCATGATAAAGGATTCAATATAATAAATAAATCGAGGTTTTAATCTACTTACAAACCTTATGTGTTTCCGAATCAATGCAATCAAATATTTATTTTTCCAAATTTAGAACAACTTGGTTGGTCCTTTGTGATAGATTATGAGACAAGAGGACGAAGAGTGACCTTTTCTGAATATGTAGAAGGCCATGATGTACTTGAAGAGGTATAAGGTCAAATTGAAGACATACATTACCAAGAGGAGGATGTTGATAACATGACTATTGATGATGAATATGAACAAGATGAGGTTTGAGGAGGACAAGAACAACATTTTGGTAATCAAATACATGAACTCGATGAGTTTATTGATCATCATTTATGTATGGATGAAGGGGATGAAGATCATGATAACTATGGTATTAATTTATTTATGGATCTAGGGCCCATTAATTATGGTATATTCATGCCTCCACATGAGGAAATTATAATGTCGATGAAGATGATTTTATTTAATCATAATGTGAACCTTAAATTACTCTAAGGACATAACACAATTTGATATATTTTCTAGAAATAGAAAATTATGTATATTTAATCTATGCATTATTATATTTTGGACTATACCCTATAATTTGTGAGTGGATTGCTAATGTTTTTTTCTCTATGTCAATGCATACATTCCACATGTTTGCTTGTTTCATTAAATGTATATGAAGATGCAAACCTATTGGTCCTTTTGAATATATATATATATATATCCGTGTGTGTGTGTGTGTGTGTGTGTGTGTGTGTATTGATACATGAAATGAAATGGAAATTTAGTATTGCATATGTTATTATTCAATTGTTAGTGAAGTTTTTCAATGTTAGATGCAACTTTGAAGTGTTTTTTTGACTATTAATAATTTTATTCTATGATATTTTGTGCTTCTTGAAGAATGTGCCTAAAGGGTTGTTTTAGAGGATTAACTCCAACAAGAATGCATCTTGTTGGCATGAACAATCATGGCATGCCCTCTACATATGCACTAGAAAATATGAACATGAGAGCGCTACCAAGAAGTAAATCCTGTACCATAATTTCTACATCCAACATTGAAAATTTTAGTATTCGATTCTATCAAGCATTCCAATTCATAGGACAACACTAAAGTTAAGGAGTAACCCTTCATGTGTGGGTTTTCTAAATTTTCCCTCCAACACCACATCATGTTTCCTTGAAAATACTCATAGAATCACAAGGAAAAATATTAACTCTCCTACCAAACACTCCTAAATTTTATGAAGTTAGATAGGAAGTAATTGAGAAAATTCATGCATTTGAGAGTACATTGCTGGAAAGTACAGGTCTTGTTGCACCTGAACATGTATGCTTATGATAATTAATTATTTCTAAAATAGTCCTAATTATCATTCATGTGTTATAAAACATTCATAACAATATTTTTTCATATTGAATGGTTTACAATAGTCCTAACAAACATTCATGCTCTATATATGCAAGAAGAAAATGACACATCGCCTGATGTACCTATAGGGGAAGCTACTGCGATCCCTACGACTATAAAAATCTCTATGGTGACCACAAAAGGAAAGAAACATGTTACAATATTGTTAACCTTATATGGAAATGTCTTAAAAGATGAAATGGGGTCTAAATTTTTCCAATTTATATTTCTTCGTGCAAAATGCCTATTAGGAAATACCATACAAGTGGATTAGAGAAAGCAAGCCAATTCTCGAAATATGAACTCTTTGAAGATGTCATAAAGTGTTTGGAAATCCTGGTTTTAACAAGGATTTCATAATGGATAATGTATGGAAATTCATTCATTCTAAACGAGACTAAATGAGGTCAAATCTTACAAATGACCCGAGATATCCCTTACTAGCTTGGATTAATAACCAAGAAACATGGTATGAGCTTATCAAAGATGCCAAATTAAAGATAAAGTCCTTAAAAATCAAAAATTCATGCCATATGCATGAGAAGGAGGTAAAATATGCCTTCAAGATACAACAGAGACTACCCAAGGTAGGGTGTTAAGTATTGGGTCCCATAAATTGGGGTTAGGTGGGTATAGTAGTATTTTTTGGAGCTTTGTAAGTGAATAATTTCAATTATTTTTATATTTTATTGGTGAGTTGAATGTATTTAATGAGAAATGATACAAGATAAATTAAAATATCTTTGTACACTTAGGGTAACCAATTTCAAAAGGAAGCTTTAGATGAAGATCTGAAATATGCTTTATTGCATAATTCCCAAGGCCTCCAACAACATATGATAGATCATGGGTAAAAATTGGTCATTGAGCATGAATTTGTGGTAAGTTTATTATAGTATTTTATGACATAATAAACCATGTAAGCATTAATTTTTTGGTAATTTAGTTAACTAAAGTATGTTGTTTACTAGGATACGTAACAATCAAACTCTTTAAAGGGTGCAACTGATAGTGAACAAGAAGAGGCCATAGAATGATATGATGATTTTTTTGTTAGAGAAAATGAATCGATTATCCTTCTAGCAACTCATATGGAAAACAACCCATAAATCTTGCAAAAAGAGTTCGGGATAAATAGGATGATAGAGCTCTTAATGTTGCACCATCTATTATAGTTCCTTTTCAAAAGAGGACAAAAAAGAATAGGAATTTTTCCTATTCATCTAAATAGAATTAAATTATTTTTATGACTTATTGATATTTAATTACTAGTGAAATTTAAGTATATCACTCAACTTATTGGTATTTTATGGTTTGAATTTTAAGTATACTAGTGAACTTTTAATCTTGGTGTCAATGTGAAGATGATAACAGGTTTATTCTTATGAGGATTGCACAAAGAAGGAAAATAACATTACCTTATTAATATATTTTACTTACATTAGTTGTATCTCTGATTATTCTATATGAAACCCCCATGTAGTCATCTACGTGATGTTGAATGAGTATTTGCTTTCATATTTAGATCTGTTCTTACGTAGTAAATATACATTTAAGCTAAACGGAAATGATGAATCTTGAAATGTGTAAGTTGAAGTGTTATATGTTCCTTTGAATTGTTATTTTGTAGGAATATATTTAAACACCTATACATTATTTTCCTTTTTGGTTTTTATATTGAAGCAAGATTTACACCGTAGCATGTTCTAGTTTGGTTGTTTGTTGTACTAAAGAATGATGGTTTATGTATAAATTAGGAACATAAAATAATAACTCGACATAAATAAAATAAAGAATTACAAATAAATCATATCATTGTAAACTCGTAGAAACACTTCTTTGCTTATATTTCTCTTCCTTTTCACAACATCGGCTCAATACAATCTCTCTAAATGTGTTATATCAAAACACTTACAACTTCCTCTAATAAATAGATGGATTTCATCTAACAATAAAAATTCCACTCTCCTAAAGTTAGTATATTTATTTGTGTAATAAAAAGCTTTTGATTTATTAGCTTTTCCTAAAAGTAGGAATCTAAAAGTGAACTATCTAAAAATTAAAACCATGTAAAAAAAAAGCGCTTTTTGCTTTTCTAGGGAAAAATTAAACTCTTTTCTACAATGAAATTCCCCTAATTTTTACCTTTGAAATTTTTTTCTTCTAGAGTTGAGTGTGCGGCCCATATTTGACATATTCCCGATCAAAACTTCCAAACAACTTCTCAAATACTCAAAACCTACATTTCCCAAAGATTTTGTAAAAAAATCAGCAAACCGATATACGGATCTGCAAAATTAAAGAAAAATTTCCTTGTTGTTAACTAACTCCCTTATGAAGTGATACATCATGTCTATGTGCTTTCTCCTCTTGTGAAAAACATGATTTTTGGATAATGTTATTGCTAAATTATTGTCACAAGAAAATTTGTGTAGCATCCTCTTGATTCTGCCTCAAATCTTTCAACACTCTTCTCATCCAAACATCCTGACATGGTACTCCTATTGCTGCTACATACTCTGCTTCTACTGAAGATAGTTTGAGTATGGGATGCTTCTTCATTGCACATGAAACTACACCTTTTCCAAAGTGAAAAGCATAGACATATGTGCTTTTTCTGTCATCAATACTTCGACACTATCACTATCTCAGTGTAACCTATGCGTTTCAACTCATCCGATGTTGAATAAAAATTCCATGATTCTTAGTTCAACATACATACCTCAAAATACCGTATCGAGATTGCCAATGTGAATCTTGTAGAGATTCCATGGAATTTGAAATGTAGCTCACACCATACATAATAGCTAGCCTTATGGTCATCAAATACATGAGACTTCCAACTAGCATTTTGAATAATGTTTGATCTACAAATGATCCATTATCATATTTTCTTAACTTCAAACCTACTGCAACAAGTTTCGGTGCTGATATGCTATTCAACATGTTAAATCTCTTCAAAACATCATTAGCATACCTTTCTTGTGAAATAAAAACTCCAACTTTTTATTGTTGAAATTCAATGCCCAAAAACTAGTGCATGAGGCCTAGATCTGTCATCTCAAATTCTTTCTTCATAGCTGATTTGAATGAATTTTTAGATATATTTGCAGTGATAGTTAAATCATTCACATATAAACAAACAATAAAAAATTTACCTTTCTCATTGATCTTGATGTATAATGTAGGCTCATTGCTACTCCTACTGAAACCATTCTGTATCAAATAAGAATCAATCTTGTTGTACCAAGCTCTAGGTGCTTTCTTGAGACAATAGAGTGCTTTTTTCAACCTGTATACCTTTCCTTCATGACCGCTAATCTCATTATTTTTTGGATGATTCACATAAACTTATTCTTCAAGAAAACCATTCAAGAATGTTGATTTTACATCCATCTGATAAATAGGCCATTTGTTTTGAGTTGTAATTTCTAAAACCATTCTTACCATGTCCAAACATGCTTCAAGTGAAATCGTTTCATTAAAATATCCTCCATATTTCTATGAAAGACCTCTCAGTAACCAACCTTTCTTTATGTTTCTTTACTTTACCATCAATAGTAATGTTGGTCTTATAGACCCACTTCAATCCTATCATGCCCTTTCCTTCGGAAGATATATCGATTCCCATGTCTAATTCTTCTCTATGGCATGCATTGCATCATCCATGGCTTGAACCCAAAATTCATTGTTTATAGCCTCTTGAAGTATATTGGATATGCAACTTGAGAAAACAATGCAAAAATGAAAACCCATTAGTTGCATCAACATTATAAATATCACTAAGACTTATTGTTTTTAGATGCAAAGGGCTATTTGTTGATGGATTTTTTTAATACTAAAGGAGTAGCTTCTAGTTTTCTTTGTGGTGTTTGCTTGATGATTGAATATGATTGAAATCTTGGAGATCTCCTAGATACGATCAAGGAGTAGCTTTTGATACAACTTGTGGTGCATGTCCATGATTTGAAGAAGATACCATGCCTTACTACTCTATGCTTTCATTTGACATATCATCATGAGGAATAACTACCGTTAAACTAACTATTTTTTCAATACTTTCATCTAATGCCTCATTTCCAAAAAAAAAAAAACGTAGATCTCTACCGATTATGACCTTTCTAGTAACTGGATTAAACAACTTGTAAGCTTTTTTGTTCTCTGAATATCCAAAAAATATGCACTTTTCTCCTTTGTTGTATAACTTCTTCCTTAGTTGATCAAGCACATGTGCATATGCCACACAATGAAGATTCTAAAATGAGAAACACTATGTTTCCTCTTATTCCAAGCTTGTTGAGGAACCATGTTTCAACAATTTTTGTTAGAAACCTATTTACAATGTAAATAGAAGTTTCTACTACTTATACCCAATACTCATTTGAAAGATGTTTTTCCTTCATAATACTTCTTGGAGTTTCCATGATGGTACTATTATTTCTCTCTTCCACACCATTCTACTGGGTGTATACCTAAAAGTAAACTTCTTGTGTATAGCATGATATCTGTAAAAATTCAGAAAAGCATTGGAAATATACTCACCTCATTTTTCTGTCCTTATAAATTTGATGTAGTACCCACTTTGATTTTTCACTAAAGCCTTGAACTGCTAAAATATATTAAAAGCATATGATTTGTCTCTCAAAAAGTACACCCATGTCTTCCTTGTATATTAATCAATGAATGTCATAAATTATGAGAAACCTCAAATAGAATTTGTTTGCATCAATCCACATAAATATGAGTGAAAAATTTCAAGTGGTGCACTTGTTCTTTTTGTTTTTCAAACTAGGATGAACTCTCTGCGTTGCTTCCCCAAAATGTAACCCTCACAAACTCTATCGGATTTCTGAATCAAAGGAAAAAAGTTCACCATATTTTTTTGTGTAATAAATTCAAACTACCAAATTTTAAATGAAAAACTTGAGTTTCCATAGCCACAATTCATCTTTTACAACTGACCAAAAATCTTATTCTATCTCCTTAGCTCCGGATTGATCCTCAGTAGTATGAACTCTGGATGTGGCTAGTATAATCTTCAAAGGAAAAATTTTGTTTCTTGTCATATTTACTTTAGCAATCACCTGGGTACTTGGAGCTTTATTCATGATCACACATTCATTGTCTTTAATGTAAAATATGTATCCCTTTTGTACCTATTGACCAATGCTCATAAGATTGTGCTTCAAACCTACAACATAATAAACATCTTGCATAAACTTTTTCTCCCCCTTTTTAGTTAGACTGTTTATTCTTCCTTTACCTTTTAAAGTAACTTTATTATTATTCCCAATGGTAAAATTTGTCTTTACTAACTCATATAAATTATAAAATAAGTCTAAGTTACATAACATGTGATTACTCTGCAACAAGAATCTAAATACCACACATCACAAGGACTGTTTTGTGATAAATTACATTCAATAGGTGATTCTTTGGCAATATTTTTGTGTTAAATAAACATGAAGCTTGAGGTAGAGCTCCCAACCTGATTGTGATTCTACTTGTTCTAATCATATTGCTTTTTTTTCTACGTTCAAAAGCATAGTGGCCATATCTCTTGCAATAGTGACTCTACACATGCAACTTATCCTATATCTAACCCGCAACATGATTATGATTGTGATCTTGTAGTGCCCACTTCCCTTTAACACATTTTTGGATTATTGATTTCAATAAATTAGTTTTTTACTTAGGGGGTGGGCTTAGATAGTTTCGTAAGTAACTTTTCATTCCTTCAACTACATATTAATGGTGATTTGGAATATGAGGTTGACTAAGGTGATGTGGAGTGGAGAGGAAATCAGGTGACATCCTACTTGCAGCCACATCATCCTCCTCTATCCTTTTTCTATCTATTGAAATTATTTTGCTTGTTTGGGGGTTACTTCATTATTTTGTGATGTTGTATTTTTAAAGAGAGTTAGAGAATTATTGAGAGTTATTGTGGATTGTTGGAGCTTTTGGATGTTTTCTTGGCTTTGAGGAGCTTGAGAATTACTCTTGGAACAATCTCTACTATGGAAAGGTAGGAGCTTTACATTGTTTTTATATGTTTGGGTGGAGTATTGTTTTCTTTTGGAATGCTTGTTGGGTGTGGGAAGATTGCCTAAGTTTTGAGTAAAGAGGAGACTATGGGGAGATTTCATGTAGGGAGGCATAACAATTTACATTTTTGTAGAGGTATTTTGAGTTGGATGCCCCACATTGTACAAGGAATGCTTACATTTCTTTCTTGTTTCTTTTATGAGTGAGGCATAAGAATATGTAGGGATTTGAGATATGCATTGGAGGCTTTAAGGTGGGCACCCATTCCCATTGGGAGGAATAAGTTGCCTCCCTATAGGTCTTACTCCTTTGGCTTTAATGTTAAGCATTGTTTTTTGTTGTTTTGTTGTTATTATTTCTTGTGTTGTTGTTGATTGAATGTGGTTGAAATGGTTGTGAAATATTGTGTGTTTTGGAAGCTTGTTGTTTCCATGAGTTGGAATTATCTCCCATTGTAATGTGGTTGGGGTTCGGGGCCAATGGAGAGGATGGCTTCTCCTCTTCATTGGATATCTTGGTTGGGTGGAGAGTGTTGCCTCTCCCCCCATTTTGTTGTGAATCAAAAAAATCTTGGAGGAGCTATCTTGTTGGATTTGTGAAGCTTGGATTATTGTTGGAGACCTTGTGAAACTTCCTTAGTATTATTCCCACTTAGAGTGGAGGAAACTTGTAATATTGTATCTTATTTTAAACTTGCATTACTCAGTAGGATTTTCCCACTTCAAGTGGAGGACATTATATTGGTCTTACAAGGGAAATTTCTATTTAAATAGTTGTTATTAAAATTTTATTGTATGTGGAAGGAAACAAATAAGAAAAGAAAGATGAACGAATTGTATTGTGGAGCTAGTTTTGAGAAATAGAAAAGAAAGTAATTCTCTCTATTTGGAATCTTGGTTGTATTGTGAGAAAAGTAGTTATTTGTGTTAAATTATATGAGCCATTTTCAATGGAAAAATAAAGTTTAAATTTCATTATGAGATTGTTTAATTGTAAATGAGAAAGAAGGAAATATAGAAGTTGTAAGAAGTTGAACTTGTATGCATAGTAAACTTGTATGGAAAATAAAGTTATTATAGTATTTTGAATCTATAAATTGTATTGAATGAAAGAGAAAAAATTTGAAGTATGTTGTTATTTGGAAATGTTGATTTTGTAGTAAGAAAATAACAATGTAAAAGTAGATTAAGTTTTATTTTCTTATGGAATTTGAAAGAAGACTAGTTGAACATAATAGAATGACTTTGCAAAGTAGATGTGTTTATTGGATTAGATAACACTTTAAAAATGAATAGATCTAACTAAGGAATCAACAAATGATATTAAATCCCAAAACTGGAAACTTTAGGAGCATAAAATCAAGTTTAGTATATATTTTAGGACCTTGTAGTAAAATTTGGCTTTGGGAAAATATTGGCATAAAGGTTCTGTTTTTTTAAAAACAACTAGACTACCACCCTATACAGAGTGGTGGTCCATGGTTTATCACCTAGGAAAGGCAGCTGTCCCAGGACCGTCGGTCTACTCTAGGCGACGGTTCTATCACTTACGATAGAACTCTGTGGATCCGCACCTTTGAAAAAACTTTAAACGGTTTTTATTAATTTGGAAGATGAAAAATTTAACTAACGACTACCATCATGTAAGAAAAGAGTAATTCCATGGATTTGAACAATAAAAACATACAAATGATGGATTAAAAGTATTCTTTTCATTTATAACAATGGGGGTAGGGTTTTCCCCAAATAGAAAACCCCAAATACATATAGTTTATAAATAAAATCAGATTGGTAGAGGGAAACCCCTCCCAATCCTTGAATGGAAGTAATAACAACAATAAAACTTTAATCTAAGCTAATCTAAACTAGATCTCCTTGTAGAATCCTCCATGGCTCTTCCTCTTTTGCTCCCATGGCTTCCTCCTCTCCAACTTGCAATTTTAACAAAAGGAAATAGACCAAATGAGAAGAATAAAATGAAGGAAAGGCTTTAATAAAATTCATAAGGAAATTTAGAGCTAGTTTGGAACCCTAGAATCTAGTGGCCAAGATTGATTTGATCTAAGGGTGAAGAATTCACCCTACTTTTGTTTGGTAGAAATTTATTTTAATGTTTAATTTAAAATCCTTAAGGGTATGTGTAGTTGGGGAATGGGGCCATTTAAATTGCCTTAGAGTGCTAATCCTTGGTTAGTTCTTAGCAAGCCTTAGGAAGTCACAAAAGGACTCTAAGTTAATAAGATAATGAATTTAATAAATTATCATAAGGTTAGCCTTCTAGGATTGAACATTAGCTAAAGAGAGAAAAAATATTTAATTAATAAAATTAATCCTTGGTACCTTCCTAACAAAAAAATTGGTTAATGCACATTTGAATTAAATTTGAAAATATGTTAACCTTTTTACTAGACTTGGTTTCTCAAATTGTACAGCTGAGTTAGTGGCGAAAGTTAATTTTAATGAACCCTAAGGGGTCAAGCACCTTGTAACATTCTTATAACTTAAACAAAAAAATTAGCCGCAGCTTTCGTGTTATGCGTTAGGTTGCAGTGTGTTCTTAGAACATCATTTTTACGGGCGTTATAGATCTTGACTATGTCCTCTAGCACTTGAGTTTGGTGGACCATTTCTGCGTCCCCTAGATGAACTTCTTCCTTTGTCTCTAGGGATGAAATTTCCTCTTCCTCTTCCATGATTTCCTAATACATATGATGAAAAATATTGATCTACAATTACATGTGATCTATTCAACATTTGTTCATGATTTATTAGTGATGCATGCAACTCATCAATTGAAAACTAACTTAGATCCTTAGTTTCTTCAATAAAAACTACCAAAGGATCAAATTTTGTAGGCAAACTTCTAAGCAATTTTTCAATAATCCTTTTGTCCTCAATAGTTTCACCATGAGATTTGATTTGATTGAATAAACCAACTACAAAAGTAAAGAATGAATCTACGGAATATGTGTCTTTCATTGGCATGTTTTCAAAATAACTATGAAGTAGCTGTAGCTTGGTGGTTTTTACTATCTCTTTACCTTGATATGCAACTTGGAGAGTTTCCCACACAATTTATGCTTTATTGGCTGCTTCCACTCTAGGTAGGAGGCTTTCACACATGGCTTGATGAATGAAGAAAAGAGATTTTCCATCATTCTTTTTTAATTCTTTCAAAGCAACTTTCTCTCCCTTTGTGTTAATCTTAGTAGTTAGTAGCTTGGACAACTGTTTTTCCTCATCCATTTGTTATGGGTAGTTTGGACAACCTAGAATTTAGAGAAATGGTTGTTTTTGTCCAACAAATATTGTTAGGATAAGAACAATTGTTATCTAATATTGACTCCTTTTAGGTGACACCTCATAACCAAGGTTGTTATGGTTATTGAGTTGTCTTAATCTCAGCTGTTCATTTGTATTAATCTCGGCCGTTGATTTTCAACGAGAGTAGTATATAAGGGGGTCATTGGGGTCATTTGTAACAAGGAAGTTTTGAGAGAAACTTGCAGTGTTAGCAAGTAGTCTTGCAGTGTTAGCAAGGGCGCAGTGATAGCGTTGGAGATAGCAGTGGAGGAATATCAGCAGGAGGATTAGGAGATTGTCGGAGCTCTGCCAGTAAGAGGCAAGTAGTATTTGTATCTCTTGATTTGCTGAAGTTTAATATATTTCTCATCTGTAGTACTGGTTTTCCCTACGGGGTTTTTCCAGGGACAATTGTCCGAAAATATTGTGTTCACCTTGTTGGGTATTTCTTATGTGTTTGTATTTGTGAAGTTACAGTTGTGTTATTTTCCAATATTTGTTGATCAAATAATCTTACAAGATAGGAGGTTAATAATCAGTAACTGTAATAGATTTTTCACATGGTATCAGAGCTAAGTTCGGGTAGAAGAGATTTACCCTAGGTGAAAGAAAGTGAGGGTTTATAAAACCCAGTTTAACCTCTTCAAAATTATTATTATTATTTTCTTTTAAGATGGCCTCAGCAGGTTTAAGAGATCAGGACAGATTGGATGGAGCCTCGAATTTTGGTGTCTGGAAAGCCAAAATTTCTCTATTGCTGGAAGAGAATGGTATCAAGGAATATGTGACCACTGTTGTACCTGTACCTACAGATGCAACACAACTCTTAGCATATAAGAAGGAAGATGCCAAGGCGAGGAGGCTGATTCTTGACGGTGTCAAGGATCATATTGTTCCGCATATTGCAGAGTTAGATACAACGAAGACGATGTGGGATGCCATTATGAATCTGTACCAGAATGCTACCACTAACCGGAAGCTGATTCTCAGAGAAAAGTTGAGGAATACCCAGGATGAATAAGGGAGAAGACGTCACAAGTTACCTCACCAGACTTAGACTTGTCAAGGATGAATTGGCAGCTGTTGGAGACAAACCAAGTGATGACGAGCTAGTGAGAATAGCCCTAAATGGGTTTACTAAGCAGTGGGATGTCTTTGTTCAAGTCATCAATGGACGAGACACCTTACCGAGTTGGGATCGACTATGGAGTGATTTCACTCAGGAGGAGCTTAGACTAAGTCTTGTCAATGGAGCCAACAATAAGAGTCAGAAAAGTGAGGTGGAACAGGAAAATGTTTCCCTAGCGGGTAAAGGGAAAGCAAAGAAGGGGTCTAGTAAAGGATCAAATTCACAAGGTGAAAAGAAGAAGAAAGATTCTTCGAAGATCAAGTGCTATGGCTGTCACGAGTTTGGCCACTATGTCAGCGATTGCCCAGAAAGGAAGAAGAATGAAAAGAAAGGCAAGAAGCAAGTTGCGGCTTCAGCAAGTGCAGATGAGCTCTCTAGTAGAATGGAAGATGAGTTTGCACTCATAGCATGTATGGTTAGCTCAACCTCACAGAGTGTTTGGTACATAGATAGTGGGGCGTCATATCATATGACAGGAGTTAGAGAATACTTCTCCAGTTATAAGGAAGAGAGCACCAGAATCCAGATCTCTATGGGGAACATGTCCAAACTCAACTCAGTTGGGAAAGGGACTGTTCAGTTTCAGAGGGAGAGTGGTAAGATGATTCCCCTTCATGATGTGTTGCATGTTCCAGGCTTAGGGATGAATTTGATTTCTGTATCTGTCCTTCAGGACAAAGGGTACAATGTACTCTTTAGAGGGGCACATGTGTTGATCAAGCACAAGGATTGGAAATCACCCATAGCTATTGGAGTTAGGAGCGGTCGGCTTTATAGGCTACAGTTTGATATTCCTAAGGCACTCATGAGCAACAATAATCTTAGAGATCAGGGAGAGCTATGGCATAGAAGGATGGGCCATATCCATCATGGAGCCCTTAAATTACTTCATGAGACAGTGACAGGTGTTCCTGAGGTGAGCACAGAGCACGATGATGTATGTAAGGGATGTGTGTTGGGGAAGTTTGCTAAAGCATCTTTTCCAAGGAGTGACACCAGATCCAAGGGCATTCTTGATCTAGTACATTCAGATGTATGTGGACCAATGTCGACGAAGTCTCTCAGAGGGTATGAGTACTTTGTTACTTTTATTGATGATTTCTCCAGGAAGACATGGATATACTTCTTGAAGACCAAGGATGAGGTTTTCAGTCGCTTCCAAGAGTTCAAAGCTCTTGTGGAGAATTCGACAGGAAGGAAGATAAAAGTTCTTCGGTCAGACAATGGAGGTGAGTACAAAAGCAATGAGTTCCAGGAGTTCTGTACCAGAGAAGGAATCAAGAGAGAGTGGACTGTTCCTTACAATCCGCAACAGAATGGAGTTGCTGAGAGGAAGAATCGGTCTATAACAGAGGCATCAAGGGCTATGTTGCATGACCAGGATTTACCCCGTTATCTGTGGGCAGAGGCATGCAATACAACAGTATACATACAGAATAGAGTTCCACATAAGGTACTAGGGAAGATGACACCAGAGGAAGCATTCACTGGGAAGAAGCCAGATGTCAGTCACTTTAGGATCTTTGGGAGTTTGGCATATTGTCACATTCCTAAGGATACACGTACCAAGTTAGATCAGACTGCAGAGAGAGGGTACTTTGTGGGGTACAGTGAAACCTCTAAGGCATATCGGATATTCATTCCGGGACCAGGAGGATTATTGTTCGACGTGATGTCAAGTTCATGGAGGACAAGGAATTTAGAAGGTCTAGAGATTTTCCAGTAGATGATCAGAGTAAGTAGCCAACAGAAGCTCCAAGAATCACTCAATCGAGTCAAGGGCAGCAAAGCTCAAGTACAGTTACTAGTACAAGCATAGACTCAGGAAGAGAGAGTTTTCAAAGTATGGAGCAACAGGTGCAAGAAGAGATGCATCAAGAAGACATGGAGGTTGATATTTCATCCTCTACAGTTGGCAACAAGAACCGTGAGGTTCAATACAGACCTGAGAAGAATACTCAGGAGTTAGTGGGTACTCCTAGGAGGAGTGATAGACAACGGAAACCACCAGCCAGGTATGATGACTATGTTGCATTAGTTAGTAAGTTAGTAGATAGTGAACCTTCTAGCTATCAGGAGGCTGCACAACATCAAGTGTGCCAAGAAGCAATGGTTGAGGAGTATACTTCAATTATGCAGAATGATGTGTGGGAGGTAGTTCCTAGACCAACAGATAGGGCAGTGGTTAGATCACGCTGGATCTATAAGATCAAGCATGGTGCAGATGCTAGCATCAAGACATAAGGCAAGGTTTGTGGCAAAGGGGATCTCTCAGAAAGAGGGAACAGACTACGAGGAGACTTTTTCTCCAGTTGCCAGGCAGTATACTTCTATACGAGTTGTAGTCTCAATTTCAGCACAAATGGGATGGCAGATCCATCAAATGGATGTCAAGACAGCGTTTCTTAATGGTGAGTTGAAAGAGGAGGTATACATAGAACAACCAGAAGGCTTTGTAGCACACAACAAAGAGACCCACGTGTGTAGATTGAAGAGAGCATTGTACGGACTCAAGCAGGCTCCCAGAGCGTGGTATGAGCGCATTGATAGTTACTTGCAGGAAATGGGCTTTGTGAAGAGTGAGGCAGATGCTAATCTCTACTACTTGGTAGTTGGAGGTGAGATTCTCATTCTTGTTCTATATGTAGATGACTTGTTTCTTACAGGTTCACTGGGGCTCATAGAAGAATGCAAGAGGGATCTTGCAGCGGAGTTCGAGATGAAGGATTTGGGACTTATGCACTACTTTCTAGGCATGGAGGTATGGCAGAAAGATGGAGAGATTTTCCTTGGGAAAGGGAAATATTGCATGGAAATCTTGAAAAGGTTCAGGATGGAAGATTGCAAAGCCATGTCTACACCCATGATCATGAATTGGAGGAAGGTAGACACATCCAGGGAGAAGGATGTAGATCCCACCTTATACAGGTAGTTGATTGGTTCTCTCATGTATTTGGTCAATACCAGGCCAGATATAGCTTTTGCAGTTAACTCTCTTAGTCAGTTCATGGTTGAGCCAAAGAGAGTGCATTGGACTGTGGCAAAGCATGTGTTGCGTTATTTGCGAGGTACAATCGAGTATGGAATTAGATATGCTCGAGGTGAAGGAATCAGGTTGATGGGCTATACTGACGCAGATTGGGCAGGTAGTACAATGGACAAGAGGAGCACTTCAGGGTGTTGTTTCAGTCTGGGATCAGGAGTTGTATCTTGGTTCAGCAGGAAGCAGAAGTCTGTGGCTCTGAGTTCAGCAGAGTCAGAGTACATAGCAGCTAGCATGGCAACATGTGAAGCTATATGGCTTCGGAAGTTGCTAGTAGCTTTGTTTGGTCAGAAGGTTGAGACTACGGTGATACACTGCGACAATCAGAGTTGCATCAAGTTGACTGAGAATCCGGTGTTTCATGATAGGTCAAAACATATAGACATCAAGTATCACTTCATCAGAGATTGTGTACAGCGTGGGGTTGTTAAGCTACAGTTTGTACCTACAGATCAGCAGGTAGCAGACATTCTGACAAAGGCATTGGGGAAGGCAAAATTTATCTTCTTCAGAGAGATGTTGGGTGTCATGCAGAACAGCTTCCTCGCTAAGAGGGAGTGTTAATCTTAGTAGTTAGTAGCTTGGACAGCTGTTTGTCCTCATCCATTTGTTATGGGTAGTTTGGACAGCCTAGAATTTAGAGAAATAGTTGTTTTTGTCAAACAAATATTGTTAGGATAAGAACAATTGTTATCTAATATTGACTCCTTTTAGGTGACACCTCATAACCAAGGTTGTTATGGTTATTGAGTTGTCTTAATCTCAGCCGTTCATTTGTATTAATCTCGGCCGTTGATTTTCAATGAGAGTAGTATATAAGGGGGTCATTGGGGTCATTTGTAACAAGGAAGTTTTGAGAGAAACTTGCAGTGTTAGCAAGTAGTCTTGCAGTGTTAGCAAGGGCGCAGTGATAGCGTTGGAGATAGCAGTGGAGGAATATCAGCAGGAGGATTAGGAGATTGTCGGAGCTCTGCCAGTAAGAGGCAAGCAGTATTTGTATCTCTTGATTTGCTGAAGTTTAATATATTTCTCATCTGTAGTACTGGTTTTCCCTACGGGGTTTTTCCAGGGACAATTGTCCGAAAATATTGTGTTCACCTTGTTGGGTATTTCTTATGTGTTTGTATTTGTGAAGTTACAGTTGTGTTATTTTCCAATATTTGTTGATCAAATAATCTTACAAGATAGGAGGTTAATAATCAGAATCGTAATAGATTTTTCACACTTTGAGAGTGCGTTATATGTTGCTGCATATACGGGCTTTCACTACAACATATTAGATATTTTACCACAATTTTTCAACAATATTTTTGTGGTTATATGGTATTCCAAAAATTAAAATTGTGGTATTGGAATTATAGTTAATCCACATTTTGATATATTATTGTAGTTTTTCCACAATTCATAAAATTTATAGCTAACCTCCATTTTTAAATTATACATTGTCCACATTTCATGATGTTTGTAACATTTCTACAATTTCTATTTTTGTTATTTCTCCACAATTTTTCACCAAAATGTAGTTTTTCTATACATTAAATCTTTGTAGAAATTCCACAATTTAAAATTTCGTATCTCTCATCAATGTTAAATTTGTGGAAATTTCAACATTTTTTTTCTACAATTGTCCTTACCACATAAAACTTGTAGGTGGAAGCTACAATTTGATTGCCACAATAATTAATTGTGAAATTATCTTTTAAAAAATGTAGAAAAGTTACTATTAACAACCAATTTCACATTCATTTAAATAATTCTTTATGTGGATTATCTACATTTAAAATACACACAAATATATAATTTTATTAGTAAATCGGAATATATTTCTAGATTTTTTTTTTTCATTTTTATATATTGAAAAATATATTATAAAGAAATGTTTACTATTCATATTATATGATATAAATACACTATTTAATAATCTAAATAATATTTTTCCTCTATGTATTCACTCATTTTTAATTTCAAATAAATATCTAACTACAAAGTAAAATAATAATTTACAATATCAAAAAATAATAAAATAACAACTTGAAAAATATCATACTTTATTATAGAAAGTGTACACATCATTATATTTTTAAACTTTCCTAAATTAATATAGTGAAATAAATGTAACATTTAAATAATTACTAATATTTATTGTCTCTCAAAAATCCTTACAACATTTAATAAACCATAAATTTACTCAAATAACTATATTTTCTATTCATATCCTCAAAAGAATTTTGTCATTTACTCAAATAACTATTGTTATTCATATCCTCAAAATAATTTTGTTCATATTTTACTACATCATCTTCGGCATTGTGTATTCCAATAGTAATACAATGTACAAGATGATGGAAATAATTTTTAGCACCATCTAAAAATCATAATCATTGTATCATATACGTCTTCGGTCTTTTCAAACCCTTTGATAAGGGTGTAATGGAAATTGTTCCGCATCTTTAATGTGAATGTGAAGAAACTGTGTAGGTCCATTTCTCTCAATGGCATAATATTTTGATTAAATAATTGATAATGTTTTCTAGACCCTACCTCTCTTCACTGCAATCATAAAATTAAAACACATATCTATTAATAAGATCACTGAATGATATATATAGAAATTGAAATTGATAAGATACTCAGAAAAATAAATATAAATACAAAAATTTAAAATGATAAGCTACACAATAGAAATATATATACTTCCTCCATGAATAGATTTAAAAAAAATAATTGTAGAAAAGAAGATGCAATGCACACCCAACTATGTGGCTACTAATTACATCTACATATGAACTTGGACATGATTTTTTTCAGCAATATGAATATATTATGATGTCAAAAGTTGAATGGAAATTCCTCTTCTTAACTTGTCATGGTAGATGGCATGTTGATCTATAAAATAATCTCATATTGATTTTTTCACCCAAGGTATGGTAAAAATTCCTCTAAATAACACCGCAACCTTTATCTTAAGGAAATTTTCCCAATTCGTAGAGGCCTATGACAAATAGAAACATATATGTGAGGCCTACGAATGGTATAGATGAGGATGCCATCTAAAAAAACTAAATTGTTCATGAAATTTTTTTCCTGGAGCTGTAGCATATGCCATTTGTAAAGTTCATGTCCCGTAAGCCAAGTAGTGAATGATCACCATCATGCCTTGCATTCCCTGTTGGTCATCTTTTCCCCAAGCTCATTTCTCACCCTTGTGGAAACTCCCATGCTAAAAGGGAAAGGAAACATGAAAAATATAAATGTTATCTAGATTGGAATCATCATGGAGGCTACCATGGCTTTTGTAATGCCCGCTAAAACAACCCACTTGAGACCCAAGAACAACCTAGGATTAGTTAGGAAAATTATGGAATAATTTTTTTATTAAAGAGTCTACAACTAGGTTACAAGGTAACAACTACCACTAAAAAGTTCCGAATAATTCAATTTAACTAGAACATAATTTTATTTTATTAACAATTATTAGAGGTCATAAGGTCCAAAATTTAGGGTTAGAAGGTTCAAAAGGTTGAGAGGGTAATTTCTCACCCAACCAACTCTCTAACAAGCTTAAAATATTCAACCTAATTTTTATTAAAGTTAATGCATTCAAAAATTTCCTAAATCTTTCCATTAGATAGGATATTTTCTCACCTTTCCAATGATATACAGAAGTCCTCCTAACTCCTCATAAAACTCAAGTTATGGGTGGCGGACCTTGGGAGGAAAATTTTCCCAAGGGCGAGCCTGCGGGCCTAGGGAAGAAAATTTTCCATGCGCGGACCGGCAGAGTGGGGAGAATTTTAGCACTTTTTCCCTCTTCGGGGAAAAATCATGATTTTCCTCTTCGTTACCGCAAGCCTGAAGAGGACACATGTCAAGCTCTGATTGGCATGGGGAAAATGGACTTGCAGGACACATTCGAATTTAAGACTTTCAGGTTTAAAAATGCAAGGGGTTAAAATCCACGCACACCTCCGCTACTCCTAGGTTCCACCACATGTCATGATTTTATTCATTGTGGGTCATCGGGTCGGCAGAGAGATTTAGGAAATTATGCCAAAAAGGTTTAAAAGCTTAAGTTTTCAAGTGCACTGCTTCTCTGCTGGCGCCTCGTGATGCCACGTGGTAAAGACTGATTTGGATGTGGGTCGGCGGGAGCTGGAGGAAAATTAGAAAATTTCCCAAATTTTTCTAAAACGCTAAGGTCAAAATGGATTCCATGCCTCCGTCGTTGCCCCTCAAGTCCACATGACTGACTTTTTTGATTAGCTACGGGAAGGCAAAGATGCGGGCAAGTTGTAAAATTTTCCTAAATTTTTTTTTTTAAAAATTAAGTTCAATTTTTAGCCCGCAAAAGGTGGAAAAGGGAAAAAGTGGGGCAGCGGGTCCACGGGAAATTTTTTCCAAAATTTCTTTTTGACAGTTAGATTAATTTTTGAAGCCAAAATGAAGTAAAACTTCAAAAGGCCATAAATTTTGATAGAAAGCTCGGTTTTGGAAAACAAGGATTTTCTGGAAAGATCTCAATGCCCTCTTTTCACATAAGTCAATAATTTTATAATTTGACAAGGTTTAGAGGGGTAAATTTCATGAAATAGATCTGCAGGCTTTTATAGTGCAAGTTGGTAAATTTTTGACTTAAAGGATTTGTTCAAAATTTGATTATTTCCTTCACTCATCATGCCCAACAGACATGGAGGGTTGTTCTAGGATGGTTTTAGGATGGAAAACCAGATTTGATTGGTTTGATTGAGTTGCAAATCAATTTTACAACTTTTAACAGCAAAAGGGACTACAAATGGATTGAGCCCAATTTTACAAGGTCTGAAAGATTTCCTTAAGTTTTTAGCCCAAATTGAATTCATTTACATCATAGCATGTTCAATTTTAATGTTTCATTTTTATTTCTTGAATTGCAGGTTCAAATTGTTCATTTTAGATAAATTATTTGCCAGGATGAAATATAAACAGAGATCAATTTCTAAAGGATTTATTTATCATTTTTCACCTTCCAAGTATGGAGATTCATTTCCATTCCATTATAATATGTTTATGTGATTTAATCAAACCATTTAAGAGCCAAAATACAAAGTCTGATTTCTAATTTTTTTAACGTATTTCAAAATACAGAATATTACCATTCCTTCATATGCGTTTCTCTCTTTCAAATAGAGATTTTAGTAACAATTAAATGATCAGATTTCAATATAACATTGAAATTTGAGAAATATAGGACACCATTTATTGATTCCAAAGGACAACTTACAACTTCCTTCTTTCATACTTCAAAATTCATCATACAGATTACATTTCCTTCACATTCTTTCAAAGCAAAAACAAAGTCTATCTCTTTTTCATTTCACTTTACAAATTTCATGATCCATACAACATCTTTCCATTTCAAAACATTTACAAATTCATCCACTTCAAAGTGGGAAAGGTTACAATGAGATTTTATTTCACAAGGTACTGTCAAACTGTCTTTCTCCTCTGCTCTAGAACAACAACATGAATTTCTCCTTTTGGATCACAACAAAGGTAGGGGAAAGGAAACACTCTCCACCCAACCAAGACATCCAATGAAAAGGAGAAGCCATCCCTCTTCATTGGCCCCAGCCCCAACCATAATGCAATAAAATATGTGATTCAACCCATGGCAACAAGGCTTCCAAAAAACATGCACCATTTTCACATTTTAAACACAGTTTAAAACAAAATGTAGTTTACAACTACATTAAAACATACAAACAAGACTAAGGCTCCATCAAGCAAGCCAAAGGAGCAAGGAACTATGGGGGAAGCTGCTTATGCCTCCCAATGGGAATTGGGTATCCACCTGTAATAAACCGCCAATATAAAACATCTCCCATATATCCTTATGCCCCCACAATCCCTCCTTATGCCCCCACAAATTTTCCTTATGCCCCCCACAAAGTAAGAAATGCAATGCCATTTATTTTCCAAGGTAGAAACCCAATCCCAACTCCCTCCACATGAATTTTGATGCCACTGGCATTCCCTTATGCCCCCCCACATGGATTCCCCATAGCCTTCTCCTACACCATTCCTAGGTAGTCTACCCAAACAGCCCACAAACATGCTAAAACATTCACACAATAACATGTACATTCATAAAGAAAAAGAGTATTTCAAGAGTCAAGCTCTTACCTCTCCATGAAGGAGTTGTCTAAGTTCTAAAACAAGCAAGCTTTCCAATGCCAAAATATAGTCCAAAACAAACAACCAACAAGCATGTAAGGGTCTCCAATCTCCTTCCAAAAGCAAGAGCTCCACATAACAAATTTTTTCCCAAAAGGAAGTATGAAAAATGTTCAACAACCCAAAACAAAGCAAGGAGTTATAATTTTATAGAAGAGGGAAGAGAAGAGGATGAGGTGGATCCATGTAGGATGCCACATCACACATCCTCAACTCCAAAACAAAAGTCAAATTCATTCTCCAATGCACAATAAAGAGGTGGGTGAATAATATGACAATAAACTTACACACTCTAAAAATCCCACACCCCATAAGGACTGAATTTAATAAAATGTAAGAAGAGTGCAATTAAAACTTACAATTAGTCATATCAAAATGCATAAATAAGGTCTAAATTCAACCCTCCAACCATAGGTATGGTTGGTAAATAAAATTAAGAGGTATGGGACAAGTTTTACTTGTCCCACAAGCCTCCAAAATCAGCCTCCAAGGACAAATTCGAATTTCCAAGAAGGTGGAGTGTTTCACACTCAGAAGTAAACTTACACATCACTTACACATACTTACAACATTTAATACAAAAGCCAACCACTTCACTAATTACTTTCTTATGACATATTGATTTGTTTACTTTAACAACATGATTATTCAAAACATTAATACAACATTTAATAACTAATGAAAAAGGGTAAAAGGACCAAAAATAAACACATGCAAACATTAATAAAAGAAACCACATTAATAAATACATAAAGCCCCTTGGTCACATTCAAAGGTAATCCCCCATGGGAATCCCTAACAAAAACAAAACACACACACACACACAAAACATGTTGCCATGGTGACCTTGTTGAATTTGTCTAGAATTCCAATGTGGTTGGTATCCAATCCCCCGATGTTTGTTGTGAATTTTTAACCTTCAAAACAAAAATACCTCCTTTGGCCTTGTGGCCATATCAGAATGTCTAAAATAATATAACTATAATTAAATTTCCAAAATCATTTAGATACATGAATCACAACAACATCAAAGCAATCTAACAATATCATTATAGTTTTATCAACAGCTATATCATCATCCAATAATTTTCCATTTCTAGGGCTACTCACAATATCCAAATATCACAAGTCTAAACAACATCTATCATATAACCATGCCCAACAAGATAACATCATCAACATATAAAGTGTCTCTAATGATCATCATGCATCATATAAGAATCAAAGTCAACAATAATCCATGATCAAATATCGACATCATACTAAATGAAAACTATAATAATGTCTATAGTGTAATCAATAGCATTAAGATCAGTATCAAAAGGTGTCAAATGGAAGTGTGTAGTATAAATTTTAGGATTATCAGCAGGGATGTGGAAAGCTACCAATACTCCAAACACACGGACATGCAATTGGAAATAATAAGTTTCACCGAATAGGCTTTCAATGTATTTTGTATTAACTATAGAGAAACCAAAAAAGGAAAGAACTTTTATGAAAATGTTGATATTCTTTTAGGCAGAAGCTACAATGAAACCTATGATTTTGATGTTGAGAAACTCGGGAAGAAAAAAATATAACAGGTGCATGAAGCAATAGGAAAATGTAGGAAGGATTGTTACGTTTTGTATTCTAAGATAATTTTTGAGTGGATGAAGGATTACTTAAGCAAAAAAAAATAAGTATCAGAAGTGGAATATAATATCCCCCATTCTAAACAAATTATTGAATTGGATTTTTTTGTGAATCATCAAGCCGTAGATGCCCAACAGAAAGATACATTAATACGCAAAGAAACAGATCAGAAAAATCATAAAAAATACCTTATAACAATCCCTTCGAAAACAAAAGGAATACTTTCGATCACCAAAGAATTAATCTAAATGCCCTGCACATTTATAAATCTTCTACTTACCATGAATACTCCCCATCCGATCTTCAGTGAGTAGGGAAGCCCATGAAAAATTTCCCTCAAATTAGGACCTTTGAGATATTCAAGATCCCTTAAAAATGCAGTTGTAACGCTAAAATGTCTCCAATAAACTCGCAACCATTAATCATTATTTATTAACCATCTATCTCAGGCATCTATCTCGGTAATGATTTGCCAAAGTATAGTGATGCACCCCACGTATACACGTTTCAAGCTAGTTATGAGGTAAGAGGATTAAATATATTCACTAACCCGCATGCATCGTCTAAAATTACATCCACGTGGAGCTACCAGCTAAGATATTTCATAATTATTTTGATCTATTTATGAGAGAAAAAATCCAGTAACCTCATTCATTTTAGAAAATTTAATGGCACTTTTACCAATTTGACAAAAAAAGGATTCTTACCTATAACATGTAGTACTTATTGCTAGGAAATAGGAGATCCTTTATAATCATTTATTAATTTGTTAGGAAAATATTTTAAATTAGATTCATTTTAAATATTCCATAAATCAAAGATTAAATTTTAGGTATATTTTAAATTATTATTGTAATATAATATTTGATTTGATTTTAATTTTTGAAATTTATATTATAGTTAAGGTGCATATTTTAGATAATATAACTTTTTGCACACGAAAATAATATTATATTATCATATTAATAATTTCTAACTAATATTATATATATATAAATCAAATTTCTATAAAATTCTAATTTATTTTACTATATTTTTCTTAAAATATTAAATTTATATAAAATGACATTTCTAAAGTATTGAATTTCAAAATTCAATATTAATATAAATTAATATTAACGAGTTAAAAATATTTAATAATTGTAATTTGGCAATTGAATTTTATGATAAAATTTAATTTTACTTTTTAAAAATTGTGGATTTTATATAACAAATGGTTGAATATGTGAGTTCCCTATTGTGGAATATCCACAATGTATAAAAATGAATGAATGAAATTTTCATAGAGATGCTACCATTATTCTACTAAAGTGTGGATTTTTTTGTGCAATATTTGTCGTAAAATATATATTTTTGTTATGGTAATAAATTAGGTTTTTAGGAAATATTAATTACATTTTAAATTTAAACTTATCTCCCAAACTCTAGGATTTAATTTGCAATGTGATTTCTAAAATATTTAAATTGTTTTGAAAAAAATATAACTCTATAGAAAATAATTTAAATTATTGGATTTTCACGATATATAGTTTAACTAAATAATTTTTAAAAATACTTAAAAATTTGTAAAAAAATATTGAATTACCAATTATGTGCTATTTGAATGCAAAGTTTCAATTATTATACTAAGATGTGAACTGTTTACAAGAAAAATTGAATTATCATAGATATGCCACAAATATTCTACAATTATTTCAAATTGTAGAAATTTTATAGAACAATTACGTTTTTGAATGTGGCATTTCCACAATATTATAATTTAATATCAATCTTCATAAAATATGTCACAAGTATAGGTGTGGTGCATAATATTTATAATAAATTCTAATATTATTTTGTGAAAAATGTGGAATTTCTATAATGAAGGTTTGAAGATGTGAGTTTTCTACAAATTATTAACAATATAAATATACTATAGAAAATCCACAATAATTAAAAATCAATAACTAGATTATCATAGAGATGCCATAATTATTCTACAATTATGCTAAATTGTGGAAATTTTGTAGAATAATTGTGGTAAAAAGTGCTTGTTTGTTGTAGTGTTTGTGTACCCGTTCTCTATGATTTTCCAAAGATCTTGGGCTCTAAATAGTAGCTTCATTATTAATGACCAATACTCGTAATTATTTCTTGTAAATTGTGGCGTCTACCGACCGGTTATAGAAGCCATAACCTATTGTCAATTAGAAACCTACTCAAAAAATCCACACTCGATACCATTTTGTAGAAATTAGGCACATCAAATAATAACTAACGAAATAAAATAAAGAATTGCAAATAAAGCATTTATTACAAACTCGAGATCAACACTTTTGTGCATATATTTCCTCTTCCTTGTATGAGCTTCATCTCAATACAATCTCTTTGAATGTGTTATATCAAAACACTTACAATTTCCTCTAATCAATATATGGCTTTCATCTAACAATAAAATAATCACTCCTAAAATTAACGCATGCTTTTGTGAAATACAAAGCTTTTGATTTATTTTATTTATTAGCTTCTCCTAAAAGTAGGAATCTAAAATCGAACTATCTAAAACTTAAAAATGTAAAAAAGCGAGTTTTGCTTTTCTAGGACAAAAATTAAACCATTTTTATAACAATCTAAAAGTTAGAAAAGAAGAAAACTTTACATTGTAACATGTTTGTTGAACCTTCTATAGGATTTTGCACTCTTTTTCTTGAGAAATCTGAAATGGCAAGCATTCATTTAAGCCATTTTTTTGGAGAAATCTTATCTGTAAGGTATCTCCTTTATCAAACCATCTCCTTGCACACTATCCACATAGATCATTGAAATCATTACCACAATTTGTAAATAGATACTAGACTCTAATGAAGAATTTGCATTGGGATGCTAAATTGCATTGACATAGAGAAACTGGACTAACACTTTCCTATTTTTAAGAGAGAGAAACTAGTTAACTGTTTGTTGCATTGGATCTTTTCTAATCTTCTATGCTTAATTCTAATTTTATTGGACACCTCATCTAACTTATAAAACTCTAACTAGACAGAAACCTGGATTGCATCTTCCTTGTTTATGATATGTGTGATGTTTCTCTCTATGGAATAGAGATATACAATTAATGATATAAAACAATTTCCATCAAAAAAATTCAATACAATACACCGGAGGAACTGATGAAATAATGAAAATTCCTACCTTGAATTGAATGAATGGGTAGAATCAATAAAATGTGAAAGAGAGAAAATATTTATTCTTTAATTCAGAAAAATATCAAAGGTACAAAAAGCCCAATGATGGTTAGGGTAAAATTTATAGTTCATATATGTGTGGGTGTTGTCATGTTTTCTGCGTAAATTAGAGGAACCGATGGAATAATGAAAAATCACACCATGTTTGAATAAACTGATAGAGTTAATAAAATTTGAAAACCGCGCTACTTTCTCTTACGAAGGAAAAATTATTTGTTGCATGTTCTCCCAAAATTATGGAAGTTCTTGTCATCTCAATGATCATTGAAGTTAAGCATGTAGTATATTTATGTGAATGGGCATGTGTGTGCATATGTGTATGTATTATTTTTATGTGGGTGGGAACCCGTGTGCATGTGCATGTGTGTGTAAGTAACTTATAAAATTCTATGATTTTTATGTCGAACATCCCACAAGTAATTGAGTAGAAGACTTTCCTGGTTGCATGTCTAAACCAAGAATTCCCTTCTTTCCTTCATCCACAATTCCACATACGATTACTATTTTTGTTGGTCATATAAATCAAAGTTTTTGTATCTCCTTGTCTCACTTTTTTTGGTTTGTGATGTTGAAGGTCTCAACTTTAGGTCAAGGATGTTCAGGACTTTCAGGGGCATATGGCAACTATGCTTCAGAGGAAGATGAAACTTCTCTATTCCAACATGGTTTCAACGAGGAGGTCACATTTTTTGACACTGCAGACATCTATGGTGGATTTACAAATGAAATATTAATTGGGAAGGTGAGATTCTTACTTTGATTAAAATCTCAATGCTCTCTTTCCATGATTCATGAATTAGTTTAAGATCACTTTATTATTATTAGGTTGCGAAGCACGAAAAGGTTTACCTATAGAGATAATCCAAGTTGTAAAAATGTTTGGATTTAGGCTTCTAGGTGGTCGCAAAGTTGAGATAAATGGAACTGCAAAGTACGTTAGAAATGGACTAATGGACTAGCCTCTAGTATTTGGGCATGGACTACATTGACTTATATTTTGTACAACGTATAAACACACATTTTCCAATTGAGGAAAAGTAATATATTATTTTACTTTTCAATGTTATTTGTGTTATCTGATAGAGTAGTATTTTTGTTGTAGTTTTACTTTCAAATTCTATGTCTTTAACTAACTTTTACTAGTTGATGTTTTTGTTTCCACCCATGTCACCATTTATGCATCAATACTTAATTTAAATATATGGGGGCCTAAAGAACTGCGACTAAAAGCACCTTGGTAATTCATGGGTTCCGCACATGAACTCATTTTGCTGATGGCAATGGGCTATTTATCCAGTTTCACGCACATGGAAATAAGGTCCAGTTCATAATTTTACTAGGTAATATAATATAATGTTTTTTGGACTACTTTGAAAGAACTTATTATAAGTTTTAGCTTCCTAAAGCAGTCCCAAAAAAATTCAATACGCTTGAACTTTGGAGGGTTTCAATTTCACTAAAATGAAATTTTTCCATCTGCATGTGTACATGGCATGAATGGGTTGTTGAGGTTTCTCTTTCCATGTTTATATTTGAATGATATTTTTGATCACATGTGATATAGAAAAAAGAGTCGTATGTTTCATTTTATACGCTATTTTTCATTTTCAAAGTAACATTATTCTCCTTTGGAGTACCTAATAAATTTCAAATTTGATTAATAT
Source organism: Taxus wallichiana var. yunnanensis (assembly GCA_018340775.1). Lineage (NCBI taxonomy): Eukaryota > Viridiplantae > Streptophyta > Pinopsida > Cupressales > Taxaceae > Taxus > Taxus wallichiana. The sequence continues at coordinate 171,047,039 of CM031236.1, forward strand.
GTAGGAGAATTGATGAAACTTGTCGAGGAAGGGAAAATAAAGTGTATTGGACTTTGCGAGGCTAGTATAGATACAATATAGAGAGCTCATGTAGTGCACCCCATTACTACAGTATAGTATGAATGGTCCTTATGGTCTCGGGTTATTGAAGGTAATATAATTCCTACATGTAGGTACTATGAATTATTATACGCTTTCTATTCTATCTAAGAGTGTAAAATGCATTCATTTTTCTAATGTATATGTACTTGTATTTATTTCTTTTAAGTTTGTTAGCAGACATAGAAGAGTAGCCATGTTACAAATAGGAACATGAATTGTATATTCCCTATAATTCTTCTAACATCCGTGGTTACCATTCCAACACTTGATAGATCACACAAGTTTAAGAATCAAGATATAACAGTTTCACTAAGTCATTTCCTTCAACTTGCAAACTGGGAATTATCAATTCTAGACTCAGAGATGACCGTATTTGACTACTTTTCCTTCTTACTTTCCATATTCTCGAGTCTTTTATTGATTGTAGCAGTCGGTCTTGTCAACTTCAAGCCTTAAAGGTTTTAAAGGATTCTTTTCAACTTTGAAGAGTTCATTCACATCACACTAGCTCTTCTAAAACCATAATCCTCATTGTCAACATTCCTCACGATTTCCTATCTTATTTGGTGTTAATACTATCATAGGTTATTGTAGGACTATATAATTTCCTTTTCCTATGATTAGGTTTTATAATTTTTTTCATTCATAGTGTTCTCTACCTTCTTGGTTTACCTTATAACACTTTTCCCCAACATCTCATACCTTAATTCAAGATTTCAAACTATGATGTTTGTTTTAGCTCTAGCTTTTTCATATCAACTCTTCCATGATTGTGTTAGCTACTCAAACAGAGTATTATCCATGCTCAATGAGGTATTATCCAATTTCTCGCTTTTCCTAATCATACACACACTTACAAAACTTTTCTAACAACCCTTAGTATCCTTTTCAAAACCTATAGGCTTTAGTTTCCATATTATTGACAAGATCCGACCTCGACCTTTTACCTAGTTTTTGCATACTCGAGATGAATTTGATTTTATATTTTGACACTCCTAAACACTACCATTAACTATAAAATTTCACATATATATTTTCCTCGCGTGTAATCATATTTTCTCAAATTCTAACCCTTTTCTCGAGTGTTCTGAATTAATTTATCACCAAATTATTCTTTGAAACCCTAGAATGGGTTTACCAAGTCGTAGTAGGATATTTTTAGGTTATTTTATTTTTATGAATTCATAAACTTATTTTAGGACTTATGAATGTTCAAAACACCTCTTCTCCCCCTTTTTCCATTTTATTTCTAGCTTGAATAAACTTTAAGTTTACTTTCAAACATGGATCATATCTATTACCTCTCTCTTGTCCGTGAATTAGCACTAAAACACTATTATATATTATTTACCATTTATCATTGTTGAAGATGGTTTAAGCACAAGAAAAACTTTATTTATCTCCTCTACACATTTCATACCAATTACAAGGTCTGTAGACCATTCATATCCAATGTTATCACCTTTAAACAATCAAATTTATGAGTTTGATAGTCCTTAATTTCAAATATAGTTATATCATTCGTTCTCTTCATGAATCTCTCTTTCTTGAAACTCTACACTAATCAAGAATGGACATTTCATTTCATTTTAACATCACATTAGAAACATCAAATATTTGGAAAGCATCATCGATTGACAAATTTTAGAAGCAACCATTAGTTTATTATAAAGTGATCTCGTTACATTGAATTATTTGAATTTTTCAAATCTCTTTAAGCCCTTCTTAGGCTCTCTCCATGTACCTCCACCTCCTTTAAGTCTTCCAATACTTTACTTGTCTCTAACTTGAAATCCTCCTCCTTATGGTGAAGAAAGGTAGTTACTTGCTAACTTGAGATGACTAATTCAAGTTTATGTTGATTCCAAGTTACAAAAGGCTTTAAAAAGGTCCATAACACTTTTCCATGAGCCTAGAATCCCCCTTTACTAACCTACAATTCTTACAATCCAAACAGACAATTTCTTCTTGGATTGGAAGTTCAAATTTTAAACACTACGTTTTTGAAGGTAAATACATTGGGAGGCTAAAACCACACATGAAGTCTCAAGAAAGCTAAATATTAGCCTAAACACACCTAATATCCCTACTAAAAACAAAAATGGATATGCAAGCCAAAATTTCTATGCACAAGATGATGCTACTACATCTCCCATAAATAATCGCAACAGAGAAACTTTGTGTGGATAACACTATAAAAGAGCCTCCAAAGTATGAAGTTTATGGTAAAATCTAGTGGGGTAGCGGGTCCTATGCCTAGTAATATCAATGCTAAGTGAGGCTCTTTTTTTTTCCATGGCATCATAACATACAAATTAATATTCAAACTATCACAAAATTTGTGTTTATATTGGATGTCATCAATAACTTGATATTAGTCATTGAGAAACACGACATATGTTTTCCATCTCACATTTTTTTAATTTATTTGATAATATAATGTTTGGGTGTGTTGATTCTTGAGTTGATGATTAGTGTTGAATTGTATTAGAACTACAAGCATAAAATCTATCGATTACACATTGATGAGAAATTTCTCTAATTCTAACTTTATTAGGTTTTCAATTACTTTTATGAGGGCTCATCTCTTATTAATTAATTTTATAATTTCATATATTGCAGAACTTTGATGATGTATTGGTGCCACCTGACCATGTAAGAAGAAGCTACAATGATACTTATTATATAAATTCTAAAACTGTTCTGCGATGTCATACAAGTGCTCACCAAGTAGAATTGTTGCGTGAAGGGTACTCTCATTTTCACGTTACTGGAGATGTTTATCACATATATTCTATTAATGCTACTCATTACCCAGTCTTCCACTGGGTATGATTTCATATAGAGTGGAAAATAAATTAATAATATTGGTTTAAGTTTTCAACTATGTATTATAATTCGTTCATGTTGTTATATGTTTCCATCTCATTATTGCGGATGGAAGGCTTTCATTTGTTTTCCCCATCTGAGTTGGAATCATCTAGAGTGTAGATGGTAATACTTATAGAACTATGGATCTAAAGAGGAATCTTGAATTATTAGCATGGAATCTTAAAGAGGCATGACATACATCATCGCAACACCAATTTTACTATAACTCTTTTAACAAAGAGTATAATAGAAATTGGGACCACTTCCAAATAAATTCTCAATTTGTATTAAATATTGTAGCACTAGAAAGAGTAGGAAACAAACCTGAGACACCAAATTGAAATATTAGACAACACAACAAGGTATGATCCTCTTCTTTAATTTCTTTATATATTTTATTAAAAGTATCTTTACGACAACTGAGTCACTCTTCTATTTGTGTTAGAAAAATGTTGGGTGAGGGAATAATAAATAAAAACTAGAGGGAGCTGATGTAATTTTTAAAAAAGCTCTGCAAGGCACATGCCAACGTGTAAAAGAGAAAGGTTGTTCAAACAATTAATTATAAGTATTTGATTGATCTTTGCTTTACTTTATATAGTTTTTGACCTCTAAACCGTTCTCAAACTCTTTTAATTAATTCCTTCTTCATTATCTTATGGATTAGGAAGAGCTATTATTTGAGGAAATCAACAGTGCAATAAGAAAGGTAAGTAATGTTAATTGTATAAGATCCAGTGAAAAATGGAACCCAAGGTTATGATTTTACAAAAAGAGAAAAGTTAGAATTTAATCTACAATAACACAAGGGCATTTCATGCCCTAGGAAACTTAGGCAGTTGCCTAGGGCGCCCAAAACAGAGGGGCGGCTTAATTTCTTAAAAAAAATTCAAATTTCACGTTAGTTGTGCCTACTTCCAAGTTCTAAATGATCAGCAGTCGGCTCTGCTAATATAATACTATAATAGTATAAGTTCCATTCTGATTCATATAAACAGGTAGTAGGCTTCTTTGACCGAAATGATTTGGTGAAATGAGTTGGTATGCATGGAGATGTGTGGGGAGGATCTGAGGATAAGCATTGTGATGAATAGTGATAGACGAAATGAATCAATGATATATGCTAATGGAATGGAAGGGAAACGTATTCATCAATCAATAGGGCTTCTGTCCAGCAATGTTCCTTGGTGGGTCATAATTGCATGCAACATATGATGAAAACACTCGCCACGGTGCCACAAGTATTCTTGTAATGCCCGTCCTTTGTTCACTCCAGGCAGGCGGCCTGTCCCCACAGCACGGGGCTCCAAAAATGATAAAATACAATTTTTTTGGCCTTGGTAGCTGGCAGTGGTTGAAGCGTCTCTTCCTTTTATTAAATTTTCAGATTTGCAAATCTCCTGTTGACTCCTTTCTGTCACGTGGTCTGCCTGTGGTTTCTGTCCAAAACCACGGATGCTTGCTGTGCTCCATCAATGCTGAAACAGATATTTTTTGCTATGTGTTCTGGGTATGGTTCCTCGAAATCATGCTGTGCAGGCAGTAGCTGAGGAGTGTTGAACTGAAATCCTCCTAGGAAAGTGCCATGAGGAAGATTTTAGCTGTATGCAATAGCTACAGGGTCGGAGGTAAACTTATCTCAGAAAACCAGTGGCCTCCAGGGAATGAAAGTGCGACAGCTGCTGCAGGGCGAGCCTAGGGGGCCGTGGGCATTGTTCCTGCTATTTCTGGTTGCACGCGACCGCAGTCGTGATCTACTGTTGCAAAATCTTGCAGCTGTAATGGAAGAACGAGATAAAGTTTTAGTCGACCTGTCTTGCCTTTTCATTTTGGAAAGTCGCTTCTGTCCAGGTGGCGGATCCAACATGGAAGAAGCTCGATCAAATCTTGAGGCAAGTTTTGCTAGAGAGGCTGAGATTTGCATTCACTACTATTCTTTTGCTGACCGGAAGTTTTCCAGCGCATAGCCATGAGTTAGATATGGTGGTTTTAGATGAAGCCGCAAGCTTGTGTAACAGGCATGTTGCAGTATAGTAGAAGCCCTTTTTGAGCGCTTCCAGCAAGCAGGTTCTCCAAATCTGTTGTTGTCTGTTCAGTATTGAACGCATCCTCGAATTCGGGATTCTCCATCAAGATATTGCTGTTAAATCGACCTTGTGGCAGTGAGAGTGTTCCAACAGACCTGATGAAATTTTTTACAGAGATTCTCTGTTGAGACTTTACTTGTCTTACGCTGTAACGCATGGAAGAGAATCTCTTAGGTTTGGATTTGTATCATGTCAGAATATTCATGAAGCACGTTTGCTTTGCTGCAGTTATGGCGCATGCTTTTTGTGTTGGTGACAGATCACACCCACAGGCACAGGAGATCTATGCAATATTGGAGAAAATGTCTTGGGAGATGAAGGTAGCAGGATATTTCTCAAACCCAGAGCTTGCACTGAGTCGTTTCTCCAAAACCGATTCGTGACAGTGAGGGTGTTACCAACAGACCTGATGAAATTTATTTACAAAGAGTCTCTATTGAGATCTTACTTGTTGTAGGATGTAACTCATGGAAGAGAATCTTTAGGGCGGATCTGTTCATATCAGAGTATTCATGAAACACAATTTGCCTTGCAACTATATGAGCATCTTCCACGAGTCACTAAGCTGGCAGGCATAAAGGTTTCTGTTGGAATTATCACACCTTTCAAGCTACAGCTGAAATGTTTTCACCGAGTGTATGATGCTGCCCTCAAATCTGCTGAAGAAAAAAAAAAAAAAAAGGGGTTTATCCATCAATACAGTAGATGCCTTTCAGAGCCAGGAGCTCTGCTATCTTTCTTGCCTTTTTGGGTTGTCGTCAAATCTGCTTTTTATGGTGCCCTTGACGCTGGGCTATAGTTCCATGCTGCTGTGCAGAAGACCTTGTGGGCATATCACTTTTGTGGCTGCTTTTGCCTATCTCTTTGGCTGCCATGTTATTATATGAGTGGGGATGCTTGGAAGGAAGGAGGGATTGATGGAACTGGGGCTCTTATGGTCTGGACACTCAAAGTCTTTTCTTGTGCGGTCAACTACCAGGATGGGTCGTCAAAAGCAGAGGATAAAGCGGAAGGCGTGTGGCTGTAGCAGTCCCTGCTGGATGTTCACGACTGGTGGATGCGTTAAAACAGGCAAGATAGGCTAACCATATACATAATATGCTAGTATCTAATAACCTCTTGAAATGAAACTTTTTCTTTCTGGAAATTGTTTTAAATTTGTGATTTTGTGGATTTGCGTTCAGTACATGGTTAACAGTTTGTTACTTCTGGTTTTGCCTCTGTTGGTTGTTCTTGTTGACGTAATCAACCCATCTATATATATAAAACAAACAAAGGTTCTCAGTGTATGCTTTGATTGATCATATGAAATATATATAATATATAATTTTAAAGTTACTTCCTTCTGCAAAAATATCGCCGTTTGCTTTTGTGAACCTGGGTATGTAATCACCCCTAGAACGTTGCAGCGTTGACTAGTATCGGTTTTCTGTTATGTTGTTACCCTAGAGGAAAACATACAGTTAAATTATTATTATTATTATTATTATTATTATTTTATGATAAGCGTGATTATGCACTTCGTTTATTGTGCAAAGTATTAGGGCTTTTGGAAATTAGAAGTTCTATATATATGCTTGTTAAGAAGGAAGTTTTGGGCCGAAAATATGTCCTGGGTTGATAGAAGGGCATAAATTATTGATAGAACCCCATTTTGATTCTACTCTTTCGGTGAGTAAAATTTGATAAAATTAATGACCTTTAGGGTGTTAAGATATGGTATGTTGATGATTCCTTGTGTGATCGATTTAATCATGTATCGACATAATGCCTTGATGAAGTAAGGTAATATCTTTCACGGTTCGTGAAGGTTAAGGTTTTCATCAACTGCTTAAGGTAACATGAAGTTCCTTAATTTAGTCAAACTTGTTTTGTACTTCCTTCTTGATGAGTGACCTTTCATTGCAAATTTAGAATGATTGTGTTGGAAGGTCATGAATATATTTTGTTGTCAAAAAGGGAAAAGAAGTTATGGAATAGTTTGTTTATGTGTCGAACGTAATGATTATGATTACATCGTTATAGAAGTTCGTTATTGGAGGATGTCTATCTTCAATGGTATGTTATGTGTTTAGTCTCTGCATAGGTTACCATAAACTTAGTGATGAGATGTAAATTAAGGAGAGTTGAGAGACCTTTTCCTTTGTATACATCATTTATGATATTAGGAAGTGAGTTGATGTCGGAAAATTTTAACCAAGTCTAGATTCATGGCTATGTTCCTCTAAAACGGGAGGATTATAAATCTATGGTATTACGAAAATTGCAAGGATGTGTTTTGAATGCTAGATTGCCTACTCAACTTGGGTATTAATGAGGCTTGTCGCTATTCCGGCCCCAGTTATGTTCAGTAGGTAAGTTGCTAGGTAATACCTATTCCGGACATTCTTACCATTCTTTCCACTCCTCCGTATTAGCTATGAAGTCACTCTTTACCTAAGATATAATGGTTGCGGGTTTGAATATAAGATTTTTCATCCTTTAAACCTTTTTGATTACATGATGGAACTTTGTTTTTACCCTCGTAGTTCGTTTTTAGCCTATTTGGCCTATGGCCCTACGGAACGATCCCAAAACTATATTCCTTTTGGCAGCTAAGATCGGGTCTGGTTTGTATCTTTTGACTTCACCTTGAGAATGTGGATTGATGGGTTACACTTTAGATTTCAATCACGTAATCTACGGGATTACATGATTGAAATCCTAATACTCTCAACTCTTGTGTCTAATCATTCAAATTTCATAGTCTTGCGTATTTTGGTTGTCAAACTTTTGTTGTTTTCGAGGTAGTTTTCATAACTAAAATTTATGGATTTCTTCTTAGTTGATATGTTGAAATTATATCTTGTTTCAAAAGGTTGTTAGAGGTTAGAACTTTGATCCATTTCCTGAATTAGAATGTTTCCTTTCATGATGTTGTTAGCTAGTAGCTTATTGTTGCTATGTATAGTCTTATCTTGCTCAGTTCTCGCGAACTGACTCAGGTTATTAATTGTTGCAGATGGCTTACGTGGTTAGATGATGGAAAGACTTGTAGATTATTGCATCAATCTTGGTTATGATGTTCCTTTGTACGAATGTGTATTATGTTATAAAATTTGGAAAGGGCCTTTGGACATTTTAGAAGAAGGGTCAGTGCCTAGTAAATGTATTGTAGAGTATTGTTGTTGTAACTGTTGAAACTTTGGCTTGTTTGATTATCATGTGAAAGATGAAATTTTGATTACCGCTTGGTTATGTGATATTCTAGTGAATTTTAATCCTTAGAATAGTAGCGGGGCATGTCCCATGTTATTACTCTCTTGCTCCCTAGTCTTTGTTCGATAGAGATGGTATGTCCCTTTGATTTGTGCACCGTGTTGGAATGAATTGATATAACCTTGCTTTGTTTCTGCAAACGAGTACTGTTAAACTTTTCTCTTGAGTTAAAACGTTGAGTTGTAAACCCTCCTAAGGCATAGTAGCAATGAGTTTGTAAGCCCTATAAAGTGAGCTGGATAATCCTGATAAAAGTTAAACTAAAAATTTATATATATGAATATATTATGTAGATGTGATCTACTTGATAACCTTTGGGACCTAGAACAATCAAGAGGAAACTATCTTTGTAACGAAATATGATTACTTATTTCTTTCCCAAGCCAAACCAATAAACACTATCCTTTTACAGTGAAACCTTAAATGATCTCATGGTGAAATCAATGGTTAGATTATAGAAAATGATAGGGTTTAATAAGTAGGAGTGAAAGTGATTAATAAAACCTTAAATCTCTCTCTTTATCATTTGAAATGTTCCCCTTTTTCAAACTTAATTAAGTAAAGTCTAGATAGAACATTTAACCAATCTCGGTAAACTTTTAACCTCAATAAAAGATGGATAGTAAACCATGTGACCCTGAAGCTAAATTCTGTTGTCCTGTTCTGTTAACCCATGCCTTAATTCATGGTGATATTCTTAAGCAAGGTCAAAATTCAATCTTTAAACAAGAAGGCTATTGTTATGAACCCTAAGTGGTACTTTCCACTCTATCGGAGCTTATGCCTTCACCTGTGCAATAGAGTTTTGGAACATGTGTTAGTGACTTGAGTAAGTTTAATTAACCTTGTAAGAAATGGAAAATGTTCTAAAATCAAATGAATAAAAGCCGTGGACATAAAATTGATGATCCCAGTTTAGAAAGCTTGGCCTTAAGTTATTTAGTCAAACCGTTGAAAGGAAAGAAGTTCTCCCTTGTGAAAAGAATTGTGTGAATCATTACATAAAATTTTATAAGAACGTAAGTTAAGAATGAAGAGACACTTTAGTAAACAATAAAATTTAACAAGAAATTCCTCATGGGATGCCCTAGCTGTGAGTGTGTCATGTGGTCTGGACTTCAATGTTGTTCTATAAAAAAAGAGAGTATGTATTGTCCTTGATAGGTGTGAATGTTTCCGTGCTGACCTTGTGGTCTCCCCCGTAACAAGTGGTTCCTAGTGTTGATTGTAACCTTGTGATGACATGTTGTGTCGTGTTGTGTCAAAGCAAGTCAAAAAAAAATATATCCTGTATTTCACTGTGTTGTTCTTGTGTTGGTACTTTTGGGTTGTTACAGTTACATGGAACACGAGTGCACCCAAGCTTCGACAAACTTCTCCACACCACTTGTGTATAAATCTACCCCACAATTGATTACAAGTCCAGGTCCACAGACTTATTTGTCCTTTTCTTTCCATGTTTCAATTCAGTGTGACAAAAAGATTGGTTTTTGATTATATTCTTTATTGCACTACAAATAAACACCCGCAATGAGCTGGTTGACATTATTTTCTCAAACTCTCAAGTTCCCAGAATCTAGTCTTTTTCTTCTGCACGCACGTTGGATAATTTTTTGTGCAACCATTCTAGAGCAGACAAGAGTTGCTTCAATCTCACCACAATGTTTAGGTGAGTTCAATTTTTTTCATTTTTTGTATTTTATGATAGATTTAACGCTTTCACAGTCCGTAGATTAGTGAAAAATTTTATTTTTAGGAAACAATGTGTGAAAGAGATTTGGCTCGACGTTACAGTCACTTCTCTTGAACTATTATCCAGAAATGACACGAAACGTGGAGCCAACTATTTTTGACACAATTTTAACCTAAAAGTCTTTGTTCACTATGTTTTGTTTTGTTTTGTTTTCTTAGTGTGCATTGCATTTTTTTATATTTTGTTAATAAAAACTTTGGACAAACCATGAAGTTTTCTATTGACATTTGGGATCCATAATTTTTTTTTATGATCTGAAATATTGATAGAAAAATTCTACACAGTTAATCCAAAAACCTTTTTAAGATACATGGACTACAAAAATATTAAATCTTTGACATTTTGTGTTTGGTTATTGTTAGCAGGAGACAGTTTCTGAGCAGGCTCTACAATGCAGTTGCAGGAACAACCCATGAGTCTATCAGATTTTCCTCCAGTGAAGCAGGGAATAGGTATTAATCTTACAAATCCAGTCTTTTAAGAGAGAATAAAATTTCCATGGAATAGGTATAAGATGTTTTTGTGAGCTGAAATGTTATGTAAAAAAAGTAAATGTCAGAAACTATACAGACTGCAGTAATAGCGGACAGACTAGAAAAGTTACTCTGTCCCCGGGGGTGGAATTGTCTACCCTCCACTCAATATGCACCAATAGGGTGCATCACATCCGTCCATGTTTAGGCACCTAAACATGGATGGCTGCGATGCACCCTTTTGGTGCATATTGAGTGGAGGGTAGACATCTCCCCAAGGGTTGGGGTGTACTCTCCGAGAACTGCCTAGGGTGCTCAAACCTTAATTCCGCCCTGCATAACACTTGTATTTTCTAAGTGTTTTTAACTAAATGTGAATGGAAATGATTGCATAGTTAAGGAAGTTCTTTTAGAGAAAAAAATGATCATATTCGTTCAAAGGTAAGAAGCTTCTAAGTTGTTTCAGTTGTTTAATTTTAATGGTTGGTATATATTACATTACCAATGTATATGTGCAAATGTTGGCTTGGGTAGATAATGGAAAGCCAATATAACCAGCACACAAACATTCTAGTACCACCTCCTAACAATATTTCAATACTGATCTTGTGTTCTTAATACTTCAGAACCCAATGCACCTTCACCTATAACGATAGAATATAATTGTATTGAAGGTGAGACCATAAAAGTGAAGAACATGAAGATGATAGTTGCTTCTTTGCTAGAGAGGCATTGCTCAAAATAAAAGTTTATAAAAATAACCTCAAAGTAACACTAGGGAAGCAGATGAATCACTTGAAGTTAGTGGTAGAGAGAAGGTGTTAATCTTTGTATGTCAAGGGTTAGTGAAATTTAGGGATCATTTTTATTTTATCATTGTATTTCAAGGGTTAACTTCATTTAGAAACCCTTTTGTATTTTATCTTATTTTATATTAATAAAATGTGTACGCATCAATTTATTTGGAACGAGATTCAAATCAAATTATTCTTAATTTATAATATTAATTATCATCCCACTCTAACATCATAGATGATATGTAGCCATTCATTGCACTATATGATATTTGGTTATTATTTATTCTTGAAATTCAGATTTATCATTCTTTAAATTTGTACTCAGTAACTAGAGAGACAATAAAAATTAAAATTAGTATTATCTTTAGAGATACACAAAATTAGTATTATGTATTTTTCTAGGAGACAATAATTATATTTTACAGAGAGAGCGAAAATGATATTTTCTTTAGAGAGACAAAAATGATATTATCTCTCAAGAGAGAAAGTTGATAGTGTTTTATATGGTCTCTAGAGAGAAAATTATTAGAGACACCCACTTTGAGACAATAATAGAGACAATATAAAAGATTTGATTGTCTCTATTTGAGACAATTTGGTCATGTATTGTCTCAATGATTGTCTCAAAACACCCCCTCTTGTAGCACTCTGTGAGTTCTCGATCAAAACACAATTGAGTAGTAGATTCATTTCGGTTGTCTAAGATTTCTGATTGAGTATTATTATTTCAAGAAATGTGTGTTTCCGATGTTGAAATTATCACTACCATGATGCAATGGGTCATGACTGAATTCATTCACAATCCACAAAAATGAAGGAAGTGCAATGAGAATTTGATGAAATAGTTGGTGGAAATTGAAGCGTTGGAGAATCTGATATAGATCATTTGAGTGATCTACGACAACGGTGAAAGAAATATACCAAATACATCCAAGAGATGAGAGCTCTTGCGATATGGAGGGATTTTTGATACCAAAAGAAATCCAAAATTTGGTGAACATATGGGAAATTGGAAGTGACCCTACAATCTAGAAGAATCAATTTGAGTTTATCACAGACAGATTTTTCAATGCAAGAATGCTAAGATAAAGTATAAGGAACATAATTTTGAACCGATTCCATTTGGACCAGAGATGAGAATGTGTGTGGGCTTTCTGTTGGAAACTCATATCATGCATTTTGTTATGGCTTTGTTGCTACATTCATTCAAGTGAATGCTTCTACCATCAATATGAAGTGTGAAGATGGACATGAGTGACAAGTTTAGATAGAAATTAAAGAAAGCTATAGAATCGAATGCAATCCTCGATGCCATGTCTCCCACATCACATATATTAATTAGGACACATAACCACACTCTAAATTATATGAGGAGAAGTGATAGAGATTGAATATCTCTTCACTTGTATTATTCGAAGTAGATACATTATTTATAGGAAGGAGAGGTAACAATACTCTCCACAATGAAAGGGGCGATTATGATCTAGGAGAGAATAATGGAATAATAAAAAACAAACTCTCATAATTATATAAAACAAATCATATGTATCCTTATGCTAACATTCCCCCTTATTACATTATTCTTGCAAATGTGACCCCTAAAAGTTCAAATTTAACTTTTCCAAGAGATTTTGTGAGAATGTTGGCAACTTGTGCTTCTATAGGACAAGATCTTTAGAACCGAATATGATGGTTTAAGATGTTCTCTTGAATGAAATGACAATTAATTTCAATATTCTTTGTTCGTTCATGAAAAATTGTATTCTACATGAGCTTCAACACACTCTGATTTTCGCAATAGAGAATAGGTGATTTTTTTTCAGGAATTCCTAGGTCATAAAAAATGTGACGTAACCATATCGATTCGCACATATCTCCTCATGTAGTGTGATATTCTCCCTCTGTGGATGAGATAGAAACAATATTCTACTTCTTTCTTATCCTTGAGATAGGTCTAGATCCAATATGAAAATGATATCTTGTGGTTGACTTCTTGTCATCAATAGATATGGCGTGATCTGAGTCGACGTATCCCCGTAAGAAGAATTGATAACTCTTCTTATATTTAAGACCATAATTAGTTGTTCCTCGGACATATCTCAAAATATGCTTTACTTTGTGATAGCATGACATTTCTTCACCTCCTACATGAACTGGAAGGATAGGCTGGTAGCATAGCATAGATCTAGGCTAGTATATGTCAAATAGATTAGCCCTCCAACAAATTGCCTATAGAGAGTAGCATCTACTTGAGGTGAGTCCTAGAATATTGAAAGTTGTAATTATTTCTCCATGGGAGTGGATATAGGTTTACAGTCTAACATTTTGTATTTTTCCAGGAGTGTCTTGGTGTACTTTATCTGGGAGACAAAAATATGATGCTCCTTTTTCCATATCTCCAAGCCAAGACAATAATGTAGTAGCCCCAAATATGTCATGTTGAAGGTTCTTTTGAGATCATTCTTAACAATATCAACTTGATCTTCTGAACTACCAGTGATCACAAGATCATCCACATACACAACAAGAATGACAATTTCTTTTCCTACCTTCTTTATATACAAATTGGAATCTGAGGGGCTACGAGTGAACCCATGCTGCAAAAGGTGATCATTGATCTTGATATACCATGCCCTTGAGCTTGTTTCAGTCCATACAATGATTTGATGAGACGACATACCTTCTTAGGATGTTCTTCATCAAAAAATCCTTCAAGTTGGGTCATGTACACTTCTTCTTTCAGATCACCATTTAGGAAAGCACTCTTGACATCCATCTACTAAAGTCTCCATCCTTTCGTGCTACTAGTGTGTAAACAACTCTGATGGTCTTGATCTTCACAATGGGTGCAAAGGTTTCTTCATAGTCAATGCCCTCTTTCTGAGCATATCCTTTTTCTACAAGTCATGCTTTATGTTTGTCGATGGATCCATCTACCTTATATTTTGTCTTGAAAACCCATTTACAGCCTATGGGTTTCTTTCCTGTAGGCATCGACAAGTTCCCATGTCCTTTTTTTCTTGAGTGACTCGAATTTCTATATCCATGGCTTATGTCCACTAAGATTAACTGAGTGCTTCTCAAAAATTATGGGGCTTGGAGCTATTAATGAGTGAACTCATGAGTGTAAAGTTTACCTCATTTCTTGTTTAACCTCTTTTTTTGACTCCAGATGATGTATCTGGGAGTTATTGCAAATGTGAGTCCTTGATGGTGCTTTGTACCCACTTTGGATGATAACTTGGCTTCTTTTGAGAAGAACTGTGTTATTACCATGTGGATTGATATGGAGTCACATTCTCCGATTCTCCATGGTAAAAAAATAGCTCTCTGGAAGACAATCGTTTCTCTAAGTAGTCTCGTCTGTTGATCATCCGATTCGGAAAGTAATTGGTTAGAGATGGTTGGTAATGGTTCTTCTATTGTCACTACCGAGTCAAAGGATGACTCGTCACAAACCATGTCTCGACTCTCATATATTTTCTTCATCTCAAGATCCATGAGACAATATGCCTTTGAGGTAGTGCTATAGCTAAGTAGGATGCATGAGAGTGTCTTTGGCTCAACCTTATTTCTCTTATGAGTTGGGACATGCATGTATGTTGTGCAACCAAATACTTGTAAATGATAAATTGATGGATTTATACCACTCCATACCTCTTCTGGCATTTTATTTTGTAGAATATTTTTTGGTGCCCTATTGAGAAGATATACAGTTATCTATACTGCTTCATCCCAATAGTGTTCCTCTAGCTTTTCTGTTGTTAGCATGTAATGAGCCATCTCCATCACTATGTGATTATGACACTCAACAATTCCATTTTGCTAGGGTGTGTAGGGAGAAGTCAAGTTTTTCTTAATGCCTTGTTGGTTCAGAAGGCCAAGAAATTATTTGATGTGAATTCCCCCTCGATCTAAGAGAAGTAGAAGAAGTGGTTGTCCAGTCTCTTTCACAACATGATGATAGAAATTCTGGAAATGTTGAAGAGCCTCACTTTTCTTCTTTAGGAAAAAACCCACATCTTAAGAGTGATCATCCACGAACAGTTGGAAGTACTTATATCCTAAAAACAAAGCAGTATCGTGGCCATTCAAATTGGTATGAACTACCTCTAGACGCTTCTTAGCATAAAAGTTGCTTGCCTAAAACAGATCCTGTGTTTTTTTCCTGTAAGAAAGCCAGGGAAAATAGGCAAGGAACTTGAAACTATGGGAAGTCCATGGACCATTGCTTTTAAACTCATCTGATGCAATGAACTAACTGACAAGTGACCATAAAAAATTCCAGAGGGCTGTAGATTCTACTATTGAGACAGAGATAAAGCTACTATAGAAGATGAAACAATATCTAAAGCAAATAACTTATCTTTTAGAAATGCTCTAGCAATAACCGTACCTTGTCTAGAGATCAAACATGATTTAATTCCATTTTGGACAAGAAATTCTACCTTAAGGTGATGATTCAAGAGCTGAGTCACTGACAAGAGGTTGTTAGTCAAGCCAGGAACATATAGTACCTTTGTAAGTGTACATTTTCATGGTCCCAGAGGAATGGTGACATTTCCTATTCCTTCGCAATGTACTCTTTGTCATCTACTATCCGAACCCGACCTCCGGTGGGTTGTTCGTTCAATGAATCAAACAGTTTCTTATCACCTGACATATGGTTACTTGCAGAGAGTCTATCAACCATAATTTCTTCATGGGCTAAGAAGTTTGAGAGATGAATACAAGGTACTTACCATAGTTAGCTCCTTCGATGTCTTTTCATCGGGTTCATCATTTGTTGGGATGTGAGATGTCCCTTCGATTTCTTCGGCAAGGATGTCGTTTGGATTTTTGAAAATATTTACGCCGTGACGTGCTTGTTTGACTCAAAGACCCATATTTCAAGCCATTGTACCAGTAGTGATCAGTTTTTTGACTGTTGGTTCTACAAATGTGACACCACTAATTTTACTTTTGATCTTTCTGCTCTTGATTTTTTTACACTTGAGTTGGCTTCTCTAGGGGACCCTTCCGATTCTTCTTGCCATAGTATGGCTTTTAGACAGAGGATTTATCCCGATTCTCCTCTTCGGATAAATTGATGGCCTCTTTCTACTACAACAAAAATTCATGAGTTCTTCAAATTCCACAATTTTTTTAGATACATTCAATGTCATAATGAACACTCATAATTGAGAAGGAAGTTCTCTCAAGGTGATCGGAACAAGAATTTGTTCATCCACTATTTCACCAAGCGCTAATAACTTCGATCACAACTTAGCCACACGACGTAAGAAATCCTCAACTTTCTCATCTGACCCCATAGAGAGGGTGTGCAACTTTGACTAAAGATGGAGGATCTTAGTCTGATTTTTGGCTTCATAAATTGTTGCCAACTTGTCCTAGGCCTCCTTTGGTTTCTCCACATTCTGAACATGTGTTTGTACATTGTCACTATACTGAGCATTATCAGCATCAAGGCTTTGGCATTAGCCATCTCATACTTCATTAATTCATCAGGGGCTATGGGAACGGTCACAGACCCTATGAAAATGCCCCATAATCCTTCAAACTAAAGGATTGTCCTCATCTTTGTTTTCCAGGCTGCAAAATTTGGCCCTTTAAGTAACTGAGCATCGAAAACAAACAACTTCGGAGTAGATATTTTAATAAAAAAACTTATTTATTTATTTATTTATTTCAAGAGTTATTACAATTTTTACTCACTGATGAGAAGTACTAGCTAGTAGATGCTCTCGATACTCACATGCTGAGAGATAGCAATGCTTTGTGGGGTGTTCTTCTTCATCTTCATAGTCGGCGTCGTACCCAGATTCTAATTCCTATCGAACTCACTTTGCTTGGAAGTTGACGTCGAAAATGAAATAATCAAGGAGTCATTTGTGAAATAGTTCATCGAAGACAAGGTTTCGGTGTTGCATAACTCATTGAGTAGTGCAAAGTAGAATCCGGAGATCTCAAAAGCTTCTAGAAGGAGTTCTTTGGTGTACGAGTTGATGTTGCGTCTTTTCGTAGTCTCAATCATGTCATTAATGCTTGTCATTTGGCGTGGCTTTGAGAGACCCTTCATTTCCATGGTAAAGGCTTCTTCGTCAGGAAATATATTGCCTTTTTTTAATTATTTAGCAAATATTTTGATCCTGGTATCCAGAGTAATGCTTGGCTATAGTTCCCCATGTAGCAGGCATGAAATAATTATGCACTTCACATAAATAGATGTCTATCCGCATGTGCAACAATTATTTTACCACACAGGCTCAACAAACAATTTTTCACGCTGGTCTAATCCTCCTCCACACATGTGTTTTCCTCCACGTAGGTAGAAGTGAATTCCATGCAAATATGAATGGTCTTCACGTCCAAAGTATTCACGCAGATTGAAGATCATTGTATTGCTACACGTGGGCAATTGATTAGTAAGAATGTGCTCCTCTACGTCTTCATGCAAGCCACGTTCTTGGCTGGAAAGGAAAGTGCAGGTAAGATAAGTGAGTTTTCCCACACTTTTCTCCTCCATGCATCCTTTCTCTCCACATTTGCAGCAGTCTATTACTCTTATCCACACATTTGATTCCAATTTCCACAATCTAGGAAATGTGGCCGAGCAACCAGGGAAATCGTATCTAATCACTATATTTATGATTACCCTAACTGTCACGTATGTTCGCAAGCAATCAATAAAGTCAAAGTTGGACAAATTTTGAGCAAAATAAATGCACAGTCTAGTGGCGGGGCACGTGGATGTCACAGCGGAGGTCGTGGGTTCGAATTTTGCCACCCCTCACTGCTAACGTGCGTGAGGGATAGGCCCAGCCCTATATTTACAGGCATTTGACAACATGCATTGTTTTGTGTACAATTCACCTAGTAACATTATCCATAGCCTCGACCTCCTTTGAACAAATCAGAGCCTCTTGCAGTTATGTGCAAAGTAGAAGAAGTGGTTCTACTATTTTCTAAGATACTTCCATGCGGATCAAGGAGACTCCAACACGTTGATCGTACAGTCCTCTCAGATCTCCTCCTTACGTAGAGCGATTACCAATCAAAGCTGAAAATCGTCCACACAGGTCCAGACTGAGAATTATTTTCTCGACGCTGAGAATGATCTCTTCCTCCACGCAACAGTCCAAAAACAAAGAACTGGTCTCTCCTTTCCAACGCACAGGCAGAGATCAAATTTTCTCTGTTACCAAATTGTAAGGAGAATTAATAGAGATTGAATATCTCTTCACCTTGTATTATTCAGAAGCGGATACATTATTTATAGGAAGGAGAGGTAACAATACTCTCCACAATGTAATGGGCGATTATGATCTAGGAGAGAATAATGGAATAATAAAAAACAAACTCTCCTAATTATATAAAACAAATCCTATGTATCCTTATGCTAACAAATTTGTAATGGAGATGCTGATTGGATTAATTAGATGATATATAAATAATAATTTTTTTAAAACAACTAGCAACATCACCTTCTTAAGGTTTCTTCTTAGTGGTTGATAGGCGGAAATAAAAGATATTATTTTAAAATATTATGTATAATTAATGAAATTATGATTAGTTTAAATGTTTGCTACAAATTTTAATAGTTAAATTTTTTTCGTTGGAGATATTAGTTTTTATATGTTTTTATTTTCGGTATTTTTCAAAATTTCATTAATACAATCCATCTAGGCATTATGATTGTCATATATATCAGTTTTTTTAATGTTTTCCATCATTTTGATTGATTTAGGAGTGAGTATGATTACTTTTTTGGCCTTCTCCTCTTCTTCTCTTAGCATCATAATTTAAAAAATTAATACAATTCAAATTCCTCCAAATGCATGCCTTACTAACCCAAGTTAGACATGCCTCTTAAATTTATCTTTCAATTACTTCTAGGACTCTAAAATCATTATTAATTTAAGACTCTAATCTCACATTGAATATTTATACTTACTCTATAATAACATATATAAAACCAATATACCATGATATTGATAAATGATAAGATGCTAGAATGGCAATAGTCATCTGATTATTAGGTTGATTGGATTTGAAATGAATTTCCACATCAAAGCAAAATCTACATCTCATGAAAAATCACTAATATGTTATATATTTTATAATTCCACCTTAAATTGTGGATAAAATAACCGTCATAATACATAATAGTTTATATGTTACATTAAATTATATTCAAATAGGATAAGTTTATCTCTTACTTCCCATAGACATTGTACCATATTTATGTAACTCCTATTGTTATCATTATTCCATACAATTAACATTGTACTAATCTAGGTCGATTATTTGCTTTACAAGTTGTTTCGTGATATATATAGAGATATTGGAATTAATTCCAATTCAAAAAATTTAAACTAGTATTTTTTCAATTATAATCCATGGCATGTCAAGAGAATGACTACTCTAGAAGATGTTTATAATAGTAGAGATTCCAAGATGACATTAATCAACATATTCAAAAAAATACAATAAAACATGAATGGGAAACCATATCTGGGCTTCATCCTGGTCAAATATTGCAAGTGATTTAAATATATATTTTGCGAAGAAGATATATTGATAGACAAGCACCGTGGAATGATGAATATCGAGGTGAAGAATACACAATTAAATCAATAAAATTCATAAGGATCATAAAAGATAATTCCTTGGTTATAGAAAATGAATTAGCCCCAAATTTAAATTATGTCACCTTGGGTGCTAAAAAAACAAGAACTTGATATAATACTAACACATTATAATCATCATCAAAACAACTCGCCATTGGTCATGATAGTCAAAGAAAAAAATGGAATTGGAAAATCCGATATAATTGGTGTGATTCATCAAGCACTTTTTGATGCATCATTTCAAGAACTTTCTTCTCTTCTATTACATGCACCAATAGGAGTTTTAGTATTTAATATTGGTGCCTCTACGATCCATTCACAACTTCAAATCCCTATCACATATTTTGTAGAATTAGAAGGATTAAGAGTTGCAACATTTCAACAAGAGATGTGCCACATAAAATATATATTGATTGATGAAATGAGCTTCATTGGAAATTTTTTTATAGAAAACATAGACTCCTAATTTTTTCAAGCATTCCATGAAAAGGAAGACAACAATTTTGGTGGTGTTTGTATGATTTTGGTAGGATATTTGTTGAAAATTTCTCCTATTACCGAAAAACCACCATATGATTATAATAGACGTGCAAAGTTCTTATGGGAAGAATTCGGACATTGGTTACATTGGATAAGGTATTTAGACAAGAAGGATAAAATGAAGACCAAAATTATTTTCGACAACTTCTAACTAATCTCAGAGAGTCAAATCCGACACTGGATGATTAGATGTTATTAATAAGTAGAAAAAATGCTGCATTAGACAAAGCTAGCAATGAAGAATTCAATAATAATATTCACCTGGTCGTGACAAAGATTAACGTGAATAACCACAACAACAAAAAATTACATTCGTTGAAGAGACTTGTTGCATTTAGGATTGCAAATACAAAAAGTAATGCAAACACACTAACAAGGGGTTTGAATGATGAACTTGATATTTAGTTATTAGTTTCTAATGATACAAGGGTTATGTTAACATCCAATATTTTGATAAAAGCATGTCTTGTAAATGGGGATCTAGGATATAGCCAAAGCATAATATAAACACCTAGTAGTGGGGTAAGTGCACCAAGTTGGGGAAAAAAGAAGACAAAAACCTATTTTTTGGTAATTTTCACCATAATTTGCTCAAATTATGGCTTGGTCACATTATAACATGAAAATGAAAAATAAGGTTGTGTTATAATGTGAGCACGTTATGGTTCATATTTACCTAATCATAATGCGCTAGTGTTATAATGTTCTCGCGTTATGGAAGAGATTAAAAAATAGTCAAAACCACATGTGATGTATAGAAAATCAAAATGCATTCATGTTATAACACACTCACATTATAACATGCTCGCATTTTAACTTTTTATGAATTTCAAAGGAAAACCGCTTGGCTTGGATCCCCAAGCCTTAGGCATGGACTTTCTAAAACACATCAAACAATGTGTTTTCAACAAAAAATGCTAAAATTTGTCTTCCTCAATTAAAAATCCCATGGAAATGACCAACACATTTGTTAAAACATTTCCTACGATGTCAATAAAAATATCATCTTTCTAAATATATGATTTTTTTTTTTTTTACCAATATAAGGTTTACATACTTATTGTTTTCTAACTCTATATTGTTATAGCTATTTTTTTGAATTTAGACACGTCTATTTTCATCATGTATCTTTTGATTTGCTCATACAAATTGAAAAAAATTATACAATCACAAACTAGGAGTAATTCTACAAATATTTTTAAAAACATAATTTTGAATAATTTTGGAGGTAGTTAGGGGGCATAGTCGGTTATCCCTATTTCAAAAAAATTATAATGTTTGTGGTTGAAAAATCATAAAATATAAAATAATCACTAAAAATATATTTTAAAAATTGGGGGCGGGCATGACCGATTGTTTACTACGATTTTAAACAAAAACAAGAGCACCTATTGTATTTAAGATATTTAACCCACTTATACTTAAGCATTTTGAAAAAAATAGTAGCTTTGTAACTAGACTACAAACGCTACGATTCATGTGCTTATAACATAATGCCCACATTTTTGAAGTTCCAAACCACATTAAATCTTAAATAATTACTTAGGAAATTGCATGTTTTTTAAAAGGGTTGCAAGGGTGTTAAACCCTAGAGTACATTTAATTAACTCCTACCAAAAATTTCCTTCATTACATTAGGTTGATCTAGCCTAGATTAATAATTAAATATTATTAATCTATTTCTAAAGTTATTTTCGGTTATAATATTATAGCAATGCATCCATAAATTCCTTGCTTAGTTTAAGTTTAATTCCTTTAGGAAATTAATATCCATACTCCACACTTATAACATTTACCCTTGGTTAAATTAATCCCCTTAAGTAATTAGCTTTAATATCCATTCACAATACCATTATTTAGTTACTATAGTTTTAATTCCATTTAATTATTTACTAAACCATAATAAGAGAGTTACATTTTAACTTAAAACACTAAGGCCCTAAGTGGCCCCATTCACAATTTACACATACATTTAACTAAAAATATATTCTCATAAACTACCTTCACATAAAAGTTGTAGGATGGATTCCCTACCATTTGAATGATTCATTTTAGGCCTTTAGATCTTAGGTTTTCATCCTAACCCTAGTCATCCTTATGATATTATTTTAACTTTTTTATTTCCCTAATTTACTCATTTTTTCTCTTTTCTTTTCTTTGTTTTGTAGGTTGGAGGAGAGTAAGCCATGAAAGTATTGTTGATGAAAATAAGATCACACTTATTTTGGTAACTAACACCATTTTTCCCTTCTTGTGATTCAATCTAAGTTTCCACATATTTCAATCACTTAATGTCCCCTGAAAGCATTTCCTTTAGATAGTAAATTTCTTCCCCTTTCCATAAATATTAAGAAGTCATTGTAACTCCTCATATTTTGCAAGTTACTGGGATGACGGGCCTTGGAAGGATTTTTTTGCCAAAAGTGGGCACAGGAAGATTTTTTACAATGGGAAAATTTCATACCGACGAGATGGCAAGAAATATTTTGGCATTTTGCAAAAGTGGAAAATACGGGCCAGCGGGCCTGGGATGACTTTTGCAAAATGTAAAGTTACGGGACGCTGGAGGAAATTTTACCCAAAGTGAATTTGGGTCGGCGGGTCTATGGGAAAAATTTGGATTTTTTCCAAAGTCTTAAAAAGTGCAATTTCATTTTGGACCCGCAGAAGGGGGTTTGTCGGAGGAAATTTGGAAATTTTGGCTTTTGTTTGTTTTTAAAAAGGTGTAAAGTATAAAAGTAAGCGACACCTCCACCGATGCCCAGAGAAGCCACATGTCAAGCCTTTGTCAGCAACGGGGAAGTAGGCCATTGGGGGAAAATTTGGAATTTTTCCAATTTTCAAAATAGCGCAATTTCAATTTTGGGCCCGGGGAAACTTTTTGGCCAAAGTAATTTCAAGCCTCTGGGGATGAGGGAGGATTTTGTAAAATTTTCCAACTTTTGCAAAAAGCACCAAAATCCATTTCTAGCCCACTAACTGCTTTTGCAAAACTAGTTTTTCGCATTTTTGTATGGATTCGATTAAAATTTTCAAATGATCATATCTTTCGATCCAGAGCTCGGTTTTCGACAAATTTGGCACCATTGGAAAGGTATTAACCTCCATTATGCCATCAAAACAAAAAATAGTATTTTTAGCAAGATTTGGTGGGAGAAAATCTAGAAAGAAACTTTTCACCCATTAATGGAGGATTTGATTGCTTCAACTACCACGATTTTCAATTTTGGTTGGCCATTCTTCCTTCTTCAAAATGACAAACAAACATGGGGAACCCGAATGGGTAGATTGTAGGGGGATTTGAAGGAACATTAATGACTGGTGGTGGAGCTTCCAATCAGATTCCCACGTCCCTTTTTCCTCTTCCCTCTTCGCTGGATCTATAAATATGAGATCTTAGCTCATTGTAAAGGGTGGGATATTTTTGTTTTCCATCCTCCCTTCTCTTCTTTTTGGAAGTGGATTTGTGGAGCTCGAACCTCCCATTCGAACTATAAATGCAATCTTGCCTCTTGGCCATTATAATGAACTATGTCAAATCTTTATAGCAATAACAAAATTATGTGGATGATTTTAACCCTCTCTTGCATTCATTGTCTCCTTTCTAATCTTTCATTACAGTTTGACTATCTGTGCATGGTGATTGTGTTGCATTTTTATGGTTTGTGTTCATTCCGAAACAAGTGTTCATTATTCCTCAATGCATCACCTCTGTTAGATTAGTTGTATTTTCTCGCATCTTCTCACCCCTGTCTCCTTGGAAAGTTAGTATAGGTTTTAATAATATATCCTCTACAATTTTATGTGTGTGGATGAATAGAGGAATAGAACTCGGCCTTCATCCAGAGCTCTATCCATTTCAAATTCCCCACACTTTGAGATATGCTCCATGTTATGCTATCACATTGAAATTCTCAACCCATCGAGTTGCAATCGGTTAGGGGTGTTGTTATTTTGCATCAACAGTTTTGGCATGCTCGGTGGTGGGACCAAGAGGTATCCATCTTTATTGCAGCAAGATTGATGTGCACTTATTGTGAGTTTTTAGCGTTTAAGAATCTTTGAAATTTAACATCCGGTGGCTCCACAAGGGGCGATTCCACTTTTCAAAGGTTTTATTGAGGCCGGGTTTGTGATTCATGAGAAGAATGTAGTGCCCACTTCCCTTCGACCTCATTTTGTTTTGTTGTTTTTGAGACTGATTACTTCACTATGGATTTATTATGGCTTCTTGATTTAGCATGCTAGTAGATATCATAGACATTGGACTGTTATTGATTTGATCTTTATATGATGCATATGGTTTACTGGTGGACATTTGATGATGATATTTGTATACTTTTGACAGGGTTATTTATCTTAATTATGACATGTGATATATTTAATCATATTGAGTAGAACTTGATAATTTGACTAATGTGATGATCGTTTTGACATAAATGAAATGTGGAATAGAAATGTGCTAAAAAGTGTAAGTGATATCGTACTTGCATAGATGATAGTAAATCATGTGTCGTTTATTTTAGATTATATTGTATATTTGGCATGAATGTTTTAATGCGGCCAATAGGCCGAAGGAGGTATTTTCTGCTCTGTAGGTATATTATATTCACAACAATATTGGGGAGTGGAGACCAACCACATCGGAATTCGAGAAGAATCCAACTAAGGTCACCATGGCAACAAGTAATTGTGTGTGTGTTAGAATTATCTGGTAAAGGGAAAATTGTGACCTAGGGATCATGTGTTGTTTTGTTTTAATTTTTCCTTTTACTATGTTAGTATGTGTTGCTCTTAGTAAGTGAAATTTTACTTGTGTTATTATTCATATTCTTTGGATTGGAGTTTACCCCCTTTGTTAGCCATGGGTTGTAGTGGCTTAATTAAGTTAATTTGAAATTGTCCTAAACTAATTAAAAGATGTGACCTAAGAGAGTTCATTTATTAGGATTTGATTTACTTGGGATTTTGTGTGGATTGATGTGTGTTTGAGTTTTGAGTGTAGCACACTCTACCCCACATGGGAAACTCGAATTTGGCCTTGGAGGCCAAATTTCAAAGCTTGTGGGACAAGTCAAACTTGTCCCACACCTCTTAAAACCCCATGCCAACCCTACCTATGGGTTGGAAGGCCAAATTTAGGGTCTTTTAGGTGTTTTGGGGGGATAAAAGGGTAAAAATATTAATTGCACTTTCTTTCAAAATTTAATTTTGTTCCTTGGGGAGTGGGCTTAGTTGGAGTGTGTAAGGTGCTTGCCTTTCTTTCAACCACTTATTAATGGTGCATTGGAATTTGATGTTGACCAAATGATGTGGAGTGGAGGGAAAAGGAGGTGGCATCCTACTTGGAGCCACATCATCCCTCCCTCTCTTTTCTCTATTTATTTGATCCTCTTGTTTGTTTTGGGGGTTGGAAGTTTCTTTTTTTAGTCTTTGGTATTTTGGAGAGGAGAGGATTTGGAAAGAGTTGTGGATTTTTGGAGCTTGTTGATACTTGTGGGAATTTTGTTGGAGCTTGTGGATGCTTGCTTGATCTTTGGAGGGATTGAGACTTCATACTTGGAGCAAGCTCTACCATGGAAAGGTAGGAGCTTCACCTTTGTTTGCATTATGTTTCTTTTTGTTATGTGAATGTATATATATGTTGTATTGAATATTGTTATTTGAGATGCTTGTTGGGAATGGGTAGAATGCCTAATTTGGGAGTGGGAGGAGACTATGGGGAGTTTAATTGAGGGAGGCATAAGAGATCATTTGCTTGAGGAGGGAGTTTGGGTTGGGTGCCCACCTAGTAAGAGAAATGCTTGCATTTTCTTCTTGTTTTTACTTGAGGGAGCCATAAGAGTTGAGGGAGGCATAAGAGTGGATGGAGGGATAAGGGGTACTTGAGGGAGGCATAAGAGTTGTTTGGGGTATTGTGTTTTGCATTGGAGGCTTTTAGGTGGCACCCATTCCCATTGGGAGGCATAAGTGGCCTCCCCATAGGTCTTACTCTTATGGCTTTCTTGATAAGCCTTGTGACTTGTTGTTGTGATTGTTTTCCCTCTTGTTGTGTTGTTGATTTTGTTTTGAAGGATTATGGAATGAATGTGAAATTTTATGTTGAGTTATGTGGAAGCTAGTAGTTGCCATGAGTTGGATTTTTCTCCCATTGTGATGTGGTTGGGGCTCGGGGCTAATGGAGAGGATGGCTTCTCTTCTCCATTGGGTATCTTGGTTGGGAGGAGAGCGTTGCCTCTCCCCTTATTTTGTTGTGAATCAAGAAAACTATGGAGGAGCCACCTTGTTGATATTTGGAGCATTGGAACCTTGTTGATGACAATGTGAAACCACCATGTATTTTACCCACCTTGAGTGGAGGAAAAATGTAATATTGCTTTGTATTTTAGCTTCCAATATTGTAAATTTGTTTCCACATGAAGTAGAAAGTGTTGTAACAAGATGTTGAAGGAAAGTTGTTTTGAACTTCATTAGTAAGGTTGTAATGTAGATGGAATCAAAAGTTGAAAGGAAGACAATCTATTTATTCTCCTTTAACTTGGCTTGTAATGATATATATATGTATATGTATGCGTATGTATGGTAAGAAAAAAAAATGATTTGTAAAATAGAGAAATCAAGTTGTATGACATATATTTGATAAAATAAAGCAATTTGTAAAAATAGAGAAATCAATTAATAATGATATATCTGGTAAGATAAATTGATTTGTAAAATAGAGAAATCGATTTGTAATGATATAAATATGGTAAAAAAAAATAAATATTGTTTGTAAAATAAGGAAATTGATTTGTAATGTTCTTAAATTTGGAAAGAAAAATCAATATTCTTTTGCGAACAAAAAAAAATCAATTTATAATTTCGATAGAGTGGAAAGAGAAATTTATTTACAATTACAGTTTGGAAAATCGATTTGTATTTTTTTAAGAACAGGGAAATTGATTTAGTTTGGAGTTCAGGGAAGTGGATTCGTTTATTACGGTTCTAGGAAACCATTTGACATTGAATATCTTAGTTAAGAATTCATTTTTATGGTAAATACTGGAGTAGTAAAGATCCTCGTGCTATTTAAGGCAAATGAAATTTATCTTAATAAAAAAATATATCTTGAGCTTGCTGATATCACTTTCATCTTGTTAGGACGTGTCCTATACCAATGGTGTCGTGGTTTTACCTGAGAGTAATCGACCCATAGATGTAGAGTTCCTGTTCCACGAGCTATATAATAAGATAGGTAAGGTTTCGTTAGAGAATCGATGTAATAAATTTCATCTGGTCTCCTGTAACGCCCCACCGTCCCTTAATCAAGCTTTTGCAGGAAAAGAAAAATAATATCTTGAAGGTGAATCCTGAATTTTTGGTGGATGCATTCGATTCTGAATAGATAGCAACATAGTTGGGATGATTCTTGGTTTAAACACCTCACCGCCTACTGTCCCATTGTACAGTGCGACTATGGATCCCCGCCATGCACACACCTTGCAGCACCCAATGAAAGTGGAGGTAACTCACCTTCTCATGTGCCAAAGCTCCTTCTGTACACCATTCCTTGTTTCCACGCGGCCAAAACAATATAAAACAACGGGCCGACTGTGTGGAGTGTTAGATTTGCAAATCAGAGTGAAATAAATGAAGAAAAGAAAACATGCGGCCCAGTTTGGAGTAGCTTGCACGCAAGGAGAGGAGTTTTAATATTATGGCAGTGGCCATTAAAGCCACCCACCCCAATCTTGTTTTCAAACCTAGATTTGAATGATTTTCCCACCGTAACATTCTAGCCCTTTGTTCAGTTTTTTTAAAAAAATGATTTACCTACTTTAAGGAAAGTAATTTTGATTGAATGCAATATTGTAACCATGTTCCCTATTTTCTATTAATTCTATTTACTTTTCCAACAAATAGACTTCTAGGTTGATTAATATTTCAATTTAACTTGTATGGAAACCATTTTTAATCCTTGATGTTACCTTTAGTGCAAAATTGTCCCTTCACATAGTGCTATGCTCCATGTTATGGATCACTTAGTAACGTAACATAGCTCTATATTTTTGTGAATGTAATATGTGAATGCAATCAAACTTTATGACTAGTTCCATGATATGATGTTGTAGGTAAATCAAACAAGCATGAAATATTTCTTCGAACTATCTCACATGCAGTTTCTTCGTCAAAACTCTTTTAAGGTCCAAGATAACCTTAGCATTCCAGTGTTGAAAGTGAAATTGATACCACAACACTAGATTAATGGATTCATTATCTCGAGTCCTCCATTTAAATCAATAAGTTTTCTGATGATAACATGCTCACCTTTGCACCATTAAAGTCATACTTCTTAGCATTCCACTGGTAGAAATATTCGAATATGGAGTGACTCTATCAACACTATATAGTTTTTATTTTGGTTACAAGTAATCACTAGCCTTATAATGTGCACTCATATGTCCTAGTACACTTAGTAAGTATAAAAGGATTGATTTCTAATCATACACCTAAATAAATACATTATCAAAAAAATTTAGTTGTAATTTCGGTTATGTGTTTATGAAAGCAAGTCGTCGTCATCTTAGAACGTTGTTGTTTTCACGGCGCTACAAAGAATCCAGACTAGATCAAGAACTAGAGAGGAAGGATTGTTTTTCTATCTCGCACTTATCCCCGAGACGAGAACAAGGAGAGGAAGAAGAGCTCAAAGGTATCCATCTCCACCAAATAGAACTTTTTCAACACCTCCTCCCAGTAGGAATTTCATTTAATCAAAAAGGGTTCTTAGGCCAATAAGAATGGCACAATCTAATCCTTATGTCAATTTAATCGGCGTAGCCCACTTGCTCTCAATGCAAAAAATCCAGTTCCAATTGTAGCATTGAAGAACATTCCATATTTCACTGGAGAAAACCAGACTACTCCTATTGATCACATTCAAGATATTACAAATGTCTGTGCCATTCATGAAATCATTGAGATGGAAATTGCAATCAAATTGTTAGCCTCTTCATTTAAGGGAAAAGCTTTGCAATGGTTCAGAAGTCTAACAACAAGCTCTATCAAAATTGGGACCATCTATGCAGGGCCCTTCATAATAAATTTAGAGAAAAGGGGGATAATCTGTCCTTGTTGGAACAAATGACAACAATCAAGAGGGATCCTAATGAACAATTGACTGATTTCAACTTCAGATTCCAAAGGACATGGGATAGGATACCACTTGGGTACAGTAAGACCAACAGATCAAGGTGCCTTCCTATACTTTCTTAGAGCTTTAAATTCTGATATTTCTATATTGATTCAATCCATGGGAGGTGTATCCTTACTTGCAGCCTATGACATTTCCATTAGAGCTGAAAATTGTTTAATTCAGGCTAGTAAGCTTGCACCTAGGCCACCTATGCCTCTATATCCAAAACTAGGAACTCCAAGTACTAGTCAAACACCCACATTAGCTCCCATCCCTACTCCAAGGAATCGAGTTCAGTTGAAGCTTCTACTTCATCTTCCAGTGCCTCAAATGAGCTCCAAGAAGTCATGAAGCAATTGAAAAATTTGGGTAATGAGTTGGTGACACTTAAGAGGCAGCAAGCTCAAAGTTTTAGACCTCCATATCAACCTCAAACTCAAACCAAATAGACCACCATATCAGCCTAACAGGCCACCCTTTCAAGCTACAAATCAGAACCAAGTAAAGCCTCCTACTAATAGACCATTCCATTCTCACAATCCTAATGTTGCATCCACATATAGAGCCTTGGTACTAGTGCAAAATAACATGGCTCAGAATATGATTGGTGTTTCCCATGCAATCTACCTCATAACCAATCAACGTGTTTCAATGGTGCTTTGAATCAAGCCCTCATGGTGACAAACCGGTGTGGAACAAGAGACAACTCTTGAAGGAAATCAGTAGCAGGGAGCATCTCAACAAGAGACACCTCCAAATGAGACTTTACATGTCAATTGACAGGCTGAAGAATTTTGTGGTATAAATCAAACCCCTTCTCCAAGTATAGCAGCCAATACAAGGTCAAAGAAAAAGAATATTAGGGAAGGAAAATCATCAAATTCAAGTAATCCACAACCCTCCATCACCCCACAAGGTGTCAAGCAATCAAAGTGCAGCTCCCAATGTGCAAGCTCAACCCAAGCCACCTTCTAGACTAGCTCAAATGTCAGCTGTAATAGCCCATGTGCCAGAGATGAATGTGCAGAGAAAGGGCAGCAGAGAGATAACTCATCTCCATTCAACATCATTGAGAAAATGAAGAAAACCAATGTAAACATATCAATGTGGGATTCATTGGCTATCCCAGGACAAAGAGACCTATTGCAAGCTACCATGGCAAATTGTTCAACATCAAATCAGTCACCCAATCAACAAGAGAAAGTGCTTACCAATGCAGCTCATCCTGACGGAAATCATGGAGGATAAGCAAGGTAAAAATTTTAAGCCCCCACCATTCTATATCTCATTAATCATTGGAGATAAATTGGTGTATAATTACATGATTGATTCTGGAGCAAGTAACTCTGTAATGCCAAAACAAATAGCTGATCAGCTAGGTCTCTAGTATGAAATCATTTCCAAAGGTGTGGTGCAATTGGATGAGACAAAAGTAATGCTTGATTGGGTAATCAAATATTTTATCCTCACATTGCATGCATGTCCCAATGTGACCGTCTTGCAAGATGTATCAGTCATAGAGTTGACACCACTCTTTGCCTTGTTCTTGTCAAGGGATTTCACTACAAAAATTGGAGGCTATTTGTCTGTTGATTGGTCGGACATGCTATTCGAACAAGGTATGGAGCTAAGACTACAATCAGATCTGAGCCTATTGCAAACTTCCATATTGAGCCTCATAGACCGAGCCCAATCAATGTAAATTGTTCAACATTTGATCAAGAGGATCTTCCAAGAACTTATGAATCAGATACCAAATTTGGATGTATTCCAGACTTGCCTCTTGATGATTAGGTAAACAAGATACATGCTTTTAACCCATACAAATAAATGGAGGAATCTAAGCTAGTATTCTATTACTTGAATGAAAAGAATCATCCTCTCCCTAGCATCACCAAGCCGCACACAAGGATGATAATAAGGTATGGAAATTTTTCTTTCGTGGTCCAAAAATTATGCAAGGTGAAGGAGGAGGTGTTATGCTTGTTTCACCCCAAAGCATAAGATATTATTCAGCTTTTCACTTTTAGTTTTCTTGTTCAAACAACACAACCGAGTATGAGTCTTTGATTCATGGACTTCACTAGGAAACAAAGAGAAGCATTAAATTTTTTTAAGTTTTTGGTGAAAGTGCTGATTGTGACAAAATTCGAGGACAACATGCTACAAGAAATGATCTGTTGAAGAGCTACAAGAATAGGGTATGGGATCTCATTGAATATTTTGAAGCTTTTAGCATCAATTCCATTCCAAGAAAGAAGAATGAAGCAACAGACAGACTGGAAGAAATTGGGGCAGCATTTGATGTTGTTGAAAGTATCAAAAGTGAGAAGTTTCAACCCCATATTAAGGTGGTTGTAAGGCTACTTGTCCCAGAAAACAACACAATTTGGAAAGTCTTTGAGAATGACCAACAAATTGTTAATTTTCTACAAGAAGAAGTTGAGTTCTCCTCTAGGAACCAAGACAAGTTGGAACAACAATATGGTGACCAAGTGGTGCAGCTGAGAACCAACAAATTACCAAAAGTTATTGTGACCTTGAAGTCATCTTCAATCTAAAAGAATAGTTCCAAAAGGAGAAGGAAAACATTCAAGTAAAGGGTGAAGATTCAGAGCCCATCTCAGTAGAGGAAGGCAAGACATTACAAATTGGAAATGTAAGTTCTCTACAAGAGAAACTTGAATTTGTTTAACATTTTCTAGAATTCCCAAATGTCTTTGTATGGACTTATAATGATATAAGAGGATTTAACCAAGACTGGATGAGCATACAATTGAATTAAAACCTGAATCCAAGCCTTTCAGGAAAAAGCAAAGGCCAGTAAACCCTCACATTGAACCTCTCATGAGGAAGGATTTGAACAAGATAATTGAGGTGAACATCATCTTCCCCATCAAGAATTCAAGTTGGGTTGTAAAATTAGTGCCTATGAGGAAAATAAGTGGAGAAATCAGATTGTGTGTAGACTTCCATGATCTAAACAGAGCATCACTCAAAGATCACTATCCACTTCCTTCAATGGAGCAAATATTGCAGGTTGTAGCTGGTTCTGAAAGGTTTTCATTGTTAGATGGATACTCAGGCTATAACTAGATAATGGTGAAAGAAGAAGATCAGTTCAAGATAACCTTCACCACCAAATGGGGTACATATGCTTACAAGAAGATGCCATTTGGACTGTCAAATGTTGGAGCAACATTTCAACGAGCTATGGATCTGGCATTCAAAGGCTTAATCAATAAGATAGTGCTGGTGTATCTAGATGATATCATTGTCTTCTCAAAGAATGCAGCAAACCATCTCTTCCACCTCAAGCAAGTATTCCAAAGGTGTAGAAGGTTTGGGGTATCACTAAATCCAAAGAAGTGTGTATTCTTAGCACATGAGGGAAAATTGTTTGGCCATATTGTCTCAAGGGAAGGTTTAAAATTGATCCTGAAAGAGTTGAAGCCATCCAAACACTTTGATTGCCAAAACATAAGAAATATCTCCAAAGCTTCTTGGGGAGAATAAACTTTGTTCCAAGATTTGTGCCTTATTTTTCCACTCTTGTGAAGCCTTTAAAAATGATGTTGAAGAAGAGTCTTCCATTCAAATGGATAGCAGAAGGGAAAGAGAGTTTTGAAGCCATCAAGGATGAAATATCACAAGCTCCAACTCTTATCAACCCAAACTTCTCAAAGGACTTCATGATTTATGATTTTGAAGGATCAGATATAATCTCAACCATCTTGGTACAACTAAGTAGAGAAGGATTACAACAACCCATAGCATTCTTTAGCCAGAGCCTGGAATATTATGAAGTAAGTTATTATTTTATTGAAAAGCATGTCCTTGCTGTCATTAGGATTTTGAAGAAGTTCATACACTTGGTCTCAAACAACAAGATCCAACTGTTAGTGTCTCATGCTGGTGTCAAGGAATTTCTTATAAACAAGGACTTGAATGAGAAGAGAGTAGGATGGATCACCTATGTCATGTAATATGACATTGAAATAAAAGTGACCAAGCTGGTTTGTGGAAAAGGTTTGTGTGAGCAGCTTGCTTCTAAATAACATGATGATTCAAAAAAAGAATAAGAGGTTGTTATGTTATTGCAGAATGATCAAGAGCAGCCAACTAATGATGCACCCATTCCATGTTAGACTCAAGCCTTGGTGCATTTTCTCCAAATAGGTTTGTGCCCTCAAGAAATGAGCAAAGCAAAGAGGAGATACTTCATATTACAAGCCATCCCATATGTGCTTGTTGATAATGTTTTATTCAAAAGGGACATCAATGGTGTTCTATTAAGATGCATTGGGACAGACCAAATTGAGAGGGTGTTGCATGAGTTCCATGATGGAGAAGCAGGAGGCCACTTTTCTCCTCGAGTAACAACTCTCAAAATCATGAAGGTTGGTTACTATTGGCCTATAGTGTTTAGTGATTGCTACTCATGGATCAAGAAATGCAAGAAGTGTGCATTCTTCACAGGAAAGGAAAGGTTAGCATCACTTCCATTCCATCCAATCTTAGTAGATCATCCATTCATGCAATGGGGATTAGATTTCATTGGAGTGATTAACTGAAATTCAAGTCAAGGCCAAAAGTGGATACTTACAACAATAGATTATCTCACCAAGTCGACTGAAGTAGTGGCACTTAAGGAGGTAAATGAATCTAGTATCTTGGATTTATATGAAGGGATAGTCACTAGGTTTGAAGTCCCTACCACTATTATATTAGATAATGTATTGGCATTCCTTGGTACGAGGATCACTGAATGGGCTGTCAAGAATGGTGTATACCTCAGCACTTCATCAAACTATTACCCTCAAGGTAATGGCCAAGAAGAGTCCACAAACAAGAAATTACTAAATATTAATAGAAGGAATCTTGATGAAAATCAAAGAACTTGTAAAATAAAGCTCAAATTAGCTCTACAGGCTAATAGGATCACACCCAAGAGATCTATAGGTAACTCTCCCTATAAGCTGGTCTATGGGAAAGAGGAAGTATTGCCTTTATCATTGGAAATCATGAAGCAGCTATAGTTGTCTGAGTTTGAACCCATGGAAATTAGGTATGCAGAGTTAATGGAACTAGAAGAAACAAGAGCACATGCAATCCAAACCATGGAAAAATATCAGGCCTTAGTAAAAATATGGTTTGACAAAAAGGCAAGAACAAGGACCTTTTAATAAGGGTAATTAGTTCTAAAGTGGGATGTTGACTGTGAAAATCCAGGAAAGCATTCCAAGTTTGATACCATTTAGAGTGGCCCGTACATGGTCACAAGATGTAACAACATAAATGCCTTCCAATTGTCTACATTGGATGGTGAATAATTACAGATTCCATCAATGGGATCTACCTCGGTTTCTTCGGTACTAAACGGGAATTTCTCATCCTTGTAAATATTAGCCTAGGTTTTCAATTTCTCTAAGTGCGTATGCACATTGTCTTGTTATAGTTTAGGTTTCAATTTCCTAAGTGCTGGTGCACATGCTCTATTGCTTCTATTGTATGCTTGTATATAGTTCATCTCACTCATGGAAGAGTCTTGTGGCCACAAGAAATCAAATATTCGGGTATCCATATTGGAGTAGGTCTGGATGTTTTCATTGCACTCCAACAGATCAGGTTTGCAGAAAAATCAAATGAGAGAGAAGGCTTCCAGGTTTCAGGCAGTTTGCTACTCTCACAAATCTTGAATCCAAGATTTTCTTGCAAAGATAAGAGTGCATGCAGCAGATTTTCAAAGTTTAGATCAAATTTTTGTTTATCAGGTAGACTCCATGCCTAATGGATGCTTCAAGGCCACTGATCATTTCATCTAGTAGGCATATATCCCCATGAGTTGCCAAATTGTTGACCAAAATAAGCTCACACTTATTTTGGTAACTAACACAAATTTCACATTCTTGTGATTCAATATAATTTTTCACATATTTCAAGCATTGAATGTCCCCTGAAATCATTTCCATCGAGATAGTATTTTTTTCCCATTTCCATAAATATAAGTAAGTCCTTCTAACTCCTCATATTTTGCAAGTTATGGGCCGACGAGCCTTGGAAGGATTTTTTTGACAAAAGCGGGACTATGGGCTTGGGGAAGATTTTTTACAATGGGAAAGTTGCGGACTCGACGAGATATATTTTGGCATTTTTCCAAAGTGGAAAATGTGGGCTGGTGGGCCTGGGGATGACTTTTGGAAAATGTAAAGTTGCTTGTACGGGGTAAAGTTTGCCCAAAGTGAATTCGAGCTAGCGGGTCTCACGGGGGAACTTTGGATTTTTCGCCAAAGTATGAAAAAAGTAAAATTTCATTTTCGGACCTGCAAAGGGACACATGGTCATGATTCAAATCAAAGTGGAAAGGTGGGTTGTCGGAGGAAATTTGGAAATTTTGGCTTTTACTTTTTTTAAAAAGGTGTAAAGTATAAAAATAAGCCGCATCTCCACTGACGCCCTGAGAAGCCACGTGTAAATCCTTTTTCAGTTGTGGGGAAGTAGGCTGTCGGCGGAAGATTTGAAAATTTTCCAATTTTCAAAATAGCACAATTTCAATTTTTGACCTGTGGAGACTTTTTGACCAAAGTGATTTCGGGGCTATGCGAGGGTTTTTAGAAAATTTACCAACTTTTGCAAAAAGTGCCAAAATCAATTTCAAGCCAACGGATCCATTTCGCAAAACTATTTTTTTTCCATTTTCATACAGATTTGATTAAAAATTACTAACAATCATTTCTTTCGATCTAGAGCTTGGATTTTGAAAAATTGGGTACCATTGGTAGGGTCTCGACCTCCACTACGCCATGGAAACATAAAATAGTATTGTTAGTAAGATTTTGTTGGAGAAAATGTGGAAAGCATCTTTTCACCCATTAATGTGACATTTGATTACTTCAACTACTAGGATTTTTAATTTTGGTGGATCATTCTTCCTTCTTCAACACAACAAACAAACCTGGCGAACCACAATCTTGGAGGAGCATTAATGGCTGGTGGTGAATCTTCCAATTAGATTCTCACCTCCCTTTTTCCTCTTCCCTCTTCATCGGATCTATAAATATGAGATCTTATCTCATTGTAAAGGGTGGGACATTTATTTTTGCATCCTCCCTTCTCTACTTTTTAGAAGTGGATTCATGGAGCTCGAACCACCCATTCGAATTGTAAATGCAATATTGCCTCTTGGCCATTGTAATGAACCTCATAAATTCTTTAGAGCAATAATTGAAGTCATGGATGATTTTAACCCTCTCTTGCATTCATTATCTCCTTTCGATCTTTCACGTAGTTTGACTATCTATGAATGGTGATTGTGTTGCATTTTTATGGTTTGTGTTCATTCCCAAAAAAGTTTTCATCATTCCTTAGAGCATCACCTCTATTAGATTAGCTTTATTTTCTCACATCTTCTCACCCCTGTCTTCTTGGAAAGTAAGTATAGGTCTTACTAATAGATCCTGTAAAATTTTATGTGTGAACGTGAACAGAGGAATAGGAACCAACCTTCATCCAGAGAGCTCTCACAATTTCAAAGTCCCCACACTTTGAGAGATGCTCCATGTTATTCTATCACACCGAGAGTCTCACCCATTGACATGTAGACACTCGGGGGTGATGTGATTTTGCATCAACAAGTATGAAAGAAACCATGGAGGAATTTCCAGTAGGTTTTAGTATTGAATTAGAAGGAAAGATCTTTCCCCATTTGGCTCACTTATTTGTTGTCATATATATTGTAAAGTGTAGTTATTCTCATTAATTTTATTGGAAGGATTCATCCAAGAATTTGGTTGAATTTGTTTAATGGTTCTCATTTTCTTGAGTTACATTTGGGGAAAACCCATTTCAAGGATCTAAGCGTATACACATAGATACGTGAGTGTATATACAAACACGTATACATGCTTATAGATCATTAGAACTACATTTGCTTCAAGTTTCATTTCTTTAAAACCCCTCGTTTGGCAAAAATCAATTTTTGAAAAATTGTTTCTACGTATAGGCGACCAATTTCGGTCACTTGACTAGCCACGGTATGCACTAGCTACCAACACTATTTTCACTACCAAAGTGCTAGTTCTGAAAAAAATG
The DNA here is from genome assembly GCA_018340775.1 of Taxus wallichiana var. yunnanensis. Taxonomy (NCBI): domain Eukaryota; kingdom Viridiplantae; phylum Streptophyta; class Pinopsida; order Cupressales; family Taxaceae; genus Taxus; species Taxus wallichiana. The sequence goes on from CM031236.1 coordinate 171,084,816, forward strand.
GTAAATTTTATAACCAGTGTATAAAAATGAATATATCTTAAATATATCCATTTATATACATTCTGGGTTATTTTATAGTTTATCATAGTCATTGAATGCTCGACTTGTACAAAAGTAAGAGTTTCTAAGTTTAAAGTTGAAAGTGAGATTTATGTACAGTTTGTAGTGACCGCCTTGGTAAGAGGAATGTCGACGCTCGAATAGTAGCCATGCCTAAGCACTTAAGATTTATAATATTTCAAATAACATGAGTACAAAATGGATATTTTTAGATCTATTCATTTAGATGAATTTTTAAATAGATAAGTAAAGTTCTACATTTATTGTATATGGTTTTCTAAGCATAAAATTGTATAACTTAAGATGGAAATGAATTTTCTAAAACTGTAACACCATATAGTGACCGATTTCGATGTACAGAATCTATTGACATTTGGTTGAGCCTACCGGCATCATTCATTGTGTGAGGTAGAATGTTCTAAAAATGGGTATATATAAGAATATATATACCAAGTGATATATATATCTTTATATATATATCAAGATCTGAGTTTACTAAACTATTTTAAAATAAATTGCAACTATGAAAAGCAATCAAATCTCATTTCTTGATTCAAACACTAAATTTGTAACATTTTTCCTTGTAATAAAATGTAGAATTTTGGGTATAACATCAACTTCAATTCATTATTTTCACATATACTATTTGGAGAACAAAATAAGATACAACACACTTAAATAAATCCTTTTTCCATTTCAAGCTTGCAACAATACAACCCAAAGAACTCAACAACACTTTCTTTACAATAACAACATTCCTTTCCAAAGAACACATATTACAACCTGAATAAAATCTATAGTTTTTAGAGTTTCATTTCCAACCAAAAATACAACTTAAGCTTATTCCTTTCAACTACAACATTATAACTTGATAAATAGAATTTACAAGGCTTTATTTTAAAATGCAAGAATTACTAGCCTTCCACTCTAAGTGGAAACAACATGGTAAAGTTTTACAAATTTAGGATTCCCTTTTTGTCTTCTACAAAATACTCTAAGTCCAAATCTTCAACTTAGGCTCGACCATTTTATTTTCTTCAAACACACAAAAACGAGAGGGAAGTAGGTTACGCTCTCTGCTAACCAATAATCCAATGAGGAGAAGAAGATATCCTCCTCATTGGCTCCTAAGACCCAACCACAAAGAAATAAGAAATAGATACAACCAATGAAAACTGTCAAAATACTTCCACAATACAACACACATGCAAATAGTATTTCAACACACACACATAACAAATATAAACATATCAAAAAGCAACTTTTCTAAACAAGGCTTGAAATATCTAAGCCAATGGAGCAAAGAACTATGGGGAAATCAATTATGCCTTCAAATGGAATTAGTTGCCCACCTTTAAGCCTAAAAACACAAAAGAAATCCAAAACAATACTCTTATGCCTCCCTCAACTTCTCTTATGCCTCCCTAAATCTCTTAGGCCTCCCTCAAATAAAAAAAATAAGATAAGTGAGTATTTTTCTTATCTAAAGGTTAGGGCACCCAACCCAACTCCCTCCCAAAATGTCTAACAATACTCTTATGCCTCCCTCCAAAATATCCCCATAAACCTTCACCTACACCATACTATAAGCCATACTACCAAATCCCAGAACTATGCACACACAACATTCATTTATTTACATCCACACACATATATAAAAATAAATTGAATGGGTGAAATTACTACCTTGCCATTGTAAGAAAATTTATCAAAAATCACAACTCTAAGATCCTTCCAATATGAAGCCCAAATCCAAGAAAGCTCCAAGACTCCCAAGAAAGAAAATCAAGCTAAAACTCCAAAATAACCATGCACAACAAAATGAAGTAACCCCAAAACCATCAAATTAACTTACGTATATAGAAAAAGAGGAGAGTAGGGTGAGGTGGCTCCATTTAGGATGCCGGATCACTTCCCCTCAACTCTAGATAACCAACTCAAACATCAAACCCAAGGTTAATAAATTGGTGGTTGAGGAAATGACAAACCTCTTACACACACAAACTCTTACCCACACCTCTAAAAGACAAAATTTAAAACTTGTGTAAGAAAGTGCAATAAATATCATGTTTTATCTTGCAAATCACATAATGGGGTCTATTTTTACCCCTTAACCCATAGGTATAGTTGGTAGATGAATTTAAGAGGTATGGGATAAGCTTAACTTGTCCTACAAGAATCCAAAAATGGCCTTTAAGTCCAAATCCGAATTTTACATGCAAGGTTGGGTACACAACACTGAAACCAATAAAACCCTTTTAAATCGAAAATAAAATCAAGGAAAATCTATCAAAATTAAATACCCCTTGGTCACATCTCAAATTACTTTAATTTACAAGATTAATTAGCTTAAATAGAGCACATTAACTAACAATAATAAAGTGAATCACATTACTAAAATAAAGCACATACTCACAACATAATAAAAAGGAAAGTGAAAAAAACACATAGCCAATGGTCTCAAGTTGAGGTCATCCCCCCATGGGAATATCCTAAGAATCTAACAATAAAAAATAATAAAATTGAACATAAAGATGCCATAGTGACGTTCGTTGTATCCATCCAATATTCCTCTATGGTTGGTCTCATATCCCCCTTTTGTTTGTTGTGATATAATCACTTGTAAAAATCAAGCAATACCTCCTTCGGCCTCATGGCCACATTCAAATACGTCATGATAAAATATATGCACATCCATCAATAAACACAATCATATCATGAAGTCTTCATCAAATATAAGAAATGTTATCATTTTTTATCATTTAAAAACATCTTCATAGTTTCATCAATATGAGTGAGATCACAAGATTAGTTCAAACATAAAAACATAGTCCATACAACGGAACTTCAGAATGTCAGTATATATATATAAGCTAATCAAAACATCATCATCATCAATGTAGAATGTCTATCCATGCCTCTAAGAATCCATACAACCATAATATGAATAACAACATATCAATAGTCAGAATATCTCTACCATCTATCATCATGCTAAACCAAAATAACATAGTAAAGTCCATGTCTATAGTCCATAGTAATAAAAATCAAAATATGATAAGTGTTAAAGAGGAGTGGGCACTACATCCCCCTCCCCTTAGACTCAAATTCCTCCTAGAAGTCACTAAAATAGGTGTGGAAATTGGGCCCGTAACAAAGTAGCATCCTCCCATGTAGTTACAGGTCTCATTATATCACCCACTCGATCATACATCTGTCTCTGGGTGATAGGATCTACTAAAAGTGATTTTTTCCCAAGGACATGCTACATGGTAGTCAAAAAATGAAAGGTGTATAAGGGATTGCAGTAAAAAAATAATCTTACGTGGAATCCTGTGCAGTCTAAAAATCTCATCTAAGTACACTCTATCCACTGCACTAGCTATATATGTGGTCTTTACCAAAGAAAAATGAGCCACTTTTTTTAATCTATCCAATGTGACCATGATGGCGTTGTGGTGGTATCTCGACGTAGGTAGCCCTACTATAAAATCCATGGAAATGGTGTCCCATTTCCTCTCTGTATGGCATGAGGATATAGAAGGCTAGCTAGATGTTGATTCTCAACCTTCATCCAAAAAAAACAAAATGAGATACATCTCTCTAAATTCCTCTCTAGTGGTATAACTTTCTCAAAGTGGAATGCATCTTCTTCACCCCTGGATGGGCTGAATATGGTGCACTACGAGCCTCTATTAATATATCCTATCTTAAACCTCAATTCATGGGTACATACATCTATCCTTTGTGTTTGATAACTCCATCTAACTTGAATGTAAATACAATAAACTTCCCTTCAAGGGTTTCTAAGACTCATTCTCCTCTATAGCTGAAAGGTAAAAGCTATCATGTTAAAGTTACTGCAATATCTTACTCAGTAAATCTATGTCCACTGAAGTAGCCATAAGAAAATTCCTCCAAAGACTCAAAGAGTCTGCGCAACCACATTCTCCTTCCCTTTCGCATACTCAATCTCCATGTCATACTCACAAATAAGCTCCATCCAACATTGTTGAGTGGACTTGAGGATGGGTTGTGTGAAGAGATGTCATAGGCTCAAATGATCAGTCTTGAGAATGAATCTCCTTCCTAATAGGAAATTTCACTAGTATACCAAAGTGTGTACCACTGTCGTAAGCCTAAGGTCATGAGTTCGATAGTTAATCTCATAATCCTTGAGTTTTCGAGACTCAAAGGCAAGTACATGGCCATCCAGAATTGACACACATCCTAATCATTCCAAATAACAATTTGGACACATGAAGAAATCCCTTTATGGATCTGGAACTGCTAGGATAGGTGTTTTTGTAAGGAATTCCTTCGATGTCACGAAGACCTGCTCACATCTATCTCGAAAAAACTTTCCTCGAAGGAAGTGATGGGATGTGTAATATGAGAGAAATATTGAGCAAATCTCTGTAAGAGCCTACCAACCCCATGAAGCTTCGCACCTCGTCCATACAAATTGGTAGTGTCTAATCCATAATAGCTCTAATCTTGGAAGGATTGACTGTGATACCTTCCTAGAAATAATGTGGCCAAGATACTAAACCTTAGATTGATACAATACACGCTTCTCCGTGTTCCCATAAATGTTATGCTCAGAAGACATTGTAGAACCTGTCGAAGGTGCTAATCATGCTCCTCACATGTGTGAGAGTATATCAATATGTCATCAAGGAATATGAGCACGAAGTGATCTAAAAATTTCTTGAATACCCCATTCATCAAACTCATGAACACTGCGGGGAATTCATCGACCGAATGGCACAATCGTGAACTCATAGTGGCCTTATCATGTACATAATGTTGTCTTATGAATATATTCCTCTGTGATCATCATCTTATGGTAACTAGACTTAACATCTATGTTTGAAAATAATATGGCCTCCTTGATATGATAAAACAAGTAATCAATACGTGGAAGGGGGTAATGGTTCTTGATCATTACTTTATTCAATTGCGATAATCAATAGACAATCTCAAGGATTCATCTTTCTTCTTAACAAAAATCACCAAAGTAACCAAAGGAGACACACTAGGATGAATTAGGCCTTTCTTAAGAAGGCCCTCTAGTTATAACACAAGCTCACAAAGCTCATGGGTAGTCATCTTATATGGTGCATGTGAGATAGGCTCCGCTCCAGGAACAAAATCAATATGAAAGTCTATCTCACGTGGGAAGGTAGACTGGAAAATCCCTAGTAAAAACATCATAAAACTCCCTAAAAATAGATTCATCATCAAGTGATGGCCCACTAGACTCATCCTCTAACCTGTCACTAAGAGTGATAGCATAAAACAGAAACCTCATCATGCACACCGCTTAAGCTGCATAATGGATATGGTGTGAATGGATACATGTCTCCTAACTCCAACAATCACTGAATCAACTCCCAAATCATCAACACAAGATATAACCTTGTTGTAATAGTCCACTCTAGCTCTGCCGGTAGATAAATAGTCCATGCCCAAGATAACTCCATACAAACCCAAGGGAAGGATAAAAGGATCCAAAGTTTTGGTAAAGGGTCCTAAGTCAACTACAAACTCCTTGATTATGGAGTCCATTAAGAAATTGGTTCTAAAAGCCATCTCAACATCCCAACTAAGGCCCTACCTAACTGCCACCATCTTGCATCGCTCTATTAATGATGGAGAAATACATGAATCTTAGGAGTCTGAATTAAATAATATAGAGGTAGAAATACCACTAATTTTACTTAAAGTCTTAATCAATTTTCACCGATGCTTATCTTGATGGTTCTCAACCGTAACATAAATCCTATAGCTCCTAGCCATATCACCCACTGTAGGCTCTGAAATAGGTCCCTTACCCTTGTTATTAGGGTTCTCTAAACAATGTATCCAATGATTCCCCTATACACCACATCTATAACAACTACCGGTCCCCTCCAATGAGATGCAACTCCTGCAGTACTCTTGTGGTCTATGTCATGGATCAAAATGATCCTACCATGGACTCACAGTCGCTACTTACGAGCTCAAGCGAATTGAGCTCAGGTTGTGCTTGATTCTAGATGGGTCCCCAGGAGGAGGCCCCATATAACCTCCCCCTGTGTGGATCATCTCTCTACGGAGGTCTATATGGTGGAAAATCCTGTTGGTGTTGCTATTGTCATAGTACGAAAGAAGACTATGTTGAACCATGTCCACCATGAGGAGGAGGATCTCGATCCTCGACTCACTATTAGTGCAAAATCACAACACCCCGAATGGCCCGGGATCTTAGTGGGGCATTTGGTGTGATTGCACAACATTGGACAATCTCTCAAGCGGTGGGACTTGTGGACTTGAGATGGTCCTCTAGAGAAAGTTGACTTCTTCTTCCTAAACTACCTGCCAAAAGCTACTCCAATGCAGGAAAAAAATCTATCCTAATCTAATTGTTAGTGTGAAATCACAAAGACACTCCAAATGAGTTCTAAAAATCACCTTTTCTAACACAGACTCATTTGGTGTGATTTCATAACATTGAACTTTCCCCAAGGTGTGAAACCTTGCAAAAGTGGGAAAGATCTCTAGAGAAGGCTGGCTCCTCTTCCTAAACTACCCGTCATGAGCTACACCAAGTGAAGAAAAACTAAATCTAACCTAATCTAACCATTCCAAGGAACCAAGGAGAGAGAAAAACAAAAAAATAGAGCCTACACTAAAGCGGTGATACACCGAAAATGAAGCAAGATATTGAATTTAGGGAGAAAGAAACAGAAAAATGGAGATGAGGGAGGTCGACAGAGTAACACAGCCCAGATATTCAAATTCTCCATTAAAATCCACGATAGACAAAAAGATCCTGTACCTACAAATGTGAAATACATGCACAAAAAAAAATCTGAAGGGAGAGGTACCGAGAAACAACAAAACGATGAAAAGGGTTGAAGAACACCACAAAAACACATTTTTATTACTCTAGAAGGTGTAAAAACCATTACATTTCTAGAATAGAGGCAAAAATACATTTTTCGGGCATGGGAGAAGGTTCGCTGCTAAAAATTACATCGAGAAACAAATTTGACAGATTTTCTCTATGTCCATAATGTCTTTGCTTCAAAAATGAGAAGTGTTACAATATATAGAAAGAATAAGAGAGAGAGAAGAGTGAAAAATTGAATCTTGTTTCAACCACCCCAGGATATGCATCGATTCCCGCTTTGAAATTTCAACCACCGAATATCAATTCCTTCTACAAATCCGCCCACAATACGTCACTTCTGGTTCCCAAATGGATTGAATTGAATCGTATCTCGGTAGTTGAAGAGAAAGAAGATCCCGCATTAAAGGCCTGAAGATGTTTGTCCATTTTTCACCTACTGTGGCCAAAGCGGTAGCCCTAACGCTCATTGGGGCTTCCATGTTTGGATTCATCTTTAGAGAAGTGCCATTAGGAGATGTGGCTCTCTCTGTTGGCTCTGCTCCCTCATTTTCGAGCCCACTTGTAACCTGTTTAGCGTCCTGGAATGTGAGCTCACGGGTTTGAGTCATTTTCTTCATAATTTCATTATGTGCAGGAGTTGTCTTGACCAAATTTACTAGTGGGTAAATTTAGGATAACAATTTGGTGACTCATGGGGACATCTGCCTGCTAGATGAAGAGACCAGTGGCCTTGGAGCATCCATTGGGCATGGAGTCAAGAATGATGGCCTAACACTGATCCTTCTTATAAAATGGACTCCCTAACTCTCTACACTTTGCTGACCTCTGCTTGACTCTGAATCCACCCATGTGTCGACACTCTCAATTTTCATAAGAAAATCTTAAAATGGAGTTTCTGAGAGTAGAAAATTGTATTGACCCAGGATTTCACCTGTCCCTGAAATGGACTATTTCGAAACGACTTAAGTTTCTCTGGATTTGTTCCCTTTTGGAGCTAGCAACTGTTATAGACCACTATGAGTCTTCTTGCCATGAATATTGAAGAGCCTGGCCTTATGCACCCTTGGAGCAAAATGGAAAAAACTTATATACAAAGACCAAATCATACATGCCTCAAATGAGACATGTAGAGTGTGCATAAGCACTTCTTCTGCTGAAAGAAAAATCTACTCCTACTCCTAAACTAACTAGAGGGAAAGAATGCTAAACAAATCCTGTAACAGGTAGGGAGAAGTAGCTTCCCTTTCTCAAGAGGGGAAGCCATGCAAATGATTTGACACTAAATATAGCTGCCAATATGAGTGAAAAACTAGCTATAAGCTTGTCCTCCACCCAAATCATCAAGGTATCAACATTAATGGAAAATACCTCCTCAAGATGACCTGCATTAGACTCCTGGAGGTATTGATGGTGACCCTTGGTACTTTGATGCTCATCCTCATGCCCTGAAGTAGGCATGACTGGTTTTGGTTTCTCCTTTGGCTCCAATGAAGCCAAGTACCTAATTGGGCATAGTCTAATCCTTTGGATGTGCCCATTTCTCTAAAATTCAACTCCAAAAATGGAGTCTTCTTGTGGACCTTCTTGGGTGGATGGTGTGAGAGAGATGATGACATCCTCTTGCCTTTTCTCTTCCTCCTCCTTTGAAGAACATGGAAGATCAAGATATTCCAACCTTGGTTCTAGAGGGCCATTATGGAATATAGGTTATTGCACTTAGATGTTCTCTTTCAAGGAAACAGGGTCGTGTTCTTGGAAGGTTGAAGATGGAGGAAAAAATGATGTTATCTCCTCAAGCTCCTCTTCATTAAAGAAATCTTCCAAGTCTGACAGAAGTCTACCTCCTTGTTGTCCTATTGCATGTGCTCTACCTCCTCCATGGTGCCTTCCTAATCTGCAACTTGATCACCATGGCTCCCTTCACTCTCAAACATGAAGTTTGAAAGATAAAACTCTTCTTCAACATCAGAGCTTAAAGGGGATGAAGTGGGAGGAAGAACTGAAGGTTCTTCTGTAGCCTGCTCCACACTTGGGGCCTCTAAAATTGTATGGTCCTCCTCCTCTGCTGCAAATTCAAACTCAGCCACCACTGGCTCTTCAACTTTGACCTCCTCTATTAGATTGACCATCAAGGGGATCTTTGTAGACCCAAAACTAGGAGCCAAAATCATCACATCGTTGGTTATTTATTTTCTGTTGGACTCCTCTTCTTGTTGTCCTTGACTAGATTCATTAGTATCTTCCCAACATGGACTTGGGAAAGCAAGAGGAGTGGCAGGTTGGGGTTCAAATAGCTTTGTAATTATTTGTGGTGAGGAGGGAGGTGGAAATTCTCATTTTTTCGAAGGGATGACTGTTTGGAAGGGAAAATCGCGAAGAAGAACTGAAATGGGGTGGAAGACTAGGGAATGAAGAAATGAAATCAACACTTGGGGTAGAAATGGGAAGCTTGCAAATTGGAGTTTGGGCTGAGATTGTGCTACTTGAGGAAGAGAAAAATAAAACTATGAGATGGTGGACTAACCCATTGAAAAGGTTTTCTTGAATCCAACTCATAAGCCTTGATCTCCTCACCATTATGCAAGTTGGGGAATCATTTCAACAATGAAGTCTAGCTTCTCCCGAGGGTCAGTAATGTCTTGGAAAATGGCCTTCGCATGCAGACAAGGTTCCCTGCAACCAATCTTGAATGACTTCATTTGTGCTATGGCCGTGGACTGCACCATGCTAGCCTCCATTTTTTGAATCTTCTCCAATAGACTAGCATCCTCTACATAAGTATCACCATCATATGTGTCTCCTTGTCATTGATAAGCTTCATAGTCAAACTAGTTTTGACACTGCTCATATGGGTAAGCATAATGGTCCTAGATCTGATTATAATACTAATCTAGAGGAGTTGTGAAATACATTGGAGGTGGACTGTATTGCTGTAAGTGTGAGTTCCATGAAGGGAATGAAGTCATGATTGCACAACCTCATGGAATGGGAGAAAATGAAAGAGATGGAAGAAGAAAATGGATGAAATGAGTGGAAATGGATGGAAAAAGTCTCAAATCGAGGATGGGTTTTTACCCGATGGAGTCACCACATGTTCTTTGAATGTGACACTAAAGGCTGAATCTCACCAAGAACACATCAACTTGATGAAATGAAATGAAGACCTATTGGTCCCACCAAGGTGTGCCAAAATTTTTAGTGTGAAATCATAACACCCAAAAATGAGTTCTAAAATCTACTTTTCTAAGGAAGACTCATTTGGAGTGATTGCATAACATTGAACTTTCCCCAAGGTGTGGGACCTTGCAAAAGTGGGAAAGCTATCCAAAGAAGGCTAGTTTCTCTTCTTAAACTACCTTCCATGAGCTACTCCAAAGACATGAAAACTAAATCTAACCTAATCTAACCATTCCAAGGAACCAAGGAGAGAGAAAAAGGAAAAAAGAGCCTACACTAAAGCAAAGTGATACACAAACAAAGGAAGTGAGATATTCTTTAAGGGAGAAAGAAAAAGAAAAATGGAGATGAGGGAGGTCGACGAAGTAACATGGCCCGTATCTTCAAATTCACCATTAAACTCCATGAAACACAACATCCTCGTGTATCTGCAAATGTGAAACACATGTATAGAAAAGCAAATCTAGAAGGAAGAGGCACGAAGAAATTAAAAAATGATGCAAAGGGTTGAAGAACACCACAAAAACACATTTTTATTGCTTTAGAAGGTGCACAGAGACCATTACATTTCTAGAATAGAGGAACAAATACATTTTCAAGGCATGGGAGAAGGTTCGTTGCTCAAAAATGGAATTGAGTTAAAAATTTGAAAGAGTTTCTCTATGCCCAACATTTCTTTGCTTCAAAAATGAGAAGTGTTACAATATATAGAAAGAATAAGAGAGAGAGAGAGAGAGAAGAGGGAAAATTGAATCATGTTTCAACCACCCCGGAATATGCATCAAATCCTACTTTGAAAGTTCAACCACTGAATATCAATGCCTTCTACAAATCCACCCATAATATGTCACTTCTGGTTCCCCAACGGATCGAATTAAATTGGATCTAGTAGTTGAAGAGCAAGAAGATCCTACATTAAAGGCCTGAAGATGTTTCTCCATTTTTCACCTACCGTGGCCCATGCGGAAGCTTGACACTCATTTAGGCTTCCCTTTTTGGATTCGTCTTTGGAGAAGAACCGCTAGGACACGTAGCTCTCTATGCTAGCTATGTTCCTTAATTTCCAAGCCTACCTATAACCTATTTATTGTCCTAGAATGTGAGCTCATGTCTCGAGTCATTTCCTTCATAATTTCCTTATGTGTAGGAGTTGTCTTGGCCAAATTTTCCGGGGCGGAGAATGCGGGATGACAATAACCATTCAAAGGAACAAGAGAGAAAGAGAAAGTGAAAGAGAGCCTACACTAAGCGTTGATATACACTAGAAAAGGAAGTGGCTGATCACAAATCCAAACTTCCTAAAGTGGAGAGAGGTGAGCAAAGGAGAGGATGGACAAGATACACCACAAACCAGAGATGAAGGTCACACAAAACACCACTTAAAAACCCATTAAACAAAGCTCTCAGAACTTGTAACAAACATCAAAGTATGCACAGTATACCTTGAATTGACAAGTGGCAAGAAGAGACAACAAAATAATCAAGAATGGAAAAAAGCATCACGTAACATATTTTATTGCTCCAAAAGTTCACACAGAACATCATTAGTGGGAAAGGAGAAAGAAAATGCCATTATAGAGTCATGAGAGAAGTCTTAGACTCAATTCTATAGTAAGGAAGAAAGAGAGAGAGGGGAAGGAGAAAAAAGATGAACAACCTTTTATATAATTCCCTCCTTTACAATATATAGAGGAGAGAGAGAGGGAGAGAGAAAATCTGAATCCTACTTCAACTACCTTAAGATATGCATTGAATTCTGCCTACTCCAACCACTCAAGAAAACATTGAAATCCACCCGCCTCAATGAAGAGTCTCACTACAACACCCATCTCTCCATCATTGTCACTTCTTTGGGAAATAAAGACGCACATTCTTCATCATGGCGAAAGGTGGGATACTTAACACCCATGAAAAAGTGGGCCGAAACATTAATATAGGTAGGTGAGAAGCCGGTGCCAAGAGCTTTCCAAAACATCATTTTCTACTCAAAACCAAGCTCCCATTTGAAAGATATGGTTGTCTGAAGATTAGGGTCGTGACTCGCAATATTTAAAAGAGTCTGTCTATACAAGGTCCATGTGGCAGCCTCGCACGTTGTGAACATTTAGCCCCTTAATTTTGTTCATGAAGTTGCACTAGACTAACACGTGGTGGCTTCCGCAGCTCCTCGGTTTCCTTTATATTCTCACAAAGTCCTTTCCTTGGCAGAGATCTGTGTTTGACCCAAGACATGTGGAGGCTTGACACTTATTTTAAAACTGCCCCCGATTTTTCTTTTAAAGTTGTATGGATGAGAGATGTGGAGGCCTCCCCAAGCTTTTGGAATTTTCAATAGCTAACCTTACCTTTTCAAACTCTGAACACGTGGCAGGTTGGCACTAGTTTGGGTATTGCATTATTTTTGTGTTTTGGCTAAGTCCCTTTTGCTAGGGCGGGGCCATATGTCTGATCCTGCAGACACGGGAGGCTCAACGTGCATTTGGGAACCCACTCCGAATTTAACTTTTGAAGTTACATTGTGCTTGACACTTGGCTCCTTCTCTCGGCCTATGTCTGCATTTAGAATTTTCAATGACCACTTCGCCTTTTCGTGTTCTCGGAAACATGGAGGGTCGAGTGTTTGTTTGAGTCTCTGCTTTGGGTTGTGCCTTTCAATTTATGTTGATGCGACACGTGGTGCCATCCACCAGCTCTCTATACTTAGTCATTTTAAATGGGTGGATTTGTCCCCTTTTTGGATCTAGGACATGTGGAAGCATCACACTCATTTGGAAACCTACTCCATATTTTACCTTTAAAGTTACACCGAGTCGACACGTGTCTCCTTCCACTGGTCTTCTTATACTTAGTCGATTTAGGCCTGCTTTGTCCTATTTTTGAATTTGACCACGTGGTGAGCTTGTCCTTATTTTGGGAATTGCCTTCAAAGTTGGTTTTTGAAATTATGTCGAGTCGACATGTGGTACCTGTTATCCAAAATTCACCCCCCAGGGTTAATTTGATAACATGCATCAGAATTCTCAAGTCCCAGGTAGATAATTGATTCAGAGCAAACATCATGTTTCTGGGGTTCCCTCAGATTTTTTCTAACTCCCTTGTCCAAAGAAGGAAAGAGAAAGCTCTGAGAAAATGCGAAAAAGTTGCAGAAGACAGTTCAAGCCAAAAAAATCACGAAAAATGGCTAAGTCCTAGTCCTAGGGGCAGTCGGGACATTTGGGACATCTAGGCGCGGATCGGCCGAAAAGCCTCCAGGCGGCCCGTGAAGCAAAGGGACATCTAGGATAGAAGTACGTGGCGGGCACGAGAAGCCGATCCGGCCGAAAGAGGAAGGAAAATGACTAATTGCTAAGCGAGGTCAGTTCGGGACAAGAGTACGCGAAATACGTGAACCGCCGGATCGATCAAAATGAGAACAAACAGTCCGGAAGCAAATGGGACATCTGGGCCGCGAGGACGCGAACCGATCAATCAAAGCGAACCGCAGGAATTTTTCCTGCGGTTTCGGGCATCTCGGGACAAATGGATGTGAAGGAGCCGAAAGCCAATCAAATCATGACACGTGTCACAAGGAGAAAGGTCAAAAAGTCAAAGGGCGAGTTTTGAAGGGTCAGCCCGAACCAATGGGATAGTGCCACGTGTCTCAAATTAGGGCCCATAAGGAAATTTCAAAGGATAGCCCACAAAAGGTGGAGGAGAGAGAATTATTTAGTGAATCAATGCATGCCACGTGTCATCCAGGTGGCAGAGCGCGGGAAAGATTTCAAAATCCGTTTTGGTCTGTTCTGTGCCCTAAATCTTCAGATCGTCATATCTTTTGATCCATAGCTCGGATTTGCACGTTCTTTATATCAACGGAAAGCTTGTGAGATGATCTACATGATTCCAGGGTCAATCTTGCATTTTAGTGCAGTATAGAGAGAGAAAATTCAGAAAACATCTCTGGCGCGTAGTAATGGCTAGAAGCGATGTTTCAACAACCAGTTTAATGCACATGGGTTACATTCTTCTTCAAAGATGGCGAAATTGATGTCTCAACCACCGATTTTAATGAAGAATGTGTTTTGGTCAATGGTTAGGTTGCTTACACGTTTTCCTATGTTTTCTCTCTCCCGGCTCAACCCATGCATTGTATAAAGCCATATTTGGCTCATTTTAAAAGGGGATATAACAAGTTGTTCATCTTTCTCGCTCTCGCCTCCCTTCTTTTCTTCTCTAGGGTTGAAAATGGAGTTCGAGCCTCCTCCCTTGCTCTGTAATGTAATTTTTTTCCTCTTATTAATGGAATGATGTTCTGTGTAAACTTCTGGAGCAATAAAACGTGTTTTGTGATGCATATGTCCATCCTTGCTCATTTTTGCTTGTTTTCCTCTTGCCTCTCTTCATTGCAGGTATTTGTGCATATTCTGATGTTCATCATAGGTTTGGAGCTGTGTTCATGGAGTTTTGGGACATTTTCTATGTGAAATCTATCCTTGGGTTTGTGATGCTTCTGTCCATCCTTCCCATTGCTCACCTCTCTTTGTTCCATGGCAGCTTTGATAGATGTTCAACATTCTCCTTCTCTGGTGTATCACCATTTTAGTGTAGGCTTTTGCTGTTTTTCCTTTCTCTCTCTCTCTCTGTCTCCTTGGCATGGTTAGATTAGGATTAGATTAGCTTGCCTGCACTGGAATAGCTTGTGGCAGGTAGTTTAGGAGCAAGAACCAGCCTTCTCTGGAGATTCCTTTCTCATTTTATAGGTCCCACACCTGGAGAAAGGATTCAATGTTGTGCAATCACGCTGGATGCCTGAGTGATCAACCTAGAAGCCTGATCTGCATCCAGGGGTGCTGTGATTTTGCAAGAATAGTTTTGGCACACCCAGTGGGACTTTAGAGGTATTTCACTTCATCTTTGACAGGTTGGTGTGTTCCTGTGAAGATTTCAGCCTTTGGAGGCACTTTCAAACACATCTGGCAACTCCATCTGATCAGCAACCCATTTCTGAAGTTGCAGACCTATTTTTCATCCATCCTTCTTTCCATCCCTTTCATTCTTTTCCATTCCATGAAGTTGTGTAATCATGACTTCATTTCCATCATGGAACTCACATTTACAACAGCAGTATATCACACCTCCAACATGTTTTACAAATCCTCCAAATCAGCATCTTGAACAGATTCAAAATCAGCATGTATACCCATATGAGCAGGAATGCCAAAGTTAGTTTGGCTATGGAGCCTTCTAAGAGCAAGAGTATGCATACAATGAAGACCATCAAATCCAAGATGCTGGTCTGTTGGAGAAAATCCAAAAGATGGAGGTAAAGATGGTGCAGTCCCGAGCAACAAATGGATGAGATCTTTCAAAATTGGTTTGGACTCCTTGTTCATGGGGAGGCCCTTTTCCAAGACACTTCAGCCCTCAAGAGAAGCTGGACTTCATGATAAAGATGCTGCCCCAACTTGCACAATGGACAGTAGAAATAGAGGCCTATACATTCGGTGTTGAACAACCTTGTCAATGGGTAAGTTCTACACCATCATCCGGTTTTTCTCTTCCCATTACTCAAGCAGCATCATCTCATTTGGACTTGCAAATTTTAAACTCTCCATCTGCTGTCCCAAATGTTGATCCCATGTCTCCACCTCTCAGTCTTCCACCACACCTCAATTCTTCTTTCCTTTTTCCTTCCAAACAGTCATCCTCTCCACAAGAGCTAAAAGAAATACCCCCTCCTCCAAAGAAACAAGAGGTTTCACTGCCTCCACCACCACACAAAATTGTAAAATCAGTTGAGTTACAACCCATCCCTCCTCTTGCATTCCCAATTCCATGTGGGGAAGAAGAAATTGAAAAAATCAGTCATCAAGGACAGCAAGAAGAGGAGCCCAACAGAAAAGAAATGACAGACGACTTGAGGGTTTGGACTGCCAAATTTGGGATGACAAAGATCCCCTTGATGGTTAAGCCTACAGAAGAGGCTATGGTTGGAGAACAAATGGTGGATAGGACTGATTTGGTTGCAGCAGAAGAAGAAGATCTTGCAGTCGCAACTTGTCCTCTAGAGCAGCAGATTGAAGAGTTTGACTTGACAAACTTCATGCTGGAGGAGGAGTTCAATCAAGAGCAAGATTGTCTTCAAACATTGGAGGAAGGAGAAGCTGCTCCAAATCCAAAAGAAGAGGAGCACATTCTAGCTGTGGAGGAGAAAAGTGCAGATCCAAGGGCTTTGAGAACAAAGCAGGCTACAGGAGAACCTTCACTTCTTCTCTCTACTCCATCTCTCTTAAGTTCTAATATCAAGAAGAGTTTGATCTCTCAAACTCAATGTTGGAGGGAGAAAGAAACCATGGTGATCAAGTAATGATCAAGAGGACACCATGGAGGAAGTTGAACATTTGCACCAGGGGACAGCCATGAGGCGGTTTATCTCTGCGATTTAGAGGATTGTTTTGATGGAGAGGAGCCGGTTGAGTTTCCATCATTCTCTCTTTCATCATTCACATTCCAAACACAAGAGTCTACTGTCATGAAGGAGAACATTCATTTGCAGCAGCTTGCATCCTATAACAGCTCTTTGGAACCAAGATTGGAAGATTTAAGTCTTCCGTGTTCTTCATTGGAGGAAGAGAAAGGACAAAAGAATTCCACCATTTCTTCCACGTCATCCGTCTCGGAGGGTCTACAAGAAGACTCCATTTTTGGAGTTGAAAATCAAAGCTATGGGCATATCAAATGGATCAGACCTTGCCCAATCAGGTATTTGGCTTCATTGGAGCCAAAGGAGAAGCCACAACCACTCATGCTTGCTTCTGAGCATGAGGGTGAGCTACAAAGTACCAAGGATCAGCTGCCATACCTCTTCAATCCAAATGCAGAGCAACTAAAAGCGGTATTGGATTTGTTTTCAGTTGACACCTTGATGATTTGGATAGAAGACCAGCTTCTTGTTGATTTTCCATCCATCCAAACAGCCATGATCAGTGCCAAACCAATTGCATGGCTGCCAATTTTGAAGAAAGGAAGCTATTTTGCACAACTAGTTGCAGGGTTTGTTTAGCTTGCCTTTGCTTCCAGTTAGAGTAGAGTAGGTAGGTTTGCTTTCAGCAGAAGAAGTGCTTGTGCACACTCTGCATGTTCCATTTGGAGCATGTATGATTTTCAGTTCTGTACATAGTTTTTGTTGTGCTGGGTTTGCTCTTGCACAGTTCATTTCAGTGGCATCTTGGTGAGAACACTCCAGGTTCAATGGGTTTCCAAGTGACTCAAAGGGGGGTTTTCAAAGTTCAGATCAGTTGCAAGTTACAACTCATGACTCCATGCCCAATGGATGCTTCAGGCAACTGGTAACTTCATCTAGCAGGCAGATGACCCCGCTGAGTCGCCAAATTGTTATCCAAAATTCACCCCCCAGGGTTAATTTGATAACATGCATCAGAATTCTCAAGTCCCAGGCAGATAATTGATTCAGATCAAACATCATGTTTCTGGGGTTCCCTGATTTTTTCTAACTCCCCTGTCCCAAAGAAGGAAAGAGAAATCTCTAAGAAAATATGAAAAAGTTGCAGAAGGCAGTGCTCAGCAAGAAAAAATCACGAAAAATGGCTAAGTCCTAGTCCTAGGGGCGCTTGGGACATTTGGGACATCTAGGCGCGGATCGCCGAAAAGCCTCCGTGGCGGCCGTGAAACAAAGGGACATCTCGGGATGTAGTACGCGGTGGGCGCGAGAAGCCGATCCGGCCGAAAGAAGAAAGAAAAACAACTAATCGCCGAGTGGGACAGTTCAGACAATAGTACCAGAAATACACGAACGGCCGGATCGGCCGAAATGAGAACAAACGGTCCGGAAGCAAATGGGACATCTGGGGTGCGAGGACACGAACCGGCCGAATCGGGTGAACCGGAGGAATTCGTCCCAAGCGCTCGGACATCCGGGACAAATGGACGTGAAGGAGCCGAAATCCAATCAAATCATGACACGTGTCACAAGGAGAAAGGTCAAAAAGTCAAAGGGCAAGTTTTGAAGGGTCACCAACCAATGGGATAGTGCCACGTGTCTCACTAGGGCCCACAAGGAAATTTCAAAGGAGAGCCCGTGGAAAGGTGGAGGAGAGAGAATTATTCGGTGAATTAATGCGTGCCACGTGTCATCCAGTGGCGAGCGCGAAAGATTTCAAAATCCGTTTTGGTCTGCTTTCTTGCCCTAAATCTTCGAGATCGTCATATCTTTTGATCCATAGCTCAGATTTGCACGTTCTTTACATCAACGGAAAGCTTGTGAGATGCTCTACATGATTCTGGGGTTGATCTTGCATTTTAGTGTAGTCAAGAGAGAAAAAATTTAGAAAACATCTTTGGCGCGTAGTAATGGCCAGAAGCGACGTTTCAACAACCAGTTTTAATGCACATGGGTCGCATTCTTCTTCAGCATGGCCAGAAGTGATGTCTCAACCACTGATTTTAATGAAGAATGTGTTTTGGTCAATGGTTGGGCTGCTTACACATTTTCCTATGTTTTCTATCTCCTGGGCTCGACCCATGCATTGTATAAAGCCAGATTTGGCTCATTTTAAAAGGGGATATAACAAGTTGTTCATCTTTCTACTCTGCCCTCCCTTCTTTTCTTCTCTAGGGTTGAAAATGGAGTTTGAGCCTCCTCCCTTGCTCTGTAATGGCATTTTTTCCTCTTGTTAATGGAATGATGTTCTGTACAAACTTCCGAGCAACAAAACATGTTTTGTGATGCATCTGCCCATCCTTGCTCGTTTTTGCTTGTTTTCCTCTTGCCTCTCTTCATTGAAGGTATTTGTGCATATTCGATGCTCATCACAGGTTTGGAGGTGTGTTCATGGAGTTTTGGGACATTTTCTATGTGAAATCTATCCTTGGGTTGGTGATGCTTCCGTCCATCCTTCCCATTGCTCACCTCTCTTTGTTCCATGGCAGTTTTGATAGAGGTTCAACATTCTCCTTCTCTGGTGTATCACCGTTTTAGTGTAGGCTTTTGTTGTTTTTCCTTTCTCTCTCTCTCTCTGTCTCCTTGGCATGGTTAGATTAGGATTAGATTAGCTTTCCTGCACTTTGGAATATCTTGTGGCGGGTAGTTTAGGAGCAGAGAACCACCTTCCTCGCCATTGTCCCACACCTGGAGAAAGGATTCAATGTTGTGCAATCACACTGGATGCCTAAGTGATCAACCTAGAAGCCTGATCTGCATCTAGGGGTGCTGTGATTTTGCAAGAACAAGACCTTATATTGGCTCTACCCCATTTTGAGTTATCAATGGCCAATGAGACCCTACGGGCTCGCGAGCCCACACTTGAAAACTGTGCCATTTTATAAAAAGTGTAAGGTTCCAAATTCCCATGCAAACCCAATGGCCTTCACTTGGGAAAAATATATTATATGGCCCCGAAGACCGAATTTTACACTTGAGTCATCCTTGGGCCCGCTTAGCCCACATTTTCCCAATGGGCAAAAAGATATCTCTAGGCCTGACCGCCCACATTTTCCACTTTTCATAAGAAATGTTTCTCGAGCCTGTGGGCCAAGAATTATACTCGTGCCTTTTTGTGAAAAGTACAAAAATGTCAAACTGTCTCTTGTTCCTCGCCACCATAATTTCCATGGTGAAAAGTCTTCCCTGTGCAGCCGTCAGGTCCGCTTTTGGCAAAAAAATCTTCCTAGGCCCATCGGCCCGCCATTTGCAAAATATGAAGAGTTAGAAGGACTTATTTATATCTCTGGAAAGGGGAAGAAATTTCCTATTTGATGGAAATGATTTTAGGGGACCTTAAGTGCTTAAAATATATAAAAATTCAGATTGAAGCACAAAAGGGGGAAAATGGTGTCAGTTGACTCAAAATAAGTGTGAGCTTATTTTGGTCAATAATTTGGTGACTCATGGGGATCACCTACCTACTAGGTGAAAATATCAGTGGCCTTGAAGCATCCATTGGGCATGGAGTCTTCCTGGTAAACATAAATCTAATTTTAAATTTGAAAATCTGATCCCTGAGCCACTTGGAACATCGCTGGGCCGGAGCCGATCACACCAAATGCCACTTCGAATGTATTTTGCATGAGAAACAAAACACCATAGCACACACTATGTACAAAACTAAAAATCATACATGCTCCAAGTGGAACATGCAAAGTATGCACAAGAACTTCTTCTACTGAAAAACAAACCTAAACCTACTCTACACTAACCAAAGAGAAAGGGGACTCAAACAAATCCTACAACTGGCAGGGAGAAGTAGCTTCCCTTTCTTAATAGGGGCAGCCATGCAAACATTTTTACATTGATTATGGCTTCTTATATGAGTGAAAAACTTACCATAAGCTAGTCCTCCAGCCAAATCATCAAGGTGTCAGCTGGAAGCAAGACAAATAACTCTTTTAGTTGCTCTTCATTTGGATTGAAGAGGCATTACAGCTGATCCTTGGTACTTTGGAGCTCATCCTCATTCCTTGAAGTGGGCATGACTTGTTTTGGATTCTCCCTTAGCTCCAATGAATCCACATAGCTGATTGGGTAGGGTTTGATCCTTTAAATGTGCCCATTGTTTTGAATTTCAACTCCGAGGAGTGGAGTCTTCTTATGGACCTTCCTGGGTGGATGGTGTGAGAGAGATGATGACATCCTCTTGCCTTTTCCCTTCCTTCTCATGTGAAGAACATGGAAGATTTATATCTTCCAACCTTGATCCCAAAGAGATGTTTTGAAGTGCGGTGCAGTTTGTACTTGAATGATATCCTTCATGGAAATAGGCTCATGTGCTTGGAAGGTGGATGATGGAGGAGAAAATGATGTTATCTCCTCATGATCCTCTCCATCAAAGAAATCTTCCAAGTCTAATAGACAGTATGTCTCCTTGTTGTTATGCTTACATGTGCTCGACCTCCTCCATGGTGTCCTCCTGATCTCAGAACTTTCTCACCATGGTTCCTTCATCCTCAAACATGAAGTTTGAAAGATAAAACTCTTCTTCAACATTAGAGCTTGAAGGGGATGAAGTGGGAGGAAGAACTAAAGGTTCTTCCATGGCCTTCTCTGCACTTGGAGCCTCTAAAACTTTACGGTCCCCCTTAGTCATGGGTTCATCAATCAAATTAGGCCCTTCAAATGAAAGAAAAAATCTTCAATAATGCTTTCTTCACTAAGTGGCCTCAACTCTGATTTGATCTCTCCCAACTACTCCTCTTTAATGGGACTTGGAGTTGGTTGTTCTTCCTCCTTAACTGGTGGAGCTTGGATTAGATCAACATCCTCTTCAGACAAAGTTCCATTATGGACACTGCATTCAAATCAAACAGACTAATAATCTTCTTCCTCTTGTTTTTGTTCTTCTTCTGCTGCAAACTTAACCTCAGCCACCACTCACTCTTCAACCTCGACCTCCTTGGTTGGCTTAACCATCAAGGGGATCTTTGTAAACCCAAATCTGGAAACCCAAATCTTTACATTTTCTATCGTTTATTCTTTTTTGGGTTCTTCTTCTTGCTGTTCTCCTTGACTGGATTCTTGAGTATCTTTCCAACATGGACTCGGGAAAGCATGAGCAGGATTCAATGGGTTTTCAACCAACTTTGCAATTGCTTATGGTGGAGAGGGGAGTGGAACTTCTTGTTTTTTGGAGGGGATGACTGCTTGGAAGGGAAAAGGGTAGAAGAATTGGGATGAGATGGAATATTAGGAGATGGAGAAGAGAAATCAACACTTGGGGTAGCAAGTGAGGGGCTTGACTCTTGATCATGCTGAAATGATGGAGTTTGAGAAAGAGAAAATGAAGGACAAGGAGCTGGTGATTGACTTACCCATTGACAAGGTTGTCTCACACTTTTCTCATATGCCTCAATATCCTCAATCCACTTTGTGTAAGTTGAGGCAACACTTTAACCATGAAGTCAAGCTTCTCTTGAGGGTTGTAATGTCTTGGCATAGGGCCGGCCCATGGAAAAGGTGCCCTATAGCCAATTCTGAACGCTTTCATCTAAGTTGTGGCCCTTGATTGCACCATGTGTGCCTCCATCTCTTTAATATTCTCCATCAAATAAGCATTTTCCATGTAGTTGTCACCATTATATGCGTCTCCTAGTTCTTGATAAGCTCTGTATCCAAACCGGCTTTGACACTCGATCATATGGGTAAGCATAATGGTTCTGAATTTGATCACAATGCTGATCTAAAGGAGTTTAAAAATACATTGGGGGTGGACTGCACTGCTTTTTTTTTGCAAGTGTTAGCTCTAAGAAGGAAATGAAGTCATGATATCACAACTTCATGAATTTCATAGTATGAAAGATGTGGGAAGAAAGATGAATGAAGATGGGTGGAAAATGATGGAAAAGCTCTACAACTCGGATAATCGATCATTAACCAAATGGATTTGTTAGATGTTCTTAAATGTGCCTCAAAAGACTAAATCTTAATAGGAACACACTAACTTGCTAAGATGAAGTGGTAAGGTGCTTCAGGACTGTCCCATCGGGCATGCCAAAACTGTTAGTGTGGTTGTGCGGTGTCTTAATATTTTTGTTGACTATGAGAAACCTCTAAAAGATGGAACTCTAACTTTAGTTTCCCATAGGTCATTCAAAAAATGTTAGTGAAAAATCACAAGCACCCTCGAATGGTCCTGGATTTGAGTGGGGCATTCAATGTGATTGCAAAACATCAGACCATCTCTCAAGTTGTGGGACTTGTGAACTTGACATGGTCCTTCGGAGAAATCCGACTTCTTCTTCCTAAACTACCTGCCACAAGCTACTCCAATGCAGTAAAAACTAATCTATCCTAATCTAACCATTCCAAGGAACCGAGAGAAAGAGAGAAAGGTGAAAGAGAGCCTACACTAAGTGGTGATACACTAGAAAAAGAAGTGGTTGATCACAAATATAAGCTTCCTGAAGTTGAGGGAGGTGAGCAAACGAGAGGGTGGACAAGATGCACCACAGACCAGAGATGAAGTTCACATGGAACACCACTTTAAAACCCATTAAACATAGTGCCCACAACCTGTAACAAACATCAGAGTATGGACAATATACCCTGCAATGATGAGAGGCAAGAAGAGCCAAAAAAATAAGAAAGGATAGACAAAAACATCACGAAACATATTTTATTGCTCCAAAATTTCACACAGTACATCATTAGTGGGAAAGAGGTGATAAAATGCCATTATAGAGCCATGAGATAAGGCTTAGACTCCATATTCTACCCTAAGGAAGAAAGAGAGAGGGGGCAGAGAGAAAAGATGAACAACTTTTAGAAAATGCCCCTCCTTTACAATATATAGAAGAAAGAGAGAAGGAGAGAGGGAAAATTTGAATCCTTCTTCAACTACCTTAAGATATGCATTGAATTCCACCTACTCCAACCACTCTAGAAAGCATTGAAATCCACTTGCCACAATGAAGAGTCTCACTACAACACCCATGCCTCCATCGTTGTCCCTTACTAGGCAAGAAAGAGGCCCATTATTCATCATGGTAGAAGGTGGGAGACTTGACAGCCCCCAAAAATAGTGGGCCAAAACATTAATAGAGGTAGGTGAGAAGCCGGTGCCGAGAGCTTTCCAAAACATCCTTTCTCACACAAAACCGAGATCCCAAATGAAGATATGGCTTTTTGAAGATGTAGGTTACAACTCGTAATATTTAAAAGAGTCTATCCATACAGGGTCCATGTGGTAGCCTCATGCATCATGAAGATTCAGCCCCTTCCTCTCACTCTTGAAATTGTGTCGGACTGACATGTGGTGGCTTTTGCGGGCTCCTTGGTTTCCTTTGTATTCTGCCTAAGTCCTTCCCATTTGCGGAGACATTGTCCTGACCCGAGATGCATGGAGGCTTGGTTCTTGTTGGAAAAATGCTCCCATATTTTTATTTTAAAGTTTCATGGACAAGACACGTGGAGGCCTCCATAGGCTTTTTGAATTTTCAATGACCGACCTTACCTTTTTAGACTCTAAAAGATGGTGGGTTGGCACGCGTTTGGGGATTGCCTTATTTCTTTGTGTTTTGGCTAAGTCCCTTTACTTGGCGGGGCCATTTGTCTAACCTTGAGACATGGATGCTTCCAAGGTTAGTCAAATGAATCCTTCCACTCGGCCTACATTTGTTTAGACTTTTCAATGACTGCTTCTACCTTTTCAGGCTCTAGACACGTGGAGGGCCATCACTTGTTTGAGTCTCTGCTTTGGGTCGCACCTTTGAATTTTCACCGATGTGACATGTGGCATCGTCCGCTAGCTCTCTACACTTAGTTATTTTAAATAGCTGGATCTATCCTCTTTTTAGCCCCGAGACATGTGGAAGCTTCATGCTCATTTGAAACCCACTCTGTATTTTACCTTTGAAGTTGCGGCGAGTTGAAACATGGCTCCTTCCACTAGTCTCCTTATACTTAGTCGATTTATGCCTACTATGTCCCCTTTTTACTTTGACCACATGGTAAGCATGATATTGTTTTGAGAACCACCTTTGAAGTTGGTCTTTGAAGTTGCACCGATTCGACACATGGCACCTTCTGCTAGCTCTGCCCCATTTTGAATTTTCAACGACAGATGAGACCCCGTGGGATCGTGGGCCTACACTTGAAAACTGTGGCATTTTGTGATAAGTGTAAAGTTTCCAAAGTCCCCCACAGACCCACCAACCCACATTTTCACTTGGTGAAATTTCCTCTGCATCCCTATAGACCTGCTTTTACACTTGAGTCATCCCCGGGCCTGTCAGCCCACATTTTCCACTTTAAACAAGAAATCCTTGTGGGGCCCACAAGCCTGCAATTACTAATTGTGCCTTTTTGTAAAAATTGCATAAATTTCAAAATGTCTCATGCCGCCATGCCGGTTCATAATTTCCATGGCAAAAGTCTTCCCCAGGACCACTGCCCGCTTTTGACAAAAATCATTCCTGTGCCCGCCAACTCACCATTTGCAAAATATGAAGAGTTAGAAGGATTTCTTATTATCTTTGGAAAGGGAAAGAAGTTTTCTATCTGCTAGAAACATTTACAAGGGACCTTCACCGCTTAAAAATATAAAAATTCAGATTGAAGAAAAAAAGGGGAAAAAGGTGTCGAGTTGACTCAAAATAAGTGTGAGTTTATTTTGGTCAACATTCACTATCGTGCATCTATTGAATACAACTCCTCACTCTATCTCTAGCATGTTATTTCTTCCCTCTAGTCTCCTATGCAATGTAGGCCTTATCTAAAGCCTCGGTAAAGTATACGATAATGAATGCGCATTTCCCCTCCTAAATATAGGTTCGTGCCCTTGATGAACCTATGGATTCTCGAACTATTCATCCTACATGTAGTCAACATACTGAAGAAAATCCAAAAAAATCTCTCATAATTTGCCATTGTCATGTTATCCTATTGTAGATCATGAAACTAATCTATCCGTTGTTGTGTAAATCATAGATAGAAAAGTATCGAGTCCTAGAATGCTCTTGAAAGAGCATGCATGTAATGTCTCTCAATCCACATGGAGATTCTATGCCTCAATCCTCCACCAAACCCCGCTCTGTCTCTCGAAAGGTTAATGGAAAAATAGTCTTTCATGTTTCTCATACAGGGACATAGCTTGAAGCATCCGATCAAGCTAACCAACCATGCCTTTGCCTAAAATCCCCAAGTGTCTCTAGTAAATGAAACAAGCGTATCTTTAACAACCACAAAAACAAAGTTCTAGGAACACATTAAAACCTCAAACACTTAACCCGAAAGTTGCGGACAATTATTATTTTTTGTTTAAGTTAAAAGGTTACGAGGTGTCAACCCCCTAAAGAGCATAAGTTAACTTTGACCAATAATATTTACTTTACCAAGGATGGACTAGGTCTAGGTTAAATGATTAAATATTTTTAATTTATCTCTAAGGTAAAATTATTAACATTCAACTAGGGAGGTGTCATAATTTAATTTACTCGCTAAATTTTGTTCTCCTCAACTAATATTCACACCCTAATAAGTTACCTCATACTTAGTCACTTTAGTTCCATTATATTAATAGGTTAAAATTCCATTTCGTTTATTTTTTAAAACATACTAGGAACTAATCAATGACATTTCACACCAAGGTATTTAAATGGCCCCATTCACCCATCTACACATACCTTTAAATTTATTTAAAACATTTATAATATACATTCCTACCAAACAAAATTAGGGTTGATCCTCAACCCTTGGATCAATTCAATTGTGGCCACTAGATCCTAGGGTTCCAAGCTAACCCTAAATATCCTTATGCATTCTTATTAAATCCTTTTCTTTACTCTAGTCTCCTCATTTGGTATCGTGTCCTTTGTTTAATTTGCAGGTTGGAGAGATGGAAGCCATTGGAGTAAGAAGGGAAGAACTATGGAGGATTCTACAAAATCAAGCTTAGTTTAGTCTAAAGTGTAGATTTATCATTGTAATATCTTTCATTCAAGGATTGAAGTGTTTTTCTTTCCAATTCTTGTGTTATTACATACCGATTTGTATTTTGAGTTTTCTATATGGGGAAAACCCTACCTCTATTAATATATATGAGATTTAACACTTCTAGTTCTCCATTTGAAGATTTATTTTCTTTGAACAATTAATTTTAACCATCATTTGCATGGTGAAGGTTTCCTATGTAATTTGATGGGCTTAGAAATTTAATTAGACAAAGTTAAAATTTACAAAGGCATGGATTTGTGTTTTTCCCATAAGTGATAGAACCACCACCCAAAATAGGTTGGCATTCATGGGACCGCCACCCCACCTAGGTGATGAACCACTTCCTTGCTGGAGAAGCGATTCTGGGACCGCCGCCTTTCCTAAGTGGCGGTTATGAGACTTTCGTCCCGCACAAGGTGACATTCATTTATTAGAAACAAAACCTTCATTAGCAACATTACTAAAAAAATCACTATTGTCTTAAAATTAATTTTGAACTTAAATTTATGCACCTAAAGTTTCTGGTTGTAAGATTTAACTCATCTATTCATTCCAAAGTAAGATTACTCCTTTTTAAAGCATTTTATATTTTAATAGTAATAACAACAACTATAAGATCATTTTCATTTTGTTCAACAAATTTTCTTTCAAGTCCAAAAGTAAAAAGGAACTAAATCTACTTCTAATGTTGTTGTTTTTCCCTACTACAAATTGCATTATTTCAACAAAACAATCTACTTAACATTTGTAGTATCTTTCCATTTCCACTACAATCATATGTTAAAATAGCCACTAACAACTTTATTCCACATTCAATTTTTCCATGCATACACTATTAGCATCTTACAACTTCTATATTTCTTCTTTCTCATTTACAATAATACAACTTCAACAATGAAAGTAAACTTTCTTTTTCTTGAGCATAGCTCATTCCTTTTAATGCAAAGAACTTACTTTCTCACAAAATAAGTTTTAACTAAACTTTTAAACATGATTTCCATTTTGATTCATTTCTTTCCATACTACAATTTTAAGAGAAAGGAAATTTTACAACTCTTCAATGAGCTTCCTTCAAATAATATTACAACTTACAATACAACATTTCCTTTAAAAAAAATACAATATTACAAGTCTTCCACCTTAAGTGGGAATAACAAGAAGGTTTTCTCACAAGAAAATATTTCTTTTGACACCAACAAAATATCCAAGCTTCACATCACCAAAAAGAACTCCACCATGCTTCATTTGATCAACAACAAAAGGGAGGGGAGAGGCAACACTCTCCACCCAACCAATAATCCAATGAGGAGAAGAAGCTATCCTCCTCATTGGCCCCCGAGCCCCAACCACATTGCAATGAAAAATTGATCCAACTCATGGAAACAAAACAAGCTTCCACATCACAATACAAGGATTTCAAAACCATACAAAAACACAAACAACTCAAACTACAATCACAAGAAGAACTAACAAAATATACAAGGATTCAAAATGCAAAAGCCAAAGGAGAAAGATCTATGGGGAGGTCACTTATGCCTCCCAATGGGAAATAGGTGCCCACCTTAAAACCCTCCAATATACATCTCATAACCCCTACACACTCTTATGCCTCCCACATTCTCTATGTCTCCCTCATAAAAACCAACTAAGAAATGCAAGCATTTTCTTTTCCAAGGTGGGGAACCCAGCCCAACTCCCTCAAACATGAAATAAAATCTTATGCCTCCCTACATGTAAGATCCCCATATTCCCCTCCTACACCACACCTAGAAATCTACCCAAGCACCTAAAAACAGACCAAAACACTCAAAAACATGCACATATACAAAATATAGAGGAAAACATTTAACAAGAGTTTAAATCCTATCTTTCCATGGTAGAACTTGATCCAAGAGTCATACACCAAGATCCTTCAAGCCCAAACTATCACCAACAAGCTCCAAAAAAATCCAAAAGAACTCCAAAATCTTCCAACTCCAAAAATTCAAGAGCACAAAAAGAAATGAAGTAACCCCACAAAAATCAAAAGAAATTGAAAAAATAGAAAAGGGAGAGAGGAGGGTGAGGTGGCTTCATGTAGGATACCACATCACTCATCCTCAAATCCACCTCACAAGTCAAACCTCAACCCCAAATCACAATAAATTGGTGGGTGAGAGGAATAAAAACCCTCTTACACACACAATCTAATCCCACACCCCCTTAAGGATAAACTATAATACATTTGTAAGAAAAGTGCAATAAATGTCACTTTTTGACTTACAAAACACATAATGAGGTCTATTTTTGACCCCAAAATCCATAGGTAGGGTTGGAATAGTAATTTAAGAGCTATCGGAAAAGTTTAACTTGTCCCATAAGCCTCCAAAATTTGCCCTTAAGGCCAAATCCGAATTTCCATGAAGGGGTAGAGTGTACAACACTCAAGATCACAAGCACTCAACTTACAACACATAACCCAAAAATCCATCAAATATAATAAATGAAATATTTTGACCCATCCATAATTAGTTTAGTAAAATGATTAATTTACTAATCTAGACACAAATCAAGTAATTAATAAAAGGAGAATACATCACTATAAAATCACATACTAAAATTAAATAAAGGAAACTAAATAAAAGGATAACACATAAACCCCTTGGTCACAATTGGAGGTGATCCCCCATGGGGACCCCTAAAAACAATTCAACATACACACAACAAGATATGTATGTTGCCATGGTGACCCTTGTTGAACTCATATAAAATTCCAATGTGGTTGGTCTCCAACCCCCTTTGTTTTTTGTTGTGATAAGTTTACCTCTAAAACACATAGTACTTCCTTCGGCCTCGTGGTTGCATAAGAACATCCAAGATAAAATATATAATATAAATCCACAAGCATCTATATAGGAAATCAAATCATCATCTAGGAAAGTAACATTATCATTTACAATTTCTAACAACATCTCGATTTTACATTTCATTAATATCAATAGGATCACAAGATTAGTTCAATTGTTAAGGTCTACTCAAAATGACGAAAATATCGCATGTCAAAAATATGTAACTATGTCAACAACATATCATCATCAATATAAAATGTCTCTAATAATCCACACACAACATACTATGAATCGAAACCAACAATAGACCGAGTATCTCTATCATCTAACATCTTGCTAAGTCAAAATGATACAAAATATCCATAAGTATAAACAATAAGTATCAAATCAAAATTAAAAAGTGTCAAAGGGAAGTGGGCACTACATCTCCCTCCCCTTAGACTTGACTTCCTCCTGGAAGTCATTGGAATAGGTGTTGAAATTGGACTCATAATAATGTATCATCCTCCCATGTCGCCGCAATCTCATCATACCTGTCCCACTGGACTCGAACCTGGTCAATCTCTCTGCCTCAAAGGTGCAAGGTCCTGCGCTCTAAAATATGAATGGGCTACACCTACACCTACCCCTAATCCTACACCTGTAATGAGGTCTAATTTGGCACATGAGAAGGATCTATAATATATCTCCTAATTAGAGAAACATGAAACACATCGTGAATACAAGACAAGCTAGGTGGAAATGCTAGATGATAGGCCAAAGGGCCTATACACTCTAATATCTCAAAGGTATCCTAAAACCTAAGAGAAATATTAGAATATTTTTGTAATGGATAGGGATATTATGTGTCCTGACATGAAGAAACACCTTTTTACCCACCTCAAAACTACGATATTTCCTATGTTGATGCTTATACTTATTCTTCTTGTCATGTGCCTCTTGCAATCTCTACCCGATCATACCAACTGTTGCTCCATGTCCCGTAGTAAAGCTAGCCCAAGAGAAACCCTGTCCTCCAACCTATCCCAACTAAGAGGTGTCCTTCACTCTCTACCATTCAGTTCCTGAAAAGGATCCATGCCTATCGAACTTTAGAAACTATAATTGTAGGAAAACTCAACCAAGTACAAATACTCCTCCCATCTCAACTGATGATCGACAACATACATCCTAAGAATATCCTCCAAGATCTAATTCACCCACTCAATCTGTCCATCCGTCTCAGGGTGATATGATGTACTAAAATTGATCTTCATCCCGAGAGCATACTGCATCGTAGTCCAGAAGTGAGAAGTGTACAAAGGATCTAGGTCAAAAATGATCTTTAATGGAATCCCATGTAATCTTACAATCTCATCGAGATATACCCATGCCATTGCACTAGTTGTGTAGGTGGTCTTCACTAGAGAAAAATGAACCACTTTCATCAATTTATGCACCGTGACCATGATGGCGTTGTGGTGGCATCTTGACATTGGTAACCTAACTATAAATTCCTTGGAAATGGTGTCCCATTTCCACTCTGGTATAGCATGAGGAAAGAGAAGGCCAGCTAGATTCTGATGCTTGGCCTTTACCTTCTAACACTCTAAACAACATGACACAAACTGAGCCATGTCTTTCCGAAGTCCTCTTATATGGTACAAGCTGTCTCAAGGTCATGTGCATTTTATTCACCCCGGGATGGGTTGAATAAGGTACACACAATGAGCCTTTGTCAAAATGTCATGTCTAAACCCTCCATCTCTAGGAACATATATCCAACCTCTATGCCCGAGAAGGCTATCTATCTCTAATGAAAATCCATCAAAATTCTCCTCAAGGGGTCTCTAACACTCAATCTCTTCTCTGTTTGTGAGGTAAAAGGTGTCATGAGGAAGCTTTTGTTAAATCTCGCCTCACAAATTTATACCCACCGAAGTGGCCATAAACACATGTCTCCATCTACTCGGGGTGTCTACAACCATGTTATCCTTTCCCTTCACATGATCTATCTCCATATCGTACTCACAAAGAAACTCCATAAAACTCCATTGATGAGCATTGAGATTAGGTTGTGTGAAGAGGTGGCAAAGACTCAAGTGATCAGTCCTTAGTGTGAATCTCCACCACGAAGGAAGTGTCTCCACCACACCAATGTCAATATCATGAGTTGAATAATTGAGATCGTAATATTTGAGTTTTCGAGACTCAAACATAACCATTCTACCCTCCTGCATCAACACACCTCCAAGTCTTCCTAAAGAAGAATCTATGTAATTGAAGAACTTTCCTTGAGGATCCGGCACTTCAAGAATATGCAATTTCATGATGCATTCCTTCAAAGATCCTAAAGGCCTACTCATATTTGTCCAACCATAAAAACTTCTTCCCTTTCCATTGAAGGGAAGTGATGGGAATGCACAACCCGAGAAAATTCCTACACAAATCTCCCGTAGTATCGAGCCAAACCCATGAAGCTACACACCTCACCACACTAATGGGAGCTAGCCAATTCATAATAGCTCAAATCTTGAAAGAATCGACTATGATACCTTCCCAAAAATGATGTGTCCCAAATACTACACCTCTTTATGAAAGAACTCACAGCTTCTCCAAGCTCCCATAAAGCTTCGCTCACAAAGACACCAAGAACTCGTGAAGGTGTTCTCATACTCCTCACGCGTACGTGAGTATATCGTAATGTCGTCAAGGAAGATGAGCATGAAGTGATCCAAAATGTCCTGAATACCCCATTCATCAAGCTCATGAACACCGTGGAGAATTCATCGACCAAAAGGCACCATTACGAACTCATAGTGGTAATATCTTGTACGGAAGGTGGTCTTGTGAATATCTACCTCCGTGATCCTCAACTGATGATACCACGAATTAACATCTATCTTAGAGAATATTGGCCCCTTCATCGGATCAAATAAATCATCAATGCGCGGAAGGGGATAACGATTCTTGATCGTTACTTTATTCAACTGGCGGTAATCAATACATAACCGCAAAGATCCATCCTTCTTCTTTACAAAAATCAGCGGTACACCTATTATCCATATTTTTCCCCCGGGAGAAATATTGGATTAGCCATGACCCTGCATAGAGAGAACCTGAGAAAAATCATTTAGATCTTGTAAATTGGTCGTAGAAGGATTCAATAATGAAGTGGTAGGGGGATGAGAAATATTAAATGACCCTGTGCGAAAGAAATGACTTTGTCGAGATGTTTCCATATCTTGAATAAATTTTTCAAGTTACAGGTAGACTCAACAATGGAATAATAGGGTTAGAAAAGAAGGGGCAATTCCACAGAGGAACTAGGAGCAAGAAGGGGAAAAAATGGTGAAGTTTCAAAGTTTTTCAATCTTGAGACTGTTCAAGAAAGAGTCCAAAATTGATGAAGTATGGAGGAGGAAGCGGAAAGAACCACGTGTCTACGCGGCACTTCTCTAAAGGTGAATCCAAAAAGGGAAGACCAAATGAGCTCCAGGCTTCCATGCATCAGAGCCCCAAAAAGTTACAGGATCATTGAAAATTCTTCAACTAAGAGAAAGTGTGCAGTGTGTCATCTTGGCACAAATCTGAATGGGAGCCCAGGGCAGAGACTCAAACTTGCGCTAGCCCTCCACATAGCAAATGGTCAAACAGAATCTAAAGGTGGATAGGTCGGGTCTGTAAAATTGACTAAGTATAAAATTGAAAGCGAGAGAATGCCAAGTGTTAGTGTGGCGCATCTCCAAGAGTTAGACCCAGGATGGAGACCCAAATGAATGCGAGCTCACCATGTAGTAAAAAGTCCAAATAGGGTAAGAGGGATAGTTCTAAAGTCCACAAACCAGTGGAGGATGACAAGTGTCAACTCGACAATCCTCCAAAGGAAAATTTTGAATTAGGCTTTGAAAGCAAGCATAGTGCCACCATTAGTCCAGTCTCAAAAGGGGGCAGAGTCGGTTGAATAGTCAATGCATAGGCTATGTCAGTGCAGATTGCCAAGTTTCTAAATGGCACTAATTCAAAGATTGAATAGAGAGAGGGTTTCACAACGAGTAATAGAATGCCATGTATCATGGGTCAAAGCCGGTTGTTAGGGGAAATTTGGTTTTTTTCCCTTTGATGCCTCAAAAGGTGTAAAAGTTGTAAAATTGGCAACGCCACCAAAGGGAAAACGTCAGCATTTGAGCTTGAGTCAAGCCAAAGTGGGGAGTCGGAGGAAAAGGTGAAAATTTTCCTTTTGACAAAAAGGCACAGAGGTAAAAATTGAAGTGCACCTCCCCAGCCAACCAAAGGGTGCCACGTGCCCAAGCGGGGCATCGAGGCCGCAGAGTTTTATGAGTTTTGTGTTTTTTGTAAAAAAGGAGAAAAGGATAAATTACAGACCCGCAAACCTAATTTTTCCTTAATCTTGTTACCACGTGCCCTCATATTTAAAAGGAGACCCATTTTTCAAACTCTTTTCCCACCCATTTGTATGGACCCGATACAAACTTCAAAGGGGCAAATCTTTTTACTCAGGGCTCAAAATATTGTAAATATGACACCGTTGGAAGCATCTCAAGTATTCTACACTATGGAAAGATACAAAATCATTTTTATCAGCCCCTGGTAGGTCAAAAAAGAGAAACATTTAGGGGCCATCAATGCGAGATCCATCTTCCTCAAAAACTAGATCGGATTTGATCTATTCCGCCATTTCTTCTCCCTCCAGGCGTCAAACCAATGGATGATGCAATCAAGATGGATTTGGGGGAAGATTTTGTAAGAAGCAGTAACAGAAGTGGTTGAGCTCCAACCTACTTTTCCCTCTTCTCTCTCTTTCTTCTCTTTGATCGAGTCTATAAAGAAAGGCTCGGGACTCATTGTAAAGGGTTGGACATTCTTTGTTTTATAGGCTCCATTTTTTCTAGCAAAGGGACTCATAGAGTTAACGCCTTCCATTAAATGTTATAGTATATTCTTGCCTCCTAGATATTTTGTAATGCATTGTATCAATCTGTAGAGCAATAAAACACATTTGTGATCGATTCTAGATCTTTTCTATCTCTTCTACTCACATCTGGTCTTTCATTATAAATTTGGTTGTCTATGATTGATTATTATATGTATTTTGTTGGTTTGTGTCTATCAAAAAAACTAGTGTCCATCATTCCTTTGGTGCATCACCTTGTAGTTTAGTTATTTCTTATTTCTTAGATCCTTTTATCCCTATCTCCTTGGCAAATTTTAGATTAGGTATAGAGATATATCCTCTACAAGTTATCACATATGTACCTAAACAGAGGAATAAGGAACCAACCTTTAATCTGGAGAGCTTTTCCATTTGCAAGGTCCCACACCTTGGGAAATTTCAATGTTATGCGAGATCACACCAAATGACTCTACCTTAGAAAAGTATATATGTAGAACTCATTTGGGGGTGTTGTGATTTTGCACTAACAGTTTTGGCATGCTCAGTGGGACAGAGAAGTCTCCATCTTATTACAGTAAGATTGATGTGCACTTGCTGTGATTCTAAATTTTAAGAAGTTTTTAAATTTTTACATCTGGTGACTCCAAAAGAAACAAATCCACTAGTTTCAGCAGTCCAAGAAAGTTCATGAGAAGAATACAAACACGGTCAAGAACTAGAGAAGAGGGATTATTTGTCTATCTAGACTTATCCCCAGACAAAGGGAGGGGAGGAAGAAGAGCCAAGAGGTCTTTATCCCCACCAAAAAAAGCCTTATCGACACCTCCTCCTAAGCAGCCGCTCTTAATCAAGAGGGGTGCTCAGGAAAATTAGGATGGATTAGCCATGTCCTTATGTCAATTTCACATATAGCATCCCGCTTGTTCTCAATGCACAAACTTCGGTCCCGATAGCGGCATTAAAGAGCATCCAATATTTCACTGGGAAAACTAGAATTCTCCTGGTGATCATGTCCAAGATATTATAAATGTCTGTATAATCCATGAAATCCATGAGATGGACATTGCGCTTAAGCTATTCCCTCTTCACTCAAATTTAAAGCTTCATAATGGTTCAGGAGTCTTGAAGAAGGCTCTTCACAACAAGTTTGGAGAAAAAGGTGATAAATTATCTTTGTTGGAGCAACTAACAACAATCAAAAGAGCCCCAAATGAGCAAATGGACTTCAACCTTAGATTTCAAAGTGGACCTAGGATAGGATTCCAACAGTAGTAAATCTCACTAATGAAGGTGCCTTCTTATACCTTTTTAGGGCTTTAAATTCTGATATTTCTTTGATGATTCAATCAATCGGGGAAAAACATTACGTGCATCTTATAGTGTTTCCATAGGGGCTAATAACTATTTCATTCAGTTGGAAAAATGATTCCTACGCCATCCATACCTCTATACCCTAAGTTAGGCATCCCAGATACCATCCAAACACCCACATTAGCCCCTGTACCTATTCCTAGGAGTCAAAGTTCAACTGAAGCCTCCACTTCATCTTCTAACACTTTAAAATAACTCGAGGAAGTCATGAAACAACTTTAAAACCTAGGGAATGAGTTGGTAACCATCAAAAGACAACAAGCTTAGAATGCTAGGTCGATCAGCCCTAGGTTAGTATCAAGCTAGACCCCCATATTAGCAAAATAGACCACCATCCCAAGATGTGAATCGAGCCAAAACCAAGAATAGCCTCAAGCTGTTAGACCTTTCAATTCATATGATCCAAACATAGATTCAACATCAAGGGCATTGGTTCCATCATAGAACAATATGGCACAAGAATACGATTGGTGTTTCCTATGTAATCAGCCACATAATCAATTAATGTGCTTTAATGGTGCACTAAATCAGGCATTGATGGTGCATACTAGTATGGTGTCATAAGAACCTAGCCAAGAATGAGATCATCAACAAGGATCTCAACAAGAGGGACCTCCAATTAAGACTATGCTTGTCAATTAGCAAGCTGAGGATTTCTGTGGAATGAATCAATTCCCTTCTCAAGGTGTAGCTGCCAATACACTATCCAAAAAGAGAAATATTAGAGAAGGCCAACCATTGAAATTAGGTGACCCTCAACCTTCCATCACTCTAGAAGGTTCTGGTGCTCTAAATATAACTTGCAATATGTAGAACCAATCAAAGCCAACTTCTAAATCTACTCAAGCACTAGTTGTAACAACCCATGTGCAAGGAAAAAATGTGCCTCGGAAGGGGCGGTAGAGAAGGATATCTCATTAAATATCATTGAGAAAATGAAGAGAACAAGTGTGAACATTTCACTATGGGTGTCACTGGCCATTCAAGGGTAGAGAGATCTATTATAGATTATTATACAAAATTGTTCAAGCTCAAATCACACCCCTAACCAACAAGAGAGAGTGCTTTCCAATACAATTCAATCAAGGAGAAACCATGTTGTAAGAACCTGAGACCTCCTCCATTCTATGTTTCATTGATTATTGGAGGCAAATTGGTGCACAACTGTATGATTGATTCTAGGGCATGTAGTTCTATAGTGCCAAAGCAAATAGTTGATCAACTAGGTCTCCAATATGAAGTCATATCTGGAGGGGTAGTGCAATTAGATGGCACATAAGTGACAACTATTGGAATCATTAAGGATCTGAGCCTCACTCTACACGCCCGCCCTAATGTATCTTTTTTTGCGAACGTATCAATCATAGATTTGCCACCACATTTTCCTTATGTCTGTCCAAGGATTTCACCGCCAAAATTGGAGGCTACCTGTCTACTAATTGGTCACATATGATCTTTAGAACGAAGTACGAGGAAAAAGGCATAATAAGATCTAAGCCCATTTTTTATTATCATATTGAATCTTATGTACCTAGCCCAATCAATTCCAACTACTTAGCTTTTGATCAAGAAGACTTCCTAAGCACTTGTGAAGCAGATACCAAGGTGGGATGTATCCCAGACCTGAATCTCGATGAGTGGGCCAACAAGATACATGCTTTTGACCCCTATAAGGAGATGGAAGAATCTGAGCTAGGTGTCTATTTTCTACATGAAGAAAATAATCCTCTTCCTAACCTAATCAAGCTAGAATATAAAGATGACAATGAGGTATGGAAATTGTTCTTTGATGGCTCAAGGAGTAGACAAAGAGCTAGAGGAGGAGCTATGATTGTGTCCCCAAAGGAAATAAATATTATTCAACCTTTAGATTCCATTTTCCTGCTCAATTAAAAGTGTTGAATATAAGGCCTTTATCCATGGTCTTCATTACGCAAGGAAGCTAGGAATCAAGAACTTGCAAGTGTTTGGTGACACTAAACTAGTTGCAAACCAAGTTAGAGGACTTAATGCCGTCGGTTCAAGAACTACAAGAGTGGGGTATGGGATCTCATGGAGGATTTCGTGGCCTTTAGCATTATGTCCATACCCAAGAAAGAGAACGAAGCTTTTGATAGGCTTGCAATAAATTGGAGCAACATTTGACGTGGTCGACAATATAAAAGAGACAAAGAACAACCACATATCAATATAGTTGTGAGGTCAAAGAATGCCAAATAACAACACATGTTGGTAGGTGTTTGATAATGGTTAGTAGATCATTAATTTTTACAAGAACAAGATGAATTCTCAGCTAGAAATCAAAGGAGACTAGCACAACAATATGGATATCGGATAAGACAAATGTATACAAACATCCTTCCCAAAGGCTTAGTGACATTGAGTCTATCTTAAATCCTAATGATTAGTATAGAAAAGAGAAAGCTAACATACATATCAATGGATAAGATTCAAAGAAAATTCTTATTGGAGAAGGAAAAATGCTTCAAATTGGCAAAGTGGCCACCGAGCAAGAAAGATATGAATTCGTACAACTCTACAATGAGTTTCCAGATTTATTTTCTTGGAGCTATGAGGACCTCAGAGGGTTCAATCTAAAGTTGGCACAACACATAATTGAATTAGATCCAGCTGCTAAGGCCATTAGGAAAAGCAGAGACCAGTCAATCCACATATTGAGCCTTTGATGAAGAAAGAGTTGAACAAGTTGATAGAGGATAGTATCATATTCGAGATCAAACACTCAAGTTGGGTTGAAAATTTGGTCACAGTCGGGAAGAAGAGTGGAGAGATTAGGTTGTGTGTTGACTTTCATGACTTGAACAGAGCGTCCCTCAAGGACCACTATCCACTTCCCTCAATGGAGCAAATTCTGCAAGTGGTGTCTGGATCAGAGAGATTCTCTCTCCTAGATGGCTACTTTGGGTACAACCATATCATGGTGAAGGAATATGATCATTTCAAAACTAATTTCACCACAAAATGGGGCACCTATGCCTACAGAAAAATGCCATTTGGATTGTCTAATGCCGGAGCCACTTTCCAAAGGGCAATGGATATGGCATTCAAAGGGTTGATCAAAAAATAGTACTGATCTACCTAGATGACATTACTATGTTCTCCAAAAATTTGTAGACCCCATTTTCCACCTTAGGAATGTGTTCCAAAGGTGTAGGAGATTTGCGGTATCATTGAACCCCCAAAAATGCATTTTCTTGGCCCATGAGGGTAGACTTCTAGGCCAAATTGTGTCAAAGGAAGGTTTGGCAAATGACCCTGAAAGAGTTGAAGCTATAAGAGCATTGCCATTGCCAAGCCACAAGAAGGCTCTAAAAATATTCTTAAGAAAATTAATTTTATCTGCAGGTTCCTACAAAACTTTGTTGCCCTGGTTAAGCCAATAACATTGATGTTAAAGAAGAGTTTGACGTTTAGGTGGAAAATTGAAGGAAAAGAAAGTTTTGAGGCTATCAAAGAAGCCATATCACAAGCCCCAACTCTTGTGAATCCATATTTTTCTAAGGACTTCATATTATATGCCTTTGGTGGCAGTGACACAATTTCTACAATCTTGGTGCAGCAGAACAAAGAAGACACAGAGCAACCAATTGCTTTCTTTAGCCAGGGTCTGGAAGAATATGAAGTGAGATACTCCTTCATCAAAAAGAAAGTCCTCGATAGTAATCGAGGATTAAAGAATTTTAATCATCTGGTTTCAAATAATAGAATCTAATTGTTGGTCTCCCATGCGGGAATTAAAGAATTCCTTCTCAGCAAGGACCTGAATGAAAAACATGCAAGATGGATCACTCGTGTCATGGAATATGACATTGAGATCAAGGTCAATAATCTTTTCCATAGGAAGGGTTTGTGTGAGCAACTAGCCTCAGGTCAACAAGATAAAACAAGTGAAAAGGAGGTTGTTTTTTTCTACAGGATAATCAAGAGGAAGGAAATGATGATGTACCTACTCCTTGTTGGACTCAAGACATGGTGCACTTCCTTCAAATAGGCTTGTGTCCTCATGGGATGAGTAAAGAAAAAGGATACATTTCAGACTACAGGCCATCCCATATGTTCTCATTGATGGTGTCTTGTTCAAAAGAGACATCAATCACATTCTAATGAGATGCATTGAGACAGACCAGCTTGAGACAGTGCTACAAGAATTGCATGTTGAAGCGGTTGGAGGTCATTTTGCTCCAAGGGTGATAACACTCAAAATCATGAAGGCATGTTATTATTAGCCCAGAGTGTTTAGTGACTACTATGCATGGATCAAAAGGTGTAAGAATTGTGCATTATTCAAAGGCAAAGAAAGGCTAGTAGCACCTCCATTACACCCAATCTCAGTCGACAAACCTTTCATGCAAGGCGGATTGGACTTCATTGGAGTCATCAATCCAAATTCAACCCAAGGCCACAAATGGATTCTAATAGAAACAAACTAATTCACCAAGTGTACCAAGGTAGTGGCACTTAAGGAAGTAGTATACTAGACTTATATGAAGGGTTAGTGACTAGATTTGGAGTGGCAACAACCATTATATCAGACAATGCATTGGCATTCATAGGTTCCAAGATGATAGGATGGGCTGTTAAGAATGAGACTTACTTAAGCACTTCATCAAAATATTACCCTCAAGGTAATGGCCAAGCTGAGTCCACAAACAAGAACTTGCTAAAGATCATCAGAAGAAATCTTGATGAAAATTAGAGAACCTAGTACACAAAGCTCAAATCAGCCTTATGGGATGATAGGATAACACTCAAGAGATATGCGGGAAGCTCTCCATTCAAACTTGTGGATGGAAAAGAAGTAGTGCTACCTATATCACTTGAGTTACTAGCGTTAGAGCTCGTAAAGAAACTAGAGATGTCTAAATTTGAACCGATGGAGCCTAGGTATGTGGATATGATAGAATTGGAAGAAACAAGAGAGAATGCACTCCAAGCAATAGAGAAGAATCAAGCCTCAATAAATAAATTATTTGATAAGAAGGCAAAAACAACGATCTTCTAGGAAGGAGACTTGGTTTTGAAATGGGATGCAGATCGAACAAAACCAAGAAGGCATTCCAAGTTTGATGCCATCTGGAGTGGCCCCTATATGGTCACAAGATGTAAAATTAGCAATGATTTCCAATTATCTACGTTAAATGGATAAGAGTTGCATATTCCAGTGAATGGAATATATCTTAAACACTGCTACTAAAAGGGAAGTTCTCACCTTGTACAAGTTAGCTTAATTCATTTCCCTCTAAGTTCTTGTGTACATTGTCTTGTTGTAGTTTAGTTATCTTTTCTCATAAGTGCTTTGCATTATTTGAATGTTCTATTTGGAGCATGTATGATTTCAAATTTTCTATATAGTTGTGGTGTTTTTTTGTTTC
The DNA here is from genome assembly GCA_018340775.1 of Taxus wallichiana var. yunnanensis. Taxonomy (NCBI): domain Eukaryota; kingdom Viridiplantae; phylum Streptophyta; class Pinopsida; order Cupressales; family Taxaceae; genus Taxus; species Taxus wallichiana. Next base: position 171,125,860 of record CM031236.1, read on the forward strand.
TCTTATGTAGTCCATTCGAGAGGCGGATGAATCCCCATGTTAAAACAATTTTCTACTCTCGAAAAAGTTGTTATGAGATTGCAAATAACCATGATCATGAATCGAGGCGAATCATTATCGGACCGTCGTTCTTGATTCCATGCCCAACCAGATATGACAAGGCAATTGGTCTTTCCATATAGCAGAAGATAGCCCCTGTGAGTCACCAAATTGTTATCCATATTTTGCCCCCCGGGCCAAATATTGGATCGGTCACAACCCTGCATAGAGAGAACTCTGAGAAAAATCATTTAGATCTTATAAATTGGTCATAGAAGGATTCAATAATGGAGTAGTGCAGGGATGAGAAAGATTAAATGACCATATGCCAAAGAAACGACTCTGTCAAGACATTTCCATATCTTGAATCCATTTTTCAAGTTGCAGGTATAGTAAATAGTGGAATAGCAGGGTCAGAAAAGAAGGGTCAGTACCACAGAGGAACTAGGAGCAATAACGGGGAAAATGGTGAATTTTTAAATTGTTTTAGGCTCGAGACCATTCAAGAAAGAGTCTAAAATCGACTAAGTATGGAGGAGGCAGCAAAAAGAACCACGTGTCTATGCAGCGCTTTTCCAAAGGTGAATCTAAAAAGGGAAGCCCAAATGAGTTTCAGGCTTCCATGCGTCCAGAGCCCCAAAATTTGTGGGATAGTTGAAAAGTCTTCAACTAAGAGAGAGTGTGCCAGGTGTCGGCTCGGTGCAAACCTGAAATGGGAGCCCAAGGCAGAGACTCAAACTTACGCCAACCCTCCACGCAGCAAATGGTCAAACAAAGTCAAAAGGTGGAAAAGGCGGGCCTCAAAATTGGCTAAAAACAGAAGTGTAAGCAGAGAATGCCAAGTGTTAGTGTGGTGCATCTCCAACAGTTAGTCCCAGGATAGATACCCAAATGACCGCAAGCTCGCCACATAGCCCAAAGTCCAAAAAGGGTAAGAGGGACCATTGAAAAGTCCATAGACCAGTAAAGACCAACAAGTGTCAACTTGACACTCCTCTAAAGGAAAATTTTGAATCAGGGAATTCAAACAAGCAAAGTGCCACCATGTGTCCAGGTCTCAAAAGGGGGAAGAGTCACTTGAATAGTCAATGCATAGGCTAGGTCGGAGGAGGCTGCCAAGTGTCTAAATGGTGCTAATTCAAAGATTAAATAGAGAGAGGGTTTCTAGACAAGCGCCAAACCACCACGTGTCCCAGGTCAAAGTGGGTCGTTGGGGGAAAGTTGGTTTTTGCCCCTTGATGTCCCAAAAGTTGTAAAAGTTACAAAATGGGCCGCAACTCTACCCAAGGGAAAAAGTCAGCGTTTGAACTGAGTCAAGCCACGGCGGGGAGTTAGAGGAAAAGGTGAAAATTTTCCTTTGGAAAAAATGGCACAGAGGTAAAAATTGAAGCATACCTCCCTGGCCAACCAAAGGGTGCCACGTGCCCAAGTAAGGCATCGGGGCAGGATTTTTTTATTTTTGCATTTTTTGCGAAAAGGGGAAAAGGATCAATTACGGACACGCAAACCTGATTTTTCCCTAATTTGGTTCCCTATGTGTCGCCATATTTAAAAGGAGACCCATTTTTCAAACTGTTTTCCCACCCATTTGTACAAACTCGATACAAATCTCAAAGGGGCATATCTTTCAATTCAAGGCTCAAAATATTGCAAATCTGACACCGTTGGAAGCATCTCGACATCTTCTATAGCATGCAAAGATAAAAATTCATTTTTCTCAGCCCCGATAGGTGAAAAATGGAGAAACGTCTTTAGGGGACATAAAAATGGGATCCATTTTCCTCAACAACCATATCGGATTCGATCTGCTCCACTCGCTTTCTTCTCCTTGCAAGGCACCGAACCAGTGGTTGATGTAGTCAAGATAGATTTTGGGGCAAATTTTGTAATATGCAATAACAATAGTAGTTGATCTTCAACCTACTTTTCCCGCTTCTCTCTCATTCTTCTTTTTCTAATCGAGTCTATAAATATAGGCTCGAGATTCATTTTAAAGGGTTGGACATTCTTTGTTTTGCAGGATCCCATTTTCTTCTAGCAAAGGGATTTGTGGAGTTTAGGCCTTCCATTAAAAGTTGTAGTATGTTCTTGCCTCTCCCGATTGTTTTGTAATGCATTGTATCAATCAGATCAATAAAACACATTTTTATAATACTAGATCCTTTTTTCTATGTTTCTCGCATCTTTTCTTTCGTTATAAATATGGTTATTTATTCTTGATTATTCCATGTATTTTGTTATTTTGTGTCTACCAGCAAAACTAGTTTCCATCATTCATTTGGTGCATCACCTTGTAGCTTAGTTATTTCTTATTTCTTAGATCCTTTTATCCCTGTCTCCTTGGAAAATTTTAGCTTAGGTATAGAGATAGATCCTTTGAAATTTCTCATGTATGCACCTAAATAGAGGAATAAGGAGATAGCCATTAATATGGAGAGATTTTCCATTTACAAGGTTCCACACCTTGGGGAAAGTTCAATGTTATGCAGATCACACTAAATGAATCTACCTTAGAAAAGTAGATCTTTAGAACTCATTTGAGGGTGCTATGATTCTAAACAAACACCACCCCAAGGGGATACACTTGGACAGATTAGGCCTTTCTCCGAAGGCCCTTAAGGCTGAACTTGATCTCATAGAGCTCGGGGGTAGTCATCCACTAAGGTTCTCATGAGATAGGCTTTGCGTGAGGAACAAAATATATGTGAAAATATATCTCATGTGGGGGTGGTAACCCCAAAGTAGCTCCCCTAGAAAGACATGAGAAAACTCTCCCAAGATGTGATGGTCATCAAGATATGGCCTACTAGACTCATCCTCGATCTATCACTAACCATAACATTATACATCCGACAACCTCATCACACACACCGCTTAAGCCGCATAGTAGAGATGGTGCGAATGGAAACATGCCTCATAACTCCCGCTACTACCGAATCAACTCCTAGATCATTTATACATGAAATAGTGTTATGGTAAAAATCTACTCGCTTTGTGTGCAAATTACCACCCATGCCCATGACAACTCCATACAAACCTAAGTGAAGGATTTGAAGATCCAAGGTTATGGTGAAGGGTCCAAAATCCACTACACACTCCTTAACTAAGGAGTGTACATAAATTTTGGCTCCGTAAATCATTTCAACATCCCAACTAAGACCCTACCTAAATACCATCAGCTTGCAACGCTCTACTAAATATGGTGCAATAAATGAATATAATTAACCGAATCAAACAATATAAAGGCTGAAATACCACTAATGCTACACTCGTAGTTTCTATCATGGTACTTTGGTGCTCATCCCGTAGTTCTCGACATCGCGTAGATCCGATGGTTATGTTCCATGTCACCAATCGTAGGCTTTTAAATCATGACCTTACCCTTTATACTAGGGTTCTCATTGGCACTCTCTCTAATGATGTCCAACCACGCCACAACCATAAAAACTTCCTGGTCATCTCTAGTGAGATGTAGCTCTAGCCGGTACTCTAGAGGTCTGTGTTGTGGATACTGACGATCCGGTTATGGACTACTGATGTCTCTACTAATGAGCTCCTGCCGACCGAGCTCTTAGTATACCCTGTGTCCTAATGGGAACCCTAGGAGGAGGCCCCATACTCCACCCCCTCTGAGCATCAAATCTCTGAGAAGGTTTGAATGGTAGACGAGACTGTTGTTGTTGCTTCTTACCGAGGTGGTCATTGTGTTCATTGGAATGAAGACTATAATGAAATATTTACACCATGAGGAGGAAGAGATTACCCCCTCGACTTGCTATCCTCGCATATGTTGGATGTGGATCCAAACTCGTCCCTAGCCTGCTGCGTCTTCCAATGTGTCTCCTTTACAATATAGGCCTTCTCGACGGCCTCTACTAGTGTATGTGGGCAATGAATCCATACTTTGCACGACTCGAGATCCAAATTCAATCCCCGATGAAGATGTGAATCCATAACTTCTCAACCTAGATATAGTCAACATACTTGGGTTAGGTCCAAAATTGAGTCTCATACTCATCTACAAATAGATGCCTGACAGAGGTCGTGAAACTTCTCTATCTCGCTCTGAATAAACCTCCTAGATAAATAACTCACATTCGAACCACTCCTCAAAGGGCTCCCAGATAACTATCTCTGAGTCAACGTGGAGCTTCTACTCCTCGGTCCTCCACCAGACACCTACTCCATCCCTTAGAAGATGGATCATGACATAAGCTTTTGTGTTGCTAGTCCAAGGGCGAGCTTGAAGCACCACTCAAGGTCACCAACCAGCCTCTACCTAAAAACTACATGTATCTCAAGAATAGTGATATAGTCATAGATTTAGGATGTCCTTGATATGGTCTCAGCAATAACGAATGACAACCCCTAGGTCCTGCTACATGCTCCTCCCTCTTCCTAGGGCTCTGAGATCCGTCCCTATGTCCTAAATTTTTGTCTCCATGTCCCCTCTGTGGTGACTTTGTCCTAGCCAAATCCACATGGGAATACTCCACCCTATGCTCCTTGTTATGTCGAAGAGATACACGAGCCTCCCTTGATGGCTCCATATCATGTCTAGAAATTCATCATCCTAAGGATCCTCTGCATATAGTGGCATTGATGTCCTGAAGTGTGTCTATAAAATATGAGGTAGAATGGATGCTACCGCCTTTGATCCGGGAGGTGGAAAATCTACATCTATGTGAAAGGACCCCTCATCCGGTTTTCACCTCCCGTAAATACCAAGGTGAGATTTCGTTGATCATTGTAGGTTTTATTCCAGCTTTTCTATGTTTTCTATATTATATAAATAATAGACAGGTGTGTTTTCTAGGTCTACAAAATATATATATATATATATATATATATTTACGCTAGGTTAAATGTTCATGTCTTATGTTCTCTAGGAATTCCCAAGGGTCTAAGATTTAAACCCACGGCTCACGATACCAAGTGTAACACCCATAAAAATGACATTCTAGGAACACATTAAAACCTAAAACACTTAACCTGAAAGTTGTATATATATATATATATATATATATATATATATATATATATATATATATATATATATATATATATATATATATATATATATATATATATTTAAGTTATAAGGTTACAAGGGTGTCAACCCCCTAAAGTGCATTAAGTTAATTTTCACCAATAATATTTACTTTACAAGGGATGGACCAGGTCTAGGTTAAATGATTAAATATTTTTAAGTTATCTCTAAGGTCAAATAATTAACATTAAACTAGGGAGGTGTCGTAATTTAAGTTTTTCTCCTCCTTAACTAACATTCACACCCTAATAATTTAACTAACATTCACACCATAATTTAATTTTTCGGTTTGAGAGATGAAAGCCATGGGAGTAAGAGGGGAAGAACTATGAAGGAGTCTACAAAATCAAGCTTAGTTTATTCTAGAGTGTAGATTTATCATTGTAATTTATTCCATTCAACAATTGAAGGGATTTCCTTTCCAATTCTATTGTTATTATTACACTATTTGTATTTTGAGTTCTCTATTTGGGGCAAACCCTGCCTCTATTAATATATATGAGATTTAACACTTCTAGTTATCCATTTGAAGATTTATTTACTTTGAACAATGAATCTTAACCATCATTTTCTTTTTGGAGGTTTCCTATGTAATTTTATAGGCTTAGAAATATAATTAGATCAAGTTAAAATTTACACAGCAGGCATGGATCTATGTTTTTCCTCTTTAAGTGAAATAACCACTACCCGCAGTAGGTCGCTGGTCCTGGGACCGCTGCCCCACCTAAGTGACAATTCAAGAACTGCCACCTTGCCGAAGTGGCGGTTCCGAGACCGCCGTCTTGCCCGAGTGGCGGTTACGAGACCAACGCTACTGCGCATAGGGCGGCGGTCATGTTTCTTAGAAACAAAACTTTCATTTCTAAGATTACTCAAAAACAAAACTCACCAAGGTGTCTTAAAATTCATTCTAACTTAAATTTATGCACCTAAAGTTTCGATTGTAATATTTAACTCATCTATTCATTCCATAGTAAGATTACTCCTTTTTAAAGCATTTTCTATTTAAATAGTAACAACAAAAAATACAAGATCATTTTCATTTTGTTCAACAAATTTTCTTTCAAGTCCAAAATTAAAAAGGAACTAAATCAAGTTATAATTTTGTTATTTTTCCCTACTACAAATTGCATTATTTCAACAAAAATATGTACTTAACATTTGTAGTATATTTCCATTTCCACTACAACCATATCTTAAAATAGCCACTAACAACTTTATTCCACATTCAAGTTTTTCATGCATACACTATTAGAATCTTACAACTCCTATATTTCTTCTTTCTCATTTACAATAATACAACTTCAACAATGAAAGTAAACTTTCTTTTTCTTGAGCATAGCTCATTCCTTTTAATGCAAAGAACTTACTTTCTCACAAAACAATTTATAACTAAACTTTTAAACATGATTTCCATTTTGATTCATTTCTATCCATGCTACAATTTGAAGAACAAGCTCCAAAAAAATTCAAAAGAAATCCAAAATCCTCCAACTCCAAAAATTCAATAACACAAAAAGAAATGAAGTAACCCCAAAAAGTAAAAGACCTTGAATAAATAGAATAGGTAGAAAGGAGGGTGAGGTGGCTCCATGTAGGATGCCACATCACTCATCCTCGAATCCACCTCACAAGTCAAACCTCAACCCCAAAGCACAATAAATTGGTGTGTGAGAGGAACAACAACCCTTATACACACAAAATATAATCCCACAATCCCTTAAGTTTGTAAGAAAAGTGCAATAAGTGGCACTTTTTGACATACAAAACACATAATGGTATAGTAAATTAAGAGGTGTGGGAAAAGTTTAACTTGTAACATAAGCCTCTAAAATTGGCCGTTAAGGCCAAATCTAAATTTCCATGGAGGGTTAGAGTGTACAACACTCAATATCACAAGCATTCAACTTACAACACATAACCCAGAAAGCCATCAAATATAATAAATGGAATCTTTTGACCCATGCATAATTAGTTTAGTAAAATTATTTATTTACTAATCTAGACACAAAACAAGTAATTAATAAAATGAGAATACATCATTATAAAATTACAGAGTAAATTAAAATAAAGGAAACTAAAAAAGGATAACACACAAATCGCTTGGTCACAATGGACGTGATACCCCATAGGGACCCCCTAACAACAATTCAACATACAAACAATAAGATACATGTTGCCACGGTGATCCTTGATGAATTCATCTAGCATTCCAATGTGGTTGGTCTCCAATCCCCGTTGTTTGTTGTGATAAGTTTACCTTCAAAACACATAGTAACTCCTTTGGCCTCATGGCCGCATCATAACATTGAAGATAAAATATACAATATAAATACACAATCATCTATATAGGAAATCAAATCATCATCTAGGAAGGTAACAATATAATTTACAATTTCTAACAACATCTCGATTATACATTTCATCAATATCAATAAGATCACAAGATTATTTCAATTGTTAAGGTCTACTCAAAATCATGAAAATATCACATGTCAAAAATATGTAACTATTTCAATAGCATATCATCATCAATATAATATTTCTCTAATAATACACAAACAACATACTATGAATCGATACATCCCGCTAAGTCAAAATGATACAATAATATCCATAAGTATAGTCAACAAGATATTAAATCAAAAGTAAAAATTGTCGAAGGGAAGTGGGCACTACAAGAGTATCCTGGATCTCTCTAATATGATCTACTACTTAAGATTGTCGCCTCTAGGTCTATCATCACGGTTATTTCTCTGTCTAGGGCTCCTAGATATCTCTCTATGTCTTGTAGCCCTATCTCCATATACCATCTGAGGTGAACCCTATATAGCTGACTCCACATGATAGCTCTATTCTCTATGCTCATCATTGTGTCGTGAAGGGTGTTGAACCTCATGTGATGGCTCCCTATCATGTTAGCTAGGTCATGCCCTTACTACTCCATCTCGTATAGTTGAATTGACATCCTATAAGGTCTGTAAAATCTACGGTAGTATAGTGGAAACAACCTTCTCTGGAGGTCATGAATTTAACTTGACATGTAATAAATCATTGTTTAGTCTACACCTCCTACATAGACCAAGGCGAGAGTTAGTTCATCATCATCTAGGTTTTGTTTCAGTTTTCTAAGTTTCTACATTTTAAATTATTACAATGTCATGTGTTCTAAGTGTTAGAGTTACGCTATGTTTATTGTTTTTTTCCAAGTGTGCCCAGGGTCCAAGCGTTGAACCCACCATTCTGATACCAAGTGTAACAACCACATTTTCGATGTTCCAAACCACATTAAATTTTAAATAATTACATGGGAAATTGTAGAATTTTTTTTAGAAGGGTTATAAGGGTGTTAAACCCTAGAGTATATTTAATTAACTCTTACCAATAATTTCCTTCATTACACTAGCTTGATCTAGCCTAGAGTAATAATTAAATCTTATTAATCTATTTCTAAAGTTGTTTCCAGTTATAATCTTGTAGAATGTATCCATAAATTTATTTCTTAGTTTAAGTGTAATTTCTTTAGGAAATTAATATTCATACTCAAAACTTGTAACATTTACCCTTGGTTAAATTAATCCCCTTAAGTCATTAGCTTTAATGTCCATTCACAATACCATTATTTAGTTACTATATTTTTTAATTCTATTTAATTATTTCCTAAACCATAATAACAGAGTTACATTTTAACTTAAAACACTAAGACCCTAAGTGTCCCCATTCACAATTTACACATACATTTAATTAAAACATATATTCCCATAAAATACCCTCACCTAAAAGTTGTAGGATGGATTCCCTACCCTTAGATTGATTCATTTTAGTCCTTTAGATCTTAGGTTTTCATCCTAACCCTAATCATCCTTATGAAATCCTTTTAACCTTTTTCTTTCCCTAGTTTCCTCATTTGTTCTCTTTTATTTTCTTTGTTTTGCAAGTTGGAGGAGAGGAAGCCATGAAAGTATGAGAGAAACCATGGAGGAATTTCCTCTAGGTTTTAGTATTGCATTGGAAGGAAAGATCTTTCCCCATTTGGCTCACTTATCTGTTTGGATATATCTTGTAGAGTGTAGATATTTTCATCCATTTTATTCAAGAATTCATTCACAAGTCTAGTTCAAGTTGTTTAATGGTTCTCATTTTCTTGAGTTACATTTAGGTAAAACCCATTTCCATGATTTTAGTGTATACACATGTATATACATATATACATGAGTGTATATATGTATATACACATATATATGCTTGTAGATCATTAGATCTACATTCTGTTCAAATTTTATTTTTGTAAAACCCCTAGTTTGGCTGAAAATCACATTTTTCAACAAATTGTTTCTATGTAAAGGTGACCGGTGGCGGTCACTTGACCAACCACAATACGCACTAGCTATCGACATCGCCGCCACTAGTGCCGCTTCTAGAAAATCTCATAAATCTTATAACCAATGTATACAAATGAATATATCTTAAATATATCCATCTCTATAAATTCCTAGGTCATTTTATAGTTTATCATAATCATTGAATGCTCTGACATACACAAAAAGTAAGAGTATCTAACTTTAAAGTTGAGAGTGAGATTTATGTAAAATTTCCAAAGGACCGGTGCCAATCGATGAATGGTGATGCTGGTATAGTAGTCGACACCGAGTAATTTGAATATTTATAATATTTCAAATAACATGAGTATAAAATGGATATTTTCAGATCTAGTCATTGAGATAAATTTTTAAACAGATAAGTAGAGTTTCACAATTATTGTATATGGTTTTCTAAATATAAAATTGTATAACTTAAGTTGGACATGAATTTTCTAAAACTATAACACCATACGAAGGTCGATGTCGATACAGTGTACAGAGTGTACCAACACTATGGTAAGGCCTAAATTATTGGTCATATATGTGAGGCAATTTATAAAAATGGGTATATATAATATTTATATACCATAGTGATATATATATATATATATATATATATATATATATATATATATATATCTTTATATATATCGAGATTTGAGTTTACTAAACTATTTTAAAACAAATTGCAACTATGAAAAGAAATCAAATCTCATTTCTTGATTAAAACACTAAATTTTAAACTTTTTTCCTTACGCAATCAATGTAGAAGTTTTGGTATAACATCAACTACAATTCATTCTTTCCACATTAACTATTTGGAGAAACAAATAAGTTATAACACACTTATAAAACTCATTTTTACATTTCAAGCTCACAATAATACAACCCAAAGAACTCAACAACAATTTCTTTACAACAACATCATTCCTTTCCAAAGAATACATATTACAACTTGAATAAAATCCATAATTTGGAGAGTTTCATTTCCAACAAAAATACAACTTAAGCTTATTCCTTTCAACTACAACATTGTAACTTGATAAATAGAATTTACAAGGCTTTCATTTAAATGCAAGAATTACAAGCCTTCCACTCTAAGTGGAAACAACACCGTAAAATTTTTAAAATGTAGGATTCCCATTTTTGTCTTCTAAAAATACTCTAAGTATAAATATTTAACTAAGACTCTACCATTTTCTTCTCTTCAAGCACCACAACAAAGAAGGGGGAGTAGGAAATGTTCTCCGCCCAACCAATAATCCAATGAGGAGAAGAAGCTATCCTCCTCATTGGCCCCCGAGCCCCAACCATAGAGCAATAAGAAATGGATACAACCAATGAAAAATTTCACAAATGCTTCCACAATACAACACACATGCCAATAATATTTCAACACACACACAAGCACAAAAATAACAATATCAAAGAATGTAACTTTTCTAAAAGAGGTTTGAAATCTCTAAGCCAATGGATCAAGAAACAATCGGGAAATCACTTTTGCCTCTCAATAGTATCGAGTTTCCCACGTTGAAGCTTCCAAAACACAAAACAAACCCAAAACAAGACTCTTATGCCTCCCTCAAATTTTCTTATGCCTCCCTCAATCTCTTATGCCAACCTTAAATAAAACATTTAAGATAAGTAAGCATTTTCCTTATCTAAAAGGTGGGGCACGCAACCGAACTCCCTCCTAAAATGTCTAACAATACTCTTATGCCTCCCTCCAATATATCCCCATAAACCTTCTCCTACACCATACTTAAGGCCATACTACCCAAGCCCAAACATATGCACACACAACATTCATTTATTTACACACACATACAAATATAAAATAAAATTTATGGCTAAAGTTCTTACCTTACCATAGAAAGAAAATTGATCCAAAATAAAAACTCTAAGCTCCTTCCAAGCTTAATCCCAAATCCAAGCAAGCTCCAAGACTCCCAAGCAAGAAACTAAATCTAAAAACTCCAAAATAACCATGCACAACAAAATGAAGTAACCCCAAAACCATCAAATTAACTTACATATATAGAAAAAGAGGAGAGGAGGGTGAGGTGGCTCCATGTAGGATGCCACATCACTTCTCCTCAACTCCACATCACCAAGTCAAACATCAAACCCAAGGTTAATAAATTGGTGGTTGAGGAAATGAAAAACCTCTTACACACAAAAACTCTTACCCACACCTCTAAAGGACACAATTAAAAACTTATCTAAGAGAGTGCAACAAATATCACCTTTTACCATACAAATAACATATTGGGGTCTATTTTTTATCCCTTAACTTATAAGCATAGTTTGTAGATGAATTTAAGAGGTGTGGGACAAGCTTAACTTGTCCCACAAGCTTCCAAAAATGGCCCTTAAGCCCAAAAAAAATTTTTACATGCAAGGTTAAGTACACAACACTTAAACAAATAAAACCCTTTCAAATCCAAAATAAAATCAAGGAAAATCTACAAAATTAAATACCCCTTGGTCACATCTCAAATTACTTTAATTAACAAGATTAATTAGCTTAAATAGAGCACATTAACTAACAATAATAAAGTGAATCACATTACTAAAATAAAGCACATACTCACAACATAATAAAAAGGAAAGGGGAAAACACACATAGCCCATGGTCACAATTTGAGGTCATCCCCCCCATGGGAACCTCCTAACAATCTAACAACACACAACAATAAAACTAAACATAAAGATGCCATGGTGACCTTCGTTGTATCCATCCAATATTTCACTATGGTTGGTCTCATATCCCCCTTTTGTTTTTGTGATATAATCACCTAAAAAAATCAACAATATCTCCTTTGGCCTCGTGGACGCATCAAATACATCAATAATAAAATACATGAACATCCATCGCTAAACATCATCATATCATGAAGACATTATCAAAGTTAAGCAATGCTATCATTTGTTTATCATTTCAAAACATCTCAATTCTACCATTTCATCAATATCAGTGAGGTCGTAAGATTAGTTCAAACACCAAAACATAGTGCATATGAAGGAACTTCTTAATGTCGGTATATATAAGCTAATCAACACATCATCATCATCAATGTGGAATGTCTATCTATGCATCTAAAAATACATAGAACAATAATATGAATCACAACATATCGATAGTCAGAATATCTATACCATTTATCATCATGCTAAACCAAAATAACATATTAAATTCCATGTCTATAGTCCATAGTAATCAAAAATAAAATATGATAAGTGTCGAAGATGAGTGGGAACTACATATAACATCTTCCAATTTTAGGTGTAACTATTTCAAATAACTTCTAGAAGTTGTCAAGATTATTATTTTTTAGAATAAGTGGTCCACTTAAGACCCCTTTTGGCCCTGGAACTTAGTGCACTCACCCATTGATCCACCAAACCCACCAACATTGTAACCGTTAAATTTGATAATTACTTTGGAATACCATTTGAAGATAAAACTCAACATACCATCCAAATTACACCAATAAAAAGCGGACGCACATGCCAATTACCCTTACAGTTGGCATGAGCATTGACAATACATAAATCACAAGGTTTGACTCTTTCCAATGCTACAATTGATATTGAACAAAGGGAAACAATGGGGTTAACATTTTTGGCTATCTCTCAAGTAAATTCATTGCAAATTCTAAGAATATTTCTACCATTTACATATGAGTGCTATGAAAAGATGAAGAAGGAAAACCAGTTTCAAAAACTGAAGGCAAAGGAAGAAAGACTAAAGTCCTTGGAATATAAATAATGTCCTCATGTGTAACACACATTTCATTCTATGATTTTGTCATTTCATGTGATGTACATTTCACATTTTCATTCATATGAAATTTTCTTTATTTTTTTAACATGATAATATGGTTACTAATAAAATTCATAAGAACTTTGTGTATTATAGACATAGAATTTTTATTACCCATACTTATTCTATTAAGAGAGATGATTCCATTTTTAAATGTCTCTATGATGTCCCTTGTAATATATTTGAGTCTAAAAAGATTAATTGTTAAATTTTTCTTATTTTAGTTGTTTGTGACATTTTTATCCAAATGAATATTAGAAAATATTATTAAATGTTTGTCTTTCCATGAAAATTTCAATATATTATCTTGGATATTGTTGGTTTTAATTGGTAGAAATATACCTTAAGGTAGTTCAATCAAATTCATTAGGAATTCTTATGACTCAAGGAAATATTAAATATATAGGGGGTCGAATGCTATCTTGGGTTCTTGATATTATATAGAAAGATTTGTTTCTTTCACCAATGAACTATGTGGATGAGGATCTTTATTATTAATAATATGAGTCTTAAGTCACTAATTTGATACATTCTCTTCAAGGTCATTCATGCACGAACTAAATTACCACCTTTTCTTCTTGATTTTTTTTTGTATCATTTTATGTATAATGCAACTCCCGCGGATGCTACTAGCATACATATATTATAAAAATATATGTAAAATATGCCGAGAGGTATAGTTCGAAAGACACTTATGTCACACATCTAAAATAGGCACCTCATGAACTATACCTCTCGGCATATTTTACATACATAGATTTATATAAACATAAATCAAAATATGGTATGTAAAATATGTTGAGAGGTATAGTTCACAAGGTGCCTATTTTAGATGTGTGACATAAGTTCCTTTCGAACTATACCTCTCAACATATTTTACATATATTTATATAATATAGGTATGCTAGTTTATTCATTTAAGGGTATTCGCCAATATTCAATAATTTAGCGTGATGAAATTTTAATACAAAAATTATGACTAATGTAAGGAGAATGTTACCCATCAACCTCTTGAATGATGTTTAAATGCCCAACACCTCATGGTGCAAGTAAATAATGAATTGAGACAATGACTTATCCCCCACCAATTCAATAACTTACCATTGTGACACAAAACTGAAGACAATCTATTTATCTATTTTATGTTTACCCTATTTTTTTCCCTCAAAACCAATAAATCATCATTAATGGCTTGATAAATAGAAAGATGAACAATTGGAAAATGAAGAGCATGAGTGAAGATTTTTTAAGCTTAATGGGAGCCTTAACAAAATTAAGTTTGCATTGCTACATAATTTACAACATTTTAGGAAATTACGTCAAAGTTTAAGGGAATCATAAATGTTTAGGGATTAGTCTAAGTTCGTCACTGCTTCCATTAAAATCCGTTATAGGAAAGTGTTTTTTTCCGTGTTTTTGCTCATGCTAACTGCAACAAGCCATTTAGTATCTATCACAATGGTGAAGGAAATGACGTGTCTCATATTGCAGGTTTCAAAATATCTGCGAATGGAGGAAAATTTTCCTTTTATTGCTCCTCATCTAAACCGTACGGATGATTATATATGCAAGAAAGATAAATCTTTGGAGTATGAGGATCAAAGTTAAATAACAAAATCCACGTGAGACATTATAGGATATGCGAGATCTAGTGGAACACTTACGAAATGAAGGATAAAAAGGTAATTAGTCCATATACATAGTGATTTAACGTGAGGAATCATTACATATTAAAATTAAGAGCAGTTTCCTAGTCTTGATAAACTTTAGTCCGGTATAAGCAAGGGACTATCTGGTTTGTTCCGTTGATGCTTACGTTTTATACCTCCTCCGTATAGCAGGCTCATAGTCAGGGACATTGGTCGGACTACTCCAACAACACGCAGGAACCTTCGTTCAGCAGCTGTCGCATAGTCAGGGGATATTGGTCGGACTACTCTGACAGTACACATGAACTTAAGTCAGACTATTCCTCATGCACAAACATGCCATTAAGGAGTTGAACCTTGGACCTCCTCCTAGTAAATGCTCAAACTTTACGAAACAGCCTAGAACCCATTAGCTACAATTAATAATAATTTTTGAACGTAACTTAGCAGTGGGTCAGTGTTGACTATCCAACAGTCCACAGAAAAACACATGTAAAAGTACATGACAAGAAATATTGCCAACATCGATAATAATACTTGATGTCTAGAAGGCAAAAAAAAAAATGTGTAGCTCTCCCAATACAGAAAAAATCAGCAAAAGTTTAAGGGTAAAAACAATCGTTGGAGAACATTGCAGACATACGAGAACATGCCAATACAAAGTAGTTACTTGACACTACTTTGTGAATGGTTTTGCCAAGTGAAATAAAATAATGTTTGTTTTGTTATTTTTTGTGAACGCTAGTGTATTCCGTATATTTGTTTATGTTTTAGGTTTTTTTGGAAGAGATTATCTATCTCAGAGATTATATTTGGTTAAAGTGTTGACGAACAAAAGAATTACAAAAGATTGTTTGGACGGTATTTTTAAATTGATTGGATTCTAATTTACATATGCGAAGTTTAAGAAGAACCTAATTTACCTGGACCATTACGACTTAGCATTTGCTTACATATTTTTGCTTTAACCTTTTTAGCTTTGTGTTCATGTTCAAGGTTTACACATCCTTATATTATGTTTGTTTTCTTTGAAAGAAATGGACAAATTAACTAGACATGAACCTACAGAAAGTGTTTACACAACTTGAGGAACTATTAAATATGGAACTTATTTTTTTTTCCTTGATCGAATGACAAATAATTGCTCAGTTTTTTCAAGATAGAAGGGGGAATACTAAGACCCCAAATCTGATTAAACAGCCGAGAGTCAAGACAATCTACCTCGTAACAATAGAACCGCAACAATAACGAAATACCTATATTTCACTGCTTTCAGATAACCCATTGAAAGCAAAGGCAAAGTATTACCTGGCCCGAAAATGAAGCCCACAAATTGGATAGAGTTAAGTGAGTCATAGAGTTCTCCCAAACACTTCGGTAAAATTCAGCTTCTCCAATTTTCTCCGTTTATTTCCTTTTACAGAAGTGTTTGAGAGGACTCCACGGCCCATAAACTACAATGAAGGCGAAAATTCCTCACTTCCCTTTGAAGCGTGAACTGATCCATTGCCATGACAAAAGATGTTTACATAATTGAAAGATTTTAGCTTTACAGTGGCGACTCCTGCCCGACATAGATTTTTATTCTGGTATGTCCGAATGTGTACAAAATACGTCGAATATAACAGATATTATCTTCACTTTTCCTTCTCAAGACTTTTTAATGAAAGTAGTAGCCGTGCAACATTCTCCGGTCATATCATATCCTGCAATGTACTATTCTAATATTTTTTCCTTCCCTGAGTTATCAGTACGTACAGATGGACGGAATTTGGAATCATGGCCCTTTGTGTGTTGTAACTTGTCGTTCTAAGATTCCAGAAATGTGGAGAGGGATCGAATCTAGTAACGCGGATATAGCTGGTGCTTTCACAAGGAATAAGATTCAGAAGGCGGGGACCTACTCCTAGTGCCATTGGATATTTTCCTACACCTTTCCAAGGGATTCCAAATGTAAAGCCCCATCTAGTGTTTATTTGGTTTTAATGATATTTTTGCTTCACAGTTTTTAAATTAGTAACAGAGAATTTTTATGAATAACTATGTTAAATATTGTTGCCCAATATTTCGGTCACTTCCCTGAACTATCATCAAGAAAATATTATTAATAATGGCTTTATAAGAACTGATCATAAACCTCTAGCTAAAATATATGCAATAGTTTGTACCCAAAATTCTTTGTAATTGTTATTAGTGCTGCTTTAATAGTACTCAAGCTTTCTTTCAACCAATCACAATTAACTATTTTTTTCTTTGTAATAGTTTTTATCAATTTATTGTTATATGATTGGTTGATATTTTCTTTTACTTATTCTTTCTGATACAGAAAAATGATGTCATTTTTATTTTCATGGAACAATTTCTTATTTTCATGGACGAACTCCTTATATTCATGTAACACTTCTAAACTAACATAAACTCAACATAACAAGTAGCAAATTAACATGTCACATAACCAATTTTTAGTCCATCCTAAATAACAAATCCTATGCTTAAGGGAAAATTCTGTGATGACTTATCCTATAAACATTTAAATATTTTATCTTTACCATTGATGCAACTATATTCCCCACAAATTACTTTAAATTGGGTCGAAATGATGAGATCATGCGAAGAAATTCCACGGCAAATACCTCTAAAACCATAAGAAAGATTTTATATTTGCCCTTGCATACGGTTAGTGTTCATGTGGGAAGGCTGGAGAGGTGATGTAATCCAATAGAAAACAATTACTTAGTTCTCTTAACATCTAACTGTTAAAAGTGTAAATGCCGACATCATTGGCAATTATTACGGAAAAAGTGACTGTTGGAAGCTTTAGATTAAATTTAAATAACAGAACCACGTGGACTCGCTACCCACGTTCTAACTGCCATTTTTCGTTGACAACTCCTGCATGAAGATAAGGGACAAGTCTCTTGGCTGTCTTCTTTTTCTCCAAATTGAGCTTGTACAGTCAATTGAAGCTTTTCTGATCTCCAAGTGCCAGTGATAATTCATTGTTGTGCGATAACAAAGACTTAAAAGGCATCTGGTATATGCCAGGCAAGTTGTGTGCCTATTTTCACTGTTTTCTTCGTGAATTTGTTTTAATATTTCAATAGTTGATTTGTTTTAAGAATACATGATTATCATCGAGTGTGCTTTTTCAGCTTGTGCCTACGATTTTAATTGTACAACCTCGGTTATTGCAACATCCCTTCTTACACTGGTTTGTCATAATTTCTGCTTCAAACCTTCAACTCTCATGATCGGAGGATTGGAGGAATGGGTTGTTGCTGTGACTATGTCTGTACAGATCAGCTTTCCCGGGTTGTTTTTTTAGTTTGTTTAAGAAAAAATGTAAAATAAAGCGTGACAATAAGCCGAATTTTTCTCTTTCTTGATCCATCCTTGGGATTTTAACACCGCCTACGAGGATTTATTGAGTGTCTACTGTGAATTTCTTCGAACGTTGCATATTTTCGTTACATTTCAGAGCCTAACTTGCCGTTTTCCTAATTTTAATGGAATGTTTCTCTTTCCTCCGCATAATATGATGGAAATCTATTTTCGATGAGCTGAGACTTGGCCATTGATGGTCCTCCAGTCTCGTCTCACTACTACAAGGGGGTGTTTTGAGACAATACTTGATCAAATTGTCTCAAATAGAGACAATAAAAAAGTTGTATATTGTCTCTATTATTGTCTCAAAGCGGGTGTCTCTAATATTGTCTCTAATTATTGTCTCTCCAGAGACAATATAGGTTGATACATATTTTGTCTCTTGAGAGACAATATAGTTTTTGTCTCTCTAGAGACAATATTTGTATTGTTTCGCTAGAGACAATACAAAATACTGATTTTGTCTCTCTAGAGACAATACTAATTTCAATTTTTATTGTCTCTCTAGAGACGATACAATTTAAAGAATGAAAAATCTGAATTTCAAAAATAAATAATAACCAAATATCATATAGTGCAATCGACGGCTACATATCATCTATGATGTTAGAGTAGACTGGTAAGGAATATTATAAATTAAAAACAATTTGATTTGAATCTTGTGCCCAACAAATGGGTCCACAAACATTTTATTAATATCAAATAAGATAAAATACAAAAGGGTGTCTAAATACTATTAACCCTTTAAATACAATGATAAAATACAAAAGGGTGCCTAAATTCCGTTAACCCTTTGCATACAATATGAACACCTCTCCACCCCCAGCTTCAAGCGATCCATCTGCTTCCCTGGTGCTACTTTGAGGTTTTTTTTCTTAACTTTAATTTTGAGTCAGTGTCTCTCTGTCGGCAGCTGTCATTTCATGTTCTTCGCTTTGATTGTCTCAACTTTGATACAATTCTCTACTATCAATAGCACCAAGCAACTCATCTTTAGTCTTCATGAAAACAAAGATTATAATGACTTGTTGCGTTTATCAACTATCACTTGAAAATTTATAACAAACATCTCATTAAAATACTGAGGTTGAATTAAACATATAACAAGAAACCATCAACCTTTCATAAAAAGGCCATCTTTAATAACAAGGCATGCCTATGCTTTGAGCCTTTGCATAATGTGACGGGTAACTTGAAAATACAATACATAATAACATTGCTCTTATACTTGAAGTTATTTTGATGATACGAGCTCACATAACAAAGAGTATAGTCACCTCCAAGCATAACTTGACCACGAGCTTTCGTAGGCCAGGATGAGAAAAGTTTGTATTGAAGTAAACAATATGGAGAGATTGAAAACTTCAGCGAAAAGGTATAAAGAGGGTAAAGCAGGTTTGCAGCCAACCTTCGTAGAGAAGCCCCTCCGACTAGAAATCCATCAACATTAAGATGTGCTACCAACTCAACACAATTTCCAGCATTTACTAAACCTGCAATATGCAAAACAAGTAATGGTGTATTTATTCCAGTCAAACAAGAAGCTGACTGGCACATATTAAAGTGCTTTTGCACGACATTAGTAAGAACATGTTATCCTAGATGAACATAGACAATTTATCCACTCTTTACAATGACCTTAAAATTTCAGCAATATTCAAGTTTCCTCCTCCATCATTGACCCAAAAGAAGATGGCAGTGATGATAAGAATAAAAAATCATTCAAATTATAAGGAGATAAATATTGAGAGAAACTAGTTACCGCCATAGATAATTCAAATTGACTCTGCTACTTCAAGACTGACATTTACTTTAAGCCAATTCCATAACATACATTATTAACATGTCCTTAAGGAAACTCTTGTTCAATTGTTGCCCCCATGCGGACTATCACGAGACTTGTTTGAACATGTTGTTGTAGACAAATATGGATGACATTAAAAATGGTTTTGCATCTGCAAATTCCCTTATTATGAGATGTTTTTTTGTCATCACCCCAAAGGTCTAAAATAGTACATATGGAGTACATAATTAATTGGTATTTTCCTCAATCGGTTCAATTCTCCAAGGTGGTCCATTAAGATAATAAATCCTAAATGTTAAATGATATATGCCTCGAGAAAAGCTTGTATATCTAAAATCACCAATAATTATAAACACATTCAATTTTTATTTGTTTACCAAATAAATAGTGAAATAAATATGGATGTTCATGAACTGTAAGGTGTAACTTATAGTAGAGACTAATCAATAATTCCACTAAACTTAATATATGGTACATACCGCATAACACTCAAAGTCGAAATCAACTTACATTAGACACAAAGAGCCCTAATGTGAATCCATTCCAGCACTTTAGAATCTCAACATCACCACCACTTAAATATTTTGCTATAAATTATGGATGGAGAGCTATCAATATGCTAGATGCTTCAAAAAGAGATGATCTTCTAACATATGCTTCGGTGATTAGATATCTCCTGCACATAGAAAAAACCAATTAACATATAATTCATAACAAAGAACATATACAATCACAAAATTTATAGTGCATCTAAAGCAAAATATTCTGACCGAGAATGCAACATATCTATTAGAGCATATAACAATTACAAACCTCAAATTACAAGCTAGATAGCCTTAAACTTCAAATGTACTAGCAAAAATGCCTCTTGACAAAGAATGTACCTTTGCATGTTCTAATTCCTCAAGCTGCAATTCTTGCTCCATCCCCATGAAAAACCAATCACGATCCTGTCAAAAGTGGAGCAATTAGTTTAGCTAATTTGAAAAGTTGTCCCAAAATCAAGTATGAGATGCTTTGATATTAGAAAACGCAAAAGGAGATCAATGACATTATTCTTTTGTTGGATCATCATAATGGACCAATAATCATACTTCATCCCATGGACGTGATGCTCTTGTGGGATCATCATTCCTTTCGACAATGCCCCGCAAGCTACAAATCCCCAAGACCTGTTAAGCAAACATATGTTCACCGATCAAAACTCAAAGAGTACTTGCAGACGGTGACCATGTGAAGCCCGTAAAAGTAATTATATGAATATGGTTATTATACAATCATATCATAATCTGTAAAAGATAACTCTGAGTCACAAGCCAAAATACAAGAAGAAAATAGATGCTTTCTTGACTTTACCTATTAGAATAATAGTAGCATTAGAGCCACCGAAAGCATGACATCTTAAAAACACACCAATTTGAAAACATGTAGATTTAGTGCCTCCGTAATGAAATGTATCTCTTTGTAAACAACGAGTAATAAGATAAGTGTAAACAACTTACTGCTTCACCCCGAATTATATGATTTGCAGCACCTATGAAATAGAAAGTGCTTGTTGCACAAGCAGGAAATAGAGTAGTTTGGACCCATCCTCCCTACACCGAGGCATTCAGTATGCAAGAATAAGTGTGCATCTATTTTGCATAGCTCAAGTTATGAAAGAGAGATTGTTCTTGTAAGTCTTTATGTTGCCATATGTTACTTAATACCGTGATTAATTGCAAATGTATTCTAAATAACTCTTTAAATTAATATGAATGAACATGGTTGTGAAGTACTTGGAATGGTAGATGGTGAATTCCTTAGTGAAAGTGAGTATGGTTAGGCTTTGTAATCCGAAATATGATGCAAGAAATGATGGTGGGAGGATTCATTCAAAAGAGAGAGAATTCAAGAAGGATGTGGCAGAGCTTAGAATGTAAGGAGTAATTCAAAGCCAAAGGTGAGAAGTTTCTTGAGATATGTTGTCTCATATTTGAGAAGAACCCAAAAACAAGGTTTTGCATTTGATTCTTGTATTCTTGAGCTCCCAACGAATGGTATGAGGGTGTTAGGTATTTAATAAAGATGAAGACAAATTTCATGACATTATAATTTCTCCTTTGTTCAGCTTCTTATTCCTCAAATCTTATGAAACTCTATGGTATTTTCCAATTTTCAAGACTCTAATGAGATTTCATATGTTTCTTTTTATATCGAGATGCTAATAGCTTGTTAGGGGTTTGCTTTGTATGTATGGAGGCATGTATAATTTGGTAGGAACCTCGGTATATTCTTGGTGTGTCGATATTTACTGACAACCCTTATATTTGCGCCTTGGCACTGTCATATAATCCTATGAATTTCTGCTATTGCTACAGTGCACAGCATTAACTGCATGTTTTACATGTTCCCCGATATCTAGATGACTACAAGTTGTATTTTTGGATGTATGTCTTGGAACGAGGCGATGAATCAGGATCCTTTGTATATTCTTGAAGAGTCACCGGTTCTTAAATCTCTCATGCTCACATCCCTGTTCTTAGTAAACATGTGCTTAGGGTTACAAATTGTGATTTTGGAAATCATGCATCAAACCTTTTTGTCATCATATAGGCCTCCATCGAACTTTTGAGAGGGAATGTAATATAAGCCTAAGAGTATGTTTGGAGAGCTTAATACTTTCAAACCCCTATAACTCTATGGACTGGGTTTGACCTTCTGACTTTGGGCTCTAAAATCCTATCAATAACTCATTCCTCTCAATAATCAAAGAAGGCTTGACTTGATCATCTTGGCCTCCATCAAATTAAGTGAGATGATTCCCACATTGACCCATGTTTCATGAGTGCAGCTCACTCACAAGTATGAATGACGCAATCCATTCAATACATCAGGTGAAGATCATAGGGGTGAATTAGTACAAGGGCTTTCCCAGCAGGTCACTCATACCAAAATTACTCTACTTCATGTGTGTCTTAACCATGGAGTTCCTCCACAATCAAAATCATGCTTTTCACTTTACTCTACCCCATCTACAAAACCTTCAAGAAATATTACACCTTATGAACCACTCATGATGACCACTAAAATCTCTGCAACTCAAATAAAGTCGTCTCGTTAGCATCAAATGCAGGAAATTTCAAATATAGAGGGAAAAATCGTCTTTGTCACATTCAAAGAAAGTTAACACATGTTCATTTTAAGAATATAGTATTCAATCCAAAACTTTTGAACAAAACAAACTAATGATTCCATATAAACTTACATCAAATTTATGAAAGTAGATGACCCTTAGAACTTATAAAACATACATGGAAAATAAATTACTGGGAAGTTCGCACACTGTGAGCTCTGATTAGGACCAAGAGCCACACCCAAAGGTCGTCCCCAACAAATTCCCAATTTCGGGGGAAGAGCTTGAGTAATTGAATGACGGGATAGAAATCATTTTTTGGTTGCTGAGACCACCCTTCTTGAGGAAGAGGTTTATTATTATCAATCATCCTGCCACAGATGGATATGTGTTTCGAATTGTCTAAACCTGCAACGCATGAATAAAAATAATTCAGCTCAAATAAACCATGTGGCATAAAGTAAAGCTAAAATCAGTACTCTCCATAAAGCAATGCCAGATCCGAAATTGAGTTGATCCCAATTCTGAAAGAGCTGATATGACAACTAGAAGTACAGAAACAAAAGAGGATCAAAATCGGAGTAGATCTCATGCCAAGGAACAAAACATTCAATAGAGCCAAATTTGGTATATGCTAAGGTCTGGACTCTGAGCACAACTACAGTGTCAAGCAACAATACGTTGTTGCCATAAGAGAACATATGCATTTCTATGGAAATATGGCAAAGGGACGAGGGACCAACCTAAATCCAGAAAAAGTCCAGAGTGACTAGTCTTGTTTGCTCACAACAGAAATTCAATTACAGTAAATGTAGCAGATTTGTGATATCAACTGCATACAGAAATAATGAGGGACAATCATCTAGGATTGCCCCTTGATGCTAAAAACAAGAAATTTTCACTAGAATATATGCAGTGCATGGAAAACCTAAAGTGAACACCATACTTTCCACCAGCTATATATAGTGTCTTAAAGTGAACAGAATTTTCAGCGAAAGCAACATAACAAAGCTGCTAAAATAGTTGCCACAACATCAGAGGGAAGTCGCCGTGAATACCCTAGCATTCGAAGCAGATGCCAGACTAAAAGATCATGTGTATGGGTTGGTGGGAACCATCTGCATTCTTCAGAGGCAGGTGCACCATTTGTAATGTGAGTTGGTGGCTGCCCACGCAAATCTCGCTCGCTACACTAGTGGTGGCACTATTTTGAATCCTAGCTCCTTGATTCAACAAGGGAATTCTTTCGACATGCAAAGAGGAATAGGCATGGCTATACATGGATCGGTTCCAGACATGGGAATGGCTATGCAGGGAATGAGAATGGGAATGGCCATGCAGGGAACATGTATGGGCATGGGAATGGGAATGAGTGAGGCGTCACATTCCATACAACAACAAGACATTTATGAAGAACAACTGATTAGAGAACAATTAGTGGAACTAGCAAGAGTGGGAGGAGGTTCTTATGAGGTAGTGCTAGCAGCACTTGGAAGTAGTACTGGCCCAATCACTCCTAGTGGAGAAATGGTGTTTAATCACATGATGCCCCCTGGTAGTGATGGCACTAATCAGAGAAGCAACGGAGGAAAATTGGGACATTTATCTCCTCATTAATGTTTTCTGCTTAATTTTATTGCGAGAGGTGTCCTGCAGCATCAAACACATGAGAAGATGTGATTTAGAGTCGATGATGAAGCAACTGAAACTTGCACTCTGGGATCTGCAGGATGCCTTGCATTCTCACCCAAAGCTCTTAATTCATTCAAGAAGATGGTCCACTAAAAAATACTTGGAAAAAGGAAGCATAGAAGGAGAATATGTAAAATTTGGTTTCGATACAAACAAGAAAGTTTTGAGAAGATTGATGTCATGGCACGGTGAAAAACATGATAGGAATAGTGAGACAGAAACACAACCTCATAGGCATACTCTTCCACAGTGTGCTAATTGTATTATTAATGAGAAACCAATGTCAAAACAAAGTGTTGAGTTTGTAGAGGCACTTTCATTGGCTACGTTTGCATGCCTATTGGTGGAAATTGTAGCGAGGCTTCAGCATGTGGTTGAGGTGGTGGATGAGCTTGCAATGCTGGCAAACTTCAACCCCTGCAATCCTTACTCGAAACAAGAAGCTGCAAAGAATAATCCTCCTCCTCCTAATTATACCCCTAAACCCAGCTTGAGAAGATCAGCTGAAATACATGTTTCAAACAGCTTCCCTGAGTGATTTTCTCTTCCTGCATGCCCTCTATCATAAATGTTTCTGAAAGCTTATAAAAATGGCACTGTAAGTATTGGAAGCATAATGCTGTTTTAACTTGTACTCAATTACTCACTGAGAAAGTATTATCATGAAAAGGACGTTGATAAGGAATTAAGGGTTCTGACTTAATTTGAGTAGAGTTGAAAGAAGGGCTGATACAAATTCCATGACACCAAAATAAACATCAGTGTCCTATTTCCTTTCCACAAAGTGTGCAAAAAATTCATTGATCTATGACAAGGTGACAATAGTCCATTGATTTTAAATTAGTTTTTATGGCTATATTGGACTAAAGGCCCATCATACAAACTTGACACATTGTGAATGGATGAATAGATGGACATTCTGATATGCATCTGTTCTGAGCATTTCCTCATGGTACAAGACATACTACAAAAATCGTCGGACAATCAAGAGCCGCAGGTTGCCTAAAGTTATCGACTCAAAATTAGAAGACCTTCCAACAAGACAATTGTAATCCATCTAGTTGCATGTTTTATGGTTGTTTCGGGCATACGAGACGCATCCATATTTTAAATTTATAAAGGATTCTGGGATAAATTGCTCCAGCTTAATGTATAGGGAATATGAGGATTATAATGATCAAATGATGATAGTGGCAGCTTGGAAATGGAATATGTTGTTATTGATGATGGAACTTTACATAATGTATGATTACTTTCTTAGTTGAGGTAAAAGCTGTTGTATTATTGATATATGATTGCAATGATGTTTATATTGGTGAATAGATAATATTACCACGTAATAAAAAAAAAAATAGACATTCTACAATGGATGAATAAAACGAAGAGGATGTGATGATTTTAGATGATATATTATTGGTCTCCATGAGTATTCCTCCGCAAACTTACAGAGGTCTTACGCTAAAACATATTTTTTGTGATTCCAGTCTACAGATAGATAGTCAAATATATAAGGATAACAATGCCGGTTGTTAATCTACGAAGCAATTGGGTACTTTTGATCTGGATCTCTTATAAATCCTTTCCAATTACTCCAACAAAGTCATTGACAATGTCAGTATTCTAATAGATATCTTGGGCAGTGCAATGATCTTAATACATGTAGGTTGGAGGGAAATTAGCATTCATCTAGAGCATACTTATTGTGTTGATAAGAATAGCATTAGCTTTTGTGATACAACACCCTTATAGAGAATTGGATCATCGGAGATGACTGTAACTTCTTATTGGATTGCTCAAAAACACAAGGGGAAATTGCCACACAACGCACAATAGAGAAGATTTGTAGAAGTTTGCTACAGACATTAGGATGTTTATTTGCCAAATAGGAAGAAAGGTAGCCTTCAATGCAGAGCGACTTGACAAATTCTTAGAATCAACTAAATGGTTGAGCACCAATTACATGCCGATGTTAGAAGTGATGGACAAAGGAGGTCAATCAAGAGATAACTAGATGCATGTACAATCTCCAAGACCAAGATTAAAGAGATTGGAAATGAGGTAGTCTCAAAATGCCATGAAAGCTCCAGGCAACTACCCAAACAAAAGAGTAGAATTGCATCAATGATAAGATACAAAAGGAGACAATAGCAAATTTGGGTTTAGGTAACCAGATAGAGTTAGAGTTCATACTAGGGTGTTCAAAGAGAATTAAATCTTCCAAATGAAGATTATTTCGTAGAATATTATGGGGGCTGCACCCCACAGAAGAAGAGGCTACTCATAAGAAATTTGTAAAAGAAAACCAAGCCATTATTATCCTACAAGAAATGCAAGACAGTCTAGATACGGGTACGGCACGGATACGGAATGGTGCATACGCCGATACGGCAAATTTTTAAAAATCTTGGGTACGGTACGCTTTTGGCAGTACGTTATATATATATATATATATATATATATATATATATATATATATATATGTATATATATATATGTATATATATATATGTATATATATATATGTATATATATATATGTATATATATATATGTATATATATATATATGTATATATATATATATGTGTATATATATATATATATATATATACATGTATATAAATGTATAAATATGCATATAAATTATAAATTTAAAGAAGCATTTGCATACTTATTGAAATTTAATTCTCATACATTGCATGCAGCATACTTATTGAAATTTTAATTTAATACTCGTGAGTCATAGAGTTATACAACTTAAAATCATTCATAGAGCTTTATATTTAGTTTGACTTTCAGGAGAATATCCTGGACTTGACTGTGTATTTGTGCTGAACACTTGACCAAAGCAAAGCCGGAATAATATAGAAGGAAAATCACCAATGCATTCCCTGTGCAAACTTCACGCGGCACATCGTTTTTCAATGGGCTATCCAAGAGGTTTCTATTTTTTAAAGAAGTTTCTGCGCATTAAATCTTTTTATTGCTGTTTTTAAAAGAAAATGAAAGGCATGAGCATCTGAAGAAGAGCAGAAACAATGTGCAGAAAACAGAGTTGACGTTAGAAGTCAACAAGAGGTGCTTGAAAAAAATACAGTAGTTTTAATTATTGTTGCAAAAGCATAGACCGCAGATCTGAAGTGCCCATGTAATTAGAAATCTAGCATACAGCTGCCTCAGATCTGTACAGAAAAACAACAAAAGTGTGACCAGTGTGGAAGCATGATGGTCTACAAAAGGCATTTAAAAACATCAATTACTTATGTGGAAGGCATTTTTGCAAGAGCAACGGAGCAGACAAGAAAAAGGTGTTGCAGTTTGCAATAAATAATTTAAAGAAAAAGCCCATTAGAAAGTCATCTTGCTTCATAACTGCAGAGGCATGTGAAAGGGCGCCCAGGTAATATAGAGAGAGGAAGGATGAATACTTGACTCTGCAAAACAGCAAAGAAGCTGACAAACTTAAAGATCTGATGCGACAAGAGAAGTACAAGGGCAAACCCTACTATAGTTGCGTTTCATAAGAAAAATGGCTAACCCAAATTTTATATGGTATTTTGCTTTTATGATAATTTCTGTCTATGACCAATGGTTGATGACACCTTCACTTGACATGTAACAAATGCTGACCGACATCGGAACTTCGATGAGGCTGATTAGAAAGCCAAATTGATCATAATGTTGAGTGTATCGGATGAGGTCCAACCTCATATCCGAATTTGTACAAAAGCCGCTTTGCATTTTCATTAGTAAAACACACCATAAAACAAACCGCCCAACCCCAAAACCAAACCCTCGCCATTTCTGAGCACAATCATAAGAAATCTGCAATAAAACATTACCAGAAATATTGAACCCGAAACTAGGTCAAGCATGAATAGGGGGCATCATCAAAAATGGCCAAGGCATCATCAAAGATATAAAATGCAGACCCGTACACAAAAACAGGGAAAACAAATTGGATTGATGAATACCTAGTGCTCAGCCTCCTTCGATACCTGCTCGGCCTAAGACCCGCACCAGTTTCTTGCTATTGCCGTGCCTAATGCATGCAGACAATGAAATCAGCTATATTGCGCCCATCTCCCGCCCAGTACTGAAGTTTTCCCGCATATTACCTATGCTCATTTGCCCGCATTTTTTCCCCTTTGCATGAAATCGCCACATAGCTGGAATATGCAAAAAAACATTAATTAAAAAATGTTATATTAAAGGGACGTGTCACATTTTAGGAAGGGTATTAGAGACAAAAGTATAAGAGTGTATTAATTAGAGACAAAAATATATTTTTGTCTCTAATTAATGTCTCAATACACCCCCTTGTAGTAGTGTCTCATCTGAATCTCAATCTCAATCCATGAGGGTGCAAGTGTGAATCTCATGAATCTCAAATCTGCTTTTTATCTGTTAAATAGTTTGGCATTTTATGTCATGATCCCGTCGATGCACATTACCAAGTTGCCCTCATTTGACTGCATAGTCTTCATTTGGCTGCATACTGAAAAAGTTTAGGCTACGTCTCTCACAGCAAGCCTGTGGCACGGATCGTTAATGGTGAAAAACGACTTACTCTCGCTCTTGGAAACTGTTACCCAATTCTGTTAATTACGCCGACTTAGTTTCCTTGGATTCTGTGTGAAAAACAGATAGCTGCTAAATTTATGTATTTTAAATCTTAAATTTTAAATAGCCATACACTTTTACTGGTTTCTAGGTATTTGCCAAGGGTTCTCTAAGACATTTATTCATGGAGATGTCTATACAACACGAAAATCGTGAACAAAGTAAGCTTGTGTTTCCGTCCTACTAGCTCCATCTATCTCAGCATCCGCATTACAGAGAAGCCAAATTTTAAATCCAGACAAATACTTTCATCTTGCTCAAGTATTTCTACCAAATCAAATGCTACAACGCAGTTGGATTTCAAAAGCTACTTTATCTTCAACTGATCTCTCATGCTATTATTTTATTAATAATTTTTTTCTTTTGCATTTTATATGCTGGACGGTATAGCTATTTTATTACCAATAAAATAAGCTTTACTTATATTCAGGGAATGGGAATTGAAAGGTCTAGAACTATCAGATTTCCGATTCAAGGTTTTGTAGACTTGGCAAGTCCAAACAAAAACTGGTATAAATCTCATCCACGGTAGAAACAATGATATACCCTAGTTCTATCTATTGCAAGCCTGATCTAGATTATGATGTACATGGGCCTTAAAATTTAAATCATTTCCACAAGTCTCATATTTCCTCTAGAATTGGCGCCTGCTAGTGTTCGTGTTTGCCCCTACGAGCAAAAACTGAAACAAACTACGCATCATCATCTTCCATCTCTACTCCTGTTATTGGGTCTGAAGAGTTGGACTTATAGGACGCCGCGGGCATTGGAAGTGATTTGTGGTAAACTAAATCCTGAAAGCAATTCCAAAAATGCGTCACTGAAATGCTATATCTAATTATCATGGTCAATTATTTCATATTAATATGTCACTGAAACACTATAACTAATTGGCATGGGCATAACGTGATTGAACTAAAATTAATATAAACTATATTGATACACTCCATCAATGCATTCCACTCTGGAAAAGTATTAATGGTTACTTTAATACAAAGTTTGTAAGACATGATCCACTCGCAGACATCAATAATCTAGCAGACATATAAAAAAGTAAGATCTTAAAAGATTATTTAACCTCCTAAAGTAATTCACAAAGCAATATCGAAAAATAACACAACTGTGCAATGCAACTTTTACACTAATAAAAATACCCATTATATACAGAGAAAGAAATGCTGTAACACAAAGAACACAATATTTTCAGACAAATTGTCCCAAAAAGCCAAAAAATCCCTAAGGGAAAACCAGAATTCTACAGATGAGGAATTATATTAACTTCAGTAAATTAAGAGATACAAAGATTCCTTGCCTCTTAATACCTATCTTAACTCCGACAATCTCCCAACTTCTCCCGCCGATATTCCCCACCGCTATCCCCAACGCTATCACCGCGCCAATATTTTCAGACAACACTGCAAGACTTAAGGGAAAACCAGTTCTATATCACTACAAACTTACAAACTCATTTCATAGCACTGCAAATGCTTCTCCAAAACTTGTCCCGTTCTCCAAATGCCCAATGACCTCCTTTTATACTACTCTCATTGGTAAAACCAACGGCCGAGATCGATTCTCAATCGAATGACCGAGATCGATTCTCGATCGGCCGAGATACATAACAACTTAACAACCATAACAAATAGGTTGCAAGGTGTCACTAAAGGAAATCAAAAATTAGAAAATAATTAAATACATTCTCAACAATAAGATAACTATTATCTAATCTTAGCAAATGGACGAACAATCTGTCCAAGCTAACAAATTAACACTCCCTCTTAGCGAGGAAGTTGTTCTGCACGACACCCATCTTATCTCTGAAGAAGATAAATTTTGCCTTCCCCAATGCCTTAGTCAAAATGTCTGACTACCTGCTCCTCTATAGGTATGTATTGTAGCTGAACAATACCTCGTTGTACACAATCCCTGATGAAGTGATACCTGATATCTATATGTTTAGACCTATCATGAAACACTGGATTCTCAGACAACTTGATGCAACTCTGATTGTCGCAGTGTATCACAGTAGTCTCAACCTTCTGACCAAACAAGGCCACTAGCAACTTCCGAAGCCATATAGCTTCACATGTCACCATGCTAGCTGCAATGTATTCTGCTTCTGATGAACTCAAAGCCACAAACTTCTGCTTCCTACTGAACCAAGAAACAACTCCTGATCCTAAACTGAAACAACACCCTGAAGTGCTCCTTTTGTCTGTTGTACTAGCCCGCCCCAATCTGCGTCAGTATAGCCTATCAACTTGATTCCTTCACCTCAACATATCTGATCCCATACTCAACTGAACCACGCAAATAACGCAACACATGCTTGGCGCTGTCCAATGCACTCTCTTTGGCTCAACCATGAACTGACTAAGAGAGTTTACTACAAATGCTATATCCGGCCTGGTGTTGACCAAATACATGAGCAAACCAATTAACTACCTGTATAAGGTGGGATCTACATCTTTGTCCTTAGATGTATCTACCTTCCTCCAATTAGTGATCATAGGTGTAGACATGGCTTTGCAATCCTCCATCTCGAATCTCTTCAAGATTTCAATGCAATATTTCCCTTGACCAAGGAAAATCTCTCCATCTGTCTGCCACACCTCCATGCCTAGAAAATAGTGCATGAGTCCCAAGTCCTTCATCTCGAACTCTTCTGCAAGGTCCCTCTTGCAATCCTCTATGAGCCCTAGTGCACCTGTAAGAAACAAGTCATCTACATATAGAACAAGAATGAGAGCCTCGCCCCCAACCACCAAGTAGTAGAGGTTAGCATCTGCCTCACTCTTCACAAAGCCCATTTTCTGCAAGTATGTATCAATGCGCTCATACCACGCTCTAGGAGCCTACTTGAGTCCATACAAGGCTTTCATCAATCTGCACACGTGGGTCTCTTTGTTGTGTGCTACAAAGCCTTCTGGTTGTTCTATGTATACCTCCTCCTTCAATTCACCATTAAGGAATGTTGTCTTGACATCCATTTGATGGATCTTCCATCCCATCTATGTTGCAAATGAGATTACAGCTCGTATAGAAGTATACCTGGCCACTGGAGCAAATGTCTCCTCATAGTCTATTCCCTCCTTCTGAGAGAACCCTTTTCCACAAACCTTGCCTTGTATTTCTCGATGCTACCATCTGCACCGTGCTTTATCTTGAAGATCCAACGTGATCCAACTACTGCCCTATCTGTTGGTCTAGGCACTACCTCCCACACATCATTATGCATTATTGAAGTATATTCCTCAACCATAACATCTTTCCATACCTGATGTTGTGCAGCCTCTTGATAGCTGGAAGGTTCACTATCTACCAACTGGCTGACTAATGCCACATAGTCATTGAACTTGGCTAGTTCTTTCCTCTATCTCGTACTCTTCCTAGGAGCTCCCACAAACTCCTGAGTATCCCTTTGTGTGTTTTGAACCTCACGGTTCCTACTGCCAACTGTAGAGGATGAAATATCAACCTCTAAATCTTCTAGATGCATATCCTGCTGCACCAGTTGCTCCATACTCTGTGAATCTTCACTACCTGAGTCTATGCTTGTACTAGTAACTGTACTTGAGCTTTTATACCCTTGACTTGGACTTGGAGCTTTTGGCTGGCTGCTCACTTTGATCATCTGCTGGAAAATATCTAGACCTTCTAAATGCTTTGTCCTCCATGAACTTGACATCACGTCTAACAATAATTCTTCTAGTCCCTGGAATAAAAATCCTATATGCCTTTGAAGTTTCACTATACCCAACAAGGTACCCCTTCTCTGTAGTCTGATCTAACTTGGTACATGTATCTTCTGAATATGACAATATGCCAAACTCCCAAATATCCTGAAGTGACCTACATCTAGCTTCTTCCCTGTGAAAGCTTCCTCTGGTGTCATCTTCCCTAGTACCTTGTGTGGAACCCTATTCTGAATGTAAACTGTACTACATGCCTCTGCCCATAGATAGCGGGGCATGTCCTGGTCATGTAGCATAGCCCTTGCTGCCTCCGATATAGAATGGTTCTTCCTCTCAGCAACTCCATTCGATGTGGATTGTAAGGAACCATCCACTCTCTCTTGATTCCTTCTCTGGTACACAAATCCTGGAAGTCATTTCCTTTGTACTCACCTCCATTATCTGACCAAGAACCTTTATCTTCCTTCCTGTTGAGTTCTCCACAAGAGCCTTGAACTCTTGGAAGCGACTGAAAACCTCATCCTTGGTCTTCAAGAAGTATATCCAGGTCTTCCTGGAGAAATCATCAATAAATGTAACATAGTACACATATCCTCTGAGAGACTTTATCGACATTGGTCCACATACATCTGAATGTACTAGATCAAGAACACCCTTAGATCTATTGTCACTCCTTGGAAAAGATGCTTTCACAAACTTCCCCAACACACATCCCTTACATACATCATCATGCTCTGTGCTCACCTCTGGAACACCTGTCACTGTCTCACGAAGCAATTTAAGTGCTCCATGATGAATATGGCCCATCCTCCTATGCCATAGCTCTCCAAGATCTCTAGGATTACTACTGCTCATAAGTGCCTTAGGAGTATCAAACTGTAACCTATAAAGGTGACCACTCCTAACTCCAATAGTTATGGGTGATTTCCAATCCTTGTGCTTAATCAACACATGTGTCCCTCTAAAAAGTACATTATACCCTTTATCCTGAAGAACAGATATAGAAATCAGATTCATACCTAAGCCTGGCACATGCAAGACATCATGAAGTGGAACTATCTTTCCATTCTCCCTCTGAAACTGAATAGTCCCTTTCCCAACTGGGTTGAGCTTGGACAAGTTCCCCATAGAAATCTGGATATTGGTGTCCTCCTCCTGAAATCGGAGAAGTACTCTCTAACTCCTGTCATATGAAATGACGCCCCACTATCTATATACCAAACACACTATGAGGTTGAGCTGACCATACAAGCTATGAGTGCAAACTCATCCTCCAATCTCCTAGAGAGCTCCTCTACACTTGTTGAAGCCGCCACTTGGTTCTTTCCCTTCTTATCATTCTTCTTCCTTTGTGGGCAATTACTAACATAGTGGCCAAACTCGTGACAACCATAACACTTGACCTTAGACATGTCCTTCTTCTTCTCACTTTGAGAATTTGATCCTTTGCTAAATCCCTTCTTTTCTTTCCCTTTTCCCGCTAGGGCAACATTTTCTTGTTCTCCCTCACTTTTCTGACTCTTGTTGGCCCCATTGACAAGACTTAGTCTAAACTCCTCCTGAGTGAAATCAGTCCATAGTCGATCCCAACTCGGTAAGGTGTCTCATCCACTAACAACTTGAACAAAGACATCCCACTGTTTAGTAAACCCATTTAGGGCTATTCTTACTAGCTCATCATCATCTGGCTTATCTCCAACAACTACTAACTCATCCTTGATGAGTCTAAGCCTGGTGAGGTAACTTGTAACGTCTTCTCCCTTGTTCATCCGGGTATTCTTCAACTTTTCTCTGAGAATCAGCTTCCGGTTAGTGGTAGCATTCTGGTACAGATTCAGAATGGCATCCCACATCTTCTTCACCATATCTAACTCAGAGATGTGTGGAACAATATGATCCTTGACACCATCAAGGACAATCCTCCTCGCCTTGGCATCCTCTTTCTTGTATGCTGCAAGTGTGTTGCATCTATAGGTACAATTACAACAATGGTAACATAATCCTTTATACCATTCTCTTCCAACAATAAAGAAAGTCTGGCCTTCCAGACACCAAAATTTGAGGCACCATCTAATCTGTCCTGATCTCTCAAACCAGCTGAAGCCATCTCAAAGGATAAAAGTAAAAAGAATTTAAAGAGATCAAACTAGGTTATAGAAACCCTCAATTTCTTTCCTAGGGAAAACCTTTTCTACCCTTAACACAACTCTGATACCATGTGAAAATTCTATTGTAGTCACTGATTATTAATCTCCTATCTTAAAATATTATTTAACTACCGAAAACTAATTCACAACTAATATCGAAAAATAACACAACTGCAACTTCACTAATAAAAATACGGAAAGAAATGCGTAACACAAAGAACACAATATTTTCGGACAAATTGTCCCTGGAAAAAACCCCTAAGGGAAAACCAATTCTACAGATGAGGAATTATATTAACTTCAGCAAATTAAGAGATACAAAGATTCCTTGCCTCTTACTGCGTAACTCCGACAATCTCCCAACTTCTCCCACTGATATTCCCCACTGCTATCCCCAACGCTATCACTGCACCCTTGCTAACACTGCAAGACTGTTTGCTATCACTGCAAACTTACAAACTCATTTGCTAGCACTGCAAATGCTTCTCCAAAACTTGTATTCTCCAAATGCCCAATGACCTCCTTTTATACTACTCTCATTGGTAAACCAACGGCCGAGATCGATTCTCAGATCGATTCTCAACTTAACAACCATAACAAATATTTTGCAAGGTGTCACTAAAGAGAAAATACATACACTCAACTAAGATAACAACCATAACAAATAGGTGTCAAGCTAAGGTGTCACTAAAGGAAATCAAAATTAAGTGAAAATAATTAAATACATTCTCAACAATATTTTATATAACTATTAGGTCTAAGTTGTGGCCCAATGGACTGGTCACAGACATTCACCTTCGAAACATACTTCTAAGTTAATTTATTACGACTCTTGTTAATTTATGAAGTGTGAAAACATAACACCTCCTCATTTATAAATTGTGTTTCCATGTTTTAATGATTGAGTGAATGTATTTTTAACTATTAGTAGTCCACATAATACATAGCTATACAACATCATATGTTTTTCATTGTAGATTACTAATACATACAAACCATTTATTATTTGTTCATCTACATGTCATACATACATGTTGTCTCGAGTTAAATAGTCAAATCAATGTTTCAAAATAAACAAATTTGATGAATGACATTTATTGACATTTGTAATTTTGTACTGTAACTAGTAATGTGTAATAGTACTAAATAATAATACCATGGGCCGTAAGGGACATGTGGCACATTCTAAGCCAGCATGGGGAAGCAAGTTAGCGGGGACAAATAGGCATTTTTTCCTTAAGGATTAAGAAGGTGCAAGGAATTAAAAACCATCCACACCTTCATTGGTGCCTCATGACGCCACGTGTCAGATGTTCATTGGATGCACATCGGTGGGTCGGTGGGGAAATTTAAGAAAAGTTTTGTTTGAAGTGTAAAGCTTCCAGACACTCCGCACCTCTACCAATGCGTTGCAGAGACACGTGTCGATTAATGATTGGTTGCGGGGATGCGGGGCAGAGAATTTTTTCCAAAAGAACTTTTGGACTTAGAAAATTTTTTTCAAGGAAAGAAGGTTCGGGTCGGCGAGGCGGAGGGGAACTTCATGATTTTTACGCCCTTTGGGAAAAAAGCGAAAAGGAATGTTTTAACCCGTGGGTCCGCTAACGAATATTTTAATAATTTAAATTTGATAGTTAGATTATTTTTGAGCCCGAAATGAAGTAAAAACTTCATAAGGCCATAACTTTGGATTGGGAACTCAGTTTTTGGAAAATGAGGACTTTTTGGAAATATCTCAAAGTCCTCTTTGCACAGGAACCTTAAAATTTTAATTTTGAGGAACTTTGAAGGGTCATTTTTAAGAAAATGTTCTACAGGATTTTAAAAGATGAACTGAACTTTTTAACTTACAAAATTTTCTCAAATCCACCATTCTCTCTCCTTCAACATGTCAAAAAGACATGGAGGTCTGTGCTTGGGAGAATTTAGGATGAATTACATGGGTTAAATGATTGATTGATTGTTAATTTAAAATTTCCAAATCTGAAAAACAACTGTAAATTTGACCATGCCCAATTTTGAAGGATGTTTTTTTTGTTATAAATTTTTCTTAAGAGATTTGGTTTGTTTGGGACTATTTTGATCTTCCTTAGATTGTATTAGTGTTTCAAATGTTTTTCATAGTTTTACAGGGTTGTTTTACATATTTTAATAAAAATTTGCAAAGTTTACAGTGAAATAAAAATGAAGTTTATACATTTCAAAAACAAAGATTAATCTATTTCTTTTGCCATACTATAAAAACATTGAGCTCATTCCATGCTAGTTTTAGATAGTTATCTTTCCTTCAATCAAAATTACAAACAAGAATACTGATTCTATTTTTTAAATCATGCATTTCAACAAAACAAAGTAATGTATATTCTTCATACGTATTTATTTTTTCAAACATAAATTCGTTGGCAACATATTTCAACATAGATTTTGAACAGCATAACTCCATTTGTGGAAAGGGATATAACTTCTATTTATATTGACCAAATACAACTTTAGAAATTACAATTTTTTCTCTTTTGCTTTCATTCAAATGCACTTTCACGTTTCTATACAGGACATATTTCAAAGTGCATATCTCTTTCTCATTTAAACATAGGATTTCATTTACAAACTAGAATAACTATCCAATATAAATAATATTACAAGTCATTCACTTAAGTGGGAAAAAGGTTTACAAAAAGAGTTCTCACAAAGGACTACCAAAACCGTAATGCCCATAAAAAAAAAAATATACAATAGTGTTCAAAATATGCATGAGATAAGTGTTCATACATGGTGTGAGATTACAAAATATACAATGCTAATGATGTGTGTATATAGATAGAAATAAGGAGAAATTAGTGTAAGCCTTGTGTTGGATTAGATGGACTGTAATGATGTATTATTAGAATATTGTTAGTCAAAATACATATCCAAGATATATATATATATATATATATATATATATATATATATATATATATATATATATATATATCCATTCACATTTTGACATATCGAGATACCTATATGACATATATGGAGGTCTATTTGGTATATAATGTAGTTCATATATATTATGGTATATGGGTAAATACACAGTAATTGGTAGTTATGAGACTAAATAAGCCTAAGCTAATCATTATGAAAAGTAATACGGTTGTAAAGGTGTAACATCGGCTTTGAAAGATTTATAATAATAGAAGATGAATTAAATTCATGGGAAAGAGACTCTCTATTTTTATTAGTTTAACCTTGTAAGGGTAACAACGTACCAGTTGTATATTGTTGCCTTTGAAGGTGTAATAACGTAGTTTATTATTTTCCTTTTAATTTGGTTAGGGTAGTCCGTTAGCTTCGTCCAACTCATTTTCAGTACAAGTGATGATACGCATGCTGTATTTGAAATAGTGGATAAGCCTAGGAGGTACTCAATGTAATGCCAAGTGGGGGGGGCAGTTGGCCGCCTGTCTCTCCCAGCAAACTTTCAACCACTCAGTCCTTCTTTTTTTTTTAATGACCGGCTCTACTTCTTTGACTTCCGGATACCTTTGTCTCGGCGTCTTGGGAAAGGAAACCCCTGTTTTGGGGAGCCTGTTGCTTGGTTTTAGTCTGGTTTTTTTGTTTGAGCTTTCTTCCTGGCCGCGTGGGCTCCTCTGGAGTCTGGTTCCTTGTGGAGGAGGGGCGTGGAGCTTCAGCGAGTGAGGAAGGTGCGTTTCCTCCATTTTCGTGGGTGCTGCGAGGTGTGTTCTGCCAGATCTCCACAACTTACAGTGTGTAACAGTAAATTGCCAGGCGGCAGGAGTGTTTCAAGTGGGGCAGAAGCCGTTTTAAGTGCTTCCAACGAGCAGGCTGTCCAACTGCACTGTTATCTGTTCAGTATCAACGCATCCTCAAATTTGGGACTCTCCTTTAAGATATTTTCATCAAAATCGATTAAGTGACAGTGAGAGTGTTACCAGGAGACCCGATGAAATTTATTACAGAGATTCTCTGTTGAGACTTTACTTGTTTTACGCTGTAACGCATGGAAGAGAATCTCTTAGGCGTGGATCTGTATCATGTCAGAATATTCATGAAGCACAGTTTGCTTTGCAAGAGCTTTTAGGAGATCGATGAAGGATAGAGGAATTAAAAAGAAACTTGGTGTAGTTAGATTAAAGCCAATAAAATGGCGCATGCTTTTTGTGTTGGTGACAGATCACACCCGCAGGCACAGAAGATCTATGCAGTGTTGAAGAAAACATCTTGGGAGATGAAGGTAGCAGGATATTTTTTTAGATCCAGAGCATGCACTGAGTTATATCTTCATAATCGACTATGTGACAGTGAGAATGCTTCCAGCAGACTTGATGAAATTTATTTACAAAGACTCCCTACTGAGACCTTGCTTGTTCTACGATGTAACCCATGGGAGAGGACCTCATAGAGGCGGATCTGTTTCATATCAAAGTTGCACACAGAAAGGAATGGCACCCAAATCTCGGCTTGCAACATATAAGGTATGCTGGATGACTGGTTGCTATCATTCTGACATTCTTCCTGCGTTTGATACTGCTGTTGAAGATGGTGTGGATGTGATTTCTCTATTTTTATGGGCGGAGATTTGTGGGACCTATAACTAAGACTGTTATGTGTTTAAGAAAGGAGCTTTATACGATTGATGTTATGAAGTCAAGAGCATGGCCGTTAACAAAGTTTGGACCTTCAGCAGGCCGAGGAAGAGAAGTTGTCTTTGGTTGGGTTGCTGTTGCCGCAGCCCCGTCCCATCTTGTGATCGACTATGGGAGCTAATCAGGCACGATATTCTCTATACCATTAATTCTTATGCTGTTATTTAATTGAATCATTAAATAACTCTTCTCTTCATATAAATGACTCGTGTGATGGTATGCTATTTGGTTTCCACTTTCTGCTCGCTTTGTATTTGTTTTGGCATTAGAAATGATTGCGTTGGTTGAAGCCTTTATATTGTTTTCTGGGTTTTAATAAATATTATTTGGGGGAACTTTGTTCTTAAGACTAATAAAACAAAAGAGGTGGGGGTCCTGTAATGAACACCCCCTAGTTCCTTATGTTGGTCTCACGATTTGAATGTTTTATCAAACATTGTTGTTGGACTCAACCTTATAGTTCCTGTTTTGTTCTTATTCTTGTTTCGGTTCGAGATCTGTAGTCCTGGGTTATGTCGGGTATTTGCGAATTAGGGATTGAGTACTGCGAGTGCATTGTGTATAGGTGAATGATGCTATTCCTGTCTCTATCCTTTTCTTTCAATTGTTTTAGGTTCTAGTAACCCTTCCCAGTTGGCTTGGTGTGTGCTTAGCTTGACTGACTTTTGAATTGAGCCAAGTTGATATTTACTTTCAACTAGGTTAGTTGCT
Organism: Taxus wallichiana var. yunnanensis; assembly: GCA_018340775.1. Classification (NCBI taxonomy): domain Eukaryota; kingdom Viridiplantae; phylum Streptophyta; class Pinopsida; order Cupressales; family Taxaceae; genus Taxus; species Taxus wallichiana. The sequence goes on from CM031236.1 coordinate 171,166,603, forward strand.
TTTGTTATTTTGTTTTGAATCGCTCGAAGAAATACTTTTATTCTTCGAGTGTCATGTTTGATTTTCATAATTGATATCAATTCATGTTCACCGTTTGGAGATTGTTGTCTTTGGAATCACCTTCTCTCCCTTGGTGACTGTTGTATGTTTTGAGGAATGTAGCTGAACCTATGGAATGTTTTCTTTTGACGATACTCACATTTCTTTTGGATAGCTTAAAATGTCAGAGGAAATACTCTTTCTTACCTTGATTTTGTTTCACACATGTTGGAGGATACGAGAGCTACTTGATCATTAGTGAGGAAGTTTTCAAATCTTAAAATTGGGATGTTGGTTTTATGCGTAAGAAATTACTCTACATTTTGCTCCGTAAAGATGCTTAAATTTCATTCTCCTGTGACTTAGAGTTTGGTGTGTTTGGAAACTCATTGGTTGACTGGTTTTTGTGATGATCGTTGTGATACGACCTCCTTGCTGTCATTGTAGTAGAATGGTTATGTGTTGACCAAAAAGGTTAAAGTTGACTTGTTGTTGACGATAGATCCTTTGGAAGCTATGTATCCTGTGTTGTGTTCTTGTGAATGATTGAGTAACCCTCCTGTAAGATTTATAATGGTTATGTTTGGTCTTGTCAAAGTTTGTCCTTTTTCTTAAGACATTCTCTTGATTAGAAGAAAGTTTAATAGAAGGATTGTTAGGATAGGACGTGGCCCATACGGGGTCATTTGTGCGTCTCATCCCTTTTCTTTCCAATTTATTTGTTCTGTACTGACATAAAATTAACTGTTATAGGCACATCATCTTAATATTAATAAGTCATGTTGGTTTAGATATTCTCATGTCGATTGATTGTTTGGGATCTTCCAATGACATAGTGAATCCTTGGCTTGGTGAACTAACTTAAACAAATAGGGATAGATCACGTTTGAAATTAATTCTCTTCCTGTAATTGTTTTTGTTTCGAAATGTTATCTTGTAAAATGACGGTCATTATTGTGATATGGGTGAAATTCACTATGATGTTTATTAACTGCTCCTATGAGAAAATGATAATTAAATAGAGTTAGTGCCGTCCCTTTTATTTAGACATTTTATGCTTTTGGACAGCTCTTTAATTGCTCTTGTTTAGACTCTTGAATTTTTGTTTTCTTCTTCAACGGTGCTTTTCTTCCTTGAAACAGTTAGATAACAACATATTGTCTTAATGTTATAGCTTTTATCGTGCTCAGTTCTTGCGAACTGACATGTGCTAACAAATGTGCAGGAGGATTTCCTGAGTAGAAAAGAAAAAAAAGAGAGAGAAAAAGAAACACGTGTAGAAAGTGGATTCCATCCTTCTTAGGAACTGCTGTTGTACGAATGTTTTCCTTGCTTTAAAACGTTGGTATGGAAATTGTGAAGACTATATAGAAGGCATTGTGTTATAATTTTGTATTGTTCTCATGTAGGTTGTTGTTATCGTTTGAAAGTCAATTTGAGAAATATTATTGTCAATAAGATTAAATGAACTTGTTTTGACATGCGTATCCTTTGTTGAATTTTCACTTTTCAGAATATGATTTATCCTTGAATTGTCAAACCTAATTCTAATTATCCAAACTTGAATCATCTTGCATCGCTCTAGTTACCTTGGTCTTGTGTCGTTTGGTAGAGGACTATGTTTTTGAACCTAGCAAAAGAAAACAAGAGAAACAAATATACCTTGTGATCCCGCGTAAACAAATCAACAATCTCTTATTGTGGTGAGTCCTTAGAACGGTCTTAAGGTGAAATCAATGATTAAATTCTTGGAAGATAACAAGATTACAATAAATAGAAGGAACTTGCCTAAGAAACTCTTCGATCTGTCTTACCCATTGAAAATGTAAACTGTATACTTATTTCTATCTCTTCAAGTGAAGCCCAAGTGAAACCTTTAATTTTTTTGATTAGACTCTTGACCCCAATGAAATCTTATTAACAACTAATAAGATCTTAATGATGAATCCAAGAGTTAGACAGTCATGTACTGGAATAAAATAAAATAAAATAAAATTGACCGCTTGAAAAGGTAAAACATATATGTTCAAAAGCACAACGTCGAAAACAGATTGATAAAGTTAAGAGCCTTGAGAAATTAACTGCCTCCTCACAAATGAATAAGTTAATCAAGTAAATGAAGTAACCTCTTGCTATTCTATAATTGGTTTACACTGTATATTAACATTATCAAGGTAGGGGAAAATTCTTCAAAGGAGACATGACTTTCAGATTCTCCTATCGTGATTCCTCTGCGAAAAGTAAAGAATGTAAAAACACTTACAGCTAAAACATGAATCTAAAGAAACCTTCTGTGGGAAGACCTTGTTGTAAGACTGCATACTTTAGATGAACCATTGTGTCCTTAGTGTGTGCCTCATGTCTATCTGTAACTAGTGTGGGTCCGTGTTGTGGAAAGCATGTCTTTGGTTGGTTGTATTCCCTAGAGAACTTGTGTAGTGTCGTACTATCTTCAAGCAAGTAAAAAAAAAAAAAATTTATCCTGTATTTCATTGTGTTGTCCTTGTGTTGGTATTTTTGGCGTGTTACATTTGGTATCAGAGCGTAGGTTCATGCTCTCGAACCTATGGGCCGGATTGGTGTTGTATGGTGATGTTGCATGGTGGTGGTGGTGTTACATGATGATATTGCATGATGATGATGATATGATGATGATTTATATCGAAGAGTAATGTGCTTTAAGCGTGATGTGATTATTGTCGTAATTGTGATATTGTGAACGCACGTGATGTGTATGTCACTCAGTGCGTATTTGTCATCATGTTGATGTGTTGGGGATGAGAGTATTCTCTCTCCTTCTTGTGGATTCTAGGAAGAATTCACGTGTAAATTATTGTTTGTGATGTGTGAAAAGAATTCTAATGTGGATGACGTAGTGTTGGAGCATTGTGGCATATTGTGATATGTGGGTGTATCAATGTGTTGTATGACTAGTTGATGTTAAAAGAAACGAGTTGTATCATGATGTTTTTACCATGTTCTGAAGAAACGTGTGTACCACCTTGTTATGTTGCAATGTATGTTATGTTGTGATGTACTATGTTCATCGTATATATGAGTTGTGTAATATGTAATGCTTCATGTTGTGATTTTGGGTCATACGGTGAGTGTATGAACCCTATCGTATTGTGATTGCACCTTGGGTGCAGAATGTGGTAAAGTGATGTATTGCACCCTGTGAATGTATAATTGTGATCTACCCCGTATACCTACCATACGTGAGACGTTATGGTAGCTATGTGTGTACCACCATGGTGTTAGTAATGTAGTTATATGTTATGTTGTGAGCCTTACACTAACCGACCCTGAGGGAGATCGGTAGAAGTGTATGTTGAGAGTGAGGAATGGTGTACCATGGGTCAATAACTCGAGTCAAAACTCGGTTTAGTAGAGTACATGTGACTCTTTCCTCTCTCCCTATGTGGTTGTATGTATGCAACCCTAGTGTATCTATGACTATGTTTAGCCTTATCGAAGGGTGGCGGATTGATATATATATTTTTTACGAGCCGAGGCTTGATGTTCCGAGTGCCAAAGAACTCATTGAGTACCCCTTTGGTGGCCAGATAAGGCCACACAGTTATCGTAATGTGACATTATTATAAGTTGATTTTATTCGTAAATTGAGCTTTTTATTTTATTTTGCAAGGACCAGCATCTTTTCTTGATTGCAATGCTTTACAATTTTGGGCATTTCCGTGGTTTGTGGCACTAACATGGGGATTTGATACTAACTTTGGCCATTTGGTCATTTATTTTAGCTTGATTTGGGGTCTTCTTTTAAATTTGGAATTTTTACCGCCTTGCCCAAGGCTTGTACTTTGCCACTTGGCACTTTGACTGGATTGTTGTGCTGGTTCTAATGTCGTGATGTGTGGAATAGGGTCATGGGATGCACCATGGATTGGTTGGACCTATGGACCCGCTTCGTTGTATGGGGGTACGCCCCAAGGGGTACATATGACTAGCGGGTTGTTGAGAACCACGCGTTATTATGTCACTTGGGTTAGGAGTGTCCAAACTCGATGTGCCTTGGGCACAGAGAGACAACCGGCCTCCTGAGGGAGGCATAAGAGTTCGAGGGAGGCATAAGAGACTCGAGGGAGGCATAAGAGTCGAGGGAGGCATAAGAGTTTGAGGGAGGCATAAGAGTTTGAGGGAGGCATAAGAGACTTGAGGGAGGCATAAGAGACTTGAGGGAGGCATAAGAGTTTGAGGGAGGCTTATGATATTTGTCTGTATGGTTGATGTTTCAGGATATATGTTGAGTTATTGTGATGTTTGGTAGTGGTCTTTTGATGTATGTGTTACTCATGTCAGATGGTTATGTGTTGTGATGTTGTGGACATGTCATTGATTCCCTTGTGGACACTATGTACCTGTAGCATGGTTTTTGTTATGTGAGTCTTTCATTGATGCAAATTGAGGAAATGTCTGGTGGATTGTAGTACTCTTTTGTTTGAGTATTTGGTATGTCAGTCATTGATGTGTGACGTGTACTATGTGGACTGTGCCTAATCCATTCCGTATTTGAGTAACCTTTTTATGGTGTAATACAATCTTGAAGTATATACTTGCATGCTTGTGAATCAGAGGGTCTTGTGAACCTGATAGGGTGTTGTGTTAGCAGCTCATGTTGGGCACCCACAATAAGGAATAAATCAAAACTCTTCAATGATGATATTTTCTAAAAAAAAAACTAAAAATAGAAATAATGATAATGGAAAGAGACTAATGAAATGATGAACAAGAAAGAACTCGCCAATCTTCACAGTAACATTCAAAGTTAAAAAAATTCTACCAAATGTTCCTAAGGCTACCCTATGGCCGTGCTTTAATCAACTAAAATTTTAAACCATAGGGTGTGTCTTCTCTCTATCTATCCCTTGTTGCGTACCATTTTCTTTCCTCTGTGTAATGTCGCATCGAGGACGATGCTTTCTTAAGGGGAGGAGAATGTAATGCCCATAAAAAAAAATATACAATGGTGTTCATACATGAGATAAGTGTTCAAAATATGCATGAGATAAGTGTTCATACATGGTGTGAGATTACAAAATATGCAATGGAGCTAATGATGTGTGTATTCAGATAAAATAAGGAGAAATTAGTGTAAGCCTTGTGTTGGATTAGATGGATGCTGTAATGATGTATTATTAGAACATTGTTAGTTAAAATACATATCCAAGATATATATATCCATTCACATTTTGACATATCGAGATACCTATATGACATATATGGAGGTCTATTTGGTATATAATGTAGTTCATATATATTATGGTATATGGGTAAATACAGGCAAGAATTGGTAGTTATGAGACTAAATAAGCCTAAGCTAATCATTATGAAAAGTAATACGGTTGTAAAGGTGTAACATCGGATTTGAAAGATTTATAATAATAATAGATTCTCGGGGTTAAATTCATGGGAAAGAGACTCTCTATTTTATTAGTTTAACCTTGTAAGTCGGAGAACAAGATAAAGTTTTGTTATATATTGCCTTGCCTTTGAAGGTGTAATAACGTAGTTTATTATTTTCCTTTTAATTTGGTTAGGGTAGTCCGTCCGCCATATCTTCGTCCCAACTCATTTTCAGATGATCAACCCATATGCACAGTGGATCTTTTATATTTGAAATAGTGGATAAGCCTAGGAGGTACTCAATGTAATGCCAAATGGGGGAGGCAGACCGAGTTGTCCCTGCCTCTCCCACTGAAACTTTCAACCACTCAGTCCTTTCTTTTAATGACCAAGAAATCTACTTCTTTGATTCTCTTTTGATACCTTTGTCTCCGTGATCTTGGGGAAAGAAACCCCTGATTGTGGAGCCTGCTTGGTCTGGTTTAGTATCAGGTTTTTTTGCTTGAGCTTTCTTCTGGGCCGCGTGGGCTCCTCTCTGGAGTCTTTTTTTTCCTTGTGGAGGGGCGTGGAGCTTCAGCGAGCGAGGAAGGCGCGTTTCCTCCATTTTCGCGGGTGCTGCGAGGTGTGTTCTGCGAAACAGATCTCCACAACTTACGGTGACTGTAATCAATAAATTGCCACTTGCACAGGGACGTGTTTCAGCTTTTCAATTGTCTCATTGAAATCGAGCACGAAAGTGCTTCAACGAAAGCAGTGTCCAAGAACAAATGGGACATTGTCATGAGGTCAACACATCCTCAAATTCGAGACTCTCCTTTAAGATATTTTCATCAAAATCAATTAAGTGAAAAGAGAGTGTTACTCAATAAGACCACGATGAAATTTATTTTGAAAATTCTCTGGTGAGACTTTACTTGTTTACTTTAGAGCTTTGGAAGAGAATCTCTTAGGCGTGGATCTGTGTCATGTCGCTTCTTTACGCCGGATATCCTCTACACTTACTAAAGCTTTGCGAATGCTTTTAGAGATCAATGAAGGATAAAGGAATTAAAAGAAACTTGGTGTAAGATCATTAAAGCTTCTCTTCTAAATGGCGCATGCTTTTGTGTTGGTGATGGGGATCACTATTAGAAAGGCAGATCTATGCACTGTCTCAAGAAGCAACATCTTCACAGATGAACGTAGGGATATTTTTAAGATCCTAGAGCATGCACCTAAAATATCTTCATAATCGACTATGTGACAAAGGTCAAATGCTCCAGATCATGGCTTCAAAATTTATTTACAAAGACTCCTATGTAACTTTGACTTCTCGCCAAGGGTCCGATTGTTCTAAAGAAGCAATGTAAAATGGTCGAGAGGACCTCATTTTGAGGCGGATCTGCTTTACCTTCATCAAAAAATGTGGCTTCGCACGCTGGAGGAATGGCACCCAAATCTCCATCGCTTGCAACAAGGTATGTTGGATGACTGTTCCATATTTTCTTTCCATCCTTCCAAGGAGGATGTGGTGTCACCGCTGAAGATGGTGTGGATGTGATGTCTATTTTTTATGGGCGGAGATTTGTGGGACCTATAACTAAGACTCCATTATGTGTTTAAGAAAGGAGCTTTATACGATTGATGTTATGAAGTCAAGAGCATGGCCGTTAACGAGTTTGACCTTCAAGAGTAGCCGAGGAAGAGAAGTTGCGGTTGGGTTGTTGCATTGCAGCCCCGTCCATCTTGTGATCGACTGCGGGAGCTTAATCAGGCACGATATTCTCTATACCATTAATTCTTATGCTGTTATTTAATTGAATCATTAAATAACTCTTCTCTTCATATAAATGACTCGTGTGATGGTATGCTATTTGGTTTCCACTTTCCTGGCTCGTTTGTATTTGTTTTGGCATTAGAAATGATTGCGTTGGTTGAAGCCTTTATATTGTTTTCTGGGTTTTAATAAATATTATTTGGGGGAACTTTGTTCTTAAGACTAATAAAACAAAAGAGGTGGGGGTCCTGTAATGAACACCCCCTAGTTCCTTATGTTGGTCTCACGATTTGAATGTTTTATCAAACATTGTTGTTGGACTCAACCTTATAGTTCTTGTTTTGTTCTTATTCTTGTTTCGGTTCGAGATCTGTAGTCCTGGGTTATGTCGGGTATTTGCGAATTAGGGATTGAGTATCGCGAGTGCATTGTGTGTATAGGTGAATGATGCTATTCCCTGCCTCTATCCTTTTCTTTCAATTGTTTTAGGTTCTAGTAACCCTTCCCAGCTTGGCTTGGTGTGTGCTTAGCTTGACCGACTTTTGAATTAAGCCAAGTTGATATTTACTTTCAACTAGGTTAGTTGCTTTTGTTATTTTGTTTGGAATCGCTCAAGAAATACTTTTATTCTTCGAGTGTCATGTTTGATTTTCATAATCGATATCAATTCATGTTCACCGCTTGGAGATTGTTGTCTTTGGAATCACCTTCTCTCCTTCGTGATCGTTGTATGTTTTGAGGAATGTAGATGAACCTATGGAATGTTTTCTTTTGATACTCACATTTCTTTTGGATAGCTTAAAATGTCGAGGAAATACTCTTTCTTACCTTGATTTTTGTTTCACACATGTTGGAGGATACGAGAGCTACTTGATCATTAGTGAGGAAGTTTTCAAATCTTAAAATTGGGATGTTGGTTTTATGCGTAAGAAATTACTCTACATTTTGCTCCGTAAAGATGCTTAAATATCATTTTCCCGTGACTTAGAGTTTGGTGTGTTTGGAAACTCATTGGTTGACTGGTTTTTGTGATGATCGCTTGTGATACGACCTCCTCACTTCTGTCATTGTAGTAGAATGGTTATGTGTTGACCAAAAAGGTTAAAGTTGACTTGTTGTTGACGATAGATCCTTTGGAAGCTATGTATCCTGTGTTGTGTTCTTGTGAATGATTGAGTAACCCTCCTGTAAGATTTATAATGGTTATGTTTGGTCTTGTCAAAGTTTGTCCTTTTTCTTAAGACATTCTCTTGATTAGAAGAAAGTTTAATAGAAGGATTGTTAGGATAGGACGTGGCCCATACGGGGTCATTTGTGCGTCTCATCCCTTTTCTTTCCAATTTATTTATTCTGTGCTGACATAAAATTAACTGTTATAGGCACATCATCTTAATATTAATAAGTCATGTTGGTTTAGATATTCTCATGTCGATTGATTGTTTGGGATCTTCCAATGACATAGTGAATCCTTGGCTTGGTGAACTAACTTAAACAAATAGGACAGATCACGTTTGAAATTAATTCTCTTCTGTAATTGTTTTTGTTTCAAATGTTATCTTGTAAAATGACGATCATTATTTTGATATGGGTGAAATTCACTATGATGTTTATTAACCGCTCCTATGAGAAAATGATAATTAAATAGAGTTAGTGCCGCCCTTTTATTTAGACATTTTATGCTTTTGGATAGCTCTTTAATTGCTCTTTGTTTAGACTCTTGATTTTTGTTTTCTTCTTCAACGGTGCTTTTCTTCCTTGAAACAATTAGATAACAACATATTGTTTTAATGTTATAGCTTTTATCGTGCTCGGCTTCTTGCGAATCGACATGTGCTAACAAATGTGCAGGAGGATTTCCCGAGTAGAAAAGAAAAAAAAGAGAGAGAAAAAGAAACACGTGTAGAAAGTGGATTCCATCCTTCTTAGGAACTCATTGTCAGACGAATGTTTTCCTTGCTTTAAAACGTTGGTATGGAAATTGTGAAGACTATATAGAAGGCATTGTGTTATAATTTTGTATTGTTCTCATGTAGGTTGTTGTTATCGCTTGAAAGTCAATTTGAGAAATATTATCACAATAAGATTAAATGAACTTGTTTTGACATGCGTATCCTTTGTTGAATTTTCACTTTTCATAATATGATTTATCTTGGAATTGTCAAACCTAAATATAATTACCTAAACTTGAATCATCTTGCATCGCTCTAGTTACCTTGGTCTTGTGTCATTTGGTAGAGGACTATGTTTTGAACCTAGCAAAAAAAAACAAGAGAAACAAATATACCTTGTGATCCCGCATAAACTAATCAACAATCTCTTATCAGGTGAGTCCTTAGAACGGTCTTAAGGTGAAATCAATGATTAAATTCTTGGAAGATAACAAGATTACAATAAATAGAAGGAACTTGCCTAAGAAACTCTTCGATCTGTCTTACCCATTGAAAATGTAAACAGTATACTTATTTCTATCTCTTCAAGTGAAGCCCAAGTGAAACCTTTAATTTTTCTGATTAGACTCTTGACCCCAATGAAATCTTATTAACAACTAATAAGATCTTAATGATGAATCCAAGAGTTAGACAGTCATGTACTGGAATAAAATAAAATAAAATAAAATTGACCGCTTGAAAAGGTAAAACATATATGTTCAAAAGCACAACGTCGAAAACAGATTGATAAAGTTAAGAGCCTTGAGAAATTAACTGCCTCCTCACAAATGAATAAGTTAATCAAGTAAATGAAGTAACCTCTTGCTATTCTATAATTGGTTTACACTGTATATTAACATTATCAAGGTAGGGGAAAATTCTTCAAAGGAGACATGACTTTCAGATTCTCCTATCGTGATTCCTCTGCGAAAAGTAAAGAATGTAAAAACACTTACAGCTAAAACATGAATCTAAAGAAACCTTCTGTGGGAAGACCTTGTTGTAAGACTGCATACTTTAGATGAACCATTGTGTCCTTAGTGTGTGCCTCATGTCTATCTGTAACTAGTGTGGGTCCGTGTTGTGGAAAGCATGTCTTTGGTTGGTTGTATTCCCTAGAGAACTTGTGTAGTGTCGTATTATCTTCAAGCAAGTCAAAAAAAAAATGTTATCCTGTATTTCATTGTGTTGTCCTTGTGTTGGTATTTTTTTGGGGTTACAAAAACTCTTGTCTTCTTTCTCAATTAAAGAAGAACAACATGAAGCTCCACCATTTTTCATTTTGACACAAAAGAATCATGGGAAAGGAAACACTCTTTACTAACCCAAGACATCCAATGAAAAGGAGAAGGCACCCTCTTCATTAGCCTCAGAGCCCCAAACATAATGCAATAAGAGATGTTTTCCAACACATGGAAATAACAGATTCAACAACACACACAGAAAAAATTTCACATTTAAAACATAGTCCAAAGCAAAACTATAGTTTACAACCATAGAATAAAGACAACAAACAACACTCAGGGATTCATCATATAAGCCAAAGGAGTAAGAAACTATGGGGGATGATGATTATGCCTCCGAAGGGGAAATTGGGTATCACCACCGAGATCAAACCGCTAAAATATAACAATTCAAATCCCGACATGCCCTTATGCCTCCCCAAGTACCCCTTATTCCTCACATTTCCTTATACCTCCCCAACCACTTATGACACCCAATAACTAGTACAAAAATGCAAGCTATTTGTATGCAAGTGGAACCCAAATCCCAACTCCCTCCACACTTATACCTCCCCAAAACACTTATGCCTCCCACAAAATACCCCATAGTCTTCTCCTACACCATCCCTAGGCAGTCTACCCAACCAGCCATCAAGAAAACAAACAAACAACCATTCACACATTCATAAAAAGGAAAGAAGAGTATTTCAAGAGCTAAGCTCTTACCTCTCCATGATGGAGTTGTTCCAAGTTCCAAACAACAAGCTATTCCAATGCAAGCAACCCAAAATATCAACAAAGCACAAGCATTCAACAACCTTCAACTTCTCCAAAACAAGAGCTCCAACAACAAAGGAAAATTCACCCCCAAAAATGAAGTATGCAAAAGTGAAGCAACCCAAAAACAAGCCAAGGAAATTCAAATTTATAGAAGAGGGAAGAGAAGAGGATGAGGTGGATCCATGTAGGATGCCACTTCACACCTCCTCAATTCCAACACCAAAGTCAACTTCATTCTCCAATGCATAATAAATAGGTGGGTGAATAATATGATAGTTTTACTTACACACTCAAATCAAGCCCACACCCCATAAGGACTGAAATTAAAACATGTAAGAAAAGTGCAATTAAAACATTCAACTTGACTTACAAAAATGCATAATGAAAGTCTAAATTTAACCCTCCAACCATAGGTATGGTTGGTAAATAAATTTAAGAGGCATGGGACAAGTCGAACTTGTCCCACAAGCCTCCAAAATCAGCCTCCAAGGACAAATTCGAATTTCAAAAGAAGGTGGAGTGTTTCATACTCCAAAATTTACTTACATATCTCTTACACATTACTTACACATATCTTACAACATTTATTAGAAGAGTAAAAAATTCCAATAATTACTTTCTTATGACCCAATTTGATTAATTTATTTTAACAATATGATTACTCACATTATATACCACAATTTAATTAAATAATGAAAAGGGATAAGCACATCACTTATAAAACACATACAACATTAACAAAGGACCAAATAAAAGAAAAACATAAATCCCTTGGTCACATTCGAAGGTGATCCCCATGGGAATCCCTAACATAAAATAAATACACGAAAAATAAAAGTTGCCATGGTGACCTTGTTGGATTCATACGGAAATCCAATGTGGATGGTTTCCAATCCCCGATGTTTGTTGTGATATTTTTAACCTGCAAAATACAAATACCTCCTTCGGCCTCATGGCCATATCAGAACATCCAAAATACATATAAATATAATTCCAAAATCATCTATATATATGAATCACAACAACATCAAGGAAACTAACAATATCATTTGTAATTTTATCAACAACTATATGATCATCAAATTAATTCCACTTTCTAGGTCTACTCATTATATCCAATATCACATGTCTGAATAACATCCATAAATATAACCATGTCGAACAATATATCATTATCAATATATAAAAGTTTCCAATAATCATCATGCACCATATATGAATCAAAGTCAACAATAATCCATGATCTAACATCTAACATCATACTAAATCAAAACTATAACAATGTCCATAATATAGTCAGCAAGTATCAGGATCAATAACTAAAGGTGTCGAAGGGAAGTGGGCACTACAAAATGCACAATTTTCACAGCTTTTCCCCGCCACTCTGCCTTTGAAATACAAGCTTGAAACATGGCTTAATCTAGGTCTTTGATGGAGTCGCAACTCATTTATGTAATTATACCCTTTTTAACAAAAGGAAAAAAATTCCAATTTTCCTCCATCGAACCTTCCTTCCCACTTGTAAATTTTGATGTGGGCCCAAGCGAGTTGTGGGTTATTTCAAAACTTTGCTTCTTTTTTAAAAAAAGGCAAAAAACTTCAAACACCCCAGTGACCTGCCTTTCACTTATAACTTTTGAAATATTCCATGTGTTCTTCTTAGGGGTCAAAGTAAGACTTTTTCGTGCCTTCCGAGCCAAAAACTTCAAAGTTCTATGCCGATCGCCATATTTTTGAATATCAATCGGAGATGCTATTGGGGCCATGGGGCCAATTTGGTATTTTTAGAAATGTGACCAAAGTGGAGAATTTCACGAAAAGGCCCGTCGGGCCACAACCAATTAAAAATGAACACACATACACCTTCTGGGAAAAAAGAGAAGTTTTCTCCGCCTTTATAAATTTGACCGGCCAATCAAAACTCAACAAGGCCCCGGGACCAAATTGCTCTTTTTGTAAACATAGAAAAAAGTTACAAGTTATAAAAATACCCGACGCGTGCCTCATCCAATCAAAAGAGACCACATAGCTAAAGATGTTGTGATGTTGCTCGGCTTCAAATTGTAAAATGTAGGGAAATCATGATTTGTGCCTAGAATTGAATTTTTCTTTAAGGACGAGAAATTTGGAAATGATACAAGGCCCAAATGTTATCTAGGACCATGAAGAAGGATCTTCAATACCATACAAATGAAGAAAAAACTTCCCGCATCCATTTGGGGAAATAGAAAATATGACAAATCCCATAGATTGAAGAATTTCGAGGGAAAATTAGGGCACGATCAAATCAAGAACCAACATCGGCTCGACTCGGGATGGGAACTCCCAACGAGTGCCACAGAACAAATAGCATACCAAGTGCCAAAAGTAAACCATTGGGCAATGGAGTTATGAGCCAACCTTCGAGGAACTAACTAAGAAACCAAATAAAATGGCGCTAAGGACCAAAACAAACCAAAACAGAAAAAACATGAAAGTAGAACAACCAAAGACTATACACTATAGAATGGTGCGTAACTCAAATCCTATAAATCAATTAAGGAAATGTTTCAAATGCCTATCATTAACAAGAAATTTAAGCAATTCCCCATCTATGTCTTTTAAGAAGAAGGTATGTTCACTGGTTCGAATGTCAATTGAATAAGGGCCCATCCACAATGCATCAAACTTTCCATTTTTCCCTTATTGTCATGCCTTCTATCCCATAATAGCACAAGATCTCCCACATCGAAATCGCTTAGAGTCACCTTCTTATCAAAAATTCTTCAATTTCTCTCTGAATTTTACATGCCTCGATGAGATGCCCTTCTTTCTTAATCTAACTCAACTATATGATTGATGCAAGCATCATAGGGACTAACCTCTTGATCTTCCATTTGTTGAAGAAATTTAAATGGAGACAATTACATATGTAGGGCGGTAGAGCTTGAGTTCCATAAACCAACTCAAATGGTAGTTCTCCAGCAACTCGTTTAATAGTGATTTAATCAACCCAAAAATAAACTTCAATCAGCTTAATCCACTTCCTTTTGTTCAACTCCAAAGTTATTCTAATTATCTTCAAGATATTTTTTTGTTGGACTCTTCTTGTCCATTTCCTTGGGGATTATAATTAGAAGCATATCTCAAATTGATCCCATATTCATGGCACATGTCCACCTAAGGTTTATCCCGAAGCTCATGGCATTATCAACAACTACTTTAGTAGGCACTCCAAACCTACAAATAATATGATTCAAAATGACATCCATGACAATTTGGTGAGTTACTTTTAAGGTGGAGATTTTCTCCACCCACGTGGTGAAGGAATCGGTGGCTACTAAAATCCACCGATTCCTTCACCAAGTGGGTGGAGAAAATCTCCACCAGGAAGTAAATCACCAAATTGTCATGGATTTCATTCTGAATCATATTATTTGTAGGTTTGGAGTGCTCGCTAAAGTAGTTGTTGATAATGCCATGAGCTTCTGGGATCAACCTTAGGTGGACATGTGCCATGAATATGGGATCAATTTGAGATATGCTTCCAATTATAATCCCCAGGAAATGGACAAGAAGAGTCCAACAATAAAAATATGTTGAAGATAATTAGAATAACTTTGGATTTGAATAAAAGGAAGTGGATTAAGCAATTGAAATTTGTTTTTGGGTTGATTAAATCACTATTAAACGAGTTACTGGAGAACTACCATTTGAGTTGGTTTATGGAACTCAAGCTCTACTGCCCCTACATATGTAATTGTCTCCATTTAAATTTCTTCAACAAATGGAAGATCAAGAGGTTAGTCCCTATGATGCTTGCATCAATCATATAGTTAAGTTAGATTAAGAAAGAAGGGCATCCCATCAGAGCCATGTAAAATTCAGAGAGAAATTGAAGAATTTTTTTGATAAGAAGGTGACTCTAAGAGATTTCAGGTGTGGAGATCTTGTGCTATTATGGGATAGAAGGCATGACAATAAGGGAAAAAATGGAAAGTTTGATGCATTGTGGATGGGCCCTTGTTCAATTGACATTCGAATTGGTGAACATACCTTCTTCTTAAAAGACATAGATGGGGAATTGCTTAAATTTCCTATTAATGATAGGAATTTTAAACATTTCCTTAATTGATTTATAGGATTTGAGTTAGGCACCATTCTATAGTGTATAGTCTTTTGGTTGTTCTACTTTCATGTTTTTCTGTTTTGGTTTGTTTTGGTCCTTAGCGCCATTTTATTTGGTTTCTTAGTTAGTTCCTCGAAGGTTGGCTCATAACTCCATTGCCCAACGGTTTATTTTTGGCACTTGGTATGCTATTTTTTCTTGTGGCACTCTCGCTGGGAGATCCCATCCCCGAGTCGGAGCCGATGTTGGTTCTTGATTTGATCGTGCCCTAATTTTCCCTCGAAATTCTTCAATCTACGGGATTTGTCATATTTTCTATTTCCCCAAATGGATGCGGGAAAGTTTTTATTCATTTGTATGGTATTGAAGATCCTTCTTCATGGTCCTAGATAACATTTGGGCCTTATATCATTTCCAAATTCTCTGTCCTTAAAGAAAAATTCAATTCTAGGGGCAAATCATGATTTCCCTACATTTTACAATTTGAAGCCGAGCAACATCACAACATCATCTTTGAGCTACGTGGTCTCTTTTGATTGAATGAGGCACGTCGGGTATTTTTTATAACTTGTAATTTTTTTATGTTTACAAAAAGAGCAATTTGTTCCTGGGCCTTGTTGAGTTTTGATTGGCAAATCAAATTTATAAAGGCGAGAAAACTTCTTTTTTCCCGAAGGTGTATGTGTGTTCATTTTTAATTGGTTGTGGCTTTGACGGGCCTTTACAGGTGAAATTCTTCACTTTGGTAACATTTCTAAAAATACCAAATTGGCCCTATGGCCCCAATAGCATCTGATTGATATTCAAAAATATGGCGATCGGCATAGAACATTGAAGTTTTTGGCTCGAAGGCATGGAAAAGTCTTACTTTGACCCCTAAGAAGAACACATGGAATATTTCAAAAGTTATAAGTGAAAGGCGGGTCATTGGGGTGTTTTGAAGTTTTTGCCTTTTTTAAAAAAAAAGAAGCAAAGTTATGAAATAACCCACAACTCTGGGGCCCACATCAAAAGTTACAAGTGGGAAGGTGGTTCGATGGAGGAAAATTGGAATTTTTCCTTTTTGTTAAAAAGGGTAAAATTACATAAATGAGTTGCGACTCCATCAAAGACCTAGATTAAGCCATGTGTCGAGCTTGTATTTCAAAGGCGGAGGGGCAGGGAAAAATGTGAAAATTGTGCATTTTGTAGTGCCCACTTCCCTCCGACACCTTTTGTTATTGTTCACGATCTTGGTGACTATATTATGGACATTGTTACAGATTTTGAGTTAGTATGATGCTAGATGTTAGATCATGGATTATTATTGACTTTGATTCATATATGGTGCATCATGATTATTCGAAAATTTATATATTTATAATGATATATTGTTCGGCATGGTTACATTTATGGATGTTATTCATGATGTGATATTTGATATAATGAGTAGACCTAGAAAGTGGAATTAATTTGATGATCATATAGTTGTTGATAAAATTACAAATGATATTGTTAGTTTCCTTGATGTTGTTGTGATTCATATATGTAGATGATTCTGAATTATATTTATATGTATTTTGGATGTTCGATATGGCTATGAGGCCAGAGGAGGTATTTGTATTTTTCAGTTAAAAATATCACAACAAACATCGGGGATTGAGACCATCCACATTGGATTTCCGTATGAATCCAACAAGGTCACCATGGCAACTTTTATTTTTCTCGTGTATTTATTTTATGTTAGGGATTCCCATGGGGGGATCACCTTCGAATGTGACCAAGGGACTTTATGTTTTTATTTTATTTGGTCCTTTGTTAATGTTGTATGTGTTTTATAAGTGATGTGCTTTCCCTTTTCATTATTTAATTAAATTGTGGTATATAATGTGAGTAATCATATTGTTAAAATAAATTAATCAAATTGGGTCATAAGAAAGTAATTATTGGAGTTGTTGACTCTTGTATTAAATGTTGTAAGATATGTGTAAGTAATGTGTAAGAGATATGTAAGTAAATTTTGGAGTATGAAACACTCCACCTTCTTTTGAAATTCGAATTTGTCCTTCGAGGCTGATTTTGGAGGCTTGTGGGACAAGTCAGACTTGTCCCATGCCTCTTAAATTTATTTATCAGCCATACCTTTGGTTGGAGGGTTAAATTTAGACTTTCATTATGCATTTTTATAAGTCAAGTTGAATGTTTTAATTGCACTTTTCTTACATGTTTTAATTTCAGTCCTTATGGGGTATGGTCTTGATTGGAGTGTGTAAGTAAAAGTATCATATTATTGACCCACCTATTTATCATGCATTGGAGAATGAAGTTGATTTTGGTGTTGGAATTGAGGAGGTGTGAAGTGGAATCCTACATGGATCCACCTCATCCTCTTCTCTTCCCTCTTCTATAAATTTGAATTTCCTTGGCTTGTTTTTGGGTTGCTTCACTTTTGCATACTTCATTTTTGGGGGTGAATTCTTTTGTTGTTGGAGCTCTTGTTTTGGAGAAGTTGAAGGTTGTTGAATGCTTGTGCTTTGTTGATATTTTGGGCTACTTGCATTGGAATAGCTTGTTGTTTGGAACTTGGAACAACTCCATCATGGAGAGGTAAGAGCTTAGCTCTTGGAAATACTCTTCTTTCCTTTTTATGAATGTGTGAATGGTTGTTTGTTTGTTTGCTTGATGGCTGGTTGGGTAGACTGCCTAGGGATGGTGTAGGAGAAGACTATGGGGTATTTTGTGGGAGGCATAAGTGTTTTGGGGAGGTATAAGTGTGGAGGGAGTTGGGATTTGGGTTCCACCTTGCATACAAATAGCTTGCATTTCTGTACTCGTTATTGGGTGTCATAAGTGGTTGGGGAGGTATAAGGAAATGTGAGGAATAAGGGATACTTGGGGGAGGCATAAGGGCATGTCAGGATTTGAATTGTTATATTTTAGTAGTTTGATCTCAGGTGGTGATACCCAATTTCCCCTTGGGAGGCATAAACATCATCCCCATATAGTTTCTTACTCCTTTGGCTTATATGATGAATCCTGAGTGTTGTTTGCTATCTTTATTCTATGGTTGTAAACTATAGTTTTTCTTTGGACTATGTTTTAAATGTGAAATTTTCTTGTGTGTTGTTGAATCCTGTTATTGCCATGTGTTGGAAAACATCTCTTATTGCATTATGTTTGGGGCTCGGAGGCTAATGAAGAGGGCGGCTTCTCCTTTTCATTGGATTTCTTGGGTTAGTAAAGAGTGTTGCCTTTCCCATGATTTTTTGTGCTCAAAATGGAAAATGGTGGAGCTTCATGTTGTTCTTCTTTAACGAGAAAGAAGACAGAGTTTTAGTAGTCCTTTGTGAGAACTCTTTTTGTAAACCTTTTGCCCACTTAAGTGAATGACTTGTAATATTATTTATAATGGATAGTTATTCTAGTTTGGAAATGAAATCCTATGTTTAAATGAGAAAGAGATATGCCTTTGAAATATGTCCCGTGTATAGAAACGTGAAAGTGCATTTGAATGAAAGGAAAAGAGAAAAAATTGTAATTTCTAAAGTTGTATTTGGTCAATATAAATAGATGTTATATCCCTTTCCACAAATGGAGTTACTGCTGTTCAAAATCTATGTTGAAATATGTTGACTAATTTATGTTTGAAAAAAATAAATACGTATGAAGAATATACATTACTTTGTTTTGTTGAAATGCATGATTTAAAAAATAGAATCTGTATTCTTGTTTCTAATTTTTTATTGAAGGAAAGATAACTATCTAAAACTAGCATCGAATGAGCTAAATGTTTTTATAGTAAGGAAAAGAAATAGATTAATCTTTGTTTTTGAAATGTATAAACTTCATTTTTATTTCACTGTAAACTTTGCAAATTTTTATTAAAAGATGTGAAACAACCCCGTAAAACTATGAAAAACATTTGAAACACTAATACAATCTAAGGAAGATCAAAATAGTTCCAAACAAACCAAATCTCTTAAGAAAAATTTATAACAAAAAAAACATCCTTCAAAATTGGGCATGGTCAAATTTACAGTTGTTTTTTTTGTCGATTTCAAAATTTTATATTAACAATTAATCCATCGTTTAACCTATGTAATTCATTCTAAATTCTTCCAAGTGCGAGACCTCCATGTCTGTTTGACATGTTAAAGGAAAGAGAATGGTAGATTTGAGAAAATTTTGTAAGTTAAAAAGTTCAGTTCATCTTTTAAAATCTTGTAGAACGTTTTCTTAAAAATGACCCTTCAAAGTTCCTCAAAATTAAAATTTTGAGATTCCTGTGCAAAGAGGACTTTGAGATATTTCTAAAAAGTCCTAATTTTCCAAAAACGAGTTCTCAATCCAAAGTTATGGCCTTCTGAAGTTTTTACTTCATTTCAGGCTCAAAAATAATCTAACTATCAAATTTAAATTATTAAAATATTCGCTAGCAGACCCACGGGTTAAAACATGCCTTTTCTCGCTTTTTTCCCAAAGGGCACAGAAATCATAAAGTTCCCCTCCGCCTCACCGACCCGAACCTTCTTTCCTTGAAAATAATTTTCTAAGTCCAAAAGTTCTTTTGGAAAAAAATTCTCTGCAGCCACATCCCCACCAATCATTAACTGACACGTGTCTCTGCGACGCATTGGCGAGGTGTAGAGTGTCTGGAAGCTTTACACTTCAAACAAAACTTTTCTCAAATTTCCCCACCCACCAATGCGCATCCATGAACATCGACACGTGGCGTCATGAGGCACCAATGAAGGTGTGGATGGTTTTAATTCCTTGCACCTTCTTAATCCTTAAGGAAAAAATGCCTATTTGTCCCCGCTAACTTTGCTTCCCCATGCTTTGGCTTAGAATGTGCCACATGGACTCACGACGTCTTGGGGGTAAGGTTAATTATATTAAATTTAATCGATTATTAAATTTTCACCAAAATGAAATTTCAAATATACTTGGTTAATTATACTCACTAATTGTAATGTGGTATTTTATATGTTGTTCCAATGGAAAACCTTATCTTCTTAACATGATTGACCTTGATGTACTTCCTTGTGTCAACTGTTGCTTCGAGGCTTGTTTGTAGTCTCACCTTAAATAAAAAAATCTATAATTTTTCTAACTAACCTAGGTTTTTCTTGGGTCTCGAGTGGGAGTTTTAGATGGGCGTTACAAATTTTCTCCAAAAGTCATAAAATGCAAAAGGAAACCCTAGGCCCACTTTGAATCAGATTTTTCCATGTGGATGACTCTAATATAAAGTTGAGAAAGGGCATAATCAACGGTTGTTGTGCTTTGTAGAATAAAGGAATGTAAAGGCTGATATTTTTGAAGTTGGAATAGCTTGAGCACTTGCAAAAAAGTGAATTACTAGAGAAGTTGGATGCAGATAAAAGTTACAGAGGAAAGAATGGGAAAAGGATGAAATGATGGAGGTTGCAGGCACAAAGGATGAAAAACATGTTGCCAGAGGAGATGACTGGGTGCCCCAGTTAACAATGATGGAAATATTTGCAATGATTCACCTTTTTGAACAACTAGTAACTTTTTTTGTAATTCTATTAAACGTCATTTTCTGGAAATCATGATAAAAACATGTAACAAATAAAGGTTCCTCGAATATTAATTTCTTGGGGGGAAAGCTTGGATGTAAATTAAGTGTTATAAAAAGCATGTTTTAGTCATGTAAATGGTTGGAGGGGTTTGAATTCTTATGAGAAAATTTGAGAAATCCCATCTTCCGAGATTCCACCGAGAAACCTATTAATCTCTTATGTTTTAGATTTTATCATGTTAAGTTGGTTGCAAGTGTACATCCAATGAAAAGCTCTGAGATTGTTCAACAAACCTTCCCTTGCTGATGAATCTAATCAACTTCAAATTAATCTATGTTAATCTTGGGAAAATTTGTGTCTACTTTATTTCAGAATGTATGCAAGTATTTTTTCTTGTTCCTATTGCAAGCTTGTGCTAAAATCCCTCTGAATAACATAGGATATTGTCCTTGTGATAGTTTAGTTGAATTTGTAATTTCATTACGACAAGATGCTTCATACTATAATGAGATATACAATTTAAAATCACTTTACTATCATTTTTTTGATAAATATTATCTCGTAATCCTTTGAGTGTATCTTAGGTGTGAGCAACAGGGGTCTTTAATGTTTAATTTAGTATTTAGCTCGAGCCTTCATGTTAAATTCTTAGAGATTGTGTTAAACCGTGTAAATATTGGCCTCCATTGATGTACACCTTTTGGTTAAAGGAATATTTTATATATTCTCAAGCATTCTATCATTTATTTTTCCAATTGTTGTGAAGGTGTTATCCAAAATTCACCCCTCAAGGTAATTTTGATAACATGCATCAAATTCTCAAGTCCTAGGTAAATTGTATTGATTCAGGGCAAAAAGTCATGTTTCTAGGGTCCCCTCATATTTTGTAACTCCCCTATCCAAGAAGAAGAGAGCAAGTTCTGAGGAAATGTGAAAAAATTGCAAAATAAGCTCGGCCCAGAAAAAATCATGAAAAATGGCTAAGTCCTCGTCAAAACAGTTTGGGACGTGCGGGACAAAAGTACGCGAACCGGTGAACCGACCGAAATGAGCCAAGGCGGCCAGCTTGATTTGGGGCGCTTGCGGGACAAAAGTACGCGGCCCAGGGCGAACAGGGAACTTCAGCATTGGGAAATTTAGGACAAAGGGATGCGTGGGACACGAAAAGCTGAAGCGGCTGAAGGAGAAGGAGAAAAGTCAACATTTGACCCGTGGAACTTTAAACAACCATAACTTTTGACTCCGAGCTCCGATTTTCACAAAATTGGACTTTTTGGAACGAGCACGACGTCCTCTAATCCACATAGATATAATTGGATTTATTATTTTTAATGAGGGAAGATATATTTAAATAAGAGAAACATATTTGGCTCCAGTCAATCAATGCTCATTCCCGTCAAATGACAGAAAACGCCTGCCAGGACCCAAAATAGCTGCCCGCACTCAGAAGGCCATAACTTTTGCATCTCTCAACGAAATCGCACAAAATTGGTACTGTTGGAATCTTGGTTCTGAGCCTGATGCACAACAATCAAGAAATTCTGGATTTGATGAGAAATTGATTGAGTTTTTAAGAAAACATGGACGGGTTCGAAGCAGTGTGTTTTATTTGGTAGTTGGGAGCGCAATTAAGAGGCATGGTCGTCATTCTTTCTCTCGCTTAAGACACATGGGATAGTATGGGGATCCTTTTTCAAGTAATGGACAACCTTTTCACTCAATTTAATGCCTCTTATAGGTGGTTGAAGGACAGATTTCGGGATTTCCATTTTCCCTTCTCTTTTCCTTCTCATTTTTCTATAAATTGGAGTGTTGGGCTCATTGTAAGGAGGGGAGTTTTGGGTAACAAAGCTCTGTCAAAATTGCTTTGTGAAGCCAGTGTGTTGTAGGCCCTTGTAGTGGACTCCTTGCATGGTGATCCAGGCCCTTATCTTGTAATAGACTGAATTGTGCATACCAGGAAGCAATAAAATACAAGTTTGTGGATGTATCTTCCCCTGCTGTGTTTTCTTGCATTCTTCTTACCCCTTCGATATTTCTATAAGAATATTGTGTCTATTTAGTATTTCCTTGCAGGGATTCATTATCATTGTGTATGCTTTGAATATTATTGTGAATGCATTTTGCTAGATTATGGTGAACTATCATCACCTCTTCTAGTGTGCACTTTGCCTCTGTATTTCACACATTTGGAGACTACTCTCCCACCCTCATTTTCTGGTGTATCACCACTTTAGTGTAGGCTTTCATTTTATGCATTCTCTCTCCCTGGTCCCTTGGAAATTTAGATTAGAAACAGCTTAGCTTATCCTGCATTAGAGTAGATTGTGGCAGGTAGTTTAGGAGCAAGAACCGGCTTTCTCGGAGGTCTATCTCAGGTAGCAAGTCCCACAACTTGGAGATAGTACCCATGTTATCCAATCACACCGTGAGTTCAAGTATATCTCCAAGGGTGCTGTGATTCGGTGATAATATACACTTCTTCTTATAGATCACCATTTAGAAAAGCACTCTTGACACCCATCTGCGATGTTTCCATCCATTTTGTGCTTTGCACAAGTACACATAAAACTCTGATGGTTTTGATCTTCGCAGTGGGTGCAAAGGTCTCATCATAGTCAATTCCTTCTTGCTGAGCATAACCCTTTGCAACAAATCGTGCTTTGTGTTTGTCGATTGAACCATCTGCCTTTATATTTTGTTTTGAAAATCCATTTGCAGCCAATGGATTTCTTACCTGGAGGCAGATCGACAAGTTCCCATGTCTGATTCTGAATCAGGGAATCATATTCAACATCCATAGCTTGTTTCCACTATGGTTGGTCTAATGCCTCACGAACAGTGTCAGGTTCGGTGCTCTCAACAACTGAACTCATGAGTGCAAAATTTACCTCATGTCTAGCTTGACTTCGTGTTCTAACTCCCGTAGAAGTACCAGGAAGTGAGTTCAGGTGTGCATCCCTGATAGTACTGGACCCATTTTAGACGTTGGTCTTTGCTGATGTGAAGATGTGTTTTCCAATGTGCCAAGATCAACGAACAAGTCTCCACTCAGCTCTTCTTCTCTCTGAGAAGAATCATCTTGCTCATCATCTGGATGTGTGAGCAATCTATGTGACGAGGTTGGTACTGGATCTCCATTGTGTGGCAGGGAGTCAAAGGATGACTCATCACATACCACATCTCAACTCTCGTAGATCTTCTTCGTCTCAGGATCCATGAGACGATATGCCTTTGAGGTAGTACTATACCCCAAGAAAAGACATGGCAGTGTCTTTGGATCGATCTTTTCCTTCTCTTATCTCGGAACATGCATATATGCGGTCAACCAAAAACTCTCAAATGATGAATAGAAGGTTTACGACTAGTCCATACCTCTTCCGGTGTCTTGTTAAGATCTTCGTGGGTGCTCGGTTGAGTAGATACACTACTTTCTGGACTACTTCTGCCCAAAATTGATCCTCCAACTTGGCGGTCGAGAGCATACAACGAGCCATCTCCATGACGGTCTGTTGTGTGGCGCTCGGAAATCCCGTTCTGTTGGGGCGTGTAGGGTGCGATCAAATGTTTCGAATGCCATCTTTGCTTCAAGTATGCTAAGAACTTCTTTGACACAAATTCCCCCCCTCGATCTGAGCGGAGGAGGAGAAGAGGCTTCCCAGACTGCCTGGTGGCTTGCTGGTAGAAGGTTTGGAAATTTGCAAGTGCCTCACTCTTCTTTCGAAGGAAATATACCCACATTTTCCGTGAGTAATCATCAATGATGAGCTAAAAGTACACAAAACCTTGAAAGCTAGCTGGTAGGGGTCCGCATAGATCGGTGTGAACGACCTAAAGATGCTCTGTAGAATGATAAGATCTTTGTTTGAATGGATCTCTATGTTGTTTTCCCATGAAGACATCCTGAGCAAACAGGTAAGGAATGGGAGAGTGGAGGAAGCCCTCTTACCATTTCCTTTGCACTGAGCTGATGCAGAGCCCCGACAGAAAGATGACCATATCGAAAGTGCCAAAGTGCAGTGGACTCCGCCATTGATGCAGAGAGAGCAACACTAGATGAAGTGACCACATCCAGTGCAAATAGACGGCCCTTCAGAAATGCTTGAGCAATGACTGACTCTCCCTGGGAAATGATGCAGGACTTGACCCCTTTCTCAACAAAGAATTCAACCTACATTCGATGGTTAAGAAGTTGACTTATAGACAAAATATTTGAAGTCAAACCTGGAACATATAGCACCTTTGTGAGTGTACATCTTCGTGTTCCAAGAGGAATGATGACATCACCAATCCCTGCTGCAATATACTCTTGATTGTCTGCAATGGTGATCCGATCTCCAGTGGGCTGGTCACTCAGAGTATGGAACAACTTCTTGTTGCCAGTCATGTGTTTGTTGGCACCTGAATCAATCAACTAGACATCTTCTGATGGCTGTGAAGTCTGTGAGACTAGAACAATGTCAGAATGAGTCGTATCTGGTACCTCTTCATCGGAGGTGGCATCTTGCTGAGCAGCAATGTGGCCCTTCTGCCTCTGATTACGAGCATGCCATCGGGATTTCTTGGAATATCCTCGGCCAGAAGTGCTCTCTTCGCCAGAATTTCCATACTTGCGACCGTTGTAATAATAGTTCGCAGTCATGTGCGTATCCGTGGAGCAAATGTGGCACCACCGATCCGCCTTGTGATTATGTTGCTTACATGGCCGGGGGTAGATTTCCTTTCTTTCCCTTTCCGAGGCTTATGTTTTTGCCTCGTGATGAGAGCCTTGTCTTTGAAGGCTTCTTGTACATTTTGCATGGCTTCTTCCTACTGGAGATAATTCACCAGGGTTACAAAACTCACCTCCTGTTGAGTGATTGTCAACATGGTGATCAATGTCCGAAACCGGAAAGAAGAGCTCGCAGGGTGAGTGGGACTAGCAACTTGTCGTCCACTGGTTCATCGAGTGTAGAGAGTTCTGCACGTAACTCAGCTACACACCGCAAGAAGGCTTCTACTGAATTTCCATCATGCATACTCATCGTATGAAGCTTTGTCTGAAGTTGTAACTTTGTCATCAGATTCTTAGCTTCGTAGATGGTACACAATGCGCTCCATGCCTGAGAAGAAGCGGTTGCTTCCCGAATGTATGGCTGCACCTCATCAGAAAGACTCAAGGTGATGAGCATTAGCGCTTTCGCATCAGCCTTTTCATATTTTTCCAACAGATCATCATCTTTGTGGAGGGCATCTTTGCCAGAGACAATCCCCAAAGATCTTCGAATTGAAGAATCGTCCGCATTTTGGTTTTCCATGCGGTGAAATTTGGCCCTTTCAAGAGTTGGGCATCGGATAGCAATATTTTTGGAGCAGACATTTTCAAAAACTCAAAAATGTATTTTATTTATTTATTTTCAAAAATGGCTACAATGCTTACTGAAGGAATTTGTCCCGAAGATGGGCTCTATAGGCTCATGTAGTGAGACGCCGATTCTCCTATGGGCGTTCTATTTCACGTTCATCATCTGCATCATAACCACGTTCAAGTTCTACACGAATCCACCGTGCTTGACATCGAACGTCGAACCAAAAATATTCCAACAGTCCTTGGTGCACAATCTCGTCAAAGAGAATGTTCCCAGTGTTGTGTAGCTCATTGACCAAGGCAAAGAACAGCCCAGTGGTGTCTTCGTTGTCATTCAATGCCCAAATATTTGGTGCATTGCTCGCGGTGCTTTGTGCATCGAAAATTTGCAACATACGCGCACACACTGTTTTGAAATTTGTAGGCTTTCTTCACTTGCACAATTTTAATGGAGCAAAGAAGAACAAAACAGTCACTGAGGGCTCCTTGAGGGCTCCTACCACGCACAGTTTTTCTCTTCTTCTTGTCTTCCACTCTGCAAATGATGGCAATGGCTAGAAATGGCACTTTGGCTTTAGACAAAATGTCTCCTTTCATGCTTCAAATGCGCACTTCAAAGAACAATTCCATAGACCACGCACTGGTTGACACACTCTCCTCCTTCCATGCAGGCAGAGGATGCACCAACAAAGAACTCCACGCACAGGTTCACTGGTTTGCAAAAATATCACGTTCTTGCTGCTCCTCCATGCTAATCCACATAGGTCAAAGCGTGCACAGCCAAAATGGACACTTCCACACACAGCACAGACCTGATCATTCAAAACACCAAAATGGACACTTCCATGCACAGCCACACCAAAACGGATGCAACCATGCACAACACGCAATCAAAACGCGGACGATTCCATGCACAAAGCACACCAAAACAAACGATTCCACGCACAAAGACGCAAACTCACTCCGATACCAATGATAGAGCACCCAATATAATGTATATATTGCTATATCAAATGATATAGAGCTCACGCCTTTATATAGCTTTGAGAGGGAGGCAATGTTGTGAAAGAAATGGTTATATAATTGTTCTTTAACAAGCAATAACAAACAGAGATCTTATCATTCTATAGAGCATCTTCAGGTCGTTTACACCGATCTGTGCAGACCCTTGCTAGCTAGCTTCCAAGGTTTTGCATACTTTCAGCTCATCATTGATGATTACTCACGGAAAATGTGGGTATATTTCCTTCGGAAGAAGAGTGAGGCACTTGCAAATTTCCAGACCTTCTACCAGCAAGCCACCAGGCAGTCTGGGAAGCCTCTTCTTCTCCTCCGCTCAGATCGAGGGGGGGAATTTGTGTCAAATAAGTTCTTAGCATACCTGAAGCAGCATGGCATTTAGCAACATTTGGCTGACTGCCCTACACACCCCAACAGGCGGGATTTTTCGAGTGCCACAACAGGGTTTCATGGAGATGGCTCGTTGTATGCTCTCGAACGCCAAGTTGGAGGATCCGTTTTGGGTAGAAGCAGTCCAGACGGAAGTGTATCTACTCAACCGGGCACCCACGAAGATCATGCAGAACAAGACACCGGAAGAGGTATGGACTGGTCGTAAACCTTCTATTCATCATTTGAGAGTTTTTGGTTGTCTTGCATATATGCATGTTCCGAGATAAGAGAAAGGAAGAAGATCGATCCAAAGACATTGCCATGTCTTTTCTTGGGGTATAGTACTACCTCAAAGGCATATCATATCATGGATCCTAAGATGAAGAAGATCTACGAGAGTCGAGATGTGGTATGTGATGATTCATCCTTTGACTCCCCGCCACACAATGCGAGATCCAGATGCCGACCTTGTCACATAGATTGCTCACACATCCAGGATGATGAGCAAGATGATTCTTCTCGAGAGAGAAGAAGAGCTGAGTGGAGACTTGTTCATTGATCTTGGCACACTTTGGTAAACACATCTTCACATCAAAACACCAATGTCGAAATGGGTCCAGAGTACTATCGGATGCACACACGAACTCACTTCCCGGTACTTCTACGGGAGTTAGAACAGAAGTCAAGCTAGACATGATGTAAATTTTGCACTCATGAGTTCGATTGTTGAGATCACCGAACGACACTTTGTCGTGAGGCATTAGACCAACCACAGTGGAAACAGGCTATGGATGCTGAATATGATTCCCTAATTCAGAATCGGATGTGGGAACTTGTCGATCTACCTCCAGGTAAGAAATCCATTGGTTGCAAATGGATTTTCAAAACAAAATATAAGGCAGATGGTTCAATCGACAAACACAAAGCACGACTTGTTGCAAAGGGTTATGCTCAGCAAGAAGGAATTGACTATGACGAGACCTTTGCACCCATTGCGAAGATCAAAACCATCAGAGTTGTATGTGCACTGGCAGCACAAAATGGATGGAAACTTCAGTAGATGGATGTCAAGAGTGCTTTTCTAAACGGTGATCTATAAGAAGAAGTGTACATGGCCCAACCTGAAGGTTTTGTAGACGAGCATCAACCACACAAGGTATGTCATCTGATAAAGTCTCTTTATGGACTCAAACAAGCACCTAGGGCATGGTATATAAAAATTGATGATCACCTATTGCAGCATGGATTCACTCGTAGCCCCTCAGATACAAATTTGTATATCAAGAAGGTAGGAAAAGAGATTGTCATTCTGGTTTTATACGTAGATGATCTTGTGATCACAAGAAGTTCTGACAATCTTGTAGATGATGTAAAGAATGATCTGAAGAAATCCTTCGACATGACTGATTTGGGGCTACTTCACTATTGTCTTGGCTTAGAGATATGGCAGAAGAAGAATCATATCTTCATCTCCCAGATGAAATATGCCAAGACACTCCTGGAAAAGTATGGGATGTCAGATTGTAAACCAATGTCCACACCTATGGAAAAAGGTTTGCAACTATCTAGATTCCAGGATTCACCATAGGTAGATGGCACTCACTACAGGCAGCTTGTGGGGAGTCTCATTTACTTGACTTATACCAGACCAGATCTTTTCTTTGCAGTGAGCTATCTCGCCAGATTTATGCAAGAGCCAAAGAAATGTCATTGGATAGCAGCAAAGCATGTGTTGAGATATGTCCGAGGTACAATTGACTTTGGTCTGGAGTATCAGAAGAACACTCAATTCTTCTTACAGGGATATACAGACTTGGACTATGAAGGATCCGTTGATGACAGGAAATCCACTTCAGGATATGTTTTTCATCTCGGATCTGGACCTATCTCGTGGATCAACAAGAAGAAAAATGTTGTTGCTCTCTCATCCACTGAGGCTGAATACCGCACTACATGAGGAGCTGTGTGCGAAGCAATTTGGTTACATCGCATTCTTGCAGATATAGGGATTCCTGAAGAGAAACCTCCCATCATTCACTGTGACAATCAAGGTGTGTTGAAGCTTGTGAAGAATCATGTTTTCCATGAACGAACAAAGCATATTGAGGTCGAATGTCACTACATTCGTGAACAGGTCTTAAACCACCAAATTCAGCTCCAGTACTGCCCTACTGATTTTCAGGTTGCAGATATTCTCACCAAGCCTCTCGGCAAGGTGAAGTTTGATTTGTTTAGGGGGTACATTTGTAAGAGCAATGTATTAAGGGGGGGAATGTTAGAAAATTAATACATTTGTTTGTTATTACTTGTTAAAGAACAGTTGTATAACCGTTTCTTTCACGGCTGCCTCCCTCTCGGCCTATATAAAGGCGTGAGCTCTGTATCATTTGATGTAGCAATATATACAATCTATTTGGAGCTCTATCATTGGTATCGAGCATCTTCAGGTCGTTCACACCGATCTGTAAGGACCCTTGCCAGCTAGCTTCCAAGGTTTTGCGTACTTTCAGCTCATCATTGATGATTACTCACGGAAAATGTGGGTATATTTCCTTTAGAAGAAGAGTGAGGCACTTGCAAATTCCAGGACTGCTTCTACCAAAGAAGCCACCGAAAAGTCAGGGAAGCCTCTTCTTCTCCTCCGCTCGAGATCGAGGGGGAATTTGTGTCAAAGAAGTTCTTAGCATACCTGAAGTAGCATGGCATTCAAAGAACATTTGGCTTGCACCCTACATGCCCCAATAGTTTGGTGCTGCTGATGTGAAGATGTGTTTTCCAATGTGCCAAGATCAACGAACAAGTCTCCACTCGCTCTTCTTCTCTCGAGAAGAATCATCTTGCTCATATAATGTATATAATGTATATATTGCTATATCAAATGATACTGAGCTCACGCCTTTATATAGGCCGAGAGGAGAGGCAGCCGTGAAAGAAAAAGCGGTTATATAATTGTTCTTTAACAAGAAATAAAAAACAAGCTGTATCAATTCCTGCTAACATTCCCCCTTAATACATTGCTCTTACAAATGTACCCCCTAAACAAACTAAAGTTCACCTTGCAGAGAGGCTTGGTGAGAATATCTCGCAACCCGAAAATCGGTAGAGGCGATCTTGGAGCTGAATTTGGTGGTTCAAGACTGTTCATGAATGTAGTGACATTCAACCTCAATATGCTTTGTTCGTTCATGGAAAACAGGATTTTTCACAAGCTTCAACACACCTTGATTGTCGCAGTGAATGATGGGAGGCTTATCTTCAAGAATTCCTATATCTTCTAAAATGCGACGTAACTAAATTGCTTCACACACAGCTCCTTGTGCAGGCGTGGTGGTATCAGCCTCAGTGGATGAGAGAGCAACAACAATTTGCTTCTTGCTGATCCATGAGATAGGTCCAGATCCGAGATGAAAAACATATCCTGAAGTGGATTTCCTGTCATCAACGGATCCTACATAGTCCGAGTCTATATATCCCTGTAAGAAGAACTGAGTGTTCTTCTGATACTCTAGACCAAAGTCAATTGTACCTCGGACATATCTCAACACATGCTTTGCTACTATCCAATGACATTTCTTTGGCTCCTGCATAAATCTGGCGAGATAGCTCACTGCAAAGAAAAGATCTGGTCTAGTATAAGTCAAGTAAATGAGACTCCCCACAAGCTTCCTGTAGTGAGTGCCATCTACCTATGGTGAATCCTGGAATCTAGATAGTTGCAAACCTTTTTCCATAGGTGTGGACATTGGTTTACAATCTGACATCCCATACTTTTCTAGGAGCGTCTTGGCATATTTCATCTGGGAGATGAAGATATGATTCTTCTTCTGCCATATCTCTAAGCCAAGACAATAGTGAAGTAGCCCCAAATCAGTCATGTTGAAGGATTTCTTTAGATCATTCTTTACATCATCTACAAGATTGTCAGAACTTCCTATGATCACAAGATCATCTACGTATAAAACCAGAATGACAATCTCTGTTCCTACCTTCTTGATATACAAATTTGTATCTAAGGGGCTACGAGTGAATCCATGCTGCAATAGGTGATCATCAATTTTTATATACCATGCCCTAGGTGCTTGTTTGAGTCCATAAAGAGACTTTCTCGATGATGACATACCTTCTGTGATTGATGCTCGTCTATAAACCCTTCGAGGTTGGGCCATGTACACTTCTTCTTGTAGATCACCATTTAGAAAAGCACTCTTGACATCCATCTCGCTGATGTTTCCATCCATTTTGTGCTACCAAAGCACATACAACTGACTCGATGGTTTTGATCTTCGCGAAAGGGTGCAAAGGTCTTGTCATAGTCAATTCCTTCTTCTTGAGCATAACCCTTTGCAACAAGTCGTGTTTTGTGTTTGTCGATTGAACCATCTGCATTTATATTTTGTTTTGAAAATCCATTTACAGCCAATGGATTTCTTACGAAGGTAGATCGACAAGTTCCCACGTCGATTCTAAATCATGGAATCATATTCAGCATCCATAGCATGTTTCCACCGTGGTTGGTCTAATGCCTCATGAACGATGTTTGGTTCGGTGCTCTCAACAACTGAACTCATGAGTGCAAAATTTACGTCATGTCTTTTCTTGGGGTATAGTACTACCTCAAAGGCATATCGTCTCATGGATCCTGAGACGAAGAAGATCTACGAGAGTCAAGATGTGGTATGTGATGAGTCATCCTTTGACTCCCTACCACAAATGGAGATCCAATACCGACCTCGTCACATAGATTACTCACACATCCAAATGATGAGCAACATGATTCTTCTCGAGAGAGAAGAAGAGCCGAGTGGAGACTTGTTCGTTGATCTTGGCACATTAGAAAAACATCTTTCACATCAATGCAAAGCACCAACGTCCGAAATGGGTCAGTACTATCGGGGATGCACACCTCAACTCACTTCCGGTACTTATACGGGAGTTAGAACACGAAGTCAAGCTAGACATGAGGTAAATTTTGCAACTATCTAGATTCCGGGATTCACCACGGGTAGATGGCACTCACTACGAGGCAACTTATGGGGAGTCTCATTTACTTGACTTATACCGGACCAGATCTTTGCTTTGCAGTGAGCTATCTCACCATATTTATACAGGAGCCAAAGAAATGTCATTGGATAGCAGCAAAGCATGTGTTGAGATATGTCCGAGGTACAATTGACTTTGTGCAGTATCGAAAGAACACTCGCTTATTCTTATAGGGATATCAGAACTCGAGACTATGTAGGATCCGTTGATGACAGGAAATCCACTTCAGGATATGTTTTTCATCTCGGATCTGGGCGTATCTCGTGGATCAGCAAGAAGCAAACTGTTGTTGCTCTCTCATCCATTGAGGCTGAATACCACGCTACGCACTGAGGAGCTGTGTGCGAAGTAATTTGGTTACGTCGCATTCTTGCAGATATAGGGATTCCTGAAGAGAAACCTCCCATCATTCACTGCGACAATCAAGGTGTGTTGAAGCTTTTGAAGAATCTTGTTTTCCATGAGCGAACAAAGCATATTGAGGTCGAATGTCACTACATTCGTGGAGAGGTCTTGAACCACCAAATTCAGCTCTAAGATCTTGTCCTCTTTTGATTTTCAGGTTGCAGATATTCTCACCAAGCCTCTCGGCAAGGTGAAGTTTGATTTTTTAGGGGTACATTTGTAAGAGCAATGTATTAAGGGGGGGAATGTTAGCAAATTAATACAGTTGTTTGTTATTGCTTGTTAAAGAACAGTTATATAACCGTTTCTTTCACGGCTGCCTCCCTCTCAGCCTATATAAAGGCGTGAGCTCTGTATCATTTGATATAGCAATATATACATTATATTTGGTGCTCTATCGGGCATAAGAGTTTTCCTACATGAGCTACGAATATACAATTTTTCAAATTTAGAGACACCCTACATATCTTGCATCCTTGGAACACTTGCCTAAGGCGATAGAGGTGACTTGATGTGTTCTTGGAAAAAACCATGACATCATCTAAGTACACAAATAATATCTTATTTATCAACCCTTTGAATGCCATGTCCATAGCCATCTAAATTTGTAGTTATAACATTTGACAACCCGAATGGAATTTTCTTATAGGCATATGTGCATCATTTGGTGGTGAAGGTCATTTTGAATTGATATTATTCTTTCACCATTATCTTATTATACCCTGAGTATTTATCTAGGAGGGAGAATATTTCTCAACCAACTACCAACTATAACATTTTCTCCATATAAGGGAGTGGGTAGTTGTCTTTGAGAGATGCTACATTTAGGTCTAGAAAGTCTACGCACAACCTAATTTCTCCATTTATTTTTCTCGACCAGATATCAACTTTGCAACCAAAATTCAGTTATTGATTGGAAATACAATGTTAGCCTATATCAACTTATTCAAGTCTTTCTTCATGAGAGGCTCGATATGAGGGTTGACTAGCCTTTCCTTTTTCATGATAGGCTTAGCCTCCATATCTAGTTCAATAGTGTGTTTTACTAAATTTGGATTGAAGCCCTTCAATTCTTCATAGCTCCAAGTGAAGACATCTAGGAACTCTTGGCAAAGTTGTATGAAATCAGGTCTTTCCTATTGAGTACTCACATTTTGTATTTGTAGTGTTTTTCCCTCTCTAACTGAAATGGGCTCCAAATCTTCCCCTTTGACCTAAATTTTCGCCATCTCCTTCAAGAATTTCCATTGGGATTGAAAATTGACTCCAATGTCATTAAGCCTTTTAGAAGCTTGTTCATTCTTAGTTGAACTAGTTTGTCTTCATATTGTTGTTCTAATTTATCTTGGTTCTTGGCGAAGAATTCAACTTCTTCATGTAGGAAATTGATGATCTGTTGATCATTCTTGAACACCTTCCATCTTGTGTTGTTATCCGGAACTATTGGCCTCACAACTACCTTGATATGGGGTTGTGTTCTATCCCTTTGATACTATCAACTACATCAAATGTTTCCCCTATCGCTACAAGTCTTTTCTGCAACCTCATTCTTCTTTCTAGGTATGGACTTGATGTTAAATGCTTCAAAGTCTTTCACAAGGTGCCATATCAGGTTTTTGTAGCTTCTTAGAAGGCCATTTTTTTTGCATTTGACCCTCGACTTGATTCAAAATCAAATCATAGTCTCTCAATACCTTCAATTTATTAATTCCCTTTTTCCTATCCCATTGAAGTCCATGGATTAGAGCTTCCTACTCAATTGTGTTGTTTGAACAAGGAAACTGAAATCGAGAAAGATGAATAGTAATTTATGTTTTTGTGAAAAAAACATTGCACCTCCTCCAACTCCTTTCCTGCTCCTCAAGCCATCAAAAAATAGTTTCCATACTTCATTTTCATCTTTACTTTATGACTTGGTGAGGAAGGGGATAACTTGATTCTTTTCATGCAAGCAATATATGCCTAGTTCAACTTCTTCCATCTCTTTGTATGGATAAAAAGTATGTTTTTGTTTTCTCATTCATCCAATGTCAAATCCATAATTCCTTCAACTTTAGTACATGTTTCTACGACTTGTTTGAGAAATATTCTTTATCAAAGGAAAAATAATTTGCATTGATGGGGCTTGGCACCGAGGCTCAATGTGAAAATTTTCCATCAGTTCTAACTTTGATTGTGGCTTTGGATCCATATCTCATTCGAACACCATGTGTGATCGATCTGCAGATTGGTACTGCCAATCTTAGTAGTGAAATCCCTTCACAAGCACAATGCGAAAAGTTATGGCAAGTTAATTATAGATACATCCTAGAAAAATCTAACATTGGGGCAAGCATGCAATGTAAGAAATAAACCTTTGATGACTCAACTGTTCCTATTACTATCCCATCCAATTACACCACTCCTTTAGAGACCAATTCATACTTTAGACCCAATTTACATACTATTCGTTTTGCCATAACTTAGCTACTTGCCTCTCGAATCAATAATGTAGTTGTGCACTAATTTTTTTGTTTCAATCAATGACACATTGAACAGTGGATGCTTATAATTTTTTTCTTGGTTGACCTCCCTCTTTCTGCTTGTTGCATTAGTGTAAATATTTTCTTGAATCAGGGATGACCCACTAGAGGTGGAAAAATTAGCCATATCTTCTTGCAACAAATCTCGTTGTCCTATGATTTTTAGTGATTCCCACATGGAAATGCTTACATGTGTTTTCTTCATTTGATCAATAATGTTGAAAAGGGATGGATTATACTTTTCTTGCCCTTACTTGACATAGCCTTCTTTGGAGCTCAAATGGGCACATGTGCCATTCTTCTACAGTACCTTGGGTTGACTTTGCGGGTTTGGGGTTATTCTTGCATTGCTAACTCCTTTTGAGTTAGGAGTAGGTTGAGAAACATTCGGACTAGATGACTTCCCTTCCTCTAAGTTCCTCTATTTTGACCATCTTTGCTACTACACCTTCGAAAGGAGGTTGGTTCACTCCACAAAAATCTTCCTTTTCCCAATTGACTAGTGTGGTTTCAGTTGGAGGTGCCTCTTGTGTGCTTTCCTACTACTAATTTTCTTCCTTACTTGGACTTGTGATACACCGACATTTTGAACCAAAAATTCTGATGTAGTGTACTATTGAACCATGTTGCTTGATTGTAAATTAGATTGTATTGGAAACACCATTCATATTCCCGTGTAAGATTGTTTTAGGTTAGAACCAAGGCCTGGATGTCCAAACGACATTTGGATGATACGGTTTAAATGGCCTAACAACTTGACGTTGTCCTTGGTTCTGGATTTGATTTACATCTTGATCCAGAAGTTTGTTTGAATAAAAAGGAGGTCTATTGGATTGAGCTTAAGGATGATATGGTATGAATTTTTGAGCTTGATTCTATTTGATGGTCACTACCTCATTCCCAAAATATTTTTGTCCCTTCAATTTACTTCATGTAGTATATTGATGACCACTTGAAATGCTTTGTAAGTATTAGAAGAAGTGGAGGCCTCTATATTGCACTAATTTCTAGGGGATGGAATGGCATTCAACTCAAGTGTTTGACTATTTGTGGGATTTTCTATTTCTGGATATAGAGGAATAGATGGCCTAAGTGAAATCTTTCCTACTTGAATCAAACAGCTTTCTACTCGGATGCCTATGTATCAGGATCCTAGGAGCATTGTTCATCCCATTAACTATATCATCATAGCTATGATTGAATTCGAGATCCTTCAAGAAATAGAAGAACACACCTTAGGTAGCTGGTCTCACGGCCAATACGATTCTCTCCCATGTATTTTGGAATTAGAAATTGAAATATGCCATTTTCTCATTTGGATCTCTCTTGATTGTTGTCGATTGTTCCAATAAAGACGTATTATCTACCCTTTCTCAAAACTGATTGTAGAGGGTTGTGTACAATTGATCCCAATTTGTAAATGATCCTGTTATTAGGCTCCTAAACCATTACAAATCCTTACCCTTGAAAGAGGAAGATAGCAACTTAACTCCAACATCCATATCATTAATCTCATGGATTGCATAGACATTTACATTGTCTTGTATGTGGTCAATAGGGATTATATGGTTCTCTCCTAAGTTAAATACGGAATTTTTTTCAATCTTTGCTAGGATTAGATTTTGAGAATAAGAGAAAGTGGATTACTGTCCACGAAGTTGACAAAGGGATTTTTGGCCCTTGACGAGCCATTCTAATTGGTCTAATAACCCTAGTTGATTGAAGGAAAGGTCTACCAAGTAGAGGTGTAGAAAAATTCTTGTTAGGTGGATATGGCGATCTTTGTGGTCTTCTTCCTCTCCTTTCTCTTCATGGAGATAATTACAGATACACAAATATTCCTTCTTATCTTGTTTCATAACTAGTTTGAATTCTTCTCATTTACTTAGAAAAATTACATTTCTACTCTTCTAAGTTCTAACCACGGGAGTCGCCAGATGTTTTAAGAAATGATCCTCTAAAGGATAGGGTTTTACCTAGACATACATCCGATATTGATAAACTGGAGAAAACAAATTTGAAGGGCCTGAATGTTGATTTTTTTAATTCAAAGCTTATCTTGCAATTGCTAGTCCCTAAATTCTGAAATGCAAAGATCACCAAAGTTGAAAACACCCAAAAACCTAAAATCTCAAAAGTTACGCAATTTCAAATGAAAACCTCTCGAAATCCGAAATGTCCGAAATATGAAATTTGGAGAAGTCTTAAACTTCGAAATCTTAAATTATGAAATCCCAAAATTGTAAAAACCCAAAAAGGTATGAAATCTTGAAATCCCAAATCCCAAAGTGCAAAAACCTTTTAAATTTCAAAAATTATTTTTTTTCGAAATCTAAGGATACCCTTTTGATCTTTTCCCCGATCTATCCTCTTGTGAAATTTTGACTTGTTTTGCTCATGAAAAACCTTTTAAAATTGATTTTGAAACTATGACGCTGTGGTGAAAACTCAAAAATAAAAAATCTGCAATTTTTGAAATCCAAAATTCTTGTAACTGCCTCCAAATATTTTGGAATGACTTCTTTGTCCCATGGGCATGCCAAAACCATTGTGGCAAAATCACTGCACCTTGAATGCTCATAATTTAAATGATTTGGTAGTCAATGTTATTTTTCAAGCATGTACCTATCCCAAAGTGTGGGACTTTGTGAAATGGTGATAACTCTATGAAGACAGAAAATTCCTATCCTTATCTACTACCAATTACTCGAAAGTGTAAAGAGTTGCAAATATAAACCTACTCTAATGCTTTTCCAAGGGGACATGGATAAAATGATGCAAGAAAATGAAAACCTACAATAATGAAAGGTGATGCACCAAGAAGGAATGCTAAATAACTTGCAATGAATAGAAATAAACAAGTAAATTTGAGGAGGGTGTTCACCACCATAGATCAAAACACCTATTGCAAATCCATTTGCCAATAAAGACAACCCATTGAGATATTGCAATTACAAATGAACAATTCAAAATAACCCGTAACTATGATTAAAGATCAAATAATATATAATAAACGAAAATCGGGGTTGAGAATCATCCAACAATTTGTTTTATTGCTCCAAGAGTCGACATAATACATTACATGGGGGGCCAAAGGCACAAAAATTGCATTACAATGTTCAGTGGGAGGCTTGAACTCCACAAATTTCTCATAGACAAGAAAGAAGGGAGGGGAATTGCAAAGTATCCAACCTTTTTTACGATCACGTTCTTACAATTTATAGAAGAAAATGAGAAGAGAAGAGAGAGAGGGGAAGAAGTCCGAAATGCTCCAAAAACCATCAAAAATCATCACTAAACCCATGTAGTGTTTTTTTGGAAGATCTGTGACTTTATGATTGTATTGTTCATTGTGTTTGAAGAAAATGGACTTCATGAAGCACCTCAAGTATGGCCTTAGTTCTTGAGAATCATCATGGTTTTACACCGACTAAACTCATTAAATGCTTATCTCTCACCATTCCATGCCATAGAACTCGAAACTATCTTTCCAATGATGCAAAATCTCCAAAAATGGTCGAGTACAAAGGAAGTTGTAATCATTTTTGCACAGGTTTCTTCTTTGTGATAAATCTCCACCTACCCATTGGTCTCTGAAATTTGAAGTGTCCATTGAATATTGCTCTAAATCCCCTCTCCAACAAGTATAATTTTATTAAAAATATAAAGGAGTGCAAAAGTTATGTAAAATGGAATTCGGGTTACCATTTTGTGTTCAAAACCTACGAACTAAGCTACTCCATTCACCTAGTGAGCCCTTCATTCAATGAAACATAGTCCCTACACGTTAAAATATAAGTTGTATTACATTCCTACCAACCCCGCTATCTCCGAAATGGCTTGGATTTCAATGTAGTGGGGGGGGTTTGTTTACTTTGGGATTTCATGCTTTAGCACTTAAGACATCTCCCACCAACTATTTTGGAGTTTTATCCCACTAAGTCAAAAATTGTTCCACACCGAACACCAAAAAAGGACCCCCGAATTGACACGATGACAAACCCCGCATTCACCTCCGAATCATCATGCATCAATCGATTTCGGGCTTGAGGATTTTGTCTTCAGACATTTATGACTCGCCACTTCAAGTTTTAGCTCCCGATCCCAGAAGTAACTTTTTCTCGTTAACCACGAAAGGGAGTTGACCCTAAAAACCCTCGAGCCCCTTTGTACTTTAGGATCACGTGGTTTCGAGACTCATTGGTGTTGGAAATATGCATGTGATGCATATTTAATTCCAACTATAGCTTTTTTAGGAAAGCTAATTTTAGCTTTAGTCTTGCTTTAGTTTGCTTTAGTTAAGTTAGCTTTATCTTATTTTTATCATTAGATTTAATTCAAATAAATCTGTTTTAAATCATGCATAGCATGCAACTGTTTTAAAGCATGAGTTTAAATTTAGAATGCTCAGTTGAAGAGCTGTTAGTGGGTGAGTTATTCTATTTAAATAACAGCAATTGTAATTGCTTTGTATGCACACACAAAGGTGTGAAATCTGCACAAGCAAGGAAGGATGTGTATTGAAAGCACACAGCTGCATGCACAATTGTAAAGAGCTGAAGCTCTGAGTATGATGAAGCTTTTATTAATGGAGATTATGCACAGCAGTGCTGGTTCGAATATTCATATGTTTATGCAAGTTATTTAAGTATTCTGTTTATTTCTTTTATGTTGTTTGTTGTATAAGACTGCAGATTTTCTACAAATTGGTATCAGAGCAAGGTTATTCCAGCAGCTTATTAAATTGGTAGCAAGCTATGGCTTCTACATCCGGCATGCAGACGCCACAATTTAATGGAAAGAATTATGAATACTGGTCGTTGACCATGAAGGCGCTATTCAGATCTCAAGACGTGTGGGAGATCGTTGAAGATGGGTACACAGAGCCCGCAAATGCAACAGCATATATTGCACTTTCTCAAGCAGAGAAAGATACTTTGAAGGAGTTACGAAAGAAGGATGGCAAAGCTCTTTTCTATATTCATCAGGCAATGCATGAAAGCATTCTTCCAAGAGTGGCAGCAGACTAGTCAAGCAAAGACTGCATGGGATACTTTACAAGTTGCATATCAAGGTAAGGAGAAAGTAAAAACTGCCAAGCTACAGTTACTTCGTAGAGATTTTGAGAATTTAGCAATGAAAGATTCAGATTCTGTAGAATCATTTTTTACTTATGTAGTTGGCTTAGTCAATCAAATCAAATCTCATGGTGAGACTCTTGAGGACAGAAGGATTATTGAAAAATTGCTTAGAAGTTTGCCTACGAAATTTGATCCTTTAGTTGTTGCTATTGAAGAAACTAAGGATCTGAGTCAGTTTTCTATTGATGAGTTGCATGCATCACTAATCAATCATGAACAGAGGATGAATAGATCACATGCAAGTGTAGATCAGGCTTTTGCATCTCAGACAGCAGGTAGTCGTGGCAAAAGAAGAGGAAGTTTCAGCCCAAGAGGCAGAGGAAGAAGTCCATGTAGAGGACGTGGCAGCAGTTCATCATACTCAAGTGGAAGAGGACATAATCAAGAACAGAGTTATGGTCAGAGACAAGATAAGTCTCATGTTCAGTGTCATTATTGCAAGAAGTATGGGCACTATGCTTATGATTGCAAGAAAAAGCAATATGATCAAGAGAGACAAAATCAAAATCAGGTTGGAAGTTCTATTTCTAAACCTATGTTTATCATGCCTGACAAGGATTGCTGAAGCAATACCTTCTTTATCCCCTATTGAATGTAATTTGTCAAAAGAGAGTCCATGTGATGTATGGTATTTAGATTCAGGTTGCAGTAATCACATGACAGGTAATCTAGATTTGTTTTCTAGTTTGGATGATTCAATTAAGAGTGATGTAACTCTTGGAAATAACAATATTGTGTCTGTGAAAGGAAAAGGCACGGTTAGTATTCTAACAAGACAGGGGGAGCAAACAAGTATGCAAGATGTTTACTATGTTGCAGGTTTGAAACATAACCTTATGAGTATTGGACAACTGGTACAGAAAGGATACCGAGTCTATATGGAAGACAATGAGTGCGTGATTGTGGACAAAGCTCCTAGCACTCAGTTGATTGCAAAAGTGAAGATGAGCAGCAATAGGATGTTTCCATTGATTTTGAAACCTGGAAAGAAGAAGAAATCAGATCTGTTTGCAGCAAAGTCATGTGTTAAGCCAAATCCATCTTTTGTTGAGTCATGCACTCAAACAGATGAGTCCTGCGCTAATGAAAATCAAGTCTGCGCTGAAGGAACACAATCAGCTTTTCATTCAGTTATGAAGGATGAAACATGGCTTTGGCATCTAAGGTATGGACATTTGAATTTTGGAGGTTTGAATTTATTATATAGAAAAAATATGGTTAAAGGTTTGCCATTGATTCAGAAACCTGAAAGGGTATGTGAAGGTTGTATTTTGGGAAAGCAACAACACGAGATTCATTCCCGATTGGCAAAAGCAGCAAGAGCAAGTGCACCACTTGAGATTGTACATTCAGATTTATGTGGACCTATGCGAACAGCTTCTATTGGAGGTTGTATTTATTTTATGACATTCATTGATGATTACACAAGGAAGACATGGGTTTATTTCCTAAGAAATAAATCAAATGCCTTTGATACATTTCAGCAGTTCAAGGCATTAGTGGAGAAGCAAAGTGGATACTACATCAAAGTTCTCAGAACGGACAGAGGAGGTGAGTATGTTTCTAATGAGTTTATGAATTTTTGCAGATATCATGGTATACACAAGCAGTTTACTACCAGGTATACACCACAACAGAACGGTGTGGCAGAGAGGAAAAATAGAACCATCATGGAGATGGCGAGAAGCATGTTGAAGGCAAAACATCTTCCAAATGAGTATTGGGCAGAAGCAGTAGCAACTTCTGTTTATATTTTGAACAGGTGTCCAACAAAACTTGTTAGGAACATGGTTCCTCAACAAGCATGGACTAATAGGAAACACAGTGTTTCACATTTCAAAGTTTTTGGTTGTGTAGCATATGCACATGTACCTGATGAACTAAGGAAGAAGTT
The DNA here is from genome assembly GCA_018340775.1 of Taxus wallichiana var. yunnanensis. Lineage (NCBI taxonomy): Eukaryota > Viridiplantae > Streptophyta > Pinopsida > Cupressales > Taxaceae > Taxus > Taxus wallichiana. Next base: position 171,209,067 of record CM031236.1, read on the forward strand.
AGACAACAAAGGAGAAAAGTGTATATTTGTTGGGTATTCGAAGAATACAAAAGCATACAAGTTGTACAATCCAGTCACTGGAAAGGTTGTGATCAGCAGGGATGTACAGTTTATTGAGAATGAAGCATGGGATGGAAGTATAGAGAAAACAGTGAGTATAGCAACATCTATTCCACATGATGATATGACAGATGAAACTTTAGAGGAACAAGCTACTGTATCTACAAATCTTGGACATGCACCACAAGTTGTAGCACAAGCTACACCTCCATCTACAGTCAGGAGGTCACCAAGATTTCAGCCATCTTCAGTCATGCAAGAGACACCACAGGGAACACCAGAAGCTACTCCATCACCAGAAAGTAGTCCTGCATTGAATACTCCTGTGCAGCGGAAAACAAGAAGTCTAAGTGAGATTTATAATGTTGATACAACTAATTCATTTTCAGTTTTTGCATTATTTTCTCAAGCTGCAGATCCAGTATATTACGAAGATGCTATAAAGAATGAAGTTTGGGAAAAAGCCATGGATGATGAGATTGATGCTATAGAGAAGAATCAGACATGGGAGCTAATGGATCTTCCAAAAGGAAAGGACGTGATAGGAGTCAAGTGGGTCTACAAGACAAAATACAATGCTGATGGAAAAGTACAAAAGCACAAAGCAAGGCTGGTTGCAAGAGGTTTTACGCAGCAATATGGAGTTGACTACAACGAAACATTTGCACCCGATGCACGTTTGGATACGATAAGAATGGTTTTAGCAATTGCAGCTCAAAACAAATGGCCTATTTATCGATGGATGTTAAATCAGCATTCTTAAATGGATTCCTTGAAGAGGAAGTTTATGTAAATCAGCCGAAGGTTATGAGATTGAAGGTCATGAAGGAAAAGTATACAGATTGAAGAAAGCACTCTATGGTCTCAAGCAAGCACCTAGAGCTTGAGTACAGAATAGATTCTTATTTGATTGAGAATGGTTTCGAGGAGCGGTGAGCCTACCTTATACACCAAGATAAATGAGCAAGGTAAAATTTTAATTGTTTGTTTATATGTAGATGATTTGATCATTCTTGGAAATCTATCTCTACAGAGTCATTCAAATCAGCCATGAAGAAGGAGTTTTGAGATGACAGATCTTGGTCTTATGCATTACTTTTTGGGTATTGAAGTTCAACAATCGGAAGGTGAAGTTTTTATCTCACAAGCAAAGTATGCAAGTGACGTTTTGAAAAGGTTTAACATGTTGAATTGTAAGCCAAAGCACCAACACCACTGGTTGCGAGGTTTGAAGTTGAGCAAAGAGGATGAAGGATCATTTGTGGATCCAACATTGTTTAAAAAGTTGGTTGGAAGTCTTATGTATTTGACGGCCACAGGCCCGATATCATGTATGGTGTAAGCCTCATATCAAGGTTCATGGAATCTCCAAAAGATTCACATTGGCAAGATGGAAAAAGAATTTTGAGGTATGTACGTGGAACAAGAAATTATGGAATTCTTTATTCAAGTTCGGATGAGTTCAAACTCATTGGTTTTACTGAGATAGTGACAATCTTTGGAAGTATAGATGATCGGAAAAGTACATCCGGCTATACTTTTCACTTTGGAATAAGAATGGTTTCATGGGCATCAAAGAAGCATCCCATTGTCATGTTATCTTCAGCGAAGCGAGTATGTAGCAACGGAGAGCAGCGTGTCAAGATGTTTGGATGAGAGAAGAGTGTTGATGATTTACAACGAAACAAGTGGAAGCTACATAGATTTTTGTGACAACAACTCAGCCATAGCGTTGTCGAAAAATCATGTTTTTCATAAGAGGAGCAAGCATATTGATACGAGGTATCATTTCATCGGAGCCGGTAAACAACAAGGAAATTCATCTTGAATTTTGTAGATCTAAAGATCGGTTTGCGAGACATTTTACAAAAGCTTTAGCAAAAAGAAGTTTTGAATATTTGAGAGATTGTTTGGGAGTATGTGATCCTGCACATGGCAGATCTGAAAAGCAAACACAACTCTAGAAGAGTGAAAGCTACAGTTTGAAATTAAGGGGGAGTGTTGGAAATATGCATGTGATGCATATTTAATTCCAACTATAGCTTTTTAGGAAAGCTAATTTTAGCTTTAGTCTTGCTTTAGTTTGCTTTAGTTAAGTTAGCTTTATCTTATTTTTATCATTAGATTTAATTCAAATAAATCTGTTTTAAATCATGCATAGCATGCAAATCATTTTTAAAGCATGAGTTTAAATTTAGAATGCTCGATTGAAGAGTCATTAGTGGGTGAGTTATTCTATTTAAATAACAACAATTGTAATTTCTTTGTATGCACACACAAAGGTGTGAAATCTGCACAAGCAAGGAAGGATGTGTATTGAAAGCACACACTGCTACATGCACAATTGTAAAGAGCTGAAGCTCGAGTATGATGAAGCTTTTATTAATAGAGATTATGCACAGTGAGTCTTTGGTTCGAATATTCATATGTTTATGCAAGTTATTTAAGTATTCTGTTTATTTCTTTCATGTTGTTTGTTGTATAAGACTGCAGATTTTCTACAAATCTGGAATGCAAAGTTATGTAAAATGGAATTCGGGTTACCATTTTGTGTTCAAAACCTACGAACTAAGCTACTCCATTCACCTAGTGAGCCCTTCATTCAATGAAACATAGTCCCTACACGTTAAAATATAAGTTGTATTACATTCCTACCAACCCCGCTATCTCCGAAATGGCTTGGATTTCAATGTAGCTGGGCGGGGTTTGTTTACTTTGGGATTTCGTGCTTTAGCACTTAAGACATCTCCCACCAACTATTTTGGAGTTTTATCCCACTAAGTCAAAAATTGTTCCACACTGAACACCAAAAAAGGACCCCCCGAATTGACACGATGACAAACCCTGCATTCACCTCCGAATCATCATGCATCAATCGATTTCAGGCTTCAGGGATTTTTGTCTTCAGACATTTATGACTCGCCACTTCGAAGTTTTAGCTCCCCGATCCCCGAAGTAACTTTTTCTGTTAACCACGAAAGGGGAGTTGACCCTAAAAACCCTCGAGCCCCTTTGTACTTTAGGATCACGTGGTTTCAGACTCATTGGCTTGCTTCTTTGCTCGGACCAGAGAAATCTTAAAATGTTCAACTTCCAAAGTCTGAAATCTTCAGACTTCAAAATCTTCTCCGACACTAACCATGAGATTGACTCCCAAGCTTCCTTGCTGTGTAAATCCCGACCGAGTCAGCCTCGTCGATACCCGACGGATCGTTTTGACAATGTATCTCATTTCTTAACATACGACTCCATGGCCCGCTCACATTTTGCTACATCGATTCCATAGCAATCTCCTCACCTCATAGTGGTGAGTTACTCCCATACTGAGATGTCTTGTGAACCTATGTCTGCATTCCCACATAAATATTTCAGCCTCCTTATAGCCACACTTTGACTCACTCGGGTCCAATACCGAGCCTTCCTTTCCTCCTGCGCTTGGCCGACATGGCCCCCCAACTTTGGTGATCCCTTAACCTAGCTATCACGATGACCTCGCCAAATCCACCTGACATACCAATCGTGAGTTTTATGTTGAATCATCCGTAGAGCTTGGCACCTACGTTTCCCAAGCCATCCCAATATGCATAGCCGACTCACCCCCTTACTACCATTTCCAAGCTTGGGGCATGATTCTAAGCCCATCATTGATCTTACTTTTGCATTTGCTGACTGTCTTCGCAATGTATCCAAATTGGCTATCCCCCGATTAACTCGCTTCCCCATTGCAAACTCTAGCTCACTGAGTTTCTTGTCGAGCAGCTCGGTGAGCTACATTTAAGCTCGGTGGCCTCTTCAAGGGCCAAATCCAAATCTTTGACCAAGGAACTCCTAGTTTGGGAATTTTGTTAATTTCTTCGTGTCGAAGGCCCTCGGGGACTGCATATATGGGGTTTCAGGATCATCAAATTTTCTTTTTAATTTTCCTTTCTTTGGTTGTTTGTGGGCCCACGGGGCCCGAATTTCATCATTGTTTAAGTTGATCTTAAGGGTCAAAATCTAGAAGAGAAAAAAATTCCTCAATATGATTTTCACACATGAATTGATTGAACATGTTCTGAAACACTTGATTATGCTATGAAACCCTAGGTTTCATCTTTGGGTTCCTTGTCCATTGCTTGGATCCTATTAGGTCATGCTTGTCCAATTTACGCCTGAGGGGTAAAATTGGATAATACTTTTTTCAACACCTAGTTTCCTTAGGCATTGTTTCAACTTTAAATATTTACTCTTTGTGTTGTACTTTTTCAACTATTTCTCATGATGATTAATCCGATATCTTTGACATTATTTTCCTTGAATGTATAGCTTCTAAGTATTTCATTTCCATGCGATACTATTCCTAGTATGTTGGTATACAACATGTAAAAATGGACCCTACCATTGGTTCTTACTCCATTTCTTATATTTTTACAAATATTGTTCTCACAATTAATGTTGAGCATATCCAAGAGGGAGGGCTCAAATACTAACTCTCACAATCATGACCATGACCTTCCCATAAAGGATTTACAATATCACATGCATTTCTTATAAGAAAATCCTATCAATATCTATATTCTTTTATAGGGTGTTACGAACAACTTAAGCATACTTCTTTATGTCATACTCATACATCTTCTATTCGTAAATCTATGGTTCCTACATCGTTAGTGTCATTGAATCTTCTAAATATATCCATTTATATGCTTTGCAATGAATATTGTTACTATACATCCTATAGGAACTCATAATAGTTCATATACTTCTTCATGTATCACGGGAGATCTTGAAATCCTTGTTGATACATTACAAGATAAAATATTATAATTACAATAAGATACATAGAATTCTCCTCATCTTTATGGATCTTACCGAGTTTCTTCATAGCCCACTTGCACCCAACGAAGCTTCTTATCCTATTCCTCTTAGTTTTGTTGTTGGAAAACTTCCTATTTATCATAAAAAAGTTGACATGGCTGATCATCTTCAATCGAGTTAATTTCTTGACATTGATTATGATTCTTATGATACCTTTATCACTAAGCTTTTCCTTATGATTCTTAAGGATTTGTCATTACAACAGATTTAATGAGCTTGCCACACATTTTTATATGTTCTTTTATTGAATAAGGTAAAAAAAAAAGATATGATTTTGAAGGGATCAAAACACCCTATACACAAAATTAAGCCAGCTCATAAGTGACCAAAAAGTGAACGAGGGTAAAAACATGGAAAGAAAACTAGGCCAAGCCAATATTTGCTACACGATATCGAGGTCAAAGAAACTTGACCCAAAACAAGGAGAGATCTAAACATCAAAACACGACGTCGGAATCCACAAGAATATGACTCCACATCACAAGAGGGGACTGCACGAATTTGTGTTTCTTGTGGTGGACCATAACACAACCAGCCCCCATAAAATGCAGAGTCCAACGACCCCATCAACTCCCCACCATGAAGCTAACCATCATCCGTCTTTAGGACTACCTCCATCTTACTATCTGTGTCATCCACCAACCACCAACCATTCTCCATGTTGTATCCACCTGTAAGGGAATAGTAAGCTCCTCCCGAGATACTGCTCGGAACGGATCCACTAACCGAATTAATGAAAAATTCAAAATTTGAATTTGTAACGGGCCCATCCTCACAATGGACCCTCTCAACCCGTAACCGTTCGAATAGACTCTAATAGCGCACTGCTCTGTCCCACCCTCCCCCAACACACCCCCCAACACACTCTATGCCTGCAACACCAACGCAAAAACCATGTTCCACATCCACAGACACCACATGATTTGAAGCTACCACCATACACTCCACTATCTCGCCATCCTCCTCGTCAACTCCCGCATCGACCGCATCCTCCTCCCTGAACTCATCATCAACCTGAAGAATAGGTGATTGAAGGTCGTAGTTACTGATAGGAGGCCGATCCAAACCATCCAGTGCATCGGGAAGAAGGTTACTTTTCTCATTCTCCAGATGGGTCGGTAGATCACCTTACCAAAAGGTCTTTGTCTCATATCTAACAACTCCGTAGTTGTGACAAATAATCAACGATCTCTCAATATCTATCGTTTCTTCCAATTTTTCATACGAAGAGTGTAAAAAAATTATTTCGGGAAACTTAGATTCCATGGGAACGTTGATACATAGACGTGCAGAGACAAACATAGATCATAATTTTATTGCAGGATCAACTGTGATCATCACCCCCATAGATCTCACGACCCCCAAAACGACTTTTGGGTTCCCAGAACTCTAAGGGAAGAGCTGGGAGAAGAATCCAACGAGGAGGTCCTTAAATTTAAAGGCAGATGACAACCCAGGTTGCCAGCTGTAGAGGCTAAGATTGTATTTACCATAAAACCATAGCACACCCTGTAATACATTTTGCAGATCCAACTCTTGTTGGAAACAGAAAATAAATCCATCCCCGTAAGTGCCATAACCTCCAGCTTGTAACAGAAAATAAATCCATCCCCGTAAGTGCCATAACCTCCAGCTTGTAGGTCCATTTCCTCTTGCACGAGTCTCTCACGAAATCAATGTCTGGTCTAAGGCCTGCAAAATTTCCAACAACCGTGTATTTAAATCTAGCATTAGCCCTATCAACAATTGTCTCCGGAATCACTAGACGTGGATCATCTTTGTTCCATGTATGATAGAGATTTAAAGGCTCCCCATAAGATTTGTCAAGAACTTTTGTCACCCATGTCTTGGCTGCAGTAGGGGGAGCCGAAGTAACAACACCCCAGTCACAGGTCCCAAACAGCCACTCCAACCCATTTTAGCCACCTAAAGTTTTGTGTGTTCTTTCATTGCTTTAGCAAATAAATTATTATCACAATTCTCGATCAACATTTGGGATCAAGTTTCATATGCAAAAAATTACAATATGAGACTATGATCTAACAAACGTATTAACAATTATGTCTTATGGTACAAAACCATGCTTACTAAGATGATTAATATCTTAGGTGGCAGTGAATTAGAAGATGTATTTAGTCAAATAAATCTTTGTCTTAGTAGCATTTGAGTCGTTTCAATCATTTTTCTATCTATGTAATATACTCAAAGAAAACTAAGCTATATTGTTACATATGACTAAAATCATGTTTTTTCTCACACTCTAATGCATCTAATGCCAAGTATCCAAGAAAATAGACATTCAACAGAAATTATACTGATGTGAAGCCTATTTATAGGAAATTGTCAATTTAATATCTCAACCTAGTAAGATACAATTAAATGTCCTCTTCCTCAAAATTTACACACTTACCTTGTTCCCCACAAATTGTGTTGAAATAGTTACTTGAGTGTAATAATTTACACATTTAAGGTTGATGCAAGGAAGCCACAATATAAAAGTATTGATGAAAATGCTTACTACATGATTATCATAGATGCATTGGTCACTCCACCTATTGGTGCTTCAAGAATTGTCATACTATCCATGATCATAATGATTCCGATGCCATTGAATAAGATGCACAATATAAATATTCTAATTCAACCGAAAATATTCCCAAATAGAATATCTTAAGTGATTCACTCCTAAGCATAATGATGAAAAACATACTTCTGAGCCGACGATACTTATTATGGAGTATCAAAACCACCCTCTTATGATCACTCTTTAGATGTAATGATTGGAACTACTACTCACATGTGAACTTCTCTATTGATTATAAATTTTGATAAATTTCATATAAGTGGCAAGCTTATTTTAGATACCGCATCCGTTCTCGTCTCTATTCATTAGTTACTTATAAATGGTGTGTTACTTAATCCACATAACAAGGATAATGTTTTCTCTCTTCCATTACTCTACTCTTGTAGAATTTCCACAAAGAATCTATCATTTGATTTTGAACCTTATTATGGACACATTACTCTCACTATTATAGTTGACTCCCGATATTACACGGGATAATTCATTATCGTTTCTACTCTTATCTCTAACATATTATCTTTAAGTCTCCCTTGCTTGTGTGATCATTAGTCCATTACATAATTTATTTTCCAATGTGTCAAATGTATTCAAAATTAGTAGGTTGTCGACATTCGATGTCTTGCCTTGTAGGCCTTTTCTCCTATCCTTCAAATCTATTCACATACGCTTTCTATCTAGACTCCTATTGTATACATGGATATTTTGTGGTTTAACATATTATCTATAGCGTCTCTAGCCCTTATAAGTCCCCTGACAGGCCTTTGGTTAAATACTATCTCTAGTAGTTCTATCCCTCCTAGGTCTCCTAATAGGCCTTTTGTTGTACACATTATCTCTAGTGGTTCTAGTCCTCCTACATCTCATCTTATTCCTTGAGATACATATACTATCAATAGAAGTTATACCCCTCATAGGTCTCTTGATGGGCTTTGGTTTCAGACATTATCTATAATGGCTCTAGTCATCCTAGGTTTCATTCTATGCCTTTAGCTATACATTAAATATCTAGAAGTTCTATCCCACCTAGGCATCTTGATAGGAAATTGGTTGGAAAAATTGACTCTAGTAGCTTACCCTATCATATTGATATGAAAATTGACTGAAACTATTTTTCTCGACCACGGACCCCTATAGGCTTTAAATTCTTTTAACATACCCCATTAAAATCAACTTAATGGAGTTCAAAAAAATGATTGTGTCTCGGGTTTATTAATAGAAGTGATAAATTATCTACTTCTACAATTACAACAAATTACAATCTATGTATGATAATATTGAATAAACCTTTACACAAAGTAGCTACCCTAGTAGATTTGATCTAGTATTAAAACCATGAAGACCTCAATGCCTCCATTCCACGGTGCTAAGTATAATTCAAGAAACTTCCATGCTTCCGTTGTGCGGTGTTAAGCCTTTAGATGTTAGGAGACATTAATTGTCACCAACGAGCTCAAAACTGAATAACAACCCTCCTCTGAAGCTAACGGTCGACAAATCATCCAAAGCAAGGTGAGGTTCTAAGCTCTACTACTTCTCTGATGCTTTGTCACGTCCATCGGATCCACGGCATCTATGGACTTGACTTGGGAATTGTCATGGTGAGTTAAAATAATACTAACTCTGAATGATTTGAATATGTTTATTAAATAATAGGTCTTATCTTTCCAATAACAAATAATATCGGTCCTCAATATGCCTATAAAAATAAATAGGACTTACTTCTCCATATTACCTATAACAAATAATATAGGCCTTTGGTAGTGCCTATCAACAATAATAATAGGCCTTCTTCATATAATTCCTATATAAATATAGGGCTTATATATTTTCTCTCTCCACAACGCCTATAATATAATAGGGCTTTTGTCTCCATAATGCCTCTACGATCACCTTTGAACTTCATGTTGTCATCCTCACTCGATCATGGATCACTAATTCTTGAAGAGAACTCGAGCTTCTTCTTCATAATAATGCCTATAATAATAGGACTTACATATTTTTAGCTCCAATTTTTTCCTATAGTAGAATAGGACTTATATTTTCCTCCACATAATGGCCTATAAAAATAAATAGGATCCATTATATACTCACCTTAATCTCCTAATGCTCCTTCATCATTTGCTAACTCCTTGGGCTCGCTTGAATGAAGTGAGGGAGGCTTCACATTAATTCCCTAAGCGTTCATGCCTTCGACCTTCCCTTATTCTCCGCGGGTTGCAGTTGGGAGAGAGTTTTGACCTCAATTGAGCTTATGTTTCAATGGAGGAGGGAGAACCTTATATAGGCTAAGGGCACCCGTACTATGTGGTTAAATACCACATCCACCAGGTCAATACCCAATAAACTAATTTTCCGAGTCACTTGGGCCGCTGCTATGCCGTAGGCGAGGTCGTGGGTTCCAATCTCATTCCCTATGCTTCCTCTTACTTTTTTTCTGCAACCACTGACCGTTGTACCATGTGGGCCTCCCAACCGCCACATGGACCTACGACCTCAACCGAGTTCCTTCCACATTGCTCGGACCCCTCCAGCTGCACTGTCTTAGCTCCTTTCTACACAGCCTATCCACATTGATGTGGATTATCCCACCGTCCACAATGAACCAGCCGAGTCCACTTCATCCTCCTTCACTACCATGTTATTCGGTCGAGCCTTCTGGCCTTCGTCACAGCTTATCAATGGCATTATCAGTAATCCCAATTTTTTGGTGGAGAAGATAGGATAAGGCTTTAAATATCCCATCACCATCAAGTCAACTACGGGTAAGGCCATGTAGCCAAGTTTTTAATGGCTAAACCAGTAACACAACTCGCCCATAGCTCGATGAGATAAATAGTCCACTCTCTTTTTCATGTCTCCATCGTTATCTCACCAATGCAATGTAACTCGGCACATGGCTCGACGCACAACTCAGTTAACAAATCAAACTCGCCAATGTATATATCCCATCAAGCTAAATATAACTCTTCTAAGTTAACTTGGAGACAATTGGTGGTAGGCCACATGGTGGCTCGAGGACAAACTACGTGGCATAATTTTTTTGATCGGTTAATGATGAGGACTATCCCACACATTTACACGAGTATCGAAGACCGGAGGTATGAAACTTCGACCCGTGCTTATTACCTTCAATCGATCTTGATTTTTCCACTTGTCCTCGAAATGTCCTTCGATCACGCCTCCCGAAGGGAAGGATTATTTTCCGAAAAAATTTCATATCTCCGCTCCTTTATCATGAACTTTGTCACTGAAGAGATCTCTGTAGCTGATACCTTAGTCTCCGAACTGCTACTTCTTTAATACGACACTTGGTTTGATCTCTAGGACCTGTGGGTTATGGGCACACCATGCTTCTTCCTTTGTGTAGATTGCCACATCTACCCTGTAGGGGTGTTACACTTCAACAATCCTTGATGCTTGTAATACAACATTTTCCTGCTAATGTCTTACTCTTTAGCAATACAAGAGTAATATACTACTACATATTCCCGCTCATGAGTCTTACACTTAAGCAACATATAGTATGCATGGAAGTAGATATTACCACATCCACCCGTAGGGGTCTTACACTTCTACAACATTCGAAACATGTACTGGTATTAGAGCATTTTGTGGGTTTCCAATGTATGTTGAAAGGAAATATTCACATATTTTTATTGCTTTGAAATTGGGAAATTGGAGTCCAAATTGGTGGGATAGGCTAAGGGACAGGTTCATCATACTCAATATTTTTCTTGCATTTATTTTTGCATTACTCCATTATATCTCCTAATCAACCTTTTGAGTGTGTGTTACAGTTCGATACTCATATCTATAAAATTGGATATTTATCGGTTGGTTTTGTATACAATTGATTTCATCATTCTCGTGTCGAGGCATTGTGACTGTGGTGGAAAATGGTAGTTGTCACCATGGATGTGAAATTTTCCAAACTGTAAGACCCTAGAGGGAAGATGTGGTGATGTTTAAGTATTATGGAAATTTAATATGGGCCGAGTTAAGAAAAAATCACTCATATCTTGCCTATAGCTCAAATTGATGCACTACATATGTAATAACTTTCCCATAGTGTAACTTGTCCCTACATGCTATGAATTTTATAATGCAATTGTGTATCTCGGTATTCAAATCATCCATAGCTTGCTGAGCTAATATGCTTCAACTTGAATGTGAACTTGGTGCACAATTCATTAACAACTCGAACTTGCCAATGTAGCAATATAGCTCGATGCTCGGTTGACTACTCGATAAGTCGTGGCAAGCCATGTGGTGGCCTAAAGACCCAACATATGTGATTTTTTTCGATTTCCTGATGATGACCACTATCCTACATAATTATGAGTGTCTAATACCGGAGGTATGAAACTTCGACCCATGTTTATTACTTTTGCCCGATTTTGATTTCTCCATTTGTCCTCCAAAATGTCCTCCGGATCACATACAAAATTTAATGGGTCCTCTAGTGTGCATTTTTGCTTTGGATTTTCATATAGATCTTAAAATTCACATGCTTTGTCTAGGATTAATCATTCTTCAAGTCCACCAAGAAGATCTTTTCTTCGAGACACTACTCATAAAGCTAGTTTACCTTGTGTTTCTCTACATCATGCTTTGTCACACATCACTACTACTTTACCAATTTCACTTTGAAGTCACATATGTTGGAACCATTGAGTCCCATGCCTCTATCCTCTATTGTGGTAAATTCACCTATTCATGAGGTTATTCATGGTTTCTACACCATTTAGGAAAAAATATAAATATGATTGGGAATTCTTTGATTATGAAAATATTGTATTGGGTGGTTTTAGTGAATGAGAGGAAGTGAATAAAGTACCTAAAACTAAAAAATGGAAGGGTTTATCGATAGCTATGCTTTTGACAATCTTAATGTTTGGATGATGGAATGTAGAGAAAAGAAGAAGTGTTCCTCCTTTCGTTGTGTGAGCAAACCTACAAGACAACAAATCTAGAAAAAATATATTAGATAACTATAATAGTGAGATGCTCAAAGAAAGGTGAATCCCAAGAATCCAAAGGGACTTCCTCGAAGGATGTCAACTTGTTTTTTAACAATTAAGTGAGTTTAATAAGGATAGTAAAATAGGTAATGATAATATATACAACTAGAATTAAAGTTGGATATGAATATCTTATTCCGCTTCGTAGGTGGCCTAAGATAGAGTGACGATGATATGATTATATTCGAAGTAATTGTACCAATATTCTATAGTTTCTTGTCGGATCTCCTAAAGGATCTCAAACTATTCTCTGATATCTTTAAGGGCTGGTGAAAATTTTATGGCACACAAAGTGAGCTCAAGGAGGATGTCAAAATTCTCCCACACAAATGGAAACTGGATGATCGACAAATTGTAAATATTTATCATTGGATGGGATTGTCTAGGAACAATCATCTACAAGAAATAAATCTTGCAAACAAACATATTAAGTCAAGATAGATAGATAAAAGGTGACAAAAGAAATTATTAATAAAGATGGCTAGATTGGTACCAATCATAGGCAATTAGTTATAATCTCAAATGATTGAGAGGGAATCGTGGGTGATCCTTATGGGAAAAATTATTGTTTGGAAAATATGATAAAATGAATTAAAAAAGATCAAAATGATTATTTTTCCTTGTTATGATGTGTAAATGAAATGAAAACAAGAATAAACAAATATATTTACCTTTGATTTGAGAATCGTTTTAAAGTGATTACAAGAACTGAATGGGTTTGTGATGTTAATCTACTACCTAGTTCATGATGTATGGAGGATTTTAAAGATGTGTGACTTCTCATACTAATGTGTTGTGGCTTCATAGAGTGACAGGATCTCATTGCAGGGTTTGGAGATTTCTTGAATGAAAAAACATTTCTCACAAGTTCGAAGATTCAAGATTGAAGATCCCTGAAATAGGAGTCTAAGATCCTATTTATAATCATGGGAGATGTTTTTGAATCCTTGAGAATATAGGAAATAAAGATAAACCCATTTCAAGTTGTTTCAACCAATTTGAAAATGGTGTTTTGGGTATGTGGATGAGGGTAAGTGGTTAGGGAGAGGTTAAACATGGTTAAGGAGTTAAAAGGTTAGGATAAAATGGGGTAGGATGGGTTGGACGTGGTTAGGTGCTTTTAGGGAGGTTAGGTAAAATTTAGATAAATACATAGGATTTAAGGGGTTTAAAAATTATTTTATGGGGTGAGGGTAGTGTTTTAGATTATTTTAAAAATGAGAGATTAAATGATTTATTGTGTTTATACATTGTGTAGGCGGTTGATGGAAATTTAGTGTCTACAAATATTTTTGTAGTCTACTAAGGGGTTCCCAATCTATATATTTTCAATCTTTCCACCCAAAGTGTGAAACTACCACCTTTCGATTGTTTTAAATCATGAGGAATAGCTTAAACCAAAAGAAATTACACTAAAGTTCCCACCTCAGAAAGCAACAATTCTGACATTTATGAATGGAGAGAAAAATATTATATTAAAAGGATAAGTGAACTAAAAAAATTTCAATTTCATATTTCTATCCTCATTAAGTTTTCAAACGATACCATGTTTATTTGATGGAAAAGTATTTCAAGGAGAGGAAACTCTCGTTTAAAATGCATTAATGGTTTTTTTGTAACTAGGTTTTGTGTTTTGTTAGTTTAAGAGCAATAAAATGTTAGTTTTTTTCATTTCCTAAAACAAATTTATGCACACTCTAAAAACTTAATTCTAACCATGTAAGATTTATATATATATATATATATATATATATATATGTTTTACAAGCTATATTTTTGAAACTCCATATGAAAATGAAAATGCTTGCACCAAATTGATATGTCTACGTAATGCCCAAATTTGATGTGTTTATGCATACATATCAAATTAAAGAATTCAAAATCATATAAAAATGTCACATATGTACATTTCTAGTAGGATTTGTATGAAATAGGTCTCTTTTCACGTGTTTTCATTTAAACTATTAAATGAATTTTATATCATTTGTGGCTACAAATTGTGTTGTATTAGTTACATGATCATAATGCACTTGATGACATTAAATAAACTTAAACATTTTAAAATTATTTATTTTTGGTTGAATGAAATTTATCAAAGTATTATAAGGATATGATACATTGTTTCTCAAATGTGATGGTGTGTCTCATCAATACTTTGTCACATGGTCTATGTATGATTCTAAAGTTCGAACTTGCTCTAAAAGTTGTTCTTCAAATTATTTAGCCTTTTTTATCATTCTTTTAGTCAACCCTCTTGTAAGTATAAATAAAGTATCATAACAAAATTATATTTTAACTGTTAAGGTTTCCTAATTTCATATCCAAAGAATTGATTTTTTTCATTTTACATTAAATATTCCTTTCAAATCGAAAACATGAGGCTATGCGAGATATAAAAACACGTTTTAATTGAAGGAATAAATACATCCTATTATATGAATGTAGCATACAAGACAAGTTATAGACAAACAAGAAGGAAAATATAGAGATAATATGTTTATCTTGGAAACCAAGCCATGTTAAAAAGAAAGTGAAAATAATAATTTAAGATGTCCCACTTTATTTATGGCCAAAGATAAAGGTTGCAAATATATATGGAAGTAGAAATGCAAATGCACACTATTAAACATTGTCTTTCCATGAATACCTTTATATTAACCTAACCCTCATATTAAGTGGTAATATACATATATTTGTTGTTTTTGCCAGCTCTTTTTATAGACATGAAGCCTTTTGTATTAATTAATTAACATCCGGGAAAAGTGATGGAAATTACACAAATATACTACCTATGTAAGAATTTTCCTAATTGTTTAAACAAATTTTATTAACAAGGCTCAACATAAAATTTCAATTTCACAATCTAAACTCTAGTTTTAATCATTTTACATCCTTTCATTCATGGGGTTGTTTGAGATCTGTGTTTTGGATCCATATGGATCATCTTAAGTCTCTTCAAATGATGTTTTATTTTTTCCGCTCAATATTATACTAATAATACATGTAAAATTCATTAAAGGATCCAATAATTAGATTTCAAATAGCACATCTTCATATAGTTTTAGCAAAATTACATGTGTTAAATCCAACTCCTCCTTTTCATACTATATTTAGTAATAATTTATTGATTAATCTTTTAGAATGTATTTAATAACTAATTAAACATTATTTTTAAAATTAGTCACATGTAAAAACTAGTTACATGATTGCAGGTGTAAAACATTTTATATTGTACAACCTACAAGTAGGAATATAACTTTCACGACATTCACAATCCTATATAGTTGAGAACACGAAATCTATATCTTATTTGGAAATTTAATATAATGTTCCTTAGATATTTATATAAGTTTCAAGATATTAACAAAGCTTTTCTTTTTCCATATGTTGGTTTTAATTTTGATCTTCTTTTCCTTTTTTATGTTTCTTTTCATCTTCTTACACATTTTTGTTCCATATTTTTAACATTTTATTTAACCTCTCCTACCCTATTTTCTCTCTTTCCTATTTTTCAAGATTTCATGAGTTACCCCCAAACAATCAAATTAAACTTGAAGATAATATAGAAATTAAACTATATAGTGTTCCAATTATTTTTGTATTTTTCTATTTTAAGCTATGGTTGTGTCTCCAAAATTATTGTCTAGTTATATTAAATTTTTTTCTAATTCATTGTATACCAATATGTATTCAAATACTTTCGTAGGGTAAAGTAAATAAAAGTATAAAGTACTAGGTTAATTAATGCATTTAGGATATAATACATGTAATGAATGAATGACTGGGAAAGAGTTACAAAATAATTGTTTATGTGGTCCAAGATGTGTCTCAAAGAACATACACTCTTACTCATTCATTCAAATAGGGTATTAGAGGAAATATGTACGAGACATGGAAGTACCAACATACAAGGGGATAAACTTAAAGGGGATACAATTAGTGCTAGGATCGCATATCTATAAGGAAGCAACCCTTACACTTTTGAATTCCCATGATTGAGATATAAGAAGTAAACCTACTAGGATATCAACTGCTAGGATATCAATTGTTGGGTATGATGATGTATGGATAAAAAAATAAAGAAAGGAGCATGCAAAAACTGAAATGAAAATAATCAAGAGTTGAGATTTGATAAAAGTTTTAAGCTAAAAATCATAAAGCATGCACAATAATAAGATAATGTAGCATAATGAATATGAGATGAACAAATCGATGTAAAGTGACAAAGAAGTGTTTCAACGCTTACCTTATACCCGTACGGTGGTTGTTGATGCATTGATCTTCCCGAGAAGAAACACAAAGAGAGAGATTTTATACTATAAGGACTTGGGAAGACCATTCATGTCCTAGAACCACTATATGTTGACCTAATAGTGTAAGTAATATTCCAAGAATAGAGGTCTCTAATCAAATCCAAGCACAAAACAAGATGAAGCGAAAGCTAAGCATGAAAAAGTGAAATTAGTGAAAAAGAGAAGACCAAATGGTAGTTCGGGTTTCTTAGCTTCCTTTTTCCCTTTTTATGACTATCAAGTGAAGAGAAGGAATATATTATAGGGCTAAATAAACCCGTGGGAGATGGCGTCATCCATGTAAAAACATAACTCGACATAATCACCCATGGGTGATTATTTCAACCAAGGATAAAAAAATGAAGTGGTGCATCAAGAAAGGAAAAATATTTTTCATGAGTCATGAGAGTGGATGAAAAAGGTTAAATATGGTAGAATGCAAGGAAGAAGCCATGAATATTATATGCATGATACCTAGGAGGAAAAGGATAACTAATAAAAACTAAGGCAAGACCAAATAGTGATACTCTCTATGTCTATTGTATCTAACCCAAAATGGTTACTTGAATAAACATTCCACATTCTTGGTAGGCCCCTTAAGTTACCCACTCAAGAAATAAATACATCAAAGATCTTTATCTACGGAAGGGCGATTGTTTTTAATAGGTATCAAAGATGAAAAGTGAAAGGTAAAAATTATATGTATACATATGTCCTAACCATTAATCACGACATGTTGCAATAACGTAACATGGGCTATTCAATAGAAAAAGGTAGTCCATAATACCAATACTATAAGTAGGTACATGAAGGAATACAAAAACACTATCTAAAATGAAAATACCGACCAATGCATGCTTCATTTTATTGATTATCCTCTGACTTGTGGGTGCAATCCATGTCAGCAAGAACCCCGGAGAAAAAAAGCTAAAAGTAAACACTAGAGGAACATCAATAGAATAAGACATACATCACCTAGCTAGGGTCCCATGGGAAGGAATTTTTGATATAGTGATTACATGGTTTCATAGACATGTTATCACCGAGTTACAACTCCCCGTTGTTTGTACTTAGTGTGTGTGCTTGAGCTCACAGTGTGATTAGGTAACATGGGTAATATTTGTAAGTAATGGGACTTGCTACTTGAGATAGACCTCTAAAGAAAGTTGGTTCTTTCTCCTAAACTACCTACCACAATCTACTCTAATGCAGGCATGACAATATTTTCCTAATCTAAATTTTTGAGCGACTAGGGAGAAAGAGTGCATGAAAAAAATGTATACTAAAGTGGTGATACACCAGAAAAAGAGGGAATGAGAATAGCTTTCCAATGTGTGAAATGGAAGCAAAGAACATACTAGAGAGGGTGATAATAGTTCTCCACAATCTAGCAACTGCATTCACAAAAATATTTCATACACACACAATGATAATGAATCCCTACAAGAGCATAAAATAGACACAATATATTTGCAATGAGGTTGAAAGGGAAAGAAGAATGCAAACAAACACAACGGGAAGATATATCGAAAACTCACATCTATTTCTTAATGGTATGTATAGTTCAATCTATTACAAAGTAAGGGCCTGGATCAAAAATGTAAGGATTCAACTATAAGGGCGTATAGCACATTGGCTTCACAAAACCAATTTGACAAATTTTTCCTACACAAAAACTATCTCCCCCTTTTACAATGAACCCAAAACTCTTATTTATACGGTTATGAGAGGAGAGAGAAAGGGAGAAATGAAAATCCTGAAATCTTCCTTCCAACCACTTGAAAGATGTCATAAATGAGATGAAATTATGGTTTGTTGCTTGCAAAAGTCTCCCCATGTTGTCCCATAACTTGGAGTTGTAGAAAATTTCTACCCATGCTTCATTAAATGCATCTCAACTACCAATTAAAACACTATTTTGAACTCGGCCACGTTTTCATAAAAATCAGCACCAAAAGTTCATTAATTTATCCACTTCCTAGTTTTTTTGTGTGTCAAGCTTAGAGCCATAATTCCAACGGCACCAATTTTGCATGATTTCATTGAGAATTGCAAAAGTTATGGCTTTCTCAGTGTGATAAGTTATTTTGAGTTTACTAGGGATTTATTACCTTATATAAGACTAGGAATTTAATGTATTAGAGTTGGATATGTGGCATAGAGGATATTGTTCCCTTTTTAAAAATCAAATATTGCGAAAATTGGAACTCGGGTCAAAAGTTATGACGGCTTGAATTTCATGGGTTGCGCATTGACTTTTCCTTTGTATTATGGGTATTGAGGGTTTTGGGAGGTCATGTCCCTATGGTACTCGAGACAATCTGGGCCAAATTTTTCTTCCTTTTTCCAATTCCTTCTTTATGCGGACGTTTCGGTGATTTTAGGTCTAGGCAAAGACAAGTGTCCCACAAGTTGTTCGGGCCTCCTTCTTCTCGCATTTCCCGATTTAGGCATTTTTTTCCTGCATGTGCATCATTGACTATACTGTGAGGGCCTTTGACTTCTGCTCCACCCAATTATCTTTGAGTACGGAAATTTTATCTTTTCGAGCTTGTGTATACCTTTTTCCCAAATTGGTGTCCACGGACCGCATGCCGGACAAAATCTTTATCCTTTACCACATTTGAATGTCTCCTTAGAATTTTTGGTGTTAACTTTGTATGAAAAACCCTCGTACAATCCACATTGGTTCCATCAACAGCTTGTTGACAATTTTTGCACTTGTGGAAAAATGGGAAACTCAAAACTTTGTTACGATGGGTAGCATTGGTGAAGTATACCTAAGATAATGGAGATTATATTAGATTATGTCATTACTTTGCTGATTTATTTAAAGATTACATGAAATTCGCAACTATGTGTGTCTTTGTTACAAAATGTAATAGATCACATAGTCTACAATTTCATGACCATCCTCAAAGAAAAGAACACAAGCCCCAAAGGACAGCTTATGTTGTCTTGATGAGGACATCCAATCGCGAGTAGGTGAAGTGTAAAGTTTTGGAACAAAAACATAATCATAGATCACAAAAAAATCGAGTTCATTACTGAATGTTACAAGTTCTATTCAATGTTCTTTCCTTCATGATTAAGACATTCAATTATGTTATTGAGTTGTTTAGTTCATTATACAATCCATACAGAAAGCAAAAATGTAGAAAGAGATATAGAGATATACAACTCATTTACAGAATTCAATGTTTTATTCACAAGGAGAGTCAAATGTTTCCCACACAAGCTGTGGGATGTAACTGAAAAGTAAAGTACAACTACTAAAAAGAAAGATACACATGCATGAAAGAGAAAGCAAAGGAGTATGAGTGAACCCATCATTGCCTTGTATATTCTTTGTTGTGCAGAGCATCTCCTTTCCAGCTCCTTTCATCCTCAAGGCATGGTACCTAAAAAGCAAAAACAAGGAAATCATCAATAAAGAGCTCAGGGTTAATCCATATTCCTACACTATCCTACTTCATGCATATGAATCTTCCCCTAAGCAAGAGATGTATTCTACTTGAAGGACAAACTGCATGCATGCTTTTTTCACTCAGAAAGAAGAAAGTAAAAGAAAGAAGAAAACATGGACATAAGAGAGGCCAAAAAGCCTAAATATTTCCTAACTATTTTCCTAAGTGTGCAGGTACAGGTTGCAGCCAAAAAAAGAAATAAATAAGTCATAAGTACATGCTAAGAAGAAGGAAGAGTGCAACTCAAATTTTAGAAAACATTTTGCAAATGGAAGAGGTTAGAGCTCAGAAGAGAGAATGGAAGATAGAAGTACATTTTTCAGTTTGCAAAGAAGAGGGAGAATAAGATTTCAAGAAGTTAAAGCTAAAAGTAAAAGGGATTACAAGCTGAAACAGGATGAGATAGAAGATTCTAGGAAAATTTTGATAGGGCTTTGCCATGTAAAATGGACATTTACAACTTTTCATCATGTTGTTTCAATTACTACATGCTTTAAAAGAACTATGCAAATCAAATAAGTGATATAGAAAGCAGAAAATCATTACATGATCAAGAGAAACAACTATCATGTTTTTAGTTCTCAATTGCTATATTAGTTCAACATGAAAAGTGTTATTTTCTATATTCTGGATTAGAACATATAACTACTATTTCTGAAAATGCATTAAAGAAAAGATTCTGAATTTTTTTGCCAGGGCTTCGCCTTATAAAATCAACATTTCAAATTTTTCAGCATACATATCAGAGTCTGTAATGAAAGGAAATATAGTATATAATGCAAAAAAGAATTCTTTATAACTCAAATAGCTGAAGAGAATTGAAATTCCAAGATAATCTTACAAATTTCAGCTATTTTAAGTTGCAGTTTTCAAAATAAAGCAAATATGAGAACACAAAGATACTATAATGTCATTGAAGTATATTCATTCAAGAAAGTAGTACTCATCTATGAGATGATCGAGAATCCATTACGACAAACAAAGGATCTATCTCATGATGCCATTAGAAGTGAGAAGTGATTCAGGTAAAATCTACAGTTGTAACGGGATTTAGAAAGAGATAATAACCCAGATTTAAGATATAACTATCTTTAGAATAGGGTAAAGGATGAAGATCTCTAAAAAGATAAACAGTGAATCCAGGTTCTAGTGTTCAAATGGATTTGAGTTTTTCACTTAGTCAAACAGTCAATAGAAACTTACAAAGAATGACAAACTCATAATTCATCAAACACAGTATTAGATTTTGAAGTCAATACTAATTCTATAGGAATGAGTTACAAAACTTATTACTCAGAGATCAATGGAAGCGTTTATCAAGGTTTCAGAATTCTCAAAACCCATTAATGATAAAGAAGGGATTTTCGGTTAAATACGAAGAGCATAGCTAAGATATCCATAATATTCTCAACAATTGCAAAGGGGATGACATTTTTCTTTAGGAAAAAGAAACTAATACAGAGACGTAGTGTTCAAAATGCATTATAGAAGAAGAAAACTACTTTATGGAAAACACAGGAACATATGTGAAATATACCAGTGACAATATTAGGGCTTAAGAGGTAAAGGAAAATTTATGAAGCTCATCACAGTCACTAGAGTATTCAAATAAATGCAATTTCCTTTTACAAGCCAGATGTAACAACAAATACCAGACCACAGTGTTCCAACAAAAATGGGAATTGTATTTAACATTTAGAAGCTATAAGTATCAAGGATTCAAGTAAAAATCATGACGAATCAAAACCATAGCTCAAAATGACAAGGCCGAGCCAACCAGTTTTCTCAGAATCAAGGTCTAAAATAGAGAAGATCAAAAGGTTGCTTCACAGAATAAGGAAGACTTATGAGTTTAAAAAAATACAATCCCATCTGCTTTGAAGTGAACAAAACTCAACAATTACAAGAAGCAACTCTCAGTCAATAACAAAGTGGTATTCCTAATAATGGACAAAATTTTAAAGAAAACCCAAACGCACGAGCAACCCAGAATAAGGGTTAAGTTTTGCTCCAATTTTTTGACATCAACCAAGAATAGAATGAATCTAAGTGCAAAACGATTCAAAATCAGGGAAGAGTACAGTTTCTGGTTTTAATTACAAAACCCATTAATGGGTATCATGAAATAAGAGTCAAACAAAGAATTCACCATTTATAATTGAATAGTCAAAACTTTCAAGAAACTGAATGATGAGACAAGAAGTCCATATACTCAAGAGACGTTTCAAACTTGGGAGTCAAGCAGATGAGCCCAGAATGAGTTTTCAACTTGAAATCCCCAAAGGAACCGCAAAATCCAAAAAATGCAAAGAAAAATGAGTATCATTTTTGGAAGTCGAAATGATAAAGACCAATTAATAGTGAAAACTCAGGAAATCAAGAAGCTTACCATCCTTGTCAAATAGTGATTCCAGTTACACAAAACTGAGCTCAATAGAGGTCGATATGGCAGCCATTCTTTCATAAATCCAAATTAATAGAGATCAAAAGGGACAAAAATGGTGTTCGCAAACCTCACTGACTTCCAAAAACTCAGAAAAAACATTGACAGTTGGGAACCAAGCTCAAGGGTTACCCTTAAAAATGACAAGCATCATCCAAATTCACTCAGAAAGTTCTAATAGAGAAAAAGAATGGATATATAAGATGCGAGAAGATACAGAAACCAGACAAACCTAAAAAAAATAAGCCTGAAGTCCATAAGAAAGACGCACATGCCATGACCACAATGCTTTACCTTGAAAGCTCGGGACCAAGAAATCTCAAAGAATCCCGCAGAAGGCAGGAAACTATTTTCATCAAGAAAGCATAGCTCATCGATGCAAGATAGATAGTGAGATATCACACTGAGATTTCAAAGACCATAAGCCAAACAGAGATGAGCTCAAAGTGATCAACCATTGCGGCCACAAAAATTTTGCCGGGCTTCGCTCGAGAGCTAAAGAATCAAATGTAATGGTCGCAAATGGCTTGAATAAACTTAACCATAGAGTTTGAAAAGAGGAGTCAATAAACCCTAACCACATCCAGAAGAATCGATGGCTCAAATTCACCAAGTACAATGATCAAATGGCCAAATATCATGCTCAAAGATCAAAGAATAACCACAGTTAGCCTCCCACCGACCAACATTCAATGCATACAGAAACCCTAATCATGGGTAAGAGATCGACGACATCGAATACACAGGTACAAAGATCAACGACCCATTTTTCATCATCAATATCAAAGCTAACTCAACATAGGTCAAATTGCCACCGACAAAATGTATGGAGGGGTGAGTCACCGTGGGGAAGGGGCCAACCCATGTCACCAAAAAAATAATCATTGCCATGAATTTCAAATTCTAAACTATAATCGATTCAAAATAAACAAAAGCCAACCAAATCATTATATAAATGATCAAATAAAAGGTATTTCCAACCTTTTTCCTTCAAATAATGCCAAGGCCGACAACTATGGGATAGAAAGTATATACTATAGCATGTGGCCAAATATTATAAAAACCAAGTATAATGCAAAGGTGGTCCCCTCATCTCATATCAAGAACTAGGTTAATATGCTAAGTCCACAAGGTGGCCAAACTCAAGATAAAGAAAAATCCATGTATCAAAGGGTGGTCCCCACATGGAGCTAGCACAGTACATAGGAGTATTTTTGCATGCTTCACAAGAGGTTAGAACAGAGAAGAAGATGAATTTGCATGCTCAAAGAAGGAGACTTGCCTAACAAGCAAGGTTTATTATTAGCAAATTATTCACCCTTTCTTTTCTTAAAAATAGAATAGTCAACTTCAGTTTGACTGCATTGTAAACAAGGCTATTAATGCCTATTTTTAACTACATGCTCTAGTTTGTATTATTTTATCCCTTTATTTATTATTAAATAAAGGATAAAATTAGGATGCATGGGCGAGTACAAGCCTTAGGCTATTTTTAGGAAGGGGGTGAAATTTATTTTGCTATATATTGTGTGCCTTTGCAAAGCACAAGGGGATTATTCCTGGAGGACTTTTGGATATATGAGTACTTGAAGAATTTTTTTCCAGTTTTTCCTTTAAGTGTGAATTGTTTTCTGTCTTTCTAATTTATTTTGTAGTCTTGTGTATGTTATATTCATCTTGTGAATGCAAATTCCCGATAAACCACCTTACCCTACGAAAATTTCAGTCCTTTCGCTTAATTTTTAATGTGCATGTTAACTTACTAAGATCTTGTTGTGATTTTCCCTCGGTGAAATCAAGTGTTTTTCCCTTAGATATTCTCCAGAAAAATATTGGTTTGTGCATCAAGAATCCTTCCCAAATCAGTTGTGCATATACTTAGTCAAATCCCTCACCCAATTTTGGTGTATCACCTTATTTTTAGTCATTTTTAGAGTCATCTTTTACTCTCAAACTCCCGAAAAGAAGTTTAGATACACCAATAAGGAACCGGCCTTGATATCGGAGACTCACCTCGAAATAGGTATACCCACAGGACACGAGGTTTTTCCATTGTATCTATGAAAGAGAGATATCATTTGTGCAAGCTTAGAAATCATGCAACCATCTCTCCATATGGTCTACTTTTGATAGATAACAATTTTTGGCATGCCTGTGGAACAACGAATCAAATCTTCATGCGAGTTTCAGATCTACAACAGATTTACATCAATTTAAAACTAATTTTTGGAGAAAACTGTAGCTAATTTATTCTAAAGATTTTATGATTTTTGGCGACTCCATAAAAGCTTAATTTAGACCAATATTACAGCATGTTCCATGCCTAAAATGACTACAAGATCATCGGTAAGAGGAATTCCTTCTAATTTTGTTTCTTTACCTTTGAATTCTACTAGAAGGAGAAGAGTTGGTAATACTTTTCCTTATAATAGACCTGGTTTTGGTAACCCTCCTCCTAATATTCCTTCACCACATGTCAATTTTTCTATCAATATCCTAGTTTTTCCAATGGCACTTCAACCACCGGGAATTTTTTTCCCTTTACTAATGGCAGCATATTAGTAATTCTAGTTTATCATGATATTCCCAACGCTGCCATGAAAAGTTTGACATCATTCACGGGTGAAAATCAGGTTACGCCACTGAACATATCAAAGATGTTGCAGCCCTATGTGTATTCCATAATATCACCGATGAAGACATGGCTCTAAGACTTTTTGTTACACAACAAAAATAGGAGGTTATCTCTCTTCGATTGGTCCTAATTATTTATTACTACAAGTTATGGAACTAAGGTTACTATCGGTTTAGAACCATTGGCGAATTCCATATTGATCCTCATTCTCCAAATGTAGTAGCTAATTACTTAGGTTTAAAGCAATCTAATTTTGATGATGTATCTCGGTTTCAGCATTAGATGGTGTTTGTAACATGTTCATGGATGAAAAGAAAGTTGAAGAACATGTTCATAATCCTTTTAAGGAAGTTGAAGAACATATTTTTGGTGTGTATTGTATGCATGAAAAAAATACATCACTTCCCTTGTTGTTTAAAACAGTAAATTTAGTAGAAGGGATTTGGAAGCTTCATTTTGATGGAGCTAAGAACAAGAAAGGACAGAAGCAGGTTTGATGCTCACTTCCCCAAAAAATGAAAGGTATTTCTCAACTTTGAGTCTCTAATTTACATGCACTTGTAATGTAGCTGAATACGAAGCATTAATTCATGGCTTACTTTGGGCTAGAAAGAGAGGTATCAACATATTACAAATCTTTGGTGATTCTGAGTTAGTTATCAATCAAGTAAAAAAATTCAATGTTTGTAAGAATCCACTAATGAAGTCTTACAGACATAGAGTTTCAAACTTAATGGAAGACTTTGAAACTATTAATATTCGATCTATTCGAGAGCTAAAAACAAGCATGCGAGATAGACTTGCATAGTTGATGCTAGTTTCAAGTGCTAGAACAAAAATGGAAAACAAAAAATTTCAGCCTCATATTAAGCTAATTGTCAGGCCTTCTATACCTGATAACGAATCAAATTGGCATGTTTTTAAAGTGATGATCAAATCGTAGCTTTTATAGCGAGGAAGCTAGATTTTCTACATGAATCGGGATAAATTACAACATTTATACGGTGATCGATTGTTGTAACTAAAGACAAATAAATTTCCTCGAGGTCTTGTCACTTTGGAAGACATCTTTAGTACTAGATGATCAATTAAGAAAAGATAAAACTAAGTTGTCAATGCATGTTGATAACTATGAAGAGATTTCAATTGATGAAGGGAAAAATTTACTTCTTGGAAAGGTATGTTCCTTAACCGAAAAGCAGTCATTTATTAATCTTTGCAAAGAGTTTAAGGATGTCTTTGCTAGGAAATACCAAGACCTAAAAGGGTTTGATCCTAGTTTAGCACAACATACTATCGAGTTACATCCAAATGCTAAGACTACAAGACAAAAAAATAGGCGTGTAAATCAAAAATAAAACCTCGATGAGGAAAGAGTTATCCAAGTTGATTGAATTAGGTATTATCTTTCATGTTAAACATTCAAGTTGGGTAGCCAATCTTGTTCTTGTTCGGAAGAAGAATGGTGAAATCGGTATGTGTAGATTTCGAGAGATCTTAATAAAGCTTCATTAAAAATCCTTACCCACTTCGAATATGG
The DNA here is from genome assembly GCA_018340775.1 of Taxus wallichiana var. yunnanensis. Taxonomy (NCBI): domain Eukaryota; kingdom Viridiplantae; phylum Streptophyta; class Pinopsida; order Cupressales; family Taxaceae; genus Taxus; species Taxus wallichiana. The sequence continues at coordinate 171,235,966 of CM031236.1, forward strand.
ATCAAATTTTGAGAACAGTCTTGGATTCGAGATAGACTATCTCTTCTAGATGGTTACAGTGGCTATAATCAGATTCTAGTCCAAGAAGAAGATAGATACAAAACAAATTTTACCACTAAGTGGGGTACCCATGCTTACAAGTTATATTCAATGTTCTTTCCTTCATGATTAAGACATTTAATTATGTTATTGACTTTTTAGTTCATTATACAATCCATACAAAAAGTAAAAATGCAGAAAGAGATATACAACTCATTTACAAAATTCAATGCTTTATTCATAAGGAGAGTCAAATGTTTCCCACACAAGCCATGGGATGTAACTAAAAGTAAAATACAACTATTGAAAAGAAAGATACACATGCATGAAAGAGAAAGAAAATGAGTATGAGTGAACCCATCATTGCCTTGTATATTCTTCATTGTGCAGAGCATCTCCTTGTCAGCTCCTTTCATCCTCAAGGCATGGTACCTGAAAAGCAAAAAAAGGAAATCATCAATAAAGAGTTGAGGGTTAATCCATATTCCTACACTATCCTACTTCGTGCATATGAATCTTCCCCTAAGCAAGAGATGTATTCTACTTGAAGGAAAAATTGCATGTATGTTTTTTTCACTCAAAAAGAAGAAAACATGGACATAAGAGAGGCCAAAAGCCTAAATATTTCCTAACTATTTTCCTAAGTGTGCAGGTACAGGTTACAGCCAAAGAGAGAAATAAATAAGTCATAAGTACATACTAAGAAGAAGGAAGAGTGCAACTCAAAGTTCAACAAACATTCTGCAAATGGAAGAGGTTAGAGCTCAAAAGAGAGAATGGAAGATAGAAGTACATTTTTCAGTTTGCAAAGAAGAGGGAGAATCAGATTTCAAGAAGCTGAAGCTAAAAGTAAAAGGGATTACAAGCTGAAACAGGATGAGAGAGAAGATTTTGGGAAAATTTTGACAGGGCTTTGCCATGTAAAATGGACATTTACAACTTTTCATCATGTTGTTTCAATTACTACATGCTTTAAAAGAACTATGCAAATCAAATAAGTGATACAGAAAGCAGAAAAGCATTACATGATCAAGAGAAACAACTATCATGTTTTCAGTTCTCAATTGCTATATCAGTTTAGCATGAAAAGTGTTATTTTCTATATTTTGGATCAAAACATATAACTACTATTTCTGAAAATGCATTAAAGATAAGATTTTGAAAAAAATTGCCAGGGCTTCGCCTTGTAAAATCAAGATTTCATATTTTTCAGCTTACATATCAGAGCTGTAATGAAATGAAATACAAAATATAATGCAGAAAATAATTCTTTATAACTCAAACCACTCAAGAGAATTGAAATTCCAAGATAATCTTACAAATTTCAGCTATTTTAAGTTGTAGTTTTAAAAAAATAAAAAAATGAGAACACATAGATACTATAATGTCATTGAAGTATATTCATTCAAGAAAGTAGTACTCATATATGACATTATGAGAAGCCATTATAGATAAACAAAGGAGCTATATCTTGATGACATTAGAAGTGAGAAGTGATTCGGTAAAATCTAAATTTGTAAAGGGCTTGAGAAAGAGATAATAACCTAGATTTAAGATATAACTATCTTCGAGCGAGTAAAGGATGAAGATCTCTAAAAAGATAAACAAAGTGAATCCAGGGTTCTAGTGTTCAAATGGATTTGATTTTTTCACTCAACAATCAATAGAAACTTACAGAGAATGACAAACTCATAATTCATCAAACACAATATCATATTTTGAAGTCAATACTAACTCTATAGGAATGAGTTACAAAACTTATTACTCAGAGATCAATGGAAGCGTTTATCAAGGTCTCAAAATTCTGCAAACCCACCAATGATAAAGAAGGGATTTTTGGTTAAATATGGAGAGCATAGCTAATATTTCCACAATATTCTCAACAACTACAAAGGGGACGACATTTGTCTTAAGGAAAAAGAAACTAATACAGAAAGGAAGTGTTCAAAATGCATTATAGAAGAAGAAAACTACTTTATGGCCAACACAAGAACATATGTGAAATATAATAGTGACAATATTAGAGCTTCAGAGGCCAAGGAAAAATTATGAAGCTCATCACAGTCACTAGAGTATTCAAATAAATGTAATTTCCTTTTACAAGCTAGATGTAACAAAAATACCAGACCATAGTGTTCCAATAGAAATGGGAATTGTATTTAACATTTAGAAGCTATAAGTATCAAGGATTAAAGTAAACATCATGAGGAATCAAAACCACAGCTCAAAATGAAAAGATCAATCCTACCAGTTTTCTTAGAATCAAGGTGTAAAACAGAGAAGATCAAAAGGTTGTTTCAGAGAATAAGGAAGACTTATGAGTTTTAAAATAAAATACAATCCCATCTGCTTTGAAGTGAACAAAACTCAAAAATTACAAGAAGCAAATCTCAGTAAATAACAAAGTGGTATTCCTAATAATGGACAGAATTTCAAAGAAAACCCAAAACCACGAGCAACCCATAATCGGGGTCAAGTTTTGCTCCAATTTTTTGACATCAACCAAGAATAGAATGAATCTAAGTGCAAAACGATTCGAAATCGGGGAAGAGTACAATTTCTGGTTTTAATCGCAAAACCCATTAATGGGTATCAAGAAATCAGAGTAATAGACAAAGAACTCACCATTTATAATCGAACAATTGAAACTTTCAAGCAACTGAATGATGAGACAAGAAATCCATATGCCCATGAGAAGTTCGAACTTGGGAGTCAAGCAGAAGAGCCCAAAACACGTTTTCAACTTGAAATCCCCAAAGGAACCGCAAAATCCCAAAAATGCAAAGAAAAATGAGTATCAATTTTGGAATTTGAAATGATAAAGACCAATTAACAGTGAAAACTTAGGAAATCAAGAAGCTTACCATCCTCGTCAAATAGTGATGCTAGTTACATAGAACCAAGCTCAGTAGAGGTCGACATGGTGGCCATTATTTCATAAATCCAAATTAACAGAGCTCAAAAGGGACATAAATGGTGTCCACAAACCTCACTGAGTTCCAAAAACTCAGAAAACACATTCACAGTTGGGAACCAAGCTCGAGGGTTACCCTAAAAAATGATGAGCATCATCCAAATTCACTCAGAAAGTTCTAATAGAGAAAAAGATTGAATATATAAGATGCACGAAGATACAGAAACCAAACAAACCTCAAAAAACCAATCTCAAAGTCCATAAGAAAGACGCGGCCATGACCACAATGCTTCACCTTGAAAGCTTGGGACCAAGAAATCTCAAAGAATCCCGCAAAAGGTAGGAAACCTTTTTCATTAAGAAATCCAAGCTCATCGATGCAAGATAGATAGTGAGATATCACACTGAGATTTCAAAGACCATAAGCCAAATAGAGCCGAGCTCGAAGTGATCAACCATGGCGGCCACAAAAATTTCAGGGGCTTCACCCGAGAGCTAAAGGATCAAATGTAATGGTCATGCAAATGGCTCGAATCAACTTAACCACAAAGTTCAAAAGAGGAGTCAATAAACCCTAACCACATCTAGAAGAATCAATGGCTCAAATTCGCCAAGTACAACGATCAAATGGCCAAAGATCATGCTCAGAGATCAAATAATAACCATGGTTAGCCTCCCACCGACCAACATTCAATGCATACAGAAACCCTAATCATTGGTAAGAGATCGGCGAAACGACTACATAGGTACAAAGATCAAGAACCTGTTTTTCATCATCAATATCAAAGCTAACTCAACACAGTCAAATTGCCACCGAAAAAATGTATGGAGGGGTGAGTCACCGTGGGGAAGGGCCAGCCCACGTCACCAAACAAATAATCATTTCCATGACTTTCAAATTCTAAACTATAATCGATTCAAAATAGACAAAATCCGACCAAATCATTATATAAATGATCAAATGAAAGGTATTTCCAACCTTTTCCTTCAAATAATGCCAAGGCCAAAAACTATGGGATAGAAAGTATATACTATAGCATGTGGCCGAATATTATAAAAACCAAGTATAATGCAAAGGTGGTCCCCTCATCTCATATCAAGAACTAGGTTAATATGCTAAGTCCACAAAGGTGGCCAAACTCAAGATAAAGACAAATCCATGTATCAAAGGGTGGTCCCCACATGGAACTAGCACAGTACATAGGATTATTTTTGCATGCTTCAAGAGAGATCAGAACATAGAAGAAGATGAATTTGCATGCTCAAAGAAGGAGACTTGCGTAACAAGAAAGGTTTATTATTAGCAAATTATTAACCCTTTCTTTTCTTAAAAATAGAACAGTCAACTTTAGTTTGACTGCATTGTAAACAAGGCTATTAATGCCTATTTTTAACTACATGCTCTTGTTTGCATTATTTTATCCCTTTATTATTATTAAATAAAGGATAAAATTAGGATTCATGGGCAAGTACAAGCCTTAGGCTATTTTTAGGAAGGGGGTGAAATTTATGCTTTTATATATTTTGTGCCTTTGCAAATCCTGGGGATTATTCTGGAGAACTTTTGGAGATATGAGTACTAAAGAATTTTTTTCCAGTTTTTCCCTCTAAGTGTGAAGTGTTTTCTACCTTTCCAAGTTATGTTGCCGTCTTGTGTATGTTATATTAATCTTGTGAATGCAAATTACAGTCAACTACCTTACCCTGCTGCAAATTTCAGTCCTTTCTGCTTAATTTTTTAATGTGCATGTTAACTTATTAGTAATATTGTGATTTTCTCTCAGTGTAATAAAGTGTTTTGCCCTTAGATATTCTACAGAAAAACTATTGGTTTTTCCATCAAGAATCCTTTCCAAATCAGTTGTGCATATACTCAGTCAAAGCCCTCATACAATTTTGGTGTATCACCTTAGTTTTAATCATTTTTTTAGAGTCATCTTTTACTCTCAAACTCCTAGAAAGTAGTTTAGAATACACCAATAAGGAACCGTCCTTGATACCAGAGATTCATCTCGAAATAGGTATACCCAAAGACCTGAGGTGTTTCCATTGTATCTACGAAAGAGAGAGATCATTTGTGTAAGCTTAGATAACCTGCATCCATCTCTCTACAGGGTGCACTTTCGAGAGATAAGACAACCCTCAGACACGATTTGCACTAAAATAGGCCCTTGACTTCATTTTTCAATTTTTTTGCAATTTTTTCAAACTGCTTGGATTTTTATTTCAATAGGGAAGTTAGAGAAAAGCCAAGGGATCCCTCAAAACCTGATTTTGGGCCTCAAACCATTTCTACTTGCTCAATCCTGAAGAAATTGTGCAAGTTATCAAAATTACCTTGGGGGTGAATTTTAGATAACAAGATATATAGCCAAATGGTCCGTAATAATGTCAAAAAGTACAAAAAAGCGTATGTTAGAAGCTACAAAGAAAAAGTGTCACAAAACCATTAGGTTTACATAAAATAACATGGGTGATTATCATAAAGGGTGGATAACTAGGATGAAAAGTGAAAAAAACCATAAGGTAAACAATATAGAGATAAATTTGAAGCATAAATCCAAGCGAGGTCATGAACCGAAGCGAGGATGTGCATAATACCATCGCAATCTATTAGGAAAGTATGAGTTGTGCGAGCCAAAATGTTGATTATTTTTTTAGAGAAGTTTGATGAAGTAGTGAGTTTAAGAAGGAAAATATGAGATATTATAGTTGAGTATTGAAACTCCTGAAATTCTTCATGCATGAAACTTTGTAAGAAATTAGGCATTCATTAGTTCCTTGAAAATGTGGATATGTGTTGGGACTTATGATATATTTGATTAGGTCGAAAACCCCACCATTTCTAAGCGTATTTTCCTTCTTTATTATGTGTGTAATAAATTTTAAGAATGATGTCACCAACATTAAAAGTACACGGATAAACAAGTTTATTTTTTTGTTTGGCAAGGTGATGTTTTTGCATTTAGTTTTGAGTGTAAATTATATCGTGTCATTATTCTAATAATTCAAGTTCATAGAGATGTTATTTATAGATTTCTTCATGTGGAATGGTACTATGAAGGGAAATGCAACAAGAAAGGAGTTACGCCTCAAGTGGAAGAACTGTCTCCTCCTCCATAGGGATGTAAGAATGGGGTTATCCCAATGGTCGTATGGACACTCGTGCGGTATACCCATAATGTAGGGTATAGATTTTTGTACGAATATGTGTGTGATTCCCATATAATATTTTGTTGAGATTTTTATTGTGGATTCGGGTTTTCTATTGCATTATGAATGACATGGTGTTGAGAATCAATGCTAAATTTTTAACTTAACACATAGAACCTTCATTTCTTTGAATTTGAAATTCCCACAATTATCATATATGATAGTATGGGGAATTATAAAGTGAAAAATGATTTGATTGGGGAGAAATTTGGACATAGTAAATCCAGGACATGTTGTTGAGATGCATGGATTCATCCCACTTAGTGAAGTAATTTGTGGTAGTAATGATGAAGAAATGACAATATTAGGATCGAAGCAGCTATCCAATGTAATCTAATCTGAATACACTAAAGGGCTAGGGAAAAACAATGGATTTCATATCAACCAAAAGGAATGAATCAAATCAGCATGAAATTTGAAATTCAGCACTTCTTGGTAAAATCATGAGCATCAACCTCTAACGTAGGCTAGTAGTAACCCATAGTAGACACTTGTTTTAGCACCCCAATTCCTTCACATCACCTTTGCCGCTCATCCTCATCTAACATGATCATTTCACTCATATTTTCAAATTTCCCACATTCCCTCGTAAAATCATATTTTTCCCTTCCACATCATATTTATCTTAATATCCTCCATAATCCCTATTTTCCCACATTTTAATCCTTATTATCCTAATACCATCTTAATCACCTTGATTTAATACCCATATCGGATTCCCATGACCATTAGTCATTAAATTTCATCAAACATTTCCATAGGACCGCTTCAACCCTTTTACCCCTTCTTGATATTCCATTACCCATTAAAACCCCCAACATTCGTGCATGGATAAAAAATAGCATGTTAGATGTTTATCAACATATTATCCACTATCCATTATGGTCCTAGCATATCTTGGCATACTCTTCATGCCAATCACCGGTGATTGACCTAGGTCACCATCGACCACTGTCTTTCCCTATTTAACTACACTCACCCCTCCTCTCAAAGGGATAGAAATTTTTAAAAGTTTGTGTACTTCATGTGTACTTCTTCCCGCATCATCCTTAAAACTTTGGTTATAAGTTGAATCACATTGTTATCCTTTTACATGCCATTTTTAGACTTGGAGTATCTAGTGAATAATATTTGGGGATATCATCTTTGCATGATATTATTTTTTTATAGGTTTTCGGTCTTCGGAGCTCTTCCTTACCTTTCACCATCCATCATTGACCTCGAGATCCTTTTTTCCATTATGATCTTTAGTCAAGATCCCACATATGTTTCAGATCTCCATTCATTGGTTCTAGTAATCATCGACCCATCAAATATTCCATATCATATATCCTATCTACCTTACTTTTCATATTATCCACCATGTTTAACATCCTCTTGATCCTACCAACATCTCGTACACGTTATCAACATTCTATCATCCCCGCACATGTTACAGTAAAATTTACTTATTTTCCTTGGATTTTCATCAATCCACTCCTTACCCACTTAAGATTTCTTCTTCCCACATCATTTTACCTCATCTGTGTTCTAATATAATCCTCTATAGTTTTGCATCATTATCTTAGTCCTCATTTATGCACATTTTGTGATAATCATTACTCGTGTTTCGCTGAGCATACCATCTTCTATCGTGTCACCACCGACCCACTCTACTTTGGAATTTTTTTATATAAATTTGCTTTATTAGTTATGGTTTTCGTATCTTTTGGCTCATTATATATTATCTCATAAGATCTCTATTTCTATAATCATTTCCATTTTCATGCGGCATTGATTATCCATATTTTTTTTATCATGTGGGCTAGCATCCTTTCTAGGGAGAGTTTTCTTCTTGGAGATGAATCCACTGGGAATCCAACTATATCTATCACTAATCATTTTTGTGTTTATTTTATGTTGTTATGAAGGTTACCCACTCACACCAAAGAGGATATGTTCTTATTAAACCCTACCATCATCATCATCCACATCAGTGAGTCCCTAAACTCTCCCATATCTCAAGGTTTTCTTTATTTCTTGTTTGGTTTTCACTAATTTAAAACATGAAGTGCATAAATCTTGATAAATATTCTGCACGCTCGATGGGACCCATGCTTCATTGGTGAGGTCTCTTTCATTTTCATTTCTTTCATTTCATATTTTCTTCCATATCTCTTTTCTACTAACCTTGCAGTAAGATTTTAATTTTTCTTGCTTGAGTTAGAGCGTGAATAGCTTGTTTTTTCCTTTTCCCGCTTTCTTGCCTTAAATATTACGTATCTTTTCTTCTTTTCCTCATCAAATTTTCACACTTTATTTTTGGATATTACAAAACAACACCCTAATTTTTTGCTTTCTCATATTGTATAACTAGGAGGTTAATATTTTGAATCTACTATTTTCACACACATCAAAACCCAAACATTAATTTACACATTTAAAACAATCATCCCGGTAGAAAAATTAGGATTTCATCACCCATTAGGAAAGTTTTTCATGCCTAATACGCCTTAATTTTTTTTTCACATAGTCGTGTATCGCATACCTTTGGGTATCTTGAGGAATCAATCCTTAAGCATCCTAAAACCAGCCTTAGATCAGCCATTTCCTAGGCTCCCTCTCAAGCATTCTTATTTTCTTACCACACTTGTTATAATAATAAAGATAAATAATAATGTGTTGTGCTTTTATTTCTATATAAATTATTATCATAACCTCTTTAGTTTCTTGTTTCATGTTCATTCTCACCTGTCACAAACTAGAAAAATGGAAGAATCCTCTTCATCTAAAATTCTTGTTGTTATCACTTTTCGTATAAAAATATCATCCATGGCTATCATCTCTTCCTCTATGGTTACCCATCTCATCACTTCCACCATCCCTTATCCTAATCCATCCATGGTTAACATCCATTCTCATGCTGAGACCTACCCCTTCCTCTATCACCATTCGATCCCTTCATGACCAGTTACTTACCCATCAGGTACTTCTTTTTAAGCCTTAGGGCCCCTAGTTATCCTTGGGATATGTATAGTTCCCAGAAATCGTAGATGTTAATCTTGTTTCCCTCCATGATTACCTAATCAATAAATCTACTCACCTTACTATTAATGAGCCTTCTCTTAAAGAGACCTCGTGTGTACCATTCCTAAGTTTGAGTCCAATCAGGATCTCATGTCCCAAATTGCAATATTTTTCCCTCGAGCGACGAATGAGGTGGAAATTTCCTAGCATGAGCATGCTTGCTTTAACTCTTCCACTCATGAATCCAATTAATTGGTGCTCCCCTTCTCATTTGGTTTACCTCGTACCAATACCATCCCTTCCTCATCTATGCCCATCACATCCTACTCCACCGTGGTTCTTGAAGACCTTACTTATCTTCTTCCAGAATCCACCTTTCTTTCTTTTATGATTGAAAATATTGTTCGAACTCAATCTCCATTCCTAAATTCAAAATTCATGCTAATGTTATCCCTTGACAACCACTCCCTTCAAAATCTACTTAGACACATAAATCCCCTCTTCATAATACTTATTAGCACATGTTTCATCATCCACTTGTCCACACATCTCAACATCCTTATCATACTCATCCACAATCCAACCCCATGTCATACATCAAAAATCCTTTAATGTTCTCCACCCTACATACATTCCTTTCAAATATCCCATCTCCCAACCCATCCAATCTCAACCTATCACATATCCTCCTCCTTATAAACAACCTCGTTAGACTCCTACCAATATTCAACATTATTAGTCTCGTCCCCATTCCAACCCATCCACTTCTTACATCCAAAGCCTCATCCTTTGACATCTCTTCAACCTACTTCATATGACCCCATGCAAATTTTATTGAGTAGCCTTGCTAACTTGGAGGCCGCTACTTTGGGTGCTAAAAACACATTCATGTACGTAGAAATTTTTACTAATCCTATCATCCCTTTGTCCACACAAAACTTTATCCTCCTCAATAGGATTTCCCTAATTTCTCTCTATTTAATAGCAAACAATGTCCTCAACAAAACATTGGAGATTTTAGACAAACATACTACCATATAACCCACAATTATGACCCTATGCTTAGGACCTTCCTCATATCATTATCTAGTCTAGGATTGGATTGGTATAATGGTATCCCCCAACACTCCCTTTTCTCCGCAACATAACTTACACAACTCTTTTTAGAGCATTTATCAATCAACATTGATTTCAAAATTACTACCACTTATTTATATGCCATTAAATAGTTTAAGAAAGAACCCATTATGGAATTCATCACAAGACAGTGTGGTATCGTAAACCAACTATCATTTTCTCTTCCTAGGACCGAGCTCATCAAGTTCTTTTCTTGATCGTATCCTAAACACATTTCTTCCATCCTCCGTTCAATACTTTCAAATCTTTGAAGAATATTTTACCATGGCTCGTAGATTAGACCTTTGTGTCATTAAGCAAGGCCACATTAAACTCAAAACTAAGAAACCTAAGACAAATTTAATCAATTCCTCCTCTTCTTATAATCATGATAAATCCAAGAGTGTGGAAATTGATATTGCCATCAATTCTTCTTATGCTTCTACGTAAGATGTTGATCCCGCACAACGAGCTCCTCTCCCTACCCAAAACTATACTCCCCTTATGGAGTCTTATACTTCCATCTTTTATATCCTTATGGTTTCCTACCTCATCGAAATCCCTCCAATCAAAACCATAGATGAATATCAAATAATTATACAGTACAATATTGAAAAATGTCATACCATTATGGATCTTGTTCAATTACTCATCAACCAAGGGGACCTTGAGTAGATAATACTAATTCCCCTCCCAACCATCCACTTGACATATTCAAACATCCTTTTCCCAACCATGGATGTACTATCCAAGTGACTTGTTCTACATCTCAAACACGTGACACCCTTATCATTAGTACCATAAGTCAATGCCCAACATCATCATCATCCTTTGCATCCACATCAGATCTTGCACCCACCATACCTATATCTATTATCTCTAATTTTATAGATTTTGATCCCAATTCTCTCACATCTATCATAGCTCATTCTCTTTTGCCTATACCTACTTCCACTCCATATTCCCCACCCACCTCTTCTTCTATGCCCCATACCATACATACTACATCTACCCCGATCTCGGAAATCCCATCGATACCCTCGCCTATACCTAAATATGATTAAATGATATCTCCTATCCCTACACCTCCCATAGTAACTCATCTAATTAATAACCCTATTTTATCCCGGTCATCCAAAACTAAATCCCTTTCTATCAAATCAATACCCCCATCATCCTCTCAAAACCAATTTTTCCTCTAGTCTTAAACTTCACATCATCTACTTCTTAAAACTTACCCAATGTCAAAATTATTTTCATCCCCGCTAAGAGTAAGCCTCCAAAATGTAAATATAGAAAACTTGGCACACCTATCAAGAAATCACTTACTCATTTACATAAGAAAGTGGAGTTTCCTCTTCCAAAGCTTTCTAAATCTCAACAACCTAGGGTCCGGACATCCATCTTTGGGATCCCTCCTTCATGTTTAGGACTAGGTCCTACATTCAAGAAACCCATCATTCCTCAATCAAAATTAAAATCCATCTCCCATCCCTCTAAATATATATCCAAATCATTTACGCCTCCTTAATCTAAATCACCCATACCCTCTTCTTTTGGACCATCATCCAAACCACCACCATCCCAATATCAATAAATATCCACCCTTCCTTCCACATAAAAATATGAATCCAAGGCTCCTACCAAGCCTCATAAAAATAAGAACCTCTTCTACCTTCATCCAAATCAAGCCTATCCCACGTCCCCAAGACTTCATGCTCCAATACGTGCAATGAATCTTATATTAACATATATTACCATCTCCTCCATGCACCCAAGATCACCCTTCTAACTATTAAGCCATGTTACCCACATAATAAAAATATCAAACGGTTTGGTCCAAACTTTATTTGTTCCTACCATCGCATCCCTTGCCATACAATCAAACATTACAAATCCCTCTATGCCTTATCGATAGTCTTATAGAAGAAGATGATATTCACATTGAAGAAGAAGAAGACACCCTTTAATTTCTTAGCCCATATGCATCCAAATCCAATCCTCTAACAAATCCCAAGATTTCCAAATCCATCTATGTCACTATTCTTCCTATGAATTCCCTTTCATCCAAGGATATCCCTCATATTTACATAGATGTCGTCTTTATTTTCACTTGGTCTAGCCCTTATGAAAACAAATTATAATTCATTCAAATATAACGTTGTCTTTACTCCTCCTCATAGTGATCCTTTATCACACCCATTACCTCTACCCCCTTTTTCCTCTAAGGTTAAGGTGTCTATCCTAGCTGCCGCTACTCCTACCTCCATCAAATAGACCATCATAAAGTAGTTACATCAAGATCCTATTAAGATGTCCCTTTATGAGATTATCATAAGCTACCTCAACCAAAAACATACTCTTATTAAAGAATTATAGTGCATCCTGTTATCATCTCGATGAGACTCGGCCCCTTGCGGCCCTTGTTGGAGATCGTGCGGCTTTTTCCACTATATCTTTCAAGGATTTTGAAATCCCTGATATTACCCCCCCGAATACCATGATCGACACTCTTCATAATGGTTCATATCAATGACACCTTCATCTTCCGATCCATGACTGACAATGGTGCTAGTATCAAAATCATTTATTCTCATACCTTCAATAAAATGAAACTCCTTGACACCATTTTTGCCCAATCAATTGTCATCATTTTTTATTTTAATGATGTTATTTCCCCTACTTTTGGCACATTTATTCTTTCCATACTTGTTGTACATAAAATTCTTCATGATATCTTATACATTGTAAAAGGGAGTTTTAGTATAATGTCTTCCATAGAAACTATTTGATTTGGGCCATGTGTTGCATCCCATCTACTTTCCACTATTGTTTTAAATATGAACATGAGGGGAAGATCTTGTTATCTCAATTTTGGCCCCGACAAAATTGATCAAACCTGACCCTGCACAGGAAGAATTCTAAGAGGCGTTTCCATCAAACGAGCCTACATTTAAAATCCAATAGTTGGGTTACGGGTGGGCTCTACAATGGAGGAGAAAAGTAAAATATGAGGCCAAACGACAAAAAATAAAACCAGAGGCTTAGAGGAGAGAAATAGAGAAAGGGTCAAAATCTTTGGGCTTTACAAATAATCCAAAGCAAGCCCAAATTTTTAAGTATGGAAGAATCAGTGGAAGCTTCCACATGCCTCATTGGTGCTTATCCAAAGGTTAAGTCCAAAGAGGATCCCCTAAACAAGCGCCAACCTATCACATGTCCCAGAGTCATAAAAGGGATGGAGTGGGCCCAAAACAACTACATATAGAGGATCGGCGGTGGCCTCCACGTGCCCAAACAACGCACCTTTCAAAATTCCAAGACAAGCACTAGCCCTCCACGCATCCAAAGTCAAAAACAGGGACAAAGCCGGTCTTTGAAAATTCCAAGCTCAGGACAAGCCAATGGAAGCCTCCATGCGTCATCTCAGTGCAACACAAAAGTTGGGTCCAAAGAGTGGTCCTAAAATGAGTGCAATTCCACCACATAGCTGGGGATAGAGAAAAGGTCTCACCAATTGTTGAAAAGTCACGATGGGGTAGAGACAGTGGAGGGTGCCACGTGCCTCAATGGCACAAATTCAAAGGGATGGCCCAAGGCCCAATCTCAAACAAGTGCAAGCTAGTTGCATGTCCTAGGTATGAAATGGGATAGAGCCGTCCCAAAAATGACTAATTATAGAGAGCCATTGGAGGGCGCCATGTGTCCCATCAGCGTAACTTCAAAGGCTCAACCCAAAACAGATACTTAGACGAGCACGGGCCTTTCATGTATTTGAGGTCTGAAAATGGATTAGGCTCGAGTCAACTAAGTACAAAACATAAACGGAAGCCTCCACATGTCTCGACCATGCAAATTCAAAGGTAAAGTGTTGGGTCGGTTTCAAATGAGCGCGAGGCCTCCACGTGTCTAGGATATGACATATGCCTCGCTAAGCAAGAAGGAATCAAGGGAAATACAAAGGATCTAGAGGAGCTCTGCAAAAGCTACCACGTGTCAGTCTGGTGTGATTTTAGTGTGAAGGAAATGTAAGAAATATCAAACAAGTGTAGGGCTACCATGTAGACTCAGTGCAGACAAAAGACTCTTTAAATATTGGCCGCCTCCGACCATGATCTTTAGACAGCCATATCTTTCGACTGAAACTTGGATTTAGGAGGGAGAAGACTTTTTGGAAAGGTATTGACATCCTCTATGCCTTTGGAAGCATGAAATATTATTTTTAACAGGATTTGGTGGGTGAAAAATGGGAAAACATCTTTCAGGCCATTAATGCAGAATCTGATTGCTCCAACTACCAGATCGGATTTGATTCGATCTTCCATTCTTCTTCCCTCAACACGCCAAAAATACAATTGAGGTAGACTCGAGATATTATGGGAAGATTTGCAGGAGGAATTGAGGGATGGTGGTTGAGATTTCAGAGGACTCAATGCACCGCAGAGTGGTTGGAAGAAAGTTTGATTTTCCCTCTCTCTTTCTCCCTCATTCTTCTATATATTGTAAAAAAGATGGGTATATTCAAATGGTTGGTAATTATTTCCCTATGACCCCCTCTCCTTCTTCCTTAGGGTAGAATGTGGAGTCTAACCCTCCTCTCATGGCTCTATAATGGAATTTTCTTGCCTCTTTCCCATTGATGATGTACTGTGTGAAATCATGGAGGAATAAAATATGTTTTGTGATGCATTTTGTCCATCCTTCCTTGTTAGATTATCACCTCTTTCCTCTCATCGTTGCAGGGTATATTATGCATATTTCGATGTCTATTACAGGTTCCGGGAGCTACACTTATTGGGTTCTAAAGTGGTGTTCTATGTGAAACCTATCTCTGGTCCATGGTGCATCTTGTCCAACCCTATCCCCTACTCACCTCTCTCCACTTTAAGAAATCAAGATACATGATCATCCACTTCTTTTTCTGGTGTATCACCACTTAGTGTAGGATCTCTTTCACCCTCTCTCTCTCTCCTTGTCTCCTTGGAATAGTTATATTAGGATAGATTAGCTCTTCCTACACCGAAGTAGCTTGTGGTAGATAGGTTAGGAAGAAATAATCAGCTTTCTTTGGAGGGCCATCTCGGTTTGCACGTCCCATAACTTTAGAGATGGTCCCATGTTGTGCAATAACAACAAAGGCCCTACTTAGATACCAGGAAATTCAGGGGTGTTGTGATTCTGCACTAACAATTTTTGCACTTCCAGTGGGACAGTTTTGAAGAACCTTACAACTTCATCTTAGCAGTTAGTGTGTTCATGTTGAGATTCAGCCTTTTAATGCACATGCAAGCACATCGAGTGACTTCATATGGTCCACATCCCATATCTAAAGTTGTATACCTTTCCCCATCCATTTTCATCCATTTTTATTCCATTTATTTCATCTTCTACCACTCATGAATTTGTGCAATCATGACTTCATTCACCTCATGGAATTCACACTTATAGCAATGCAATCCACCTCCAATGTATTTCCCAACTCCTCTAGATCAGCATTATGATCAGATCCAAAACCATTATGCTTACCCATATGAGCAGTGTCAGAGCCATTTTGTCCATGGGGCTTATCAAGAACAAGGGGATGCATACAATGGTATGTGGAGATTGTTGGTCTATTGGAGAAGATCAAAAGAATGGAGGCTAGCGTGATGCGGTCAAGGGCTACATTGCGAATGAAGGCATTTAGGATTGGTTGTAGGGAACCTTGTCCATGGGTCGGCCCTTTTCCAAGACATCACAACCCTCAGGAGAAGCTTGACTTCATGATTGAAATGTTTCCCAAACTTGCACAATGGAATTAGGAGATTGAGGCTTATGAGTTGGACACGAGACAACCTTTTCAATCGGTAAGTCCACAATCTCCTATATTTTATTTTCCCCTTCCTCAAACTCCATCATTTCAGCATGATCGAGTCAACCCTTTCATCTCCTATCCCAAGTGTTGATTTCCCTTCTCCATCTCCTAGTCTTCCATCTCATTTTAATTTTCCCACCCTTTCACTTCCCAAACAGTCATCCCCTCCAAACAAATAAGAAGTTCCACCTCCCTCTCCACAAAAAAATAGTAAAGCTAGTTGAACCCCAACCTGCCACCCCTCTTTCTTTCTCAAGTCCATGTTGGGAAGATACTCAAGAATCTAATCAAGGAGAACAACAAGAGGAAGGAGCCAAAAGAGAAGAAATGACAGACAATCTAAAGATTTGGGCTTCCAAATTTGGGTTTACAAATATCCCCTTGATGGTTAAGCCAATAGAGGAGGTCAAAGTTAAAGAACCATTGGTGGTTGAGGATGAGTTTACAGTAGAAGAAGAGCAAGGAGAAGAGGAAGAAGATCATAAATATTTTGTCTCCAAATGAAGTGTCTATAATGATGTTTTGTCTGAAGGATGCTAATTTGATCCAAGCCGCACAACCAGATTAAGGGGGAGGAACAACAAGCTCCAAGTCCCATTAAAGAGTAGCATCTTGGGGAGATCAAATTAGAGTTGAGGCCACTCAATGAAGAAATCATAATTGAATATTTTTCGCTTTCATTTCAAGGGGCGGATTTGATTGATGAACCCATGATGGAGGATGACCATACAACTTTAGAGGATCCAAGTGCAGAGCGAGGCCATAGAAGAACCTTCAGTTCTTCCTCCCACATCATCCCCTTCAAGCTATGATGTTCAAGAATAGTTTGAGCTTTCAAAATTTATGTTTGAAGAAGAAGGGAACCATGGTGAGCTAGTTACAGATACGAAGGACACCATGGAGGAGGTAGAGCACATGTAGTAGGAAAACAAGGAGGAAGAATTCTGTCAGACATGGAAGATTTCCTTGATGGAGAAGTACCTGAGGAGATAACATCATTTGCTCCTCCATCAGCCACCTTCCAAGTAGATGAGCCTGCTGCCATGGAGGAGAGAATTCAAGGAAAACAACATGTGTTTCACAATGGCACTCTAGAACCTAGGTTGGATGATATTGATCTTCCATGTTCTTTATAGGAGGAGGAAGGGAAGGAGTTGAAGGATTTCATCATTTCTCTCAAACCATCCACCCAGGAAGGTAAGTAGGAAGAATTCATTTTTGGAGTTGAATTTCAGAGTAATGGGTACATCCAAAGGATCAAACCATGCCCAATCAGGCACTTGCCTTCATTGGAGCCAAGGGAGAAGCCAAAACTAGTCATGCCAACTTTAGAGCATGACGATGAGGTTCAAAACACAAAGGGTCACTATCAACACCTCCATGATTCCAATACCAAACAAGTTGACGAGGTATTTTCGGTTAATGTAGATACCTTGATGATTTGGGTGGAATACCAGCTTATAGTTAGTTTTTCACTCATTTCGAAGCCATATTTAGTGAAAAATCATTTTCATGGCTGCCCCTTTCAAGGAAGGGAAGTTACTTCTCCTGCTAGTCGTAGGATTTTCCTAAGTCCTGTTTCTCTTTGGTTAGTGTAGGAGTAGGTTTAGGTTTGTTTCCAGTGAAGAAGTGATTTTGCACACTCTGCATTTCTCATTTGAGGCATGTATGATTTTGTCTTTGTACATAAGTTTTGTTCTCATTGCTCCAAAGGTACCATGCACCAGTCCCTTAAGAATTAGTAGCAAAGAGACCCATAGTTTCCTGTACAATTGCTAATTTCAAATGAGACAAATACAAAGCAACTAAAATCATTTTCGAGACAGTCTATTTCGGGCAAGCTCAAGGTCGTAAATGCAAAGCAATTGGGAGTCCATTTCAGGGATAAGATCAGTACCAGGCTATCATTCATGACTCCATGCCCAATGGATGTAACAAGGCTACTGGTCTCTACAACTAGCAGGAAGATGTCCTCATGAGTCACCAAATTGTTATCTCAATTTTTCCCCCGCTAAATTGATCAAACTTGACCCTACACAGGAAGAATTCTAAGAGGTGTTTCCATCAAATGAGCCTACATTTCAAATCCAACAGTTAGGTTACAAGCGGGCTCTACAATGGAGGAGAAAGGTCAAATATGAGGCCGAATGACACAAAATAAAACCAGAGGCTCAAAGGAGAGAAACACAGAAAGGCTCAAAGTCTTCAGGATTTACAAATAATCTAGAGTGAGCCCAAATTGGTTAAGTATGGAAGAATTAGTGGAAGCTTCCACATGCCTCATTGGTGCTTATCTAAAGGTTAAGTCCAAAGAGGAGACCCCAAACAAGCGCCAAGATTCCACATGTCCAAGAGTCAATAAAGGGACATAGCAGGCCCAAAATGACTAAGTATAGAGGACCGACGGAAGCCTCCACATGTCCAAACAATGCACCTTCAAGGGTAAAAAAAGGAAATTCCAAGACAAGGGCCAACCCTCCACATGTCCAGAGTAAAAATAGGGACAAATTTGGTTGTTGAAAAGTCCAAGCTCAGGACATGTCAGCGGAAGCCTCCACACATCATCTCGGCATAACACCAAAGTTGGGTCGAAAGAGCAATCCTAAAATGAGTCCTAGTCTCGCCACATAGCCGGAGAAGTTAGAGAAAAGGTTTCACCAATACATTGCAAACTCAAGATGGGGTAGAGCCAGCAGAGGGTGCCACATGCCTCAATGGTGTACATTCAAAAGGGATGGCCCAAGGGCCAATCTCAAACAAGCACAGGCTTGCCACATGTCCCATGTCCGAAATGGGATAGAACTGGCCCAAAAATGACTAAGTATAGAGAGCCAATGAAGGGCACCATGTGTTGCATCAGTGCAATTTCAAATGCATGACCCAAAATGGAGACTCGAAAGAGTGTGGGACTCCCACGTATCCTAGGTCTGAAAAGGGAGCAGGCTCAAATCGGCTAAGTACAAAAGGTAAGTGGAACCCTCCAAGTTTCTTGATCACATATCTTCAAAGGTAAAGTCTTGGGATAGTTTCTACATGAGCATGATGCCTCCATGTGTCCAAGATCAAACATATGCCTTGCCAAGCAAGAAGGACTTAGGAAAAATACAAAGGAGCCTAAGGATCCCACAAAAGACGCCACTTTTCGGTTCGACATAATTTCAAGAGTGAAGGAAAAGGGAGAAATCTCAAATGAGCGTGGCACTTTGCCATGTGGACCCGCTATGGACATACACTTTAAATATTACGTGCCTACAACCCTAATCTTTAGAAAGCCATATCTTTTGATTGGAAACTTTGATTTAGGTAGGAGAAGACTTTTTAAAAGGTCTCAACATCCTCTATGTTGTGGAAGCATGAAATATTATAGTTAATAGGCTTTGGTGGATGAAAATTGAAAAATGTCTTTCAGACATTAATGCGAGAATCTAATTGCTCCAATTAGTAGATCAGATTTGATATGATTTGTTGTTCTTATTCCCTCAACACGCTAAACAGACAATCGAGGTAGAATCGATAGATTGTGGGAAGATTTGTAGGAGGCATTGAGGGACGATGGTTGAGCTTTCAAAGCAAGATTCAATGTACCACGGGAGTGGTTGGAACAAAGTGTTATTTTCCATCTCTCTTTCTCCCTCATTCTTCTATATATTGTAAAAGAAGGGCATATTCAAATGATTGATCATTATTTTCCTCTCCCCCATCTTCTTCTTCTTTAGGGTAGAATGTGAGTCTAAGCCTCCTCTCATGGCTCTATAATGGAAATTTCTTACCTCTTTCCCACAGATGATGTACTATGTGAACTCATGGAGAAATAAAATATGTTTTGTGATGTATTTTGTCCATCCTTCCTTATTTTATCATCTCTTCTTGTCTCTCATCATTGCAAGGTAAAATGTGCATATTTCTAATGTCTATTGCAGGTTCTTGAGTTGTATTTAATTTGTTTTCAAGTGGTGTTCTATGTGAAACCTATCTCTAGTCCATGGCGCATCTTTTCCACCCTCTCCCCTACTCACCTCTCTCCACTTTAAGCGATCTAGATCCGTGATTAGCCACTTCCTTTTTTGGTGTATCACTACTTAGTGTAGGCTATTTTTCACCCTCTCTCTCTCTCTCTGTCCTTGGAAATATTATATTAGGCTAGGTTAACTCTTCCTACAATGAAGTATCTTTTGGCGGGTAGATTAATAAGTAAGAACCGGCTTTCTTTGGAGGGCCATCTCAGGTTTGCAAGTCCCATAGCTTGAGACATGGTCCCATGTTATGCAATCACACCAAATTCCCCACTCAGATACAAGGCCATTCGGGGGTGTTGTGATTCTGCACTAATAGATCCATACTCACCCTATCAACTTTCCTCCCTTCAAATTATGTTACATGACTTATCAACCAAATGACTCTCTTATCCCTAACCAAGAATCTTATTTTGAAGCATCCACCGCTTCTTCTATGCCTACATATAAGCTAACCCATGAGAGATATTTCGATGATGTGATGCAACACCTTTCCCCAGTGGAGTACCAACTCTTCATTCTTAATTCCATTCATTCTACTAACCTCCATGGGCATCCCGACAATGCATCTATGTATTAATCCAATGTTGGCAATGTTATCTCTTTCGGTACCATTTTTGTCAAAACCATTCTTTTCTATATCAAAATTTTTCATGCTTCTTCTCATGATAATAACCACCCTAAAAAAAACAATACACCAACGGTTTATATTTCCTTGTTAAAAAGTATTTTTCCTATACATACCTTTATCCTTATACATAGAATTGATACGGTCGAGGAATTAATGAACAAGGTATCCATGAGCTTGTCCTTAACCAATCGTATGAATCTTGTTAGATATTTGGCTTGGATATAAAGATTCATCCACTCCTCCTCAATACACTCCTTCCTCCTCTCACATTGACATCCAGCCACCATATTCTCCCTCTTCATTCAACTATCTAATGAACCTAGATGAAATTGTGTTTATCCCCCTAAATATTTGTTTCTTTACCATTTTCTTCCGACCTAGGTGACCTATAAAGTTGAAAATAAGACTTGGTCCTTTCGTATTAAATACCTTGAGATGATAGGGAGGACCCCATCATTTATATCCTTAAATGTAACAATGACGATTCAATTCCTTCTTAAATGGGGTATGAGGATTCTCATATCCATACATCCCTTCCTCTTGATACTTCCACCCTTCTTAATGAATCAACCATCAACATAACCATAGGGACTCCCCAACATCCCCGCATCCTAAGGTTAATTAATATATTTTTCCCCATGATCTTGAATCATTTAATTCCTTCTTCTCCAAGCATAGCTAGGCCTTTGCATGGTCATAATCTGACATGTTGGGTCTTGAGCATCCAAAACATCGTCACTATCCTCAACACCAAACTTGTTAAATTGACATTGTGTCACAGAAATCCCCATGTTTCCTCCTTACAAAAGAAGAGATACAATGTATTGTTTCTACTAAATTTATCCAATCTATAGATCATCCACAATGGATTTTGAATATAACTCCCATTGCTAATATTTTTGAAAGCTTTGCATCTAAAATGATTTTCGAGATTCAAATCTCAATTTCCCTAAGGATTAATTTCCTCTTCCAAATATTGAACAATTCATAGGCCTCATGACAAACCATGAGATGATCTCTCTTATGGATGGTTTTCATGGTTACAATAAAATCCTTATCTCCCCAAAGGACAAACATAAGAATTCCTTCATCACCCCTTGGGGACCTTCTCTGCTATCCCGTCATGCCTTCTCGGTTTGAAAAATATTGGTGTCACTTACTCACATACTATGACATATATATTCCATTAACTTATCCATAAATTTATAGAGGATTATGTTAATGAACCCTTGGGTAAATCCAAATGTCAACGCAACCATATTTCTATCATTGAAATTCTCTTTGAGTGCTTTGTATGTTTCCTCTTTCTACTTAATCCATCCAAGTGTGTATTTAGGATACTAACTAGAAAAATCCTTGGCTTAATAATATATTCCCATCCGAAGATGCATTTACAATTATGAGTGTTCAATAGCTATCTACAGATTCTAGTGGATCCGAATAGCTATCTATAGACACATCGCTATTCTCCCCCTTTTCATCATACTTGACATGTACTTCACTACACTATTACGACCATATCATACTCTTACACATTATTCATTTTAACTTTACCATTCATAAAAATTTATTCATACATACAATCAAATTTTTACAATCACATTACATACATTATTTATTATCATATACGCTATATAATCACTTACCTATCTATAATCACATTACTCAACATCAACAACTACCAATTGCAAATCAATTCACAACAATACTAAACACATCACTCATCGTATATAGTGACAATAATCAATACAACATAAATTAAAATTGGAGTCCCAATCATCACATCATCACATAAATAAAAATCAAATACAACGCTCATACACCAATAAATTCATATATATATATATATATATCTTTCACAATTATAGTTATAAAACATGTCATTCCCGGAGGAAACTCCTCCTACATAGATACATTAGTCCATATCATATCTCGTCATCACTATCACTATCTCGTAACTATGAGAGCTTGATAAATAGAAGCTTCAATGCTCACTCTATGTTGTTGAACACCGCCCTATATTTCTCCACCTTCCTATGCATTGATGTAACCTCGCTGACTTCTCTGCAAGTAACCCTGTAACTTGACAAAATGTGTAAATGCATTTTATGCTAAGCAACCACCAGCTGCAACCTATCTATCTCATCATGTATCCTCACATGCCTCCTCTCTCTAGTGTAGTAGCATGGTACACGTCATTGCTGCTATCGATACTAGTGCAAAAAAGGGCACGCTCACTTGGAATATCATCGAAATGCTCTAGTATGCCTCCACCCATGAGTACAATGGTGCGCACATTCCATGTAAATGTGTAAATAGATGTGTCAGCAATAAATGACCAATACGCATCACCTACATCCATAGAACAACACATTAGACAAAAATTATAATTACACAACCAAATAACACCTCACTAAATATAAGTATGTAACTACTCATGATCTAGTATCATTTACGCTACGCTATAGGGGGAATGTTCTTACTACTCTACTCCACATAAGCGGTCTTGCCACTACATCCATATAAACTGAAATAAATACACCCAAATATATTACACCAACCATTTATAGTATGCCTATTTACACCTGTGTCATCCGAATCTATCATCTCTATCACCACATCATCCCCGTCATGTTTGGGAGGTACTAGCTAAGCTCTTATGGGCCCCATTTTAGTTCCATTCCTCCTTAGTGTCTTAATGGATCTAACACATACATATGGATCGGGGGAACATCATAGAACATACCAAACTATCATGATACCCACTTCACTTGAAATAACTTGTTCACCATTTGAAAAAAATCCTCTAGCCACATGGTTTGTTGAACACAACGTAGCTCTCTGCATCCTCTAGCCATTCCTCATAGTCTCCATATCACGTCCTCCATCTTCATGCGATCTAAAATTACAATATATGTATATGTATCCATATTCCTACGATAAAATCCCACCCATCTCCTAGTAAATATATTCGACCTAGCCCGGTCTCCTTATGGTCCACCAACTTTACTCAATACCGCAATATACTCATAGGCCTATAAATGTAGTAATGTAGTAGCTACAATACTACCTCCATGCTCCTCTTATGTTATATGTATAGATCATTCTATAGGTGGGACAATATAAATTGTTCCTTTACATACCTCATACTCTCACCCTATATGTGAAGGAAGATATCGTGCTTCTTATTTAATATGCCTACATAACCACCCTACACTAAAAATTACGATGTAATCAAAGCACGATAATAAAGTTCTCGCAATTACGGAACCCCCGATCTTAGAGAAGAATATAGGATAATATGGTCCTCGGTATGAGCTCGGGTCCCCATAAAATTCCTAGTGGCCCTCATCTATCTGTGTGTATCATCCATGATCGTAACATGTACCCTCTCACCCATGATAGGAAATCATAGTATTTGATACACATCCTCAAGAGTCGTTATCATCTACCCCATAGGTAGCCAAAACTTGAAATTACCTACGCACCACCTCTCGCACAAATTTTTGATCATATAAATATTATAAGGAACATCCTCATCCTCGCTTATGTGTCACAAGATGGTACAAGATAAAACATCCCACTCATCATCTATTAACCCTAATCCTAGCAATTTACTCAAGTTTCAACCACCACAAAACTCTCTTGAATGGATGTCGTCCTTCACAAAGACAAAACAACAACAAACAAAACATTAGAACATCATACATATGATCATACACCTACCTATAACATCAAAAACATTTATACTCACATATACAACACTCTGGGATCAACCCAGGATTTCTCGGGATGTCGGTTCCTCAAGCGGGACTAAGTTACCCATGAGCAAGTAATTAGTACCCATGTCTAGGAGCTAGTGTTCGAGGGTCATTAACACATGCATGTCACTTGTCTAGGTCCAAAACACCTAGAAATTCAATTTATTTTTTGCAAAAATTAATCAAAAACAACTAATATCAACACATTTTAAAAAAACTACACTTACTAGTTCTTTGTTGTATATGATGCCACAAATGGTGCAACCATCTCAAATCGAATCAATCATGATTCTCTCACTTGAGGCATCTTTGCAGGCACGAAGAGATCACAATCACACTAGAGTAATAATGAAATGAATTTTCTATTCACTTTTCACATTTCTATTTATAGTAACTCTCCATTACCTACCTTACTATAATAATTGTTTTTGTTCTTCCTCTAAACTAATACAAAACACATTGCAATCATATCTTGAGCATATTTAATCCAATTTCTATCCCCTTAGCTTAAATTGTTTTAGAATTTTGCCTACTACCACATCGTATGCATTTCTCACATAATAATTCTCCTCGACATCATTTACATTTAATAGACACGCACTTTTACAATCTCTATCATACTTTCTCCATTAAATCATTACACGCTTAATTTTGACTCATCGTTCATTCTAATCATCTCTCCCACTTTCAAGAATGGGGGAATAAAATTGTGGTCATCTTATAATTCCCCTTGCACCATTACATGATCAATCTACATTTCCAAATCATCATTTATCAACACTTTTCTTGTACACTATGCGACATTTCACATCACTTTCTAAAGCAATCCCCCTAATGACATAATCTGGGGGAAACTAGCATAAAATCTCTTGATGAGTAAATCATTCATTAATTCAATAAATCAATCAAGTAATCAAAATCAAAGAGATCTTCCATTATTCAATCAATTGACATGATACAACATATTTATCTTCCCAAATGACATAAGTTACAAGTTATATCACAACTTTTGAAGATGACCTAACATGGAAAGTTATCCTACACTTTGCGAATGCTTCAAGATGACCCACCGTGGAGGATTCCATATACACATTACGGTGACATCCATGGAGTAGGGGAAATGAGAAGTCATTTCCTTTCCTATACTTCTCCTATATGGGTTATCATGTGTAGTCAAAATTGATTGAAATAAAAAAAAATTGGTCTTTTTCCATCTACAACATCTAGACTTTATAGGGGGTGTAGTTAAAGTTGGAGGGTAAAACTAGTCCTCTCTCCCTAAAATCTTCCTCTTGTGGTAGGATGCCCAAACCCTCTATCTTTCAAACACATGCAATAAAGGTGGGAATTGTTCACTCTCTACCCCATCACATCTCCATCAACAACAAAAATAAAAATCTCCAATCATTCAACACCATAATTATCAATCTCACTTAATGTTCCTCATAACGGTACCATGTCTCTCATTATGCCACATAGATCAACATGATGATCCATGGTTTTCCACACTATGTTCTCATTCAACACATACATATACCACATTCGGGCAAACTTACCTAACGTGGTATCCTCAATAATTCTCTTAGGTATGCATCTCTAACTACTTTATGTTACAAATATTTTAATCAGAACATAAAGAGAGGAAAAATGTATACAAAAATCATGCACTTACTACTATTTAACATACCACAATGTTATTTTATATATGGATCGTATGCGTAAATAAATTATTCACAGATGACGTATTCCATAATCCATTTGATTTTCTTATTGTTATTTATTTATTTTATCTTTCATTCTTTTCACTCGTACACCTAGCTCTGTTCATGTCACGGGATCCTGTCTCGTCAGTCCTAACTCATTTTTGCCAATTTTCTCAGACACTAGCGCTAAGCGCTCCCGTACATCCCGGGATCTCATGTCCTCTTTATTTTTATCTCTTTTTGACATTTTAGGTCATTATTTTCAATTTTACCTCTCATATCCTAAGGTGATTTTCAACATGTCTGACTATTAGTGTAAAAATTCAAGCAAGAGATCGATATATAAACACAACATACCGACCATTATAAATGCAAAAACTATTATCAAGGGATAGCTATTTACATAGCTCAAGAAACTACATTTGGGAAAATTCTTCTATATACACAATGCAGGAAGGGGATTTCATTCTATTCCATTTACACATTTCCATTTTATTTAGCTATCGCTAACTATCTTCGCATAATTGCACAAGGGCTACCTAGGAGAACTACTACACACACAAGAACATAGAAATACATTGGGTCTGATATGTATTACAACACTCACCATAAGTTCACCATTGTGATAAATAAGGACAATCTGACCCCCATTTTTCATAATTTTTTTCTAAGATTTGATGTCTTTTGATTGTTTTGCAGGACGATATTTGTGTGCAGGTTTATAGGTACCTTAGTGATCCAAGTGTGACATACAGTGACCAAATGAGAATATATTTTAATCCTTAGAGACCATATCAAAATAAGTTCCTGACCTTTTTTGAATACCGTGACACTTAGAAACAAGCCTATGGCACCCATGAGTGTCCATGTCTCTCTCAAGGTGCCCAAGTCTAGGCATATATGTAGTACCCACTCCTCTTTAACACTATTTCATTTTGATGTTGTTCTTGTAGGAATGATACTTATCCATTCAAGTATTATATTTTAATCAGTAGATGATGGACTATGTAGATCTTTATGATATTTATATTATGTGGTTTACATTTTTATTATGATGCACTAGATGGTGATGATAGAAAATTATATATGTTTAGTTACGATATTCTTATTTTTACTAACATGTCATAATTTGGATGCATAACCTATGTTGGATGTTTTGAGTAGAATTATGATTTTATGGATGCAAAAGATTGAATTAATTATATGATGCTAGATTATAGAATTGCTAATATTGAATGATGATTATTGATTTAATATGTATATTATCTCGATGTTATTAATACGGATGAAAAGGTCGAGAGAGGTTTTTTTTTGTGTTGGAGCACATTTAATCACATACATTGAAACGGGATAGGGAACCAAACATGGAATGATGTTGTGTGTTCAGCAACACGACTAAAATTTGTCAACTTATGTAATGTTATAGTGTGGTGTGTTTCATGCCTAGTTTACGGTTTTCCCCTTGGGGTGACCTCACATGTGTGGCCATGGGGTGATATGTTTTCTCTTATTTTAATTTTGTTTGTGTTTCATTTTTGTTTTATGTATTTAATTTTTGGAAAATTTTGTCACTTTATTAGCAAGTAATAATGTGTCTTAATTAAGCTAATCATTCTTATTTGGTTAAATAAAATAGAAACGTGAAAATAGATAATTATGAGGTTAGGTGGTTCTTGTTGTAAGTGAGATTTGTGTTGGTTTTTGTGTGATTTACTCCACCCTAACTTCAAAATTCGGATTTTGACTTGGGAGACCTTTTTGGAGGCTTGTGGGACAAGCTAAGCTTGTCCCATGCCTCTTAAATTTACCCAACAACCCTACCTATGGTATGGGAGTTTATTTTTGACTTATTTATCCTTTTTGGAGTGTAAAAGAGTTAAAATAATTGTACCTTATTCTTGTCACAATAAATTTTTTCCATAGAAGGCATGGTGTGCAAGTTTGTGTGGCATGTCTTACATGCTCATTTATTGCCTTGGGCATGTTATTTTGACTTGAGTGTGGGAATCAAAGATGATGAAGTGGCATCCTACATGGAGCCACCTCATCATCCTCACATTCAATTTTCTATTTATTTATGGATTTTGATGGAATGGGGGTTACTTGTTCATTTTCTTTGTTTCTCATTTTTAAATTGGGAGCTTGTTGAAGTGCTTTTGAGAATTTTATTTGATTGAGGTGTGAAAGACTTGTGAAGTGAAATTTTTTTGGAGCTTAATGGAGAGGTAGGCTCTCCACCATTTTTTAATTATTATATTTGTTAAAGTGGAAATATTGTACTTGTTAAGTTTGTTTAAGTTTTGTTAATATGCCTTTGTGCACTATTGGCTAGTATGCCTTAAGTTGGGTATGGTAGATAGAACTATGGGACCGTTCGGAGAGAAAAAGGAGTTTTTTGAGGCATAAATTTTTGGGAGTGTGATTGGGATTTTCACCTATGGGGAGTGAAAAGGAAATCATGGTCATATTGTTGCATACTTGCAAGGGAGAGATAAGGATATTGTGTTGTTTGTTTTGTGCACTTGGAGGCTTAGGGTGAAACTCCCACTTCACTTGGGAGGAAAAATGAGGTGGTTTCCCATAGTCCTTTCTCCATTTGGTTTGGTATCAAACCTTTGTATTGTTTGAAAAGTTATAAAACTTGTTGAGTATGTCATTTTAGTTGTGTTGAATATTTTGAAATGTATGTTGTTTATGG
This sequence comes from Taxus wallichiana var. yunnanensis, assembly GCA_018340775.1. Lineage (NCBI taxonomy): Eukaryota > Viridiplantae > Streptophyta > Pinopsida > Cupressales > Taxaceae > Taxus > Taxus wallichiana. Next base: position 171,264,914 of record CM031236.1, read on the forward strand.
AAGCCATGTTTGTTTAAAAGTTTTCAAATGTTGCTCAAGATCCTTCATGGTTCTTTGGTTGGGGCTCGAGGGCCATTAAGGGATGGCTTCTCCTCTTAATGGATTAAAGGTTGGGTAGAGAGTGTTGCATATTCCCCTTCCTTTGTATTGTGATCCTTGTTGTGAAAGATTGAAGTGAGCTAGATTGGAGCTACATTTGGGAGAAGACTTGCAAATTGAAAAATTCTATGTTTTCCTTGTTGAAAGATTTTATGTGGTCATTTATTCATGTATTTATTCCCACTTTGAGTGGAAGATTGTAAATTTGTGTGCTTGAGAAAAAGTTTGTATCTTCATTTGTAAACCTCTATAGTTTGTAATCTCTTCTAAGAGTATTTGACTTAGAAATTTACATATAAAAATGTGTTAGTTTTGTGAAAAGAAGTTACCATATTTTAAATTATTTGCATACAAGGAAATTTTGAAATAAGTTTTTTTTTTTTTAAATGCACTTGCTAAGAGAAATGGGTTGTCATTTGATTGTTGAAGAAAAGAAAGGAAAAGTTACTATTGATCTATTGAATGATTTAAAACTTTAGTTGCATTTTAGTCAAGCTTATGAAAGGAAAGGTATATGAAAGAATTTAAACCATAGATGCATTCTAGTCTTGTTGATAGAAAATTTCCCCTCACAAATATTATTAGATTAAATAAGAAAGTTCTACCAAAATTTCCCCAAGTTTACTTTTATCTAAATTGGTAGCAATCCTATTATTCTTTCAAATTTAGTTTTAAATGGAATAAAGAAAAAAATATGTATATGCACATCCCTACTCAAATGCAACTATGATTAAATTAATTATATGGAAATGTTTTACAAATTTCTTTATGTATATTAAACTAATTGTAGTTTTCTTTATAAAAAAGAGGAATTTAAATAAATTTGATTATTTTAATTTTATTAATGAAATTGAAATATTAATTTTATATATAGATATATATAATACAAACTTTCATTGTCTGCAATGCTTATAGTCTAAGCAGGTTTGCCACATTTGTTTGAATAGGAAATGGGGTGGGGAGGGGTCGCTAAACCCACCGCCACCCCATAGTTATATTGGATGGGGGGTGGGGTCGACAACCCCTCCCCCCGCCTTGTTTTATTTATTAAATGGTGGGTTGGTTGGGGGTCAAGCCCCCACCAACATTGTTTCAAACCTATGCTTATTACTACACTTGACCCAATGTAATTTGTGTTAATCTGTGACCTCTTTTGGTTTAAACATGTGTGTGTGTATGTTTTTATTTGGATGAGTATATTTATATTTAATCAAAAATCTGGGATTTCTTAATATAAAAAAGTATATATATAAGATGTATATATATATATAGATATACACTCATATATTTGTGTATATACACTTAAATCTTTTACGAAAATTCATCATTTTAATTAGATCTACAAAGGGGTAAAATACCCAAATGCCCAAGAAGGGAAAATACATTAAAATAAATTTACAACAAATAGAAAATTTCCAATCAAACCCTAGGAGAGGGTAGAATAGGAATGGAAAAAAACTTGGGGTTGTGTGTATCCATCCCAAGCTCCATTTCCTCTTCCATGGCTTCCTCTCCTTCCCTAAAACCTGCAAAATAGAAATGAGAAAATAAGTCAAATGAAATAATAAAATAAACTTTCCATAGAGATGATTAGGGTTAGTTTGAAATCTCTTGGATCCAATGGCTAGAAATGATTCATAAAAAAATTAGGTTAGAGTAGGTGAGAATGTTTTAAATAAAATGTATGGGTCAATTTTGAATGGGGCCACTTGAGTGGTGTAGAGATTAATTTTTTTATAACTTTTTTATTAGATGGTGACCTTTTTATAAAATCCCTTAACCCTTGTTATTAATCAATTAAAATTTACCCTTTTGTAATTAAGCAATATTTATTATTGGAGTTTGTTTTATGTATGTTTAATTAGTGGGAGGGTGAATAGAAATAAGCTAAAGTTTGCAATCGGATTTATCAAAAAGAAATTATTCAGTAATTTTTATAATATAACCTTTTCTTTCTTTTGGGTTTCATGCGGGAAATTTGTGGGCATTACAATTTACAATTTACACCTCTACTGCATTTTTTTGTGATTCGTTGCGATGGTCTGTGATTCTATTTCATCATATTTTCTAGTCGAAACTCACTGCGGGATATGAAAAAGTAAGATAAGTACCTTAGCCCTCTTATTTCATTTCATAGTTAAAACTAAATATATCATTTAACATTTATATTTTATTGTATATCATTTACAACAGATCTTTACGTTCAGATTTTAATAAAATACATATAGATTTTATTGAATCATATTGTATAAATTGGCAGATATCAGTATAATACGTGTCTTATGCGTGACTATGAGGCTCGATATGAAAGAAATCTAGATGTTTTGAGGAGGTGAAGTGACTGGATGTTGACAAATTGGTATGAGGGAATCCTTATGGGAATCAAAATGCAGTTGAAACTGAGCGGTAGACGTCACCAATGATTCAACCAAGGAATCCTATTCACAGGTGATAAATACATTTTTGAATGAAGTGAATTGTGTTATCAGTTCTTAGACTAAGTCATAGTAGGCTTTCAGGTTTTCACTACGACATTGGTATGCACCACTAACCTATCGACACATAAGAAGAGAATCCCCATGGCATACAGATAGGTGACACATTTGGCTATGGAAATCTGTATACCTAGAATAAGAGCCTCATACTCCGTTATGTTATTGGTGACTTCAATTTTAAGTCGATAAGAAAGAGGGAAGGCCCGTCTATGAGGATTAGTGATAACACAACTTGTTTTGGCTCTTTGGAGGATTTTTTACCCATCGAAGTGCGGCGTCTTTGTCTCAAAATAGAGATAAATGGTGAGATCCTCCTTAATAATTGTGGTTGTTGGTTTGGTTTTAGGTGATAGCGCTTCAACTTCGTCATTGTATAACTACACCTCGATACTGTCCATGAAGCTAGAGTAGTAGTATTTTATGTAGATAGCTCTATCTGTGCCTTCAATGAGGAGGATATCTTCATTGAATAATGTATCATAAATGGGATAAGGTACAGAGATGGGTGTAACATCTAATTGATATGCTATGACTATAAATTTTATAACCTCTCATGTGATGACAGAAAGATCAAATGCCATAAAGAGGTCCACCCAATTCCCAATGTGATCCATGGGAAGGACGACATGCAAGGAAAAGTGACACAAAGGGTCCGTATGGGTGATGATGTAGGTGGTTTGATATAGCATATAGTCACATAATTTTGTATCGGCATAATATATGATGACATAATCCCTTGAAATTGAAGTGTACCATGTTTGATAATCTAGTAAGGATCCACTAATATAGTAAACCACATGCTCCTTTCCCTTTTGTCTTCCTGTGCTAATATTTCACCAATGGACACTAGAGTAGAAGACGTGTATAGAAGCAAAGGTCGATATGGAAAAAGAGGTTGTAATGTTGGAAATGAGGATAAGGAGTGTTTTATGTTGTCAAATAACTATTGAAAATCTTATGTCTATTTGATCATGGTTTATTTTTAAGAAAGTTATTTATGACATGATTACAATAGGTAAACTTATGGAAAAATAATCATATTGCACCAAATTTCTAGAGAAAAGTATGTGTGTCGTATGTGGAGGAAGCTCATGGCATATTTAGGATATACTTAATATTTTTCAGGTAAACATCGATACCATGCTTACATACTAAACATAATAGCATGTTTCCTCATGTGACCTCAAATATGTGATTTCGGTGATTAAGGTGTACTTTATATTTTTGAAAGCGTGGTAAGGCAATGTCAAATTCATTTGTGCGATCATCATTATGTCAATATTTGATGAGTAGATCATCAACATAAACTTCAAGATGAATTTAGATGTGTGTCATGGCGTGTTGGTATGGTGTGTCATTATTTTTATGTCTAAAGGGAATCTTTACATATAGCAATAAGTTCCCCATTCCTTGGTGAAATTAGTTTTATAATGATCCTAAGGGGCAACTGGATTTGATTATACCCCAAGAACCCATCCATAAGAGAGAAAATTTCATACCTCATTGTTTTTTCGATGATGGTGTCGATCGAGAGTAAGGAAAAACTATCTTTAGGACAAGATATGTTGAGATTTCTAAAGTAAATGAAAATGTGGATGAATAAGGTGTCGTTCTTTCAAACTGTGATGATATTAGACACCCACTAAGAATATTATACCATACACGAAAGAATTTCGTATCTAGAGCTTGATGATTTCTTTATGACATAGGTCGTTAATTTCGGAGGGAATTTCCTTGCCTTTTTCCAAATTTGTGCGACATATTTATAAGTGACAATTTTGTGGGAGACTATTTCGAATCAATGTCAAGAATATCGGTATATCCCCATGCAAATAGCTCCTTATGCTTTCATAAAATTTGTATGTGATGCTCATGTATATGAGAAACGTAATATCTAATCATGACTAAATGTGTTGAATCATCATCAAGTTGTACACTAATGGTTAATTCATCCAACATGGCATTACCATCTTGAAATGAATAGAGATTTAGGTAATTTATCTACTTCATCCTAGCTAGGATCAATACTACTTACATAGTCGTAAAAGCGCATAGGTATTTTGGAGAATTTTCCCAACATATGAGGATGTCGGTGAAATTTATCTTCTCGAGCATATAGGATTTATAAAATGGATTCATTATTGTGTAAGGTAGGAGAGGCCCGTATTCTTATACATAGATTTCGAGGCCTATATACCACTTACCACTCTATGTTTCCTATAGATTTCTTCTTATACATCTAATACCTTAGCATCTAAGGTGACCTCTTTATGTGTAGGATAAACAATGGCTGTGCTAAGAGCATAGATACCAATGTTGACTACAAAGGAGGGCTTAGAAACTATCAGTAGGTGGTGGAGTTATTACAAGACCACGAGGTGAAACATACTAACATATTTTCTCGATGACCCAAGGGGTTTCAAGGATTCAAAATTAGTTAAAGGAACATAAGGAAGAATTTTGTCCTCATCCTCTTGGTCACTAGCATCATAAATAGGGGGTTCATAAGATGCATTAATGATGATTGATTCAAATCAAGAAGAGCATATATGGGCCAAGGCACGTTGATAGTGAAATAATTCCAAATGCCTAAACTAATCATGTGAGATGATGTAATATTCGTCGAAAGTGATCCCTTTTAGTTTAGGGTGAAGTACCTCCTCTTTAGTCGAAATGTTTATCTTGTTAAGAGATCTAGGTGAAAGGGGTGGGTGATCACAAAATAGTTGAGTGATTATTAGGTCATTTCATTCTAAGATATTAGAGGCCAAGGCATCTTTTTTTGGATCATTTATATCATTTCGAGGTAGAAACTAGTAACGAGGTATAAGAACCAAAAGTAGGTGATGCATAATTTTGTCGGGTAACCTTTTTTAATTGAATGTGTTTTTAAGGTCATTAGGATCACCTTCATATAAGTATGTTACTGTGATTTCTATTTCAAACATAAGATCCAAATTTTAGGTAGGGCATGCTCTAATCTAAGGATCGATCGACGTCATGAAGGTTTCATTATAGAATGGTACCAAATATCCTAAGGATTGGGATTGTATTCATATCTAAAGTGTTGGTTGTTATGGATGAATTTGTTATGTTGGTAATCGACAATCTAACCACGAGCATGCGATGTGTCCATGATTGCCCAATAAGAGGTTGTAAGATATGAGAGGACAATATACAACCATGACCTTAGTATAGTCTATTTTTCGGCCCAACTATGATTGGTAGTTAGGTACATCCCATTGCATTTATCCTCATTTTTTCAAATACATGAGATCTCCAATGAGTAGGATTGAGATCATATAGAGAATAACCAAGTTTCTTGATGAAGGAATAATATGCTAAGTTAATTCCTCATCCTTCCTCCAAGAGGACCCTACACACATAAAAATTGTTAATGATAAAATTAAGGATTAGGGGTTGGTCATCCACACAAAATAAGATCTCATCAATAATCATGTCATCCTCAAAAAAATTCAAGGATATATAGCTTAGATTAGAGTGTTATAAGGATATTATCATAGTCTCTATGTGGTGGATCTATGGATTTTAGGATGTGGTAGGAATATTGGGAGATTAAAAAAAAAGGATCCTCAAATATTTGGAAATATTTGAGGGGAAATATTCAATGGATATCTGAAGTACACATGAACTTCATGAAAGTTATCTTTCATGTAAGGGAATTTAACTCATCACAGATATTCCAACTAGAATTGTAATAGCTTCCATAATGGTTTTGTGGTTGTGGTGCAATGGGAGGTGTATTGATATGCGATTTAGTTGGATCCATGTTAGTAGAAAAATGTGGGATAAGGTCTTTACTTACTCCTTCTTGTGACACCTTAGTGTTGGCTTGATTTTAGAAGCGTGCAACGCCATTGGTGGGTCATGGGAAGTATCAGAAAGAGTGGGTTATCATAATATTTTTTTGTTTGATGAAAAGATATTTATGGGTAGGTTTACTCCTATAGTTTACATATGTTTTGTTAATATATTTTTATTCTAGGAGGCTTTGATCAAACGAAACCTCTACGGTGCTAACAACATTGTTCACGGGATTTTATGATGTTTGTTTTCACATTTGCAACACGTGTTGTCTAAGGATTGATAGTTTCCATATAACTCTTGTATAATGGAAGGGTAATAAAATGAAGGTCCATGGAATAAGTCAAGGTATTCCTTATTAAGGTCATTACAATCACTACGAAAATGCCCTATACTAGCATGCCACCAACAAAATAGATCATGCCTAAAGTAAGGAAAGGCCTTCGACAGGGGAAAAGTCCATGGATTGGGAAATATTTGGAGGAGATCAGTCCAAGGTAAAGGAGTATGAAGGGAGGTGCAAGAATAATCTTGATGTTATCCCACCTCTTTCTCTATATATTTATATAAAGGTTTGACTGTGTTTGTTGTACTTTTAAGTTTAGGAATTTATGAGTTGGAAGTCCATTAAAACACACCCATGTGATGATATTTTCATTTATATTTCTCGATGACTTATTCCAGCATGTTAGGAGATAATAACCGAGATTTATACTAGAGATTTCACATAAGTGATTTAAGGAAGATATGACATAAAATTTTCTTGTCAATATTTTGGTTATCATGAATGGAAATAATTTTCCATTTTTGAAGAAATCCTTTCGCAGATTCATGAACCCCTTTCTTAAGGTTTATAAATTTTTGTAAATTTTTTTAGAGAGGGATTTCTTGTTGTAATTATGTAATGAGATATTTCACTAAGCCTTCTAGATAAACTATTGAGATTGGAGGAAGGTGGTTGTACCATTATAATTATTTTCTTATGAAATTTTTTTCTAGAAGCGTAATCACACATTTGTATTTATCCAAATCCATTCTTTGTATATATTTTAAAAGTTTTTAAGATAGAGGTTTGGATCAAAAAAAGGTCATCATAGGAGATGGTAGGGACAATATCTCCTAAGTCCACATAAGTAATGTACGAAGATCGTGGTTCATTTTCAATAGTCTCGTAACATGTTTCTCTCGAATTGGTGAAGGAGGAATATTATTCACATGTGTATCTACCAAATGAGGATGGTATAGGAGGGAAAGATAGGTTACACATTATGAGATGCTAGCTACAAAATATTAATTTGTATTTGAAGCATGGTAGTTTTTAGTAGCTTGGGATAAATCCATCCGATCTAGGAGCTTAACTATCACTATGTTAGGATTCTTAGAGGAAGAGTGGCCTAATTTCGTAGGTTCTTGTTCATGATCACCATGTTCATTGGTGCGGTTTTTGGAGATTTATTTTGATCATTCCTATAGGAAGGATTTTATTAATGATATGGAAATCCCTAGTCAATATGGGATATGGTCATTTCCATTGATCGAGATATCTTTCGAATACATGGATCTTTGTCGGGTAAAATATTCATTGTTATTTATATTTTTAATGATGGATTTGGGTCTAAAATTTAAATTTCAACCACATTACACTCTTTGGCATGACCCTACAATGATAGATTATAGGGGAAGGTTTGGGAAAATAGATTTTTACTTGGCATATTAGGGTGTCTATAAAGGGTAGTTATTTTAGGATGAGAGCTAGAACACTTAGGAGAATGGAGAGGAAATGTAGGAATAAAGGAGTATCTCATTGAGAATTTCAAGGGATTGAGTTGTCCCAATAATATCCTCAAAGGTGACATCTTTGTAACTTGGAAACTGAAATCAAGATTCTAGAAATATGGGATTTGGACAAAATTGTCCCTATAGAATGTGTACACAAGGGATGATGTTATAAATAAATAAAATTAGAGAAGAAATTAAAAAAATCCCCTACTAGAAAACTCGGACATGGGCGATGGCATTTGGGAGGTGAAGTAAAAGGAATAGGTAGGATATTTTGTGTAACAGAGTCTACACAAAATGGTCAAAAGTGTTTTAAAATAGAGAAAAAATAAACACAAAAAATCTCCCATATGTGATAGTTTCAAAGGCAATCGCTTTTTATTAGATTACGTAAAAAATGGATTTTGAAGGGAACTCCGAAACCCTAAACAATCTCTATATAAAACGATGAGGCACAAAGGAGAAGAAAGACATAGAAATATATCCAAGGGATCATGAAGAGGCATATTGACGAGGCACAAAAGGGAAGGAATCATAAGAGGATACAAGGATACAGAGGTCAAAGATGCCCGACTAGAGAGCAACTAACATCCTAGAGCTCTCTCGGATGAGAAAGATCGGTTAAGACAAAGGGCGGTGACCAATTATTTCTTTTTCTTTTTAGACACGTATGACCACCCATCCTTATGACCACCTATCTTTTTAGATATATGATGGTTTTAGTGTAACAATGATTTAAAGATTTTTTAGGATTTTCTCGATACTTAAGCGAAGTCAAAAATGAAATGGGTGCTTTTGATGAACTTTGCTTAATAAAAATTATGTAGCATTCACATTGGGCTCACCGGATAATGTATACATGTGAAGTAGAGTCTAAAAACATGCACTCTTACTCATCCATTCAACTAGGGTATTCAAGGCAATGAATAGGAAACACACAAGTACCTTCATACAACGAGGTGGTCTTAAAGGGGATATATTGAGCACTAAGGTCACATATCTAGTAGGATGTAGCCATTACACTAATTCAACCTAGGGTTTCCAAGGACCGCGATTGAGATAAAATAAGGAACCTGATGTAGTACGAAGTGAAACTCAATAACTTCTAAATATTTAAATGAAAAAAATTTCAACATTAGACCTTCTAGGCCTTCATACAAGCTAATTTTTCTTATAACCAAACTTCCAAAACTATATAATTCCTTGAGAATTCACCTCTTCAAACTAAAAAAACAAAACTAACATGTTATTACACCTTTACTTATGTAAAATTTAACCTTTGAAATGAATCAAAACTACTAAAATATTGAATGATTTATCTTCTAGCCAATATGTTTTCCTAGGCTTCTCGAGCCAATGCATCTGCTATGTTTGTGGTTGGAGAGATTTTTACTTTCCTAAGACAAAAAAATGTTTCCTATCTCCATATATCAATATTGATGTGTGTTCCAAGTTTCAAGCATCAATTCTTGTGCTAGATTCCTTTTCCACTCTTTGTTATTCTTGTATTTGCTTACTTTCTTCTAGCCTTGTCAAAATTGTTCTTCATGCATAAATATAGTTGGAAGGTTTCAATTAAGAGACCAAGAACCTTTGGAGTTACAATTGTTCCATTTATTTGTATCTTCTCTCCAGCTATTTTCAACTGTGAAATATTTATGAGGCTTAAGGGTTGAGGTCTACCAAAATGTATTTTTATTTTCTCTCCAACTATTTTCAGTGTGAAATATTTACAGGGCTTAAGGGTTGAGGAATTCCAAAATATTTATGTATGATGTTTCAACATCCCAAGTTCAAAAGTTCATCTCTTAAATAAAACTTCTCTCCTCTCTAGTTGACTTTAACTTCCTAGGTAGGTAATCCTATATTTTATAATCCGGTAGAGCCTAAATGTTAAGGAGCAAGTCAACTAATGAACCCCTTGACCTATCAAGACTCTCAATATTTTTTAACTAGTTAAATTTAGATTCTCCTTATGAGTTCCATCCTTTATCTTCACCTTCTTAGGCTTCCTTTTTGTAAAGTAACGATCTTTTATTCGTTGCTAAATACACATCTACGGGTCGAAACCCAATGTAAATTTTTTTATCATTATGTAATATGTTTACAAATAGTAATCAACGTCCTCTATCTCATATAAAATTCATACAATGTACTTGAGGACCTCAAGGATTTAACCTCTCTATATTTCACTAAATCCCTTGTTTTCCGTAAAACCCAAGGAGGGTTTATCTCATACTCAAGAAGTGATATCCTTGCAATACAATAAGAAGAATACAATTTAAAAGCTTATATCTCTACCACACACTTAACTCATCTCTATTCACATACTAGTCATGAAAGTAAACCTTGATTATTCAAACATATTCCAAAATGATAGAAAATCTCCCTTCTCTCTATTGAGGAACAAGGTATCTACACTTATAGAAACTTTGAGACTTAGTATGATCTCCTTTCCATTATAACATGATTTTCAAGACTAATCTAAGCTTGATCATATCTCCCAAACCATTTAAACCTCTTACACTCATTCCATCAACTACAACTTAATCTCATCAATCTCTTAAGTTCTACGTTCTTGCATAAATTTACACACCCTAAAGAAATACTCACTCAAACAATAACAAAACTCATACAACCATGTATGAAAGGAATTATAATGTTTTGAGAGCTTCCTTATAACTGTTACAAATATTTATCAAATAATTTCACAACTACACACTTATTTTATGATATATAATCATAAAAACATGCAAATGTCTCTATCACACCATTCATTAGAAACCAAATCTCTCAATTTCTTGGAGCTCCAAACTCTCCTTGTTGATGATAAATCGAATTATGGAGTTAGAAATTTACAGTAAGGGTTACATATGCCTTCTCAATATCTCTCAACTAATTCTTGATCCATGACCCTTCTTATTTCATGGTTCATGTCTTTATTAGTTCATTAAATACCTAGTCTAACTTAGAACTTAGGACATTAGTCATAGTTCACAAACATGACCTCACTAAGACTCTTAAAGTTAAAAAAGGCTTATGATAATATTATAACAAAATACTGATACTCCAAGATTATACTAATATATCCAACAAATGTAAAAAGTTCCTCTAAGGTTAATCATTGTTATTTGCAAGGAAATTGACAATTTCAAACTTATGTATGTCTTCAACTAGACTATCTTACATGTTAGACACTAAATGAACCCTAAGCACTCTTGAAATCCAAAATATATGAAATCATCCATTTATTAAAGTTTAAATTTGATGATACTACATTAGAACCCTGCTAGGATATCAGTGGTTGGGTATGAATCAAAAAATAAAGAAATGAACATGCAATAATTGAAATGAAATTAACAAAGAGATGATATTTGTAATAATGCTAAGATAAATATAATAAAGAATAAAAATAATAAAATAACATACCACAATGAAAAGGATCTAAACTAATCTATGAAAATTGAGAAATAAGGGTTAGAACACTTACCTTTTACTTGTAGGGTGGTTGTTGATACATCTATTTACCTTAAGAAGATGCACACACAATGATTCACTATTAGGTGGAGTAAGGAAGACCATCCCTATATTATATTCATTACACATTGACCCAATAGTGCAATAAATCATCCAAGAAGAGAGGTGTGTAATCCCATCTAGGTACAATGCAAAATGAATAAAATGATAAGTTAGAAGATGTCAAGATTTCTCAATAAAGAATAAAAACTAGCAATTCGGGTGTCTTAGCTTCATTTTCCCTTGTTATGAGTGTTAAGAGAATTGAAGGTATATATAGGATTTCATCACCTTTGGGTGATGGCATTGACCATGTGAAAACATAACATTAACACAATTGTCCATGGGTTATTGTGTTTACAAAAGGATTCAAACAATGAAATTGTGCGTAATGAAAGGTAAAATAAAAATTTCATGAATCATGAAAGTGGAGGAAAAAGTTAAAGATGGTATAATGTAAGAAATAATTAATGCATATTATATGCATGATACCTAGTTGGATAATGATAATTAATGAAAACAAAGGCAAAGACCAAATAGTGTCACTCTCTACATGTTCTCTCTAACCCATAATGTTTACATGAATAACAATTTTTCATTCCCGACAGGATCCTTAGGGCACCATATTAGGAAATAGATGCATCTACAACCCTTATCTCGTATAAGGATGATTGTATGTAATATCTCTAAAAGATGAAAAGTGAAGAGTGAAAAATTAGGTGCATACACATTCCCATGCTGAAATGCATCAACATAAAAGTATACAATGGAAATTCAATAATTTACATAAATATTAAGAACATAAATCCTTTATGGCATAATACATTAATCCTTCATTGATGATTAAAATTAATAAGTAATGGGGATATGTGTGGGACACTAGATTTTTGTTCTCTTTTCTTTAAACTTGGTTTGTTTGACTTAAAGAAATTGTATTGTAAATGGGCATTTTATAATAATAGAGGGATAACAAAGGAAACTCAATCATTAAGTTAATTACTTTTTTGTTTTGACGATATGTTTCTTCTATATTAGGGATAAACACCCCACGTATCCTCACAAAGGGTTAAAACAAGTGATGTTTTAAGATTTCCATGACGTTGACTAAGGTTGTTTCTAGACAAAAACCACACACTTGGGTACATTTGTAGGTCCTAATAACATACTAATAATATCATATGATTCCTAAGTGAGAAAAAAATAAATTGACAACTATCTTTGGCCTTTTGTCGTGTTTCTCATTTTCTATTTGACATTCTACACCCTACATCCGAGTCGATTTTTATTGGTTTATCTTTTATTACTTTCGATACCAATGACTAGACAAGACACCATCACCCAGAGTCCCGATCCTTATGGGAACCCTTGAACCTCTTCTATCTTACTCAGTTCTTTTATCTCTCTTTTATCTTTTGGGCATATTATTTTCTTATGGGTCAGCGTGCTGTTGTCAATTGTGAAATTCAACCAAGAGAGTCATATAAATACAAAGGTATGTGACCATAATAAAGGACCAAGTAATAAACATCTATTATCATCACCTAAGGTTGCATCCAAAGGCCATTCTAAGAGAATCAAGGCATCCATGTAGCACTCACTCAAGGGATAAGGGACTACATTTTCTACATACACATATAGGAAGGGAAGTTCATTTTATCATTCGTACATCTAATTACATTGATATATCTATCTATCGCCCACTATCATGCAAACTTGCTCAAGGGATTCGTAGGGTACATTTCTATCACGCATGCACAAGAACTACATGGAGTCCGAAATGTAGTCCAATTCTCAGTTGTAACATCACTTAGTCGGTGGACTGTCAGGGTAGTATGAATCCTCATTTTGTATCTTTTATTTTTGGGATTTGATGTAGTTTGAAGGTTTTGTAGGTCTTTGTCTCTTTGTAGGTTTCAAGAAAATTTGATAATCATCCATTAATATACAAGTGACAAAAAGTGAATTTTAGCGAAAATTGTGTGACGCAAGAAAATAAGGTTCTAAGATTCTACGTAGTTATAGGTGTCGATATCAAATTGATTCTCCTACGAGGGCTAAGTGGCATCACAAACTGGCATGATGCTTAGAGATAGAAAAATCATGATATAAGTTGTTTTGTAGCCGGTGAGAGGATTTAGTGACTCTTTTGACACTCGGTGTTAGAGAAATGGATAACACCTTACTAAGGGTTTGATCTACCCTCACTACTTTAGGTTTTTCCTTCAACTAGTCTCGAGAGAACTCATTTTGTAACCTATTTTGGTGAAGGATATCAAGATATCCTTCTTTACACAATATTTATGAAAACCTTGAGAAAATATGATTAATACAACACAATCTAACTCGACGAGTTGTCACACTAGAGAGTGGAGATGTTTCTGGAAAAGGTTCAGATTACTAAAGACAACAATTGAAACTTGATTGTCTTTGCATATTTTAAGCATAAAATTTGTTAAATCTTTATGGATACATAGTACAAATAGGGGTAGTTCATGTAGTATTGATCATTTGAGAAGTTTTTGGTGGGAAGTTAAGCAACATAAAGTTTATTATACCAGATATTTGAGAGCCTTTACAAATATTGGAACACTCACAGAAAAAATGCTTCAAAATAGCAAAAATATTTCGTTAACCAAAACATGTGTATCGATGGAGGCCAAGAGATGCATGATTTCATACATTCTTCAAGAATTAAACACAAAGGCTCATGTTAAAGACTCAATTAAAAGTTGGAAATCCCTAATTAAATCAAGCCTAAGATACACTCATAGGATAACAAACAATCTTTTTCAACAAAATGGAAGTAAAATGATTTTAAATTTTTTATTTAATTACTAGATGTAATCTCTTCTCTTAATGAAATTACAAATGCCACAATACTACGACAAGGATAATATCTTGTGTGATTCAGAGGGATTTTAACATAAGATTACAAATGGAACATGAAAAACTATTTAAAAACATTCTGAAATAAAATCAAACACAATTATGTTGATGATCAACAAAAATTCATTCAAGGTTCACTAGATTCATCAGCAGGGGAAAGGTTCTTCAACAATCTCAAATCTTGTCAATGGTTGTACACTTGCAACCATCTTGAGATGACTAAATCTACAAACACAGGAAAATAAACAAGTTTCTCATATAGTCTCTTGGGATAATGGTTTTTCTAAAACTTTCTTAGAAAAATTAACCCCCACATGTAAGATTATTCTCATTGAATTTATACAATTTCACTTGCTCACAAATCCTAAATTTTCCTCCCAAAATTCTAAATCTTCAGAGAATATTTCTCTTTAGAAAATACAATTTAATCATGTTTATTTCCTTCAAAATATTTTACTTTCTATAGTTAGGTGGATAAATCATGAACTAATTACATTTCTCGGTTCTTTAACTATAAGCGGGATGCAATGTCATAACTTTTGATAGTCTTTTTATTCATTCTTTTATCATGTCGTGTAAGAAATCCCCTTTTAATAATTCTCAGGTGGCTCCGGATGGCTTGATCGACAAGCAATCATTTTCACCTTTGATAATACACCTTAAGGAATATAGATACCTGCATTCGTGCCTCCTAGAAATGAGTTTCCTCGTATGTATTATACCACACATTTGCACTACGAGTTCAAGTCAGCCAAGTGTAAAGAGGATTTAGTGGAAACCTCCACATGTCTCCTTCGCACAACTGCAAAGGTGAAGTCAAGAGACAGATCCCCAAACAAGCGCGGGCCTTTACATGTTCGTAACCCAAGAGAGTTGTAGCAGAGACAAAAAAAAATGAGCATGGGAAGGTCCAATGGAAGATTCCACGTGTCTATTTAGCGCAACTTCAAAGATGAAGTCTAGAGGCAAGACCTCAAATGAGCACAGGCTCTCCACGTGCTCTAGGCCCAAGAAAGTTACCTCGATCGTTGAAAAGTCTCGGTATAAAGAGGAGCCAATGAAATCCTCCACGTGTCTCTTCAACACACTTTTGATATGGTACCCAAAAGTGGAGACCCCAAACAACCGCAAGCTCTCCACATGTCTCGGGCCCAAAAAAGTTGTACCAGCCATTGAAATAGTTTAAGAACCAGCAGAAGGTGGCACGTGCCTAGGGTCCGAGAAAGTTGCATCGACCACTTAAAAATTCTAAGCATGGGAAGGTCTAGTGGAAACCTCCACGTGTCTGTTCGGAAAAACTTCAAAGATGAAGTCTAGAGGTGGGAACAAAAATGAGCATAGGATCTACACATGTCTCGGGCTGAAATTTTTACCAGACCATTGAAAAAGTTGAAGAACCAATTGAATGTGCCACGTGCCTAGTGTCCAAGAAAGTTGCATTAACCGCTTGAAAAGTCTAAGCATGGGAAGGTTCGGTGAAACTCCGCACGTGTCTCTTCGACACTCTTTTAAAATTAAAATTTAGGGGTAGGTCCATTGATAGGCATGTGCCTTCCACACGTCCTAGGCCCAAGAAAGTTGCCTCAACCGTTTGAGAAATCTCAGTATGAAGAGGAGCTAATGGAAGCCTCCACATGTCTCCTTGGTATAACTTCAAAGGTAAGACCCAGAGGTGGGACCTTAAACGAGCGCATGATATCCATATGTCTAAGGTCTAACAAAGCTCGCATCGGCATTCAAAAGTCTCGAGCATGGGCAGAGCCGGTGAAACCTTCACATGTCTCCTTGGCACAACTCTAAAGGTCAAAATGAGAGGCGAATCCTCAAATGAGCGTAGGCCCTCCACGTGTCTTTTACGGTTCATGTGTATTTATCTTAGCTTTTCAAGCCCTTCGCCATAATGCATCAAAATATCAAATAGACCCACCACACCACATCCAATTAGAAAAGACCATGTATCCATGGATGTTGGGACAAGATTTACAAAGGAGACACAATCATGGAAGATGCCCAACAACAAAAATTTTCCCCACAGAGAGAAGACTATAAATAATACCAATATTCAATGTGATCCACGACCCAAGGAAAGGACTTGACAATGATACCTTGGTGAAGGAAAAGAATTACGCACACCCACACAGGAGGATAGAAAGTGCATCAAACTAGGTGGGCTGAAAATTTTAAATGAAAAAGGGGCAAGATTACAATTGAGCACCAATACCAGCTCTGAGTCGAGGATGGGCACTCCCAGAAGTTCCACAAGAACAACATAATAGACCATGTGCCAAAAATCCATTAGGAAATGGAGTCAAGAACAAGCTTGCAAAGCAGAAAAATAATTTCCAACCTCCCAAGAACAAACTGAGAAACCAACAAAAACTAGCCACCAAGGACCAGACGAACCAAAATAGAAAAAATGTAGAAACAAAAAAGAACTAAAAGACTATACACTGTACAATGATGTGTACCTTGATTCTAAGAAATCAATCAAGGAAATGTTTCAAGTGCCTACCATTAATAGGAAACTCAAGCAATTCCCCATCTAAATATTTTAGGAAGAAGGTGTGCTCGCCGATCCTAATATCAATAGAATAAGGTCCCATCCATAATGCATTGAACTTTCCATGTTTTCCCTTATCCTCATGTCTACTATCCCATAGTAGCACTAGATCTCCTACACTAAAAACCCTTGGGGTAACCTTTTTGTCAAACAATTTCTTCATTTTCTCCCTAAAATTCACATGTCTTTGATGGGATTCCCTTCTCTCTTCATCTAGTTCAACAATTTGATTGATCTATGCATCATAGGGACTAACCTCCTGGTCCTCCAACTATCGATGAATTGATATGAAGATAATTGCATATGTAGGGAAGTAGAGCTTGAGTTCCATACACCAATTCAAATGGGCTCTTTCTAGTAGCTCTTTTAACAATAATTCTGTTAGCCCAAACAACAAACTTCAATTTCTCACCCCACTTTCTTTTATTTATCTCCAAAGTTCTTCTGATTATTTTCAATAATTTTTGTTACTCGACTCATCCTATCCATTACCTTGGGGATTATAATTAGATGCATATGCTAAATTTATCCCATACTCCTGACACATAACCACCAAAGGTTTAGCTTGAAATCTCATGGCATTGTCAGCAATTATTTTAGCAGATACTCCAAACTTGCAAATGAAATGATTCAGAATGAAATACATTAAAATTTGGTGGGTTTAATTCTTAGTGGGGATCTCCTCCACCCATTTGGTGAAGTAATCAATGGCCACCAATATCCACTTATGGCCTGCACTTGAAAATTTTAAAATTTCCCCAACAAATTTCATTCCCCATTGCTTAAAAGGGGCTTCCATTAATACTTGCTGCAAAGGGAGGGATCCTGAAGCTTTCAATCTTCATGAAAAATGTTGACAACTCTCACACTTTCTTACCAACAAAGTTATATCCTTAAAAAGTGTTGGCCACCAGTAACCATTCCTTAAGATCTTATGGGTTGTTACTCTCCCAATGAAAATCCCCCACAAAATCCTTCATGGAAATCAACAATTAAATTCAGGACTTCTTCCTCAGTGATACACCTTAAGAGAGCTCCCTCAAGGTTTTTCCAAGCCAACCCATAATTAGTGATGATATATTTTTTGGATGCCAATCTAAGTGCTATCTTTTGATTCTTGCTTAAGTACTTAGGGGATTGTAGATGCTTGAGATAAAAAATAATATCCTTGTACCATTAAGAATTTATGAATTTCTCAAAAATATTCACACTTTCTTCTTCAATCTCATTTATCTCAATTGTTTGCTGATTGGTTTCTATCATTAGCTTTTTCAGACCCAAACCTCTGACCAATTTTGTAGTTTGAATGTCCATATCATATTCATGTAACTTATTTTCCCATCGACATCTTTTACTGGAAATTTCCATCTCTGAAAGGATATCCTTAACCATAGTATGAGGGACATAAGATATGACTTTAGAACTTAAAATATATGGCCTAAAGATCTTTGTGGATCTGACCAAAGAAAAGGCTTGTTTCTCCATGATAGTATATTTCAAATCTTCCCCGTAATGCTTTACTAAAGAAAGCAATTGGCCTTTTAGCTCCTTCATCATCCTTTTGTAATAGGACAGATGCAATGGTAACCTCAAAGGAAAAGGAAAACATTTGGAAAGCCTTTTATAATCAAGAGCTCTTTAAAAACAGGGAATTTTTCCATGCTTCCTTGATCCCGTTTAAGGATTGAATAACTACTTCTTCCCATTTGATACTCTGATCCTTCTTCAACATACTAGTGATTGGGATAGTTAATTTAGCAAAGTTAGAAATAAATCTCCTAACGAAATTTATCTTCCCAAAAAAGGATTGAATTCCATTTTGGTTCTTGGAACAAGAAATTTGATAATGGCTTCCAATCTCTTAGGATCAATCATGAATCCTTATTTTGATACAATATTGACCAAACAACTTAGCCTTTTGAACCCCAAAATTACATTTATTAGGGTTCGATGAGATACCATATTCCCTGCACCTTATCAACATATTTTCTAAATGTTGTAGGTGATAACTTCTCTTCCTTGAAAAAAATGTCACATCATCCTAATACACAACAATGAAGTCATTTATATATCTTGAGAATGTTACATCCATTTCTCTTTGAAACGTGTCTCCAGCATTCATTAGGCCAAATGACAATCTTACGTACACATAGGTACCCCAAAAAAAGTAGTGAAAGTGGTTTTGATTCTTAATGATTGCTTCACAACCACTTGGTTATACCTATAAAAACTATCCAGAGTAGATAAAAATTCTAAACTGTAACCAATTGCAACATGTTATCCATATTTGGCAAGGGATAGGTATCTTTAATTGATGCCTTATTTAAATTTCTAAATTCAACACATAATCTTATGTCTCCATTGTTTTTTCAGATAGGTACCAAGTTTGCAACCCATGAAGAATACCTTGTAGGTTGTATGATTCCTCCATCCCTTAAATTTTTAACTCTTATTGCATTTTTAGAGAAATGAATGGACTAATTGGTGTTTCCTTCTTCATAAACGGCTTGGCATTAGCTTCCAGGGGTATTTCATGTTGAAAAATGTCTTCCCCTCAGATGCTTTGAGCTTCTAAAAATGACCAAGCCAAGCAGATCCTCCGGTACTTTTTTTAGCAATTGGACATATGACTACTTTTCTTCTCTGTTCAAGTTATTGCCTAGCCATATTCTCCTAGATTTAGCCTTTGTTCCAAGATTATATTATTCAACATCTCTCGAGGCTGACATGTGTCTATTAACAATGTGGTCAACATTATCAAAATTTGATTCCAATGCAACCAAACCTCTCAGAATAGTATTGGTTTTCAATTGGATAATGTCTTTACCAAACAGGGTCTCTTTTCCTTCATTTACACAAACCATTGGTTCCCAATCCATACTTTGATTGGAAAATTCTCCTTTATTTTTAAAAACCTTTGGACCTGGGCATCATCTTCAAAAACATTCAAATGCTTGATATTATCGGGAAAGACGACTGCTCAATATTTCAATATCATATTCATAAAAGGGGATATTATACAACTCTCAAATCTTGATCCCAACACTACCAAATTTTTTTGCTACAAAGTATTGTACTTCCTATCATGGTGTGTTATATTGAAAGAGTCAAACATTTTAATGAAGTCCTAAACTTCATGCTTGTATTGCTTCATTCTTTGACTCTTTGTAGCATACAACTTTCTGAATTGTATGACTATCAACTCTAAATATCTATTAACAACGTCTCTAAAACCATATTTCCATGCAATCCTTAGACCCAAGAGAAGTGCTTCATACTCAATGATATTGATTGTGAACTCAAAAGTGAGTTTAAAAGAAAATTTAAAATCCTCTTGGCTTGGAGATATCAAGACAACTCTAGCGCCATTAACAAATCTAGAACAAGCCCCATCAAACATCAAGGTTCAAGGAAAACCAACCTTCTCGGGATACCCACACTCATCAATTTTACGCTCCTTACAATCAACACACCACAAAGTTACCGACATTGAAATCTATGTGCAATATAGCATAAGAAGCATTATTAATGTCCTCAATGATGTACAACATTTTATTGTCACCATACAACTTAACAAGGTTCCCCTCAATTGGTATGGTTGCATATGACATTTCCATTTGTACACTTCCAACCACACTAGCTGCCCATTTTCTAGACAACAACATCCCCCACTTGGTAGGACAGTCCATAATAACCACATTCATGGTTAAGCATTTTCCTAGATAAGCTACTAATTGCACTACTAATCCCTTGACATATCCAATTACTAGCACTTCTCTTGAATCCATAGTAGTACATTTCCTAAAAGCTATTGTTACCTTGATATTTAACTCATTCATTACCTCAAGAGGCATTACATTACATGAGGCTCCTGAATCAAACATGTAGTTATGTACCAACCTATCTTTAATAATCAAAGTGGTAAAAATGGATCTACATCCAACTAAGATTCAACTAGAGAAGTTCCCAAATACACCTCAGATGATTCATCCAGTTCCTCCAATACTTGTGGTATTTCTAATTCCTTAATAATGGGAGGAACCTCTATATTATTAAGAATTTTACCCTAAGTTCTTTCTTAAATCTGAAATATTCTAAAGCCCTTTTCCTATGCTCGGGTATCCCGAGTAATTCAACAATGGGAACAATGACCTTGATCTGACTCAAGATTTGGGCTATGTCACAAGGAACATATTTGGGTAGGGTAGTATTAAGAGGGATATTCACAACTTCCTCTTATAGTATGGGAGTTTTTAGAGTTTGGGCATGGGAAGGAGTATAGGTTTTATTTGGGGTGATTAGGCTTTTGCCAAATGTATCTTTCTTAGGAGTTTCCTTTGGGATATTATTAAGATATAGAACGTTTAACATGGTTTGCGGGCCTCCCCTTTGACAAATTTACTTCTAGTGTTATGTTAGTTCTCCTTAGCAACTACTGCATTCATCAACAGTTTCATGCCCTCTTCGGAAGGGATCCTTCCATCATACTTGTTAATCATCAACGCCTTAACTATTCAAAACCATGATTAGGGAAATCAAATGTTTGCACCATATCAATTTCAAAAGTATTAATAGGAGGAAGAGGTAATACCAGGTGAACAAAATACCAAAATTTTTCAAAAGTTTAGACACTTATCAATTCAGTTGAGGCTTCCCCTGCCATGAGTTTGCAGGGCATTCCATCATGCACACATCATCATATGTCTCATCATTATCTCTTCCTAAAATTGTTGATCTACATCACATGGGGAGTGTGGTAAGAAACACCTATCACACAAATCGATAACATTGGACTCCTCCACAATAGCAACCCTAGCAGTCAAAGGATTAGGAACCAATCTATTCTCCCTAGGTTGAGGTTTTTATTTCCTGATCCCATGAGCCCTTTCCCTTTTTCATCTAGTTTTTGATCACCTCTAGGATGATTTCCAAATCTCTCCTAATTGTGTGGCTTGTGTTGACCCTGGGAACTTTGTCCTATCCCTTTTTCTACTCTGTCCAGTTTATAGGATATCTCTTTAACTACTCTAGCCAAATTTTTACAACCTCTTCCGATCCACAACTTTGTTTGACCGAGGCCTCTCAGATTTATCAAATCGACACCCTCTCTCCTAGGAGGATTTCTAGCTACTTTGATGTTATTTTCTATTTGTAAGGCCATGGTGAAATATTGCCTCAATGTTCCAATATTCTTGTCTCTCAAGTAATAAGAAACCTTTTTATCAAAAGCATCAGAATATTTTATCAAAAACGACTCATCACTTGGCCTTAGGATTATAGGTAGCCTATTTTTGTCTCTTATCAACCGAGTTGAAATCATGGACATATGCATTTGGATTTTTCTTTATATTTTAAAATTCAGATAAAAGGAACTTGAGATCTGACTTATGCCCATATTGCAATCTAAAGGTATTTTTCATTTCGTTCCATGAATCTATTGAATTATCTGGTAAAGCCTTGTATCAGTCACGTGCATACTCCTCAAGAGTATGAATAAAAATATTTATATACACGTCTTTAAAATCAATTTCAATATCTTCCATCATATTGACAAAGAGTCTTAAATAATGGTCACCATTGATGGCATTATTCCCTTGAAATTTTGGCAACCTATTTCTAACATCTTGTGGCACCATATTAGGATATCCATCCATACCTCTGAAATCTATAGGTCTAAAAGTGTTGACAACAAAAGGAGGTCTAGGTGGAGGTTGGGCCATATTGCCTTGAGGAGGTGATCTTGTAGGAGAATCAAAATGATAAGGGACGAGGGGTCTTTGGGGCACATGAGTATAACTCTCAAAGTAAATATCCTCTAATGACTCAGTTCTTAGAAAACCCTATCAACCTTGGAAGAAATAGGGGAAAACTGAGAGGCACACTTTTTAGACACAAATGATGGCCCCTCTCCAGTTGGAGAACTCAAATTTATATAAAGATTACTTGGTTTAGAATCACTTGAAGACGTATGGTAATCTTCAACCACAGATTGATCACCTTTCAAAACTGATATCTCCTTTCTTGATTCTTGATTTCCAACAACTTTCCAGACTTGTTTTCCTTCTGAATTTTCTTTTCCTAGTTCTAGAAATAAATTTTTAGTAGGATCCCTAGTGAAGAAATACCTTCTTCCCTCTATCTTTGCAAATATCGATGAAAATTTCACTTGACACAAGTTAAGACACTGTAATCATCAAAATTTCAATTCAACATGGAGTCGCCACTAAGGATTTTCACCTTAGTTGTGTAGATGCACTATAAGTAACTTGCCAAGTGTCTATCAATGCTTAATTTCTACAAAGCTTAACATATCCGACCTTCCTTTACCCACATTTATCACTATTGATGCAAATTTAGTGCAATAACCACTAGAAACTTGAAATACTACACAATGAAATTGTAATCCTACACAAATTTTACAAAAATTGACAAAGGATGACATTTAAACAACATATTTGTACTTTGAAATTATGTAATAAAAATTACCTTGGTCGATATGTGTACGCATTTGTACAAATAGTCCCCGAAACTGGCACCACTTCAATTTTGGTATCAAATTTAAGTCTCTCCGAGAGGGCTCAACAACATCACAAAACTCGGCAGGATGCTTAAAGACAAAAAAATCATGATATAAGTTGTTTTATAAGCTCGGGAGGGGATTCACCGACTCTTTGTCACTCAAAGGCGTTGGAGAAATGGATAGCACCTTACCAAGGGTTTGATCTACCCTCACTACTTTAGGTTGTGCCTTACACAAGGGTAAGAGAACCCGTTCTGTAACCCATATTGGTGAAGGATATCAAGAGATCCTTTTTTTCATAATCTTCATGAAAACCTTGAGAAAATATGATCAATACAACACAATCTAACTCTCACGAGTTGTCACACTAGAGAGTGGAGATGGTTTCTTGACTAGGTTCAAATTACTAAAGAAAATAATTGAAACCTAATTGTCTCTGCATATTTTTGTAGTAAAATTTGTTAAATCTTTGTGGATACATAGTACAAACAGGGTAGTTCATGTAGGATTTATCATTTGAGAATTTTTTGATGGGAAGTTAAGAAAGATAAAGTTTATTATACTATATATTTGAGAGCTCGTACAAATATTGGAAAAATCACAGATAAAATGCTTCAAAATTGCCAAAATATTCCTTTAACAAGAAGGTGTGTATCACTTTGAGGCCTAAAGATGCACGATTTCATAAATTATTAAAGAATTCAACACAAAGGCTCATGTTAAAGACTCAATTAAACATTGTAAATCCCTAATTCATCAAGCCTAAGATACACTCATAGGCTAACAAATAATCTTTTTCAACATAGTAGAAGTAAAATGATTTTAAATTGTTTATTTCATTACAAGATAAAATCTCTTCTCATAATGAAATTACAAATTCCACAATACTACCACAAGCATAAAATCTTGTGTGATTCAAAGGGATTTTAACATAAGATTGCAAAATGAACATGAAAAACTATTTGAAAACATTTTGAAATAAAATCAAACACAATTATGCTCATGATCAACACAAATTCATTCAAGGTTCACTACATTCATCAATGGGAAAGTTTCTTTAACAATCTCAGAGCTTGTCAATGGCTGTACACTTGGAACCATCTTGACATGACTAAATCTACAAGCACAGGGAAATAAACAAATTTCTTACACAGTCTCTCAGGAAAATGGTTTTTCTCAAACTTTCTCGAAAAATCAAACCCCTACATGCAAGAGTATTCTCATGTCATTTATACAATTTCACTCACTAACTCATCCTAAATTTCCCCCCCAAAATTCTAAATCTTAAAGAGAATATTCCTCTTTACAACATATTGTTTAATCATGTTTATTCCCTTGAAAATATCTTATTTTTTGTTGCTAGGTGGATGAATCATGAACTGATCATGTTTCTCAGTTCTTCAACTATGACTAGGATGCCATGTCATATCTTTTGACAGTCTTTTTAATAGTTATTTTATCCTGTTGTGCAAGAAATCCCTTTTTAATAATTCTCAGGTGGCTCCATATGGCTTGATCTGACAAACAATCCTTTTCACCTTTGAGAATACACCTTGAGGAATAGATACCTCCATTCGTGCCCCCATGAAATGAGTGTCCTTGTATGGATTATACCGCATATCCGGGTCAGCCAAGTGTAAAGAGGAGGCAACGGAAACCTTCAAGTGTCTCCTTGGCACAAATGAAAAGGTGAAGTCTAGAGGTAGGTCCCCAAAAAAATGTGGGCCCTCCATGTGTTCGTAACTCCGAGAGAGTTGTACCGAGCACCGAAAATTATGAGAATGGGAAGGTCCAACAAAATATTTCACGTGTTCTGCTTTTACGCAACTTCAAAGATGAAGTTTAGATGCGGGACCTCAAACGAGCGCAGGCTCTCCACGTGCCTTGGGCCTAAGAAATTTTCCTTATCCATTGAAAAAGTCTCGGTAAGATAAAGAAGAGCTACCAGAAGCCTTCATGTGTCTCTTGAGCGCATTTTGATATGATTTCAAAATTTGAGACCCCAAACAAGAGCGGGATCTCCACGTGTCTCGGGCCCAAAAAGTAGTATCGGACACTGAAAAATTTTAAGAACCAGTGGAAGGTGCCATGTGCCTAGGGTATGAGAAAGTGGCATCAGCCGCTTGAAAATTGTAAGCATGTGAAGGTCTAGTAGAAACCTCCACATGTCATGTCAGTCTGCAACTTCAAAATGAACTCTATATGCGGGACTGAAATGAGCACAGCCTCTCCATGTGTCTTGGGCAGAAACATTGTACTAACTTAGTTGAAAAAGTTTAAAACCTTCACGTGTCTCTTCAAAGCTTTTAAAAAGTAAAATTCAAGAGTAGTTCCCAAACAGGCATGGGCCTTCCATGTTTCTGGGCCCCGACGTTGCCTCGTCCATTTGAGAAATATTTTAATAAAGAGGAGTGAGTGGAAGCCTCCATGTGTCTCCTTGGTGCAACTTCAAAGATAAGACCCAGAGGTGGGACCTCATATAAGTATAAGCTCTACACAAGTACAGGGTCTAACAAAGTTGCACCAGCCATTGAAAATTATGAGTGTTGGCAGAGCCAACGGAAACCTCCACGTGTCTCATTGGTGAAACTCCAAATGTCAAAATGAGAGGTAAATCCTCAAATGAGCACAAGCCCTCCACGTGTCCTTTTGTGGGTCCTAGGCATTTACCTTATACTTTCAAGCCCTTCACGATAATGCATCAAAATATAAAATAGACCCACAATGCTGCATCCAATCGAGAAAAACCATGTATCTATGAATGCTTTGGGACAGGATTTACAGAGGAGACACAATTGTGGAAGAAACCCAAAAGGAAATTTTTCCCCACGAGAGAAAGACAAGAAATAAAAGACTCAATGTGATCCACCACCCAAGGAAAGGACTTACAATGACACCTGGTGAAGGAAAAGAATTACGCACACCCACACAGAGGACAGAGAATGTCCATCAAACATGACAGCTAAAAATTTTAAATGACAAAGGGACAAGATTAAAATTGAGCACTAACAACAGTTCCTCGTAAAGGTCTTTAACACGAACCACCTCTTACCCACCATGTGCCCTAGTCCAGATCGTTTGGCAAGTCCAAAATTTATTGCACGAGTTGCAACATTAGCCTTCCCTTCCTATTTCTCATTTTCTCTAGTCTGCATAGCATTGACATTCATCATAAATCAGCTAATTCCTTCACTCTCCTGTTGAACATAAGGTTTCATTCTTATCTATCTTATTTCTTGTGTCATATTATATCTATAATCTATTTATCATAGTTTACATATGTTATTCTTCAATATAGGGTTTAACATTAATTCTAATTTTCTTAAATCATTTGGTGAAACTATATTTGAACACTCTCATATCATGATTTATTCCTATTCTATCTAGTCTTTGTTCATGGATCCCAAAGCTTTTGAGCTCTCATTGTATGAATTATTTCAAAAGCACCCAGCTTGCAAAGTTTCCCTCAATGAGCCGTACACACAATGTACCTCCTTTTGATACAATACCTTTACAAATAATTTTCATTTTTAATTTTATCTTACAAATGTCTATTAGTTCTGATAACACATCTTCTCAAGCTATCTTAGAGTCAATTCAAGTTTTACACCATTCTTTTTAGATATATTTCAAGTTATTCATTACATGATTACATCTCTCAAAGTTGAAATCCAAGACCTCAAGGATGCTTCTAAATCCCTTGATTGATGAGGTTCATCAATCCTTGCCATTAATAATGTCAATCTAGGTTAGTGTCCGAAGGATGTATGCATTAAGAGAAGAAATTTTTTCAAAGAAACTCCTTTAAATAGAAACCAAACTTGCATAAAATAAATCACACTGGCGGAAATTAAAAGGAAAACTTGTAGAAATAAACTTTGCATGAAAGAAACACACTTGCATGAACCTGTGAGGCACACTTTTAGAAATAAAGGCACACTTTCATAAAGTAAATCACACTTCACACTTGGAGTAATAAAACACACTTGCATAAATTGAAATTGTTGAATGGGAAATAAGCAAAATTAAATGAAACACCTATAGCTTTACAACAAATTGAATTTTCACAATACGAAGATAAAACAATACAACATAATGAATTAAAGATAAATGAATAAACATAAACATAAATACAAAGATCCATCTTCCTTGGAATGAGTGGCTAGCTCATTCCTTGGAAGAGGATTTAAATCATACTTCTGAGATCTTAAAAATACAGAATATTTGAGAGGAAAGAACAGATTTTTATTTCTTGAGAGAAAAGCATTACATATCTGAGTGTGGAAGGTTGCATTTATAATTTATGTGTCCAACCAAATCCTTATTTTATAAAATACAATCTGATCTTATCTTTATTCCAATCCTAACAACTAAGATCTCCATCTCCACAAAATATGGAGAGAGATATATTATTAAAGTCAAAGTCTTATGTCACTTATTTTAGGAAGATTTGCTCCCAAATATTCTCCTTACTTTTGGTAACAAGAATCATAATGATTTTATTCCTCTACATTATTGGAAGGAGGATTTCCCTCAAAATATGATATTTACTAAATACCTTTCTCGGATTTTCCATTTGAATTTGTTGTTTTTGATGTGGAAATTTTGATGCTTGTTTGATATGCTTTTGCCTTGACTACGCTTCACTAAAATTTATATTTATCTTCATTGGTAAAATATTTTGCAAATCTGAATGAGGATTTTGTTAAACACATTTCTATGAAAAAAATTCTCTCAAATTTTCTATTTGACTTTTCTCTTTCGTTTATGGAAATTTTAACGCTCATCCGATACACTTTTCCTCGATGCGAGATCACTAAAAGTTAGATATATCTTCATTGGTAAAACCTTTAGAAAATATAAATGATTTTTTTCATTATAATTTTTTGTTTCTGTTTATGGAGCTTTTAGTGCTCATCTGATACACTTTTCCTCAGATTGCAGCTCACTAAAAGTTAGATCCCTCTTTATTGGTAATACCTCTAGCAAATCTGAATGATTTTTTTGTTAAACAAATTGCTATGAACAAAAATCTCTCTCATATTTTCCATTGGATTCTTTAATCTTTCACAATTCCTCAAAAATTTCAAAACTTGCTTAGTTCCAAAACTAATCCCGTGAGTTCCGAAATAACTCTGCGAGTTCTGAACTAACTCTGTCGATTCCCAAAACTAATCCTACAAATTTAAAACAACTATAACTTTTTCATACAATCTCAGATTGAGATGATTCTTGTTTTGAACTTACATAATTTTTTGATAGGAATCTTAATATGAAATCAGATTTGAGTTTAGATATACCATCCATGATCAATTCAAATTTTGTTAATAATAGCATTATCTTTCCTTTATGGCCTACATACATAAGACATTGCATAGTTTCCCAAATAGTCAATAGGATTAGACAACAAAATAGATAAAAAAATATTTCTACAGAATGAACAAGATATATATCCTATATTCTATCTTAAGAAAACTATAATTTCCTAGATTACATTTAAATCCACTTTCAAAGGTAACATGGAAGGACAAAATAATGGTAATTTATGGCCAATTTATGGCCTCATTAATGAGTGTTTTTCTTCAACTCCCCATTCTAATTCTATGTATTCTAAATGTGCTCAAATCAGGTACCCGAAGTCATTTTACTAGCCACACCTCTCAAATTATATTTCAATGATAAGAAACGGGATAATCTTCTATAAGTCCTCACTCATCAATTAATATAGTTTCCATCTACTCATTACTATCCTTCTTATTATATTTCTCAATATCAAGGTGATCCATATTATAATTAGCATCGAATTAATAGACATAATGAAAATGATTGCTATGCTCTTAAATGATAAATTTGCCACCTTAAATATTATGGTCTCATCTCATTTTTACATATATACTACTACATGTTCAAGTTCTATTGTTTAATTCCAATGAGTACCTAAATCAGACTCATGTATGTCTAAGTTGCATCATGCCATAAATTTTAATGTTCCTTTTTCGTTCCCTCAAGTGTTTCCTATGAAACCCACTCTAACTAGGAAATCATCTCACAAGATCCATCCTCCATCACCTCCTCCTACTAAGTATTCTACAACATTACCAAGTTAAAATAAGAAACCAACTCTCAAAATCAGTGGAAAACCTCGTCCTCTAAAGTATTCTACAACATTACAAAGTAAAACTAAGCAACTACCTCTCAAAATAAGTCTAACACCTCCTCCTCTACTATCTTATATAACCTCATCCATCCTACATAAGCTACAACCAATCCTTTTTGTGAATGAACCTACTCATTACATTGATCCCCTTAGAAACATCTACACACTTGGGGCATCATTCTTACTCTTCCCCCTCCTAGCCTAATCAATTTTCTATCATTTCTACTATTACACTTTATGCCTCATATATAAATCTTTATAAGTCATCTTACACATATTGATACATGATCTCTTCCTTATCCTATGATGCACTCTTTTGCTAAGGTTCACACTTAAATTTTCAGGTCAAACTACATCTGTGAACCTCACACATTAAAAACTTCACACTTTGAACTTACCGATATATATTTATAGCATTCTACTCTCACACATCATACTATAATCTTGTACACTCTATGTTCTATTCTTCATTGATCTATCTTTTGAACGTACATTTTCGGACCATTTCTTGATGACACACTATTGTTCTATGGTTCATTCTTGATTATTGAGGGTTTTTATAAAGTAACCTCATCTCATACTCATAAACGTCATCTCGGGGCATGCTTCTCTTATCAAATTCACACTACATACCATTTGATCTCATTCACACACACACACACACTACATATAGCATATCTTGGTTGCACTTATTCTTGCTTGCTTATAATCACATGTTACACTTTGCTTAGTATGTTAGCCAGATATCTAGCATGTCATTATATTTTGTATTTACACATGCTTGTTCACTTTCTCTTTAGTTTTGAATCAAAACATCTTGTAGATCATTACACATAAAGATTACGCTTCATGTTATACCTCTTAGTAGTCCCCCCGAAGCTCCAAGGGAATCTACATTTACTACCCTTACACATCAAAAGTGTTTTTGTTTCATTATTTAATACTTCCTATTCTTACTAGCACACTACTTTACATGGATCGATACAGAGTTTGACGTACTATTTATCTTTCTAACATGCTAACTGGTGCTTCATGTGTAGAATTTGTCTTGCAGGAACTATTTTCCATCCTTGTTGTCTAAACTATTTTCCATTGTCTGCTATTATTTGTTGGGTATGTCATTTTTCTTGTATGCACAATGTATACTTTGGGATGCTTCTACCCCGATTATCTTTTAACATTGTGATTATTGTCCGATGTCCGAAACCCAACTTTTAAATTCCCTCTCTTGTATTCACATTTACTTATTACATTACTTTTATATGATATGCCTGATTATTTTTCTATTAACACATGTATCTATCCATCTTGTTTTTATGTGCCTTAGTTTGTACCTTGCAAATTCCTTTCCCTACAGGGGTGCACAGATTCAAGATACAAAATTAACATAGGCTACAATTACGAAACAACCCAAAATCTAACTTGGGTCCTTTGCTAATCATAGATACCAACACCTAGCTATAGACACTAGCACCCGAGAACCCCTGACCTCTCTTAGGAACCTATGATGTGGGGTAATATATAACTACTTTCTCATATCAACATAGTTTTTCAACAGTTTACGATCAATTTTCATAAGACAGGATAGTCCTCTAGAAAGTATAATGCATTCTATCTCCATTTTCTATATGGAATAATATGGTATAATACAAAACTAAACATAGATCATACAAACTGTAGTGGTGTATAAATTTGGGAAGAATTCGTGGAAGGATAATAACACTAGACCTTTCTCCCTAAAATTATTTTATGAAAACATGAGATTGCCCAAAAAAACTCACACTTGTAGGGAGATTACACAAAACAACTTGCTCTTAGCATGAGATCACAAAAAAATCCACTCTTGGATCATTCTTCTACAACATTTTCAAGACAATTTCTATCCTTTTCACTCTTCAGAATCAAGGTCACACTTTTCTCTTACTATTTTTGATACACATTCACATACTTTTTACATGGTTTTTCATATGTTTGCGAGATTTTTCATAATAGAAGACTTTGACTACTCTTTTTATCTTCTTTTTTCAGGTCCATCCTTACAAGAAGTAGTAGCCACAAGAAAAACAAAAACTACAACAATAAAAAGTACATCATGGTATAACACTATACGCTTTCACCCCTAAGGTCACTTCCTCTTTCTTAGCTTCCACACTTCATTTTTTATCACTCAACACTTTCAATTGTCTCCTCAACAAACTTTCATCATCAATCTACAAAGAACATAGGTACACATTTCTTATATACTTTATGTTATTGAGTATTCACTATAAAACATAAAGTGGGGAAAATGTAGAAACAAAATCACCCGCTTGGGTACATTTTTAGGTCTTAATCACATACTACTATTCATATGATTCCATTTTCTATTTGGCCTCCTACACCCTACAACCTAGTTAGTACTTTATCTCTTTATATTTTATTATTCTAGATACCAAAGCACCCGAAAGGACACCAATGCCTAGACACCCCCAACCTTTTTGGTGCCCCCGAACCCTTATCTTACTCCCTTCTTTTTTGTCTCTTTTATATTTTGTGCATCTTATTTTCATATGGGTAGGCCTTCCAATTATCAATTGTGAAATTCAACCAAGGGAGTCATATAAATACAAAGCTACATGACCATAATAAAGGACCAAATGCTAAGCATATATTATCATCACCTACGGTTGCATCCAAAGGCCATTCTAAGATCATTAAAGGAATCCATCTAACACTCACTCAAGGGAGAAGGGACTGCCATTTTTGCATACAAGAATAAGAAGGGAAGTCCATATTTTCATCCTCACATCGACTTACATTGATACATCTAGCTATCACTCGGCTATCATGTGCACTTGTGCAAGCGATTCCTATAGCACAATTATATCACACACACACACAAAGGAACTACATTGAGTCTAAAATGTAGTGCAATTCCTGGTTGTAATCTCACTTAGTTGGGTGATTGCTTGGGTCGATGTAACTCCTCATTTTGCATCTTTTATTTTTAGGATTTGATGTAGTTTGAGGGTTTGTAAGCCTTTATCCCTTTACAAGTTTTAGGAGCATTTTATGATCATCAAGTGACATACGGTTGACCAAAAGAAAAGGTTATTGACACTAGTGCGACACAAGAAAACCCACATTATGATCTCTTACATGGTAACAAGTTCTTAACAGAGGTTTCTATTATCCAATTTTTTCCCTCAAGAAAAATTGGACAAATTTGACCTTGCACATAAAAAGAGGAGGGATTGATTCAGACATGGGATCTTGAATTTCTAGATTGATCGAATAGGTTAAGCATTGCGCAGAGGAATTCGGGAAGTGAAGAAATTCTAAAGTCCGAAACTTTGGATTTCGGAGGTGGAGCCATTCAAAGGTAGGCTAGAATCAAATTCGGGGACTAGGTGGAAAGAATCACGAAAGTCATAACTTAAAATCCAAAATCAAAGTCTAAAGTTTAGACTTTAGAGTTTCAAAGTTTTAAGGTTTCGTTGAGCATGAACAACTAAACAAGTAATAAATTCCTGAAATTCATAATGTTAGAAACCCAAAGTCCAAATTTTGGACCTCAGACTTCATAGTTTCAGAGATTTGATCTTCCCAAATGAATAAACTAACCCCAAAATCCCATCAAACCTAAACCTTGAACTCCTAAAAAAATGGATCTCGAAATCCCAAAAACTTGAAAATCACAAAAATGCAAAATTCTGAAACCCAAAGTTTGAATTTTAGACTTGAGTTTCAAGTTTTTATTGACTCAAGCGGATGAAATGTAACCTAATCTCTGAAATGGAAAGGTCTAAATATTTGAATTTTGGACTTTGGAGTTTTGAAGGTTTCACGTGCCCAACCAAATGAACATAACATCAATCTACGATGTCAAAATGCCTTAAATTCTAAAATTTTGGATTTTCAAAGTTACAATGCATTTCGGAGTTTGAAGAAATAGAGCCAACCACTCGTATTTAATGTAGTATGGTACCCCAATCTTCAGATGGCCATAAATTTTGACTGGGAGCTCGGATTTACACATGAAATGAATTTTTAGAAAGATCTCAAAGATCCTATACACAACAATGACTAAGTGAGTCTAATTATTTAAAAATGAAGAAATATAGTCTGCCATTTTAGAGGATGCTTCTAGATTTCTCACCTACCCAAATGATGAGGTATGGGCTTCTTTTCTTGCCCAACAAGGAATAGTACATGGAGGTATGGGTTTTGCAGTGGCACCCATCATTGTTATAGGTGAATTCAATGAATTTTAGGGTGGTTAAAGAAATTTTTGACTTTCTTCCCTCTCTCCCTTCTCTCATTCTTCCTATATATTGTAAGGAGGGGTGTTGTTCTAATATTGGATAATTTTTCTTTGTACCCGCCATTCTTCTCTTGTCTGTAAGTGAATTTTTTGAGGTCAAACCTCCTATTCAAGTTGTAATGTAAGTTTATGCCTCTTGGCAATTATAATGCACTATAACAAATCCTTGGAGAAATAATACAAGCAGGTGGATGCTTTTCAACCTTATTTCGTGTTGATTTATTTCTTCTAATCTCTCATTGAAACCTTAGTTATCTATGCATGGTTATTGTATTACATGTTTAGTGGTTTGTGTTTAATGTATAGTGGATTTTCATTAGTTGATTGATCTATGGTGTATTTTCATCCTTCTTAATATGATTGTGGTTTCCATCTCCATATAGAGCATGTGTTAAACATTCCTTTTGGTGCATAACCTTTTTAGTTTATCTTTAATTTCTTGTAACACTATTAACCATGTCTCCTTGCTAACATAAAGTAGATTTTAGGAGAGACCCTCTACAATTTGGATGTGTACATCAAAATAGAGGAATAGGAAATGACCTTCATCTAGAGAGTTATCAAAATTGCAAAGTCCCACACTTTGGAATAATTCCATGTTTGATGAATCACATTGATTGCCTCAACCATTAACTTGCATGTAACCAGGGGTGCTGTGATTACGCCATGACATTTATAATGCACAGTGCTCTGATACAATCAAAAACCCTAGTCATGGCTCATTTAGAAGATCCAAAGTTTATTATGCGGTTGCGATAATCTTCCCTTCTTGTTTCTCGCTTCTAGTCTACACAACCGTGACATTCATCATAAATTAGCTAAGTCCTTCACTCTCCCTCTTACACCTAGTGTTTCATTCTTATCTAGCTTATTACTTGTATCATATTATATCTATGAGATATTTATCAAAGTTTACATTTATTCCTCTTCAATATATTGTTTTGCAATAATTCTATTTTTTTAAATTCATGTTGTGAAAGAATATTTTAATTTTTAAATGGTTTTATGAAATTATAGTAATAGTATCAAGATATGAAACTAACGATTTATTTAAAGGTTATCTATTTTTTCTAATTTTAATTAATATTATTCAAGTCACTAACACTCTTGTATATCCTTACTTTGTTGTTCTCGAACCATTTCTTTATCTACACTATTACCTACTTTCTCTCGCTCAAATGAAATTTGAAGAATATGACCTCATATAAAGAAATAGAAGGATCAACTTGGCCATCATAGCTCACATTTCGGCTCTAGCCGAGAAAGTTAGTGAAGCGAGTGCTAAGAACATTGTAGTAGAGTTTTGGAAATGAAGAAGCTCTAAATTCTAAAAATTTAGACTTCAGAGGTGAATTTCTTCGAGAGTAGGCTAAGGTAAAATTCAGGGACTCAATGGAAAGAAGTACGAAAAAATGAGCAATAATTCTGAAACTCAAACCGCTAAAATTTAGATTTCATGGTTTCGGAGGTTTCACGAGCTCAGAATGATGAATAGTGCCACGTGAGCAGGGGAAAATCTTGAAACATGAAGTCCAAAATTCAGACTTTGGGGTTTCGTAGTATCGGAGATATGTGACTATGAAATGGATGAAAAAAACCCCAAACCAAAACCCCCAAATCCTTGAAACCTGAACTCCCGAACTCCGATACCAGGCTCCCAAAATCCACGAAACCCAAACCCCAAAACCCCAGAAACAAAAAATCCTTGAAAACACAAAGGTCATATACGCAATGTCCAAATTTTAGACTTCGCGGTTTCAAAAATTCCTAACATTAAAGCCCCACTGTATGTAAATCACCACTTGAGGCCTGAAATCTGATGTCCAAATTTTAGACTTTAGGGTTTTGGCATTTTAGAGGTTTAACAAACTCATACAGATGAATAGTGACAATGATCTCCAAAGCTTGAAGTTCTAAGTTATCAAGTCAAAATTTTGGATTTCGGAGGGTGTGATGCAGGTTTGGATTCAAAAATGTAGATCAACCACTCGCATTTATCATAGTATGGCACCCTCATATTCACATAGCCATAAATTTTGACTATGAGCTCAGATTTGCACAAAATATGACTTTATGAAAATATCTCGCTTTCATATACATGAGGAAATATAGTCTGTCATTTTAGATGAATTTTTAAAAAATAGTGCATCATTTTAGTAAGGTTAAGTATTTCAAATGAGGAAATATAGTCCACTATTTTAGAGGAATGTTTCAAGATTTCTCACCTACAAAATGATGAAGGTATGGGCTTCCTTTCTTCCCCAACAAGGAAAAGTATGTGGAGGTATGGTTTTTCTAGTGGTACCCATCATTGTTACAAAATATTTTAATGCATTTTTGGGTGGTTTAAGTAACATTTTGAATTCCTTATGTCTCCCTTTCTCTCATTCTTCCTGTATATTATAAGGAGGGGCTAATTTCAAAAGTTTAGACACTCGTGTATATGCCCATTTTTGTTGTTCTTATCTATATTAAGTGTTTTGGAGATTCCAAACCTCCCTACTAGACATTGTGAAAAATAATTGTCGTTGGCCCTAAATGTGATGTATTCTATCAACTTTAAGATCAATAAAATAATATATGTGGATGTTTCAAACCCTCTTCTATGTTCTATACCATCTTTCCTATCTTTCATTTCACACAAGGTTATTGTGTATTGTTGTATTTTCATTGCAATATTAGATGTGTGTTGTGTTTATTGTTCATGGTGTTCAACACTACTTCTTGGTGCATCACCTTCCCATAGAGTAGGTTTTAGTTTTCATTCATTTTCTCTATCTTTGTATCCTTGGGAAAACATTATATTAGAATTAAATCTGCAGGTCTCTACATTTTTGAGTAGTTGGCACTAGGATAGGATAGGAAGTCGGCCTTCTCCGGAGGGTTATCCCAATTTCAAAGTCCCACACTTTGGGAAACCTCCATGTTTGACGAATCATGCTGAATTCCTCAACCATTCACTTGCGAGAAATCAGGGATATTATGATTTCTCCATAACACACAATCATGCTCATCTTTGAAACCATCAAAGATAATATTTAGATCATTCATTTGTTCCATATCATTATTTATCATTCGTGCATCAAAAGGAGAATCAAATATGAATTTGCACTTATTTTGTAAATTCATGACATATGTAAAAATATCGAGGTTGAGTTGAGAGCCTTAAATTGCTACAAAAATCCTTAATATGTATTTTACTAATTGCTCTTTCAAATATTCCATATACTCATTATTAGATTAATTTAAAAAAACTTCACACTTGACCTCAATTCACTTATTTGAAAGTTGATATTCGTAAGATCAGGACTCTCTTGAAAAATTGTCCTCTTTGTGCTCCGTAATACTTTCCTTCCAAGGGATGTCTTCTTGCATGTTCGAGCACACCGATATTTCATCACTTTCAAATGGAGAGAAGAGATTCCTACTGCAAGGAAATGGTACACCTTGTAGTTCAATATTTATCAAATTATCGTCTCGAAACGAGGAAGAATAAAGTGTTGGAGTTGCAACATGAGGAATATATTATTGGCCACCTTTAACATCTCCTATATATTCCTCTTATTTTTAAAGTAATGGTAAAACTACATACTCACTTTGTGGTGATTAGTATTATTCTCATTTGTTGATGATGGTGATAATAAAATCCTCAAATAATTCATGTTCAATTTTCTCATCCAATTTTGATTTGAGAAGAAAATTAGACTCTTTCATTCATTCATCCACAACTATTCTCGAGAAGGATGTGGGAATTTTTAACTTGCTTCATCTCTTTATAAAATATTAGTGCATCGAAAGGAGAAACACAACTTGACTCAAACCTATTTTTCATTTCCATGGACTTGGTTAGGATCTCAATACTGATTTGAGGGTCTTCAATTTCTTGTGAAATCCTCAAGATGTCTTTCACTAATTGCTCTTTCAAATCTATCATATACTAATTATCATCTTCATTATATTTTTTTGCATTGAGCCCTATAGAGATAGTTGGAAATATTATCTACACATGGAAATAACTCATTTAAAAATCCTCATTCTCTTTCTCTACATTTCTTATAATCTGGAGCTCACCTTCTTAGAATACAAGGCATATTTGGTTTTCATCAATTTCTGATAGGGAGAAGAGATGCATCCTATGCAGAAGGAGGACCTTTCAATTCAAGATCCATTATATCATCCTCATGGTAGGAAGTAGATCATGAGGTTAGGGATGCCACATGAGGATAATCCTATGCTCCAACTTGAAAATTTCTTTTAGAGTATTTTTCTTTGCAAAGAAAAATGAAAACTATATAATCATGATTATTATCAAGAGTAATGTTCCTTTGGTGAGGATTGTGAAATAAGCTCCTAGGAGAGGTCATGCTTTATTTGGTAATCCATAATTATTTCACAAAGAAATTTGGATTTTCTCATTTTTTCCATTTCATCATCATGAATTTTTTCATTTGTAATTTTATCAAGAAGCAATTTAGACTCTTTAATTATCTCCATTTCATCTATTAATATTTGTGCATCAATTGAAGACTCAAAATTAGACATGATATTATCCATGATTACCTCAACTTTTTCATCTTGGGTTCAGGATGGAGGATTGATATCTCATACTTATCATTGTTGGTGGATTCCTTAGAAATTCATCGACCATATATCAAACAACAAGAATATAACTCTCTTTGATCCATTATTTCTCCAGTGGAATAGGCCTTGAGAAAAATTGAATTGATGAATGGAGGTTAAAATATCATGTTTTCTTCATCATCCTCCAAGATTTTGATTTTATTCACATAGGAATGTTGAAGGATATGACATTGATCGAAACACACAAAGAATATTTTAGGAATGAACACTTAATAATGTGGACAATCATTAAGATCTTTTTTTAATGATGAGTTTCTTCTTCCTTAACATTTTCAAGTGCTTCAAGATGATCGTGCCTTTTTTTCAAGGCCAATGAATAACTCATAATTTCATGGTAGGATTTGTGATCATAATTTTATTCTTTAACACTCATAAGCATTTGTAAAAACTCTCTTCTCAAGGCTTCCATTTATTCATCTCTCTATGCATTAAAATCATCTAGAGTAATGGATATGAAAGACAATATTATTAATTTATTAATTAGATGTATGAAATAATAAATATTACCATCATCGTACATTATTCACAATCTTTCCCTTCACACAAAATTTCATATCTCTTTGGAATCTTTCTCATCAAGTTCTTGGATTTTTTTATCATTAGTAGAGATAATTCTTGATTTATTTCACTTAAGAGAAATCCTCTTCAATTGTAGCTACTAGGACTTAATGCTAGGATAATCACATGTAAATTTAATCCATTCGAGACATTCTTTTCTTGTCTTTTGTAGAAGTGGAACCGAACTTCTTTCCCTTTGTTGATTGTTGATTTTTTGTTTGAAGCCACAAACTTCTTCAAAGTAGAATCTTTACTTTTACAAGAGATGGTCTTGAACAATAGTTGAATTTTTTTGTAAGTTTTTGTTTTCCTCTTGTTCATGGTTGTTGTCACTTATAACTCTGTTGACAAATAATCTCAAATATTCATCATTGTGATGTAAGAAATGAACGTGACATGGTTTATTTCCATGATAGGGTTGCATTCTTATCTGATTTTCTTTGAAACTTGATTTTTCTTTTTGGAATATATACTTGTTTTTTAATTTTCTAGATATCTTTACAGTGGACGAGGGAAGATCTCTCCCAAAGCAGAGTCGCCAATTTTTTTTGGAAAAATAATTTGATGAGTGGAAAATTATTTGGTTTTGACTAGTTATTTGGGGCTAATTCCTTCCTTCTTAGGTATGCGGAGGATCCCATTATTTAATGTAAACTATCCTTATTTTGTTGGATGGTTAAATTAGTTAGTGATCACATAAGAACACTTAACTAAAGCTATGGAAAATCGATTCTATGGGGTACGAAGGAGGAATTTTAAATAATTAGGTATAAAGGAGTGAGAATTGGAGAAAGAGGGTTATTTTTGTGTGTAGGCACTAGAAGAGTTCATAGACAATAACCAAATTGAGTCTACATCTAATTAGAAAAACACAATAACGCAAATCATGATAATAAAAAAAAAAACCATACACACAAATTTCCATATATTCATTCATCAAAGGTACATGCAACTTTCTCTAGTTTTACAAGATTATCACATATGTAAATTCGAAAGAGAGAATTGAGGAACATAGAACAAGAAATAGAAGAATTGCAGCATTAATTTCTTGATGTAGAAGTACAACTCTCAAGTAACATTAATTCAATCAAATTTTTGAACCCTTTAGAAAGGATAAGTCATTTCCATTTATAGCATTATAATTTTTCATTTCATATTCCCCCCACATCACTCTTCAGCTATCCTTATCACTTGTGACCATTCATATTCCTAGGAAGCAAGTGTTTTCCTTATATTTGGAAAAATGAATATTACAATGTTTAGGTAATGGTCACTTAAGTGAATAGGATAATTTTTTTTTAAAAAGTACATTCTTAACTAAAAATTTGAATATGGAGAGAGAGAGAGAGAGAGAGAGAGAGAGAGAGAGAGAGAGAGAGAGAGAAGAATTAAAGGGAAGGGATTTATTGATATGTTAATGATGAGGAACATTCAGATCATGGTCCCTAAGAAAGAGTCTCTGGAATGATCTCTTATGCTTTGATTTTTCACCGAACTAAGAAACAAGATGTGCCACCTTACCTACTACTGGAATGTAGATGTAACTTACCACTTTGATCCATTCCTAGGGAAAATCATTGATCTTCATTCATCGAGCAAGCCATATTTTTATCTTTTACAATTTCAGATATGGAGTCTTCGATGTTTTCAAAGGATTTTAATTTATTTTCATTAAAGAAAATAGATTCACTTGCCTCTTTCTCGACCATTTCCTATAAGGAGACGATGAACTCTTGTTTTGATGAATTCTCGGTGAGTGGAGTGAATACAAGTCTCTCAAGATAGTTACAAAATTAATTCAATATAATAGAAGCCTTTTTCAACCGAGTCAAATTTGGAGACAACATCACTTATCACACCATATATTTCATCCATGACGTGCACGTAAAATTGGAGACAAGTTCTCGAGCTGATGTAAACACATTATTACTCTTGAGGGTTTTAGAGTTGAGGGATACTATCTCAAACACAAGTGGATATACCTTGTCCTAGTGAATCTTCACTTTTACAATATCCTCCCTTTCTTTTTTTTACTTCCGTCAAAGTTAAAAGAATAAACTTGATTACGGAGATGACCTTTGGAAACAATTTCCTACCTTTCTCGGATGATTTTCTAAATCCATTTCTCGACACCTTCCCTTGCTTCAAAAAAATTTGTTTTTTCTTGACGACATCAAGATGAAAGTTTCTAATCAAAGTAATGTCTTCTAAATGAAGAGGATATGTAGAATTAGGATCTAAGAAAGGTTGAATCTAAGCAATGATATTTTTCCTCTATTCTTGCAATATTTCATTAGTCATTTGTATTCTTATTTTCAAGTGATAAGGTTATAAGAGGTTTCCTTGAAAAAATGAGAGTCTCCCTCATTTGTATCTTAAACCAATGAGATGCGGTTCATCTAATTATACGATGGAGTCATCTCTTCCACATGATTTAAATTTTTAGACCTCGAAAATTCTACACCCTCATTTCTTGAGGCACCACCGAAAAGTGGGAAGTTGTGGGGGAATTATTCATATACATATATCTCAAGGTTTTTTGTGACAAATCTAAGGTTCACCATGAAATATTTTTGTGTTTTCATTTTCTTAGTTTCAATCATTTCTTCAATCCACAAGAATGGATCTTTAGGAGTTGACATGATGCTTGTTTCGAACACTTTCATGAACTTGATGTAGGTACACATCTTGTTCGTTAGGGTAAATTTATTTCATTGGAAATGAAATACCTCAATATTCTTGAAGATAATTATGAGTTCTTGAAGAGGAGGATGATAGGATAAATAACCCTTTCTTTACTCACGATATTTACATGATTTTTTTAGAGAAAGGTTGAGGGATTTGAGAGATGATGTTTCTAGCTTTCCTAATGAGGTAAATGAACTCCATTGATTAATTTACCATAATATTAGGTGTTTTATTGATTTTTAATAACACTATGACAAAAATTGAAAATAGCATGATTCCTTTTCTTTCATTCACATGAAGATCACCTTTTTAGCTTTTGTTACTTTGAAGTACATGAATGATCTCGGACTTGGGATGTTTGCATACCCTCATTCCCGGAGATGATTTCAATGAGTTTGATGTTCACTTAGGATTCTAATGAAATAATATTGTGATGCTATATTTAAATGGATCTCTAGGCACTTTTCAAATGCTTTCCATCAACATAATGTATTTGGCATTCACCCATTGCACCTTGATATGTTCTGTCTCGCTCCGACACACTTTGTGATCACAACGATGAATCAATGTCCTTTTGAAGTGTGAATTATCTTTTATGAGATATGAGACAACCTTACAATAATGTGAGGATGGAAAAATTAGAAAGATGATTTAAATCGAGCTAACTGCAA
The DNA here is from genome assembly GCA_018340775.1 of Taxus wallichiana var. yunnanensis. Taxonomy (NCBI): domain Eukaryota; kingdom Viridiplantae; phylum Streptophyta; class Pinopsida; order Cupressales; family Taxaceae; genus Taxus; species Taxus wallichiana. The sequence goes on from CM031236.1 coordinate 171,307,612, forward strand.
CTTTCTCGCACCGAAAAATAACACTCTCTATTATTTGGTAGGTTGGACTAGGATCTGCTATTTTGGGAAACATTGTTCATTTTCATCAAATTTGATCTTATGAATATTATATCACACTCAATTAAACTCCATTGATAACTCTTTACCATTTTTATAATTTTTCTATTTTTAGTAAGTTGTTGTTTAAGAACCTCCTATATTAAAAAAATTTCCTTTTTTATCCTACTTTTCATTTTTCACTATTTACATATATAACGAGTGATCACAGATTAAATCTTTAATAGGGTTTATATATTTAATAAGTGGAAATAGTGAAAAAATTATATTTCTATAATTTTGACTTACTAGTGTCTATTTGCAATGATTACATCATCATCGGATATAGCTCAACACTGTGATCCCATGCTCCAATTTTCATCTTGTTCCGTTTGCTATAATTTTTACAAATGTAATGGAAAATTTATAGGGAAAGGGCTATAAGTATGCTTCTTTAATGGAATAAATTAATGGATGCTTGAATCTTTACTTATCTCATGGAAGCTTGAGAGGATAAAAATAAAGGAAAATCTTGGTGTAGTCATTTTTCCGGATGGAAAGTCATGGAAAAAGCTTCATTTTAGAATTCATATCAAGTAAAAATGATTTTTACATCATGGTTACTATGTTGTGATGTGTTTATAGGTTTCATCTCTTGAATAATGGATGAAAAGTATAACTAGGAGGATAACTCGTGTTTAAGAGTTAGATTTTTCTTATTTTCAAGTCGATTTACGTAATTTTTCTTCACGGATGAGGTAGAACAAATAATTTGAAAACTAGGGTTTTGGAAGCATGAGGATGGGGAAAATTATTTTTCCTCGGTCTCCTTAAGAATGCGAGTAAGAGGGAAATTTTTTTCCGTCACTAGAAGAGTATAACTTGCGATTTGAGATGCATAAATGGAAACATCGGAGAAAACATGACCTAACACCCGAGACCTGCAAGTGAGGTAATATGAAGAAATTGAAGAGGGATAGAGAGGAGAAAGGTTTTTTCCCCCTTTTTCCTGGTTGGAATGGGGACAAGAGTGTCACAAAATATCACCCTCACAAGATGATGCCGAGTTTCATTCACAAGTTGCTTGATGGGAGACATGATTAATCCTTTCTGCACTCCACCCGGGATGACTTAGGTCATGCAAAGGACCTAATATAAGGGATGATGTGGGGAAAAATTTGTTTCTCTTCTATCCCCTTGAGAAAGTTACAAGTGGAAACAAAATCTTTCTCTCACCATAAGGTGACACGTGTCACTCAAAAAATGACCTAAATATGAGAATCACTCCTACACAAGAGAGGAAATGGAGAGACGGTTGTCAAATCTCTAGAAGGTATTTTCATATCGATTTTTATATTATTTTTACTCACAAGAAAATTTAAATAAAAATTGAAGGGTTTTCAAACTTTGATTATTCTTCAAGCTTTAGAAATTGGTCTCTTTTCCTTCGGGACAAAAGGATCTGCATTTGCAAAGATTGAGTTACCTTGAGAAATATTTACATATTTTGAAAAATTTGAAGGTTCGAACATGTATATAATTCCTCAAGATTTAAAATTCATATTTTATAGAATATTATAACTCCTTACGGAGCTCGTGGAATCATCAAATGAACTTTAGGTTCCAATTTTAGATGTACACCCCTTACACCCGAAAACTATCCTAATAAACCTCAAAATCTTTCCTAAATAACTTCCATTACCTTTATAACTATCCAATACCCCCTCCTAATGAATATGAGCTCTTAACACCCTCTTGGAGGTGCACACCTCCCTTGAAGTTGTAAAATTGTCCTTTCTGAGCCTATTGGAGAGCTAGTCTTCAAAGTGGCTCTTAATTGAATGGAATTTATTACCTTGAAACATCACTTTAATAATTTTTACATTCTTACTATGTATATTGATTGTACCTAAAAGGTCCATATGATTATGACAATGAAGAAAAATTAACTTGAAATGTAATTTGGGAAGACTGTGCATCAAATTTTGTAGTATGGGATAAGTTTTCATGCCTCGAAAGTTTCAATTTTAGGCTTTCAAAAATTCATGTATTTTTTTTATAATTGAATTGGAGTATGGGAGAGTGTTCAATAAATTTTTTTCTTCTTTTTCAAATGTTTTCAATAGTCTTCAAATTTGTTTCACGCTAAAACACAAATGTGGTCACCATGGGTGAAATACTCTAATTCAATAATCAATAATCGAATATAATGACAAATATAGGGGAAATTAGGTTATTATCCCAATTTGAGAGAGTTTTAATATAGGAATCAATGGAAAAATACAACTATTTCTTCTCACAAAGGGGGAAATAGATTATTTTAATGTAATTTTGATGAAAAAAAGTATGATCATAACAATAGAATACTACACCTTAGAAATCAAGATAGAAATTAATTTTTAAAGTAGAATATATAATAAAAATTTCAATAAATTTTATACATTGAGTCTCTCCGAATGAGAAAATTTGATTTTAGCTAATCGGGGCAAGAAATGAATTTTCCACCTGAAAATTTCTTTCTTTCTTTATAAATAAATCATTCCATATCTGCACACAAAATAAGGATCATATTAACAACTTTTCAGAAATGATAACTTGGTCAAATTTTGCTAGAGTTTTTCCCATGAAATAAATTTGCATGAGAAAAAAATATTGTTGCAAAACTAGGGCATCAAGCTAGTTTTCATTGAGTAACATAGTAACAATGGTTGGAGTTTCACTCTATTCCTTCATTACATGATTCTATTTTTTATACTAATATTTTATGGAGGGAATTTACAAAATCACATAAGTGAGCTTCTGGAGATTAGAAAATACAAGATCAAAGGGGAAGTATGCTTGAGTTTTGTAATCTCCATGGCAAAGTACACATGAATCAAGTCCATGCATGCTTTTGAAGTGCATCGACATTCAAATGTCAACAATATTATCTTAAGTGACTTTAATTTGTTGATATCATCATGTTAATGAAGAAGCACAAAAAAGGTAACATTCCTCTTCTCGGATCAAAAGTGGGAGTTTCGTGGAGATATAATACATAATTTTGAATAAGAATGGCCAAAAATATATTCAAACTATTTTAAGAACTTGAAAATGATTTCATTTTTATTTTTAGGTCAAATACTATAAATGACCAAAATCACCCTAATGTGGTTGATGTGGATCTAGTTGCAGAAGGTCGAAATGCCTCTAAAACACACAGAGACACACATTATTTTTTAAAAACTTGGTAAGATTCAGAATAGATGTGTTCTCATTATTTAATGCACACTAATGTTTTACAACATTTAAATCATCCTTCTATTTCCTACTATCTCTAACAAAACCTAGAATGCTAATGAACCATAAAACTTAAAAACTAGCTACTAGAAAAACACCTCGGATGTGCCCTAAATATTTCGTAAGAAAATTGTTTCTATAAATGAATGCTTGCACAAAATCTTTAATTATCTTCTAGATCATATAAAAATATATTAAAACTCTAAGTTCTATAAAAACCAACAAAAATGGTTCACAACCAATTTGAGACCACTAGACGAAGGAATTCGGCCTCGGAAATATGACAACATGGCACACAACCTTTATATAATAGTTTGTCATGGAATACATATAATCAAGATCGAACACCCTGAAAAATCGCAAGACGATCGGAGAGTTAGATCAATAGTTATTGTCTCTACAAGTTATGCTCCCGCATTAGAGTAAATAACGAGTTTTTCACTATCGGGTAAGTTTGAGATGATTAAGATGACAAACAATACTTTAATTATATAGAGGAATCCACAATCATTCTTTTGACTACTTATAGGGATTATGAATCCATTTAGAGCTCCCATGACCATATGTAATATATCACTCTTCATTCATAACCAAAACACCATGTTCCATAGCAAATATTAGAATAGTTTTTTTATTCCAATAACATATCCAATGATCCCATAATATGAATATGAGTATACCATTGTGAAGTATACTTTGAGAAATTTCTTGTGACTACATGTAGGACACCTAAAGTCATAGAGAACTCATACATGACCATTCACAAGTTAACATTCACAAAGGGGTAAAAATTACATTATGCTTTAAATTTCTCAAAAGGAATTACATGTTTTTCTTCGGGTTGTCAAGAAAAATAACTTATAAAAATTTCCATGCCAAGAAAACGAAGCTTGCATTTTTCTATATGTTAGTTTAAATTTGATATGTATACACATGCACATCAAAATGAGGTATTATTCAATATTCAATTTTGAAACGTAATTGACTATTTATTGTAAAACTACATTGTTCTTTGGGTGATTGTGTCTTTGTAATTTTTGGGGTTTTGGGCTAGATTTAGATCTTATTTTCTTTCTTGTCATCTTCTTGCATATTTCTCTTTCTTATTTTCCCTTTCTTATTCTACCTCTCCTCAAATTTTTCTATATCTTCCCCTATTTTTCATGATATCATAGACTACCCCCATTCCAAGTAAGTTAGACTTGAAGAAATTCTAGTACACTTATCTTTTGGATTCCATAAACTACATTCTATGTTAATAGGCTTAAACGTGCTAATATTTCCATAATGTAAAATAAATATGTGTATAAGATAATAGATTAATTAATACATTTATGAAAAGATACGCATGTATTGAATGGAAAAGAGTTTTAGAATCATTCCCATTTCAAAAGCCATCAATATTAAACTTTATAGTGAAAATTAAATAATTTAAAGAATTATGAAGAATATATAGCATTTTATGGTGTGTTGCATAAACCATTTATTAGAGAATGATAAGGGATGGAGACACTTGCATCAAATTAGATTTCTTATTGCCTTGCATTTAAGTTCGTGTGTTGGATTTGAAGAACTTTCCTCGTAGAAGGACATATTTTAATAATGGAGGGCTAAAAAGTCACCTCAATACATAAGTTAATAATAATTTTCTTCAATTTTTGCAAGGTGTTTCTTGTCTATTAGGATTTTATGGAGGGAGATAAACGGCCCAAAGATCCCTACTTATTATTAAAAAAGTGAATTTTTAGAAGTCGATGCTGATGACAAAGGTTGTGAAATAATATTTTTTATACCCAACGGTTATATAATATTACAATAATTGTATGGAGAGATGACACTAACAATTCTCTTAAAAGTTCTCTATATATTATGATTTTACCTTATATCATGTTGTATGTTTCTTAATTATTTTCGATAATTTTCTGTAAATTTGCAATAAGTTAAATTACAATTACTTACATAAAATAATTCTATACACTTGATTGTGATTTTATTTTATTACCTTAGTTTGTATATCAATTTTAATGTTTAGGGCACTAGATGTATTGTATTGTTGATGTTAAACCACATTCCTATAATCATAAATGAAATCTTATCATGTGAAAAAATATCCTTGAATTAAAATGTTTAATAGTTTGGAATGTCAAGGATTATATGGATATAACTTATCCAAGTTTTCAAAATTTAAAATTGATCATTCTATTCAATAATTTTAATATTTGTTAATTTATTTTTATCATAAATTCATAAACACCTTATATATTAGTTGGCTACAAATCATTTGCTAGGCAAGGTACAAATGTGTACAAAAATTCTACAAAAGCCATCACTTCCATTAGAAAATTTAATGTTTTAAAGGAAGGTTTTTATATATCTATTAAATAAATAAAAAAGAGGATTTTTAAAAATCATTAGACAATTGAAAATTTAATACAACTTCAAAATTAAATATGTAATAAATTGTTATCAATAGTACATTGCATTAGATAACCATCGAAAAATAAAATACTCGTATCACTCAACAAAGAAATACCACAAATTAGATTTCAAAAGAGTTAGTGAGTCATAGAGTCCTTCCAAACACTTATGTGAATTTTATTAAGTCCTTAGTTTACATTTTTACTTCACTCAATTGTTTGGGAAGACTGCATAAACTATGAACTAAAAAGAGTGAAGCTAAAAAATTAGATACTTTTGAGTGAGTCATAAATCCTCGCAAAACACCTCTATGAAGTTTAATAATTTTATTTTTGCATTCATTTTCTTTTCACTAAGATATTTTAAGGGACTATTTGAAGGGACTATGTGACTCATACATTATAATGAACATCAAATATCTCCTATTTTCCTCCACGTTTACATTGGATTGTTGTGTTAGGAAACTTAAAGAATATATATATAATTTAATAACAAAATAATTGTTTATAGAGATAGAGATAAGAGAAATATATAAAATACTAAAAATGTAAGAGACTAACACAAAATTTACGTGGTAAAACCCCAATTAAGTACTTAGGGAAACATCTATGGTGCAAGATATCAAGATTTTATTAACTCAACAATAATAGATTATATGTGAGCTCATTATGAGCTATTTTAGACAAAGTAGAGTTAAAATTCCTCCTAAAAATAAAGTGGAAAAATGCCATTAGGATTTTCCTTCTTAAAATAAGAATTCGATTGAATTAGTCTTGCTAAACACAAGGGATCGACTCCTTAATTTTTGTGTGGAGGCTCTCGCCACCGAACCCCATCGTGGTCTCATGCGACATGAGTGGAAGGCAAGTTCCTCTCAAGTCCCCTTCTACAAAATGAACTATAGACAACACCACCAAAAATACCTAAATTTTAACTTTATTGTCACATATCTAACATGATGTGAGAATGGTTTTAATGTAATTATAAGGTCTTATTATGGACAACCAGTTTCAATTAATCTCTCCAGCTACGGTTGTTGCCGACATAGATTTTATTCCGAATGTGAACCAAATACGTTTCAAATATAAGAGAGAAAATCTTTGTTTTTTCCCGCGCAAGGATTTTTTTATAAAAATAGTAGCCGACGGCCGTGCAATGTTCTCCGGTCATATCATACAAGTCGAGGTGTTATCAAAATCTATCGTTTTACTGCATAACTTATCAAGTCCTTTTCAAGACAAGGCTGATATATCCTGAAGATGGATCGAATATTGTAAGGCGTATATCCTCTCTATCACTATGTGACGGATTTGGACAGAAAAATGGACACTTCTATTGCTCTCGGCGAATTTTATTTTATTCGCTTTCTTTATTATCCAAGTCCGGTAAAAGGTCGAGGGTTGGTCATAATACCAAATCAAAAATTGTAAGGAATATTACCACTTCAACGGATAAGGCTACAATATGTACATACATTATTATAAAATGTGTTATATAAAGCATAACCATTGGAGGAGAGGAAAGGTTCAGTGTAGGTGAATAAGATTGTGGTTGCATTTGTGAAAGAGCTATGAATTTCGCTTATGCTTAAAAAACAATAGATAATATTTCCTATGGACGGGAATGTGTGTTAATAAGAGCTAAATATATATTTAGAAATCAAATATCTATAAAAATGTAAGACATTTATTTTTCTTTTAATAAGAGGAAATTGAGGTTAGTCCATCGTCTTAGAGTTGTAAAACTTTAACATAGGGAAAACTCACCTATAACCTTTGGGAAGTTTAGATCGAGCTCTCAATGCAAACTACAATTTAATCATTGTAGTTGAATGCACCACTTGGGCCACATAAAGTGGTCGTCGAAGGCCTAGTGACCTAAGCCCAAGGGGCCTTTTTCCAAATGATGGTAAAGGGGATGAACTTGGGTCATTAATGTCTACCAATTGAGCCACATTCGGAGCGCTCTATTGTTTTTTCATTTGTTGACATAGAGAAGTGTAACCCTTACCTTAATGTGTCCAAGGCGCCAATGTAACAACCATGCAATGTGCAAATGCCCCACCTAAAGCAACCACCTATAAAAAGGTGGTACATATCGAGGAAACAATAAAAGCTAAGTTGAACTTGAGAGATCCATGTTGAGGTACAATACAAAGATGTACCTTTTTCATCGAAACTTCCATATCTAAAGTTAAGAGAAAATAGTGAAATAAGAAAATGTTTATCCATGAATTAAAATAATACAGACAATCTAAAACCTACTATGATTGATATTCAAAAAGGATAATGTAGTATTTCCCTGCGAATTATTTATGGTAGGGGAACTCATAGTGGTGGGTAAGTTATATTGTCTCTCTAATTTAAATGAGGAGATTTAAGGAGAAAAATACAAAAAAAAAAGCGATCAAGGAGATAGATAGAAAATTCAAACATTTTAAGATGGTTAGTAATGTTAGATAACATACGAACATCATTGGTAAATTAGAAAATCATAATGCGGTTGCTCTAGATTTTCCCAATATTATCCCAAGGATTTCAAGATATCGAGAAGATAATTTATCGAAAGAAGAGGTGAATCCTAAAGAGACTAAAGATATCTTGCTCAATAACATTCCCATAATTATTTTTGAATTCAAGGAAAAAATTAAAAATAATTTCTTCACTATCTTGAAGCTCATTGCTTTCCACTTATTATTTATCCGGGGTAGTCTCAAACTTGAGGACCTCAAAACTCTTTATTTCATTTTTTTCCATACAAAAGAATCCTCCCGTTCGAATGAAAAGGAGAAAACTTTAATTTCATCATCACACCAATTAATTATTATTTCTAGAGGGATATCATATTTTTCACCTTGCAATATTTCATCATGACCCAATTTCATATTCGTTGATGATTTGGAATTATCTTCACACCTGTCTTGTAAATCCATGGCTTGCAGCAGGAGTTCAAGACTGAGATGAGGTTCCTCTGGTTCTTCTAATATTCTTAGCATTTCTTCCAAATATTGTCATTTCAATCCTTTCAAATGATCATCAAAATTTATATTTTCTCCCTCATGGGTGACATGATTGAGAGAATATTCATCTTCGAATGGGAGCTAGAAAACATCCTCATTATGTGGAAATATGACGGTTGGTTTCTTTGGTTTAAATTCATCAAGAAATATTTCCTCTTTTTCATGGATCATATCATCCAACAACTCAGAGATATCCTCTTGCAAATCAATATTTCTCAATACTTATTCAAAATCAATACCCCCTTTGAAAGGGATGTTTGGTGCTATTAAGGTTGGAATCTCATCCCCCTCGAAATTATTCATCTTGCCGTTATCTTGGTACACTATGTTAGCACTTGGATTTCTTGACATTTGTAATATATTTCTTATCCTTTTACAAGAAGAAAATTTCATCTAGATTTTCCTCCCAAACTTTAGCAAAAGATTCTACTCAACAACATTCAAAACAAAGTGGGTGTGTTCTTCCAAGATACTCATTGAAACCTTTTTATCCATAAATTTAGTGAGAGCCTACTACTTATCCATGACCTTCCATACACATGCAACTTAATTTTATTCCATGGATTATGAAGAGCCACGGGCCCAAGTAAAGGTGATTTTGAGAGAATTGGAAACCTTTATGGGCATTACATTTTTAGAGTTCTGAATCTATTATACAATTATACAATTGGTATTGTATGCAATGGAAAGTTATAAAATCTATGGAATGAGGTTAAAGAATCTCAAAGCTTTTATAACTCAACTATGCACCATGAGATAAGAGATAAAAAGAGAAACTTACATGAAAGCAATATAAATTTCACAAAAACATCAAAAACTAACATGTATACTACTCTCTACTCTATGAAAGCTTATTAAAATTGAACCTAGTTTAGATCCTAAGAAATCAAATTATGTGTTGTTTACTCCCAAACATAGTGAAGAGATCTCTCCAAGTTGGATACATGGCTAAGATTTAGATATTCCCTTACTAACTATATTTGGAATGGATGGATGCAAGATGGAGGAGCTCTTAACAATGGATTATGGCCAAGATCCAAATGTTTTATAGCTTAAAGCTATCACAAATGGTTTCTAATGCCTTTCCAAAGTGTTTGAGAGAGAAGGATCATTTGAAAGGAAAGCCTTAGTATTCTATTTATAGTTTATGGTTTGGAAGAGTTTGGAATTTGGGTGCATGTGGGACTACAACTCAATAATCACTTTTAGACTAGATTAGGATAAACATGTTGTAAGCTTAGATAAGTTTGGTTTACGCTGGATAACTAGGGTTTAGGCTAGTTAAAATTGATTAGAAAATTATTAGTGACTCATTGAGTGTTTAGAGGGGTTTGGATAACCAATTGTGGTGACTGATAGATAGCCTACGAGCTGGCCAATAGAAGTGGTTCAGAGAGAAATAACAAGGTTCGAATGGTCGAAAGGAGGAATGTTTAGCTAATAAGAGAGATGTTAGCCAAACAAGTTGAATATGGGAAGAATACGACTGAGAAGGTGTCATAAATGGGCATCCAAGAGTGGAGAAAAGAAGGGTTGATTAACGAAGAGTCTTTAATTGGTTGAACTAGATGAAATGATAAGTGTAAGCATGTTTTAGGTGTCTACATTTTCCCCTCTTTGAGGTGGTGTAAGTGACGTCACTTAAAAGAAAGTAGAAAAGCATAAAAAAGTAGAAAAACTGAAAGGGATAGAAGAAAAATGAGTAGAATGGAGGATGCCCCCTTGATTGTTGATGGGGTGATAGAAGAACTCGATCAACGATCGAAAATATGAAAGAAAGTGAATAGAAGAAATAATAGTGTGAAGAAAAAAGAGGATATAGAAGAAAACAAAATTATGAGGAAGAGGGAATGAGCTAACATCCATCAAGTGACTTTTAAACAAGTTTATTTTTCATCATATTGCTAGAGATCTTCATCATCAGTCCTTATTAAAAAGAATGAACAAAAGTGTAGTATGACATGAAAATCCATATACGAACAAATGTCCATTGGTAAAAAAAAAAAAACTCCATGCAACATAAAAATGCAATGCAATACAAGAAATTAAAATATGCCTAACTCCATGCAACATACATAATCCAATGTAATATGAGAAAGTAAATAAGCTAACCTAACAGATAAACAAGTCCCATGTTTTTGTTATCAAGCTTCATTCCCGACATGTGTGAATTAACGAATTTTTTTATAATAGTTCCCTAAGAAAGGATACATGTGAGGAGAATAATGGAGGACACTTAGGTCTTATTAAAAAGTAATGCGCATTATGAAATAGTACCAGGAAATTCATTGTGCTCTAGAGTACGAGAAAAAGTAACCAGCTTTAGCTTTGTTGATGGAGGTAGCTTGAGATGATCCATGAGTCATGCACATAAATAGGTGAGAACTAAAGAGAGACATTTTATAGGATGATTTATAATTTTTAGAAGTTTTCTGAAACATATTTGAATGTTTTTGTTGATTTTGAATTTTTTTTTAAACTATGTACGGAAGACGGGGAAGCGTGGATGCCCCTAGTGATAGATGGGATGTACAAGGGTAGAAGGCCACGTGTGTGTGAGAAAGGTGAAGATGTAAAAATTCCCCAATGATTTGGTGGGAGTACTCAAAGGAAACCTCTTCATGTGTAGAAGAAAGACCCAAGGCCATTATGGATAGGTTTAATATGATGATGAACGTAAACTAATGAAGTCTTTGGGGAAGGAGCAAGGATGTCCCAGCAGTAAGTTGGCCTAAAAGCACATGATATAAAGTAAGGAGAAGATTTATTTTTGTGAAAGGGGACAATGGTGTCCGAAAACATGGAAAAATGAATCTTATACACATGGTTGTTTTGAGAAAAGTAGAAGAATGATGTGAATGATATGAATGTATCTTAGAAGCCTCGCGATGAATAACTATTTAGCCAAAGGCAAAAATCATGAGATGAGATAAGGAGTAAAGTAAGATTCTCAACAAGGTCCAAAAAAAGACACTTGGTAATATACTAATCTTGTTTTAATCATAGATATCCAATGTGTGCACATGGAAATTAGTTACCTCTTAAAGGGAATATTTAATAGACAACAAGTGAAAACACCCTAGCCAATTTGTAGGAATAATTTATTTTGATAGGTGATAGGTGATAGGTGATTTGTGAATGAATGGTGGAAGGATAGCCATAGATTTCTTTGTTGCCACCAAGCTTCCATAGCCCCGACAAGAGATGCATTTGATTCTAATCACAACATTACTCTACTACCAGCAAAGCATCCATATCCCCGATAGAGATTATTGGAAATACCCCAAGAGAGAGTAATATATCAACTAGATTTTACTTTGTATCTTTTAGCTTTTGATTGATTGATTTTGTTTCTTTTTTCTTTCTGAAAACTTATTTCAGATCTCTTGTTTGACAAGGGGTTAAGAACCATAGATGGCTTAATGGAAGGAGGTGGAAGTGATTGTGATGAAGAAATTGGCTAGTGTCAACAATTATGTCCAAAAGTTCTTCACAAAAATTTATTAGATGTTGAATGTGATAGGATCTCTAAAAGGTCGGTCATTCTTTAATTTACCAAAGTGATAAAAAACCAAGGTCAAACATATACCATACAGATAAATGTCACAAAATATGTGAGAATAGGCTAACCAAAATATCACCGAAGGGATGAAAATGGTAGGAAGACTTACATAGGAAGAGAAAGAAAGGGAAGAAAGAACATCCATGTGTATGCAAATACCTGATTGCAATGTTTGATCTTTGTACCTTTGATTTTCTTGTGTTTTTCAAATGTTTTTGTATTTTTTAATTTTTATATTTTTGATAATTTTAGGAGGTTGGGACTAACAAAGTCACTCTCTGTGGTAAGATTCAACAATAATGTATGTAACTTCTTTGATAAGGGACACTAGGCATGTTTGTTTATCAAGCATAATGTTATCTCCAATCTCGATGATCGAGGTGATCTCATACTCAACAAATGAGTGTGATCTATCCTAAAATAAGGATTTCGTATGCAGTAGCTTGAGTTCCCTATCCATAGGTTTATACACTTTACACCATACTTGATGGTTATGTTGATGTGCATTCTTGAATCGTGCTTGATTTACAATTTTGAGATTGTTTGAGTTGTTGGGGATTTCGAGATCTTGGAAGTTTTGACTTGAGATTTATTAAAAAAATGTTTGGGTTTCTTATAAGCTAACACGTGAATTGTTTGATCCCAAGAAGGAGAAGAAAGTGAACATGGATGTTTAGACCTTATGTGAGAAATGACCACGGGCTTGCCACAACCATTACAATATAAGAAAGGTGTGATGAATGAAAAGGACGCGGTCCAAAAATTGAAGAGGATGGGATATCAAGATGTGAGCCACTAATAGAAGATGACAAAAGGCTATTAGGATATGGGCCTAAGATGGAAGAAATTGGGCTATAAGGACATGGCCCAAGAATGGAACAAGATAATGAGGGAATTCTAGAGGGTTACCCAAATATAGATGAGGAGGGACTATGTGGAGGTATCCCATAGATAGAAGAGGATGAAGGGCTACAAGGGCATGGCCCAAGAATAGGAGGGAATGGGCTACCAAGAGGTGACCCAAAAGTAGAAAATTGAGGGCTACATGGGGGTGGCCCTAGGATAGAAGAAGACAATGGGATACTCAACGATGACCTAAGGAGAGATTTTGATTGAGGAATGGTGATAGATAACGAATGATTTGGTAATGATAAGATAGCCATGACTCAATGCTAGACCTTGACATATCATCATGCTCAGAAGAAGGTGAAGATGGAATAATAGAAGAAGAATCAATTTCAATGACCTTAGGCTCCTCATCTATATTATGAAAAAAGGGATAAACATCCTTTCCCTAATATGCAAGCATATCAAGTTCTAGAAAGAATCCTTGTTTGAAATCGTCTAAAGGGATATCATCGTGTACTATGATTGTTTCTTCATTTTGAGATAAATCAATCAGTAGAGGTTGTTTTTCTTTGGCCATATAAGGTTGAATAGAAGAAACAGTTCCAATAAGTGGGGAATATTGATTGACAAAAGAAGATGACTCAAGAGAAGAATTAGGATTGGAGGCAAGTGTCTCATGAAAGGATGATTTGGATCTAGACCTAGATTGATTTTCTAGAAGATGGTGCAACGTAGGAGAGAAAATAGGATCACATAGCCATCTGTTAAGTTACAATGTAGGATTCGAGTTAGCTGACTGAATAGAGGGAATCCAATTCGTGGAACTCTTTGATGGAGGAAGAGGTCATTGAGATGACTAATGAAGGAGGTCCTATGAAGAAAGGGAGGACCATGACTCAAGAAAAAAATTAGATGTTTGATCAATGAAACTTGGAGTCACATGAGTCTTCAAAGGAGGAAGATGGCATTGAAGTGATTTGGAATAAAGGTCCTGCAAAGTAATGAAGGAGTGTGATTCAATATTTGATCTAGGGTATCCAAACAATAGTTTGGATCTCGAGTCTTCGAAGAAGAGTGGGATTCGAATGGTAGTTTGGATCTGAATCATAAGAGGAGTGGGGGGAACCTAAATAATAATTTAGATCAAAATCATCCAAAATATACCACCGACTATGATCTAAAGGTGGGGAACATTGTACTTGTATTGGCCCTCTAACATGAAGAACCAAATGAGGTTTAGTCATAATGGGAATATTTTGATGTGAATGCCTAAACCTAGGTTCCGTATTGTTGTAAACATGAGAAACCGCATGATAGTCAGTCATTTTGGCTTTGTTTTAAGAACAAATTTATAGATCTAGATAGTGTGATGAAACTCCTTCAAAGGGAAGGAAGTGACATGTCGATTCAGAGAAGCATAATGACATCCAACTAGACATTTCGTATGCATGCATGATTTTTCTGGAGAAGGTCCGAGGTAAAAAGACATCATGATGACGCAATATTGATGAGATCAAAGGGATTGTCCTAGAAAATTAGTTTTCTAGATGAATAATCATAAGGAACAATAATGCAAGTCTAAACAAAAATCCAATTAATAAGGAAATACAACATATGCAAATGCATGTGCAAAGTGATAGTTCAATGCGAAGATGATTAACACAATGTAAATATTTACATCGAGCTTGAAATGAACTAGGCATAAACATTAACAAAGGGTAGATGTGACTCCCAATCAAAGGATAGCATGACAAGCTCAACAACCAACAAGGCCTAAATGTTAAAGGGTGAGGATTGCACATGTAAGCTACGTAACCACACCAATTGGACACATTAATAAATCTTCACAACGAAGCAAGATATTATTGTCAAACTTGTATCGAAACGATGCAAAAAAGTAAGGGACACTATTCAATACTTTGGAAAATGTTTGAAGTAAAAATAAGTCAAAGTATACTAAGGATGTGCTAAAATGTGGGTAGTGTAATGCCACAATGCAGACACTTAGATCACATTTATGAGAAACGTAACATAAGTATCTTAATTATGTTGAGACAATGCAAACAAGGTAACACATCAAAGGGAGTTCAAGTGATGAATCAATCCTAACTATGATGATTATCTTGAAATCAAGATCAAGTGGCCATCAAAGATATGAGGATGCATCCACACACTTTATATGTTTAAAACCTCACCGCAAAACATGGATGAGTGTAAATGGAAAAAAATTGGTGAACACTATCTATGACAAGACTCTGAAAGATGCCTTCTCTTGACCTAAATGGGTAGCAAGAATCCAAAGGTGTAGATCAAAATATGAAAATAAACTAAGATCCACTTGGGGCAGAGTTTCACCTCATCCAAAGGTGAGAAAGAAACCAAGCTAAGTGATACGTCATTTAATTTCATGATAAGATACACTTAGATCTAAGTTGAATGGATTCGTTACCGTGTTCGAAAAACAAGGCTTTGAATCTAAACAAGTTATCACTTCATGATGGCCAAGACGTGATAAAAGACTAGTAAAGTGGGCTTCAAGATAGAATGGCCTCCTTAATAGGATCTCTCAACTAGGCATCACAAGTTGTCTAAGAGTGAGCTTGATTTACCCAAAGAGTCAAATGATTGATTTGGGAGTTTCTCGGCTTTAGTTTACCCCCTTCTGATATAATGAGAAACTAGTGCATTCAATTATCTTTCTTGGCACTTGGGTCATGATACATATAACTTATAAATCTAACTCACAAGGTGTACTATTCAATTGGGTAAGCCGAGTGCTTTCTATTTCATCCACGAGGTTACTTAGTGGTGGATTACTTTAGGTTTCTGAACCACCCCCATTTTTGTAGCTTAAGGCGTTATGCCAAAGGGGTTATGTTCTAGTTGAGTGGATAGGGACATACCCTTTTCTGAAACCTACAATATAGTGTGATGTGGAGTGGTGTGTTTTTTTATCTTTCTTAGCTTAATGTGGTTTTAAGTAGGACACCATTTGACAACCTGTATGAAAACACATGTTAGTGGGTTCTTGTTTTGTCTTATCTCGTCCTTTCTTTGACATGCAATTTGTGTCCTACATACCAAGATTAGTAATTTTCCATAAAACTTCATGATATCAAAAGAGATTTTGTGTGTTTCTTTTGATTCCTAAAATCACCAAAATGCACTAAGGAAGAACATACGCAACGCGAAAACTCAAATAAAACAAGTGTTATCCAAAATTCACCCTCAAGGTAATTTTGGATAACTTGCACAAATTCTTCAGTCCTAAGCCAGTAGAATTGATTCAAGGCCAAAAATCATGTTTTTTGGGGTCCCCTTGGCTTCTCTCTAACTTCCCCATCCAGGAAAAAACCCAAGAAGTTAGAGAAAATTGGAAAAAATCTGAAAATGGGCTCATTTTGGTGTTTTGCAAAAAAAA
Source organism: Taxus wallichiana var. yunnanensis (assembly GCA_018340775.1). Classification (NCBI taxonomy): domain Eukaryota; kingdom Viridiplantae; phylum Streptophyta; class Pinopsida; order Cupressales; family Taxaceae; genus Taxus; species Taxus wallichiana. The sequence continues at coordinate 171,324,196 of CM031236.1, forward strand.
AAGACATTTTTGTCTCGGAGCAGTGCAGTAGGACGGACAGCTGGGAGACAGTATGTGTGGGACGTGAAAATAAATTTTTCTACAATTCAGTGCATTTTAGGTGGCATGGAGAAATGTTTTCGGGACATCCAGACACGCGGACTGATTTTGCCGAAATAGCCACAATGAAGAGAAAAAATCAATGTTTGACCTCCCGAACTTCAAACGGTCATAACGTTTGACTCGAGCCCCGATTTTCTTAACATTGGAATATCTCGGAATGAGCACAACATCCTCTACATTAAAAATAATGGTAGATATATAAAAATAAGATAAACATATTCATCTCTAGTCAATTAATGCTCATTCCTATCAAATGACAGAAATTGCCTAGTAGACCCAAAATAGTTGATCGCACTCAGAAGGACATAAAATTTTCATTTCTGAAAAAAGTCACATGAAATTAGTACCAATGGAATCGTGGCTCTGAGCTCGACGTAAAAAAATCAATAAATTTTGGATTTGATGAAGGATAGACATATATTTTTAATAAAACGCCGCCAAGTTCATGACAATGTTTTATTTTGTAGTTGGACGCGCGTCAATGAAGCACGGGCTGCCATATTTCACTACTGCAAGTCATGGGATAGTATGGGGATCCTTTAGCAAACAACAAAGCATCATTTCACTCCATTTAATACCTCTTGCAAGTGGTTGAAGGACAGATTTTAGGATTTCCATTTTCCCTCTCTCTCTCTCGCTTCTTAGTTTCTATAAATTGGAGTGTTGGGATCATTGTAAAAGGAGGTAGTTTTATTGTAGCAAAGCTCTGAAAAAATTGATTTGTGAAGACAATGTGTTGCAGGCCCTTGTAGTGGACTCCTTACATGGTGATCCAGGCCCTTATCTTGTAATAGATTGAACTGTGCATATCATGAAGCAATAAAATACAAGTTTGTGGATGCATCTTCCCTTGCTGTGTTTGTTTGCACTCTTCTTTCCCTTTCAACCTTCATTACAATAATATTTTGTCTATTTTTATGCTCTTGTAAGGAGTCACTATTATTGTGCATGTATGAATGAAATATTGTTGTGAATGCATTTTCCATATTGTGGGGAGTTTTTATCACCCGTTCTAGTGTGCACTTTGCTTATGTATCTCACACATTGGAAGACTACCCTCACTCCCTCCTTATCTGGTGTATCACCGCTTTACCGTTGGTTTTAATTTTCACGCACTCTCTCTCCTTGGTCCCTTGGAAATTTAGATTAGGAAAGATAGTTTTTCCTATATTAGAGTAGATTGTGGTAGGTAGTTTAGGATCAAGAACCTGATTTCTTTGGAGATCTATCTCAAGTAGCAAGTCCCACAACTTGGAGATAGTACCCATGTTATCCAATCACACCATGAGATCAAGTATATGCACTTGTGTAAACATAAGGGTGGTGTGATTCGTGATAACAACAAGTTTATGGAAAAATACATTTTTGTAAAAGTTCAAGTTCATTTTAACCAATTTTGAAATGTTCATCCATTAGGAAGCATAAAGTAAGTGTTTTTGAAAGCAATAAGAGGGTTTTGAAAGTGTTTTTGGTTCCCAAGATCACCTAGAAGGTGCGAGGGAAGAGCATATGCACTTCAAAAACCTCTATCAACTAAGAAATGAAACACTTAACTAATTTAGTCAAAAACAAGACCAAAATAACCCTGTAAACAACTGATTAGTGTCACAAAACCTTTCAAAGTGTTAGAATGGCCAAGAAAACAATTTTTCAGACTTTAAGATACGTTAGAAAATGACTATTTACCTAATAATGTAAACCATAAATTTTCTGTAATTCAAAATCCTAATTTTATTATTCCATTGTGTATTTCTCTTCAATACCTTTCCAACGCAACAAAAACAGAGTCATTTCGAGCTCGGGAGAAAAAGTTATGGCCTCTGGAAGATTGGTGGTGAATATAGTTCGACACGCATACACCCCAAGATCTTGACATGTGCGCGCATATTTCAACACGAGACATGCCCAAAATGAAACCTATATGCATCCCCTATAAAACCTGCAAAAATCATGGAATTTGAAAATTTTCAAAAGCAAACAGGTTAAAGGTTAGTCAAAGAAGCCTATTTTTAGCTCAAACCCAAAAATATATATGATCAAGGATGATTTAGCCTACTTAAAAAATGAAATCATGTAAATAACAAGCTATTTATCCTAGAAAACATGAAAATGGTTAGAAAACTTAAAATAAATAGCTTGAAAAGACTTCATTAATGGAGGATGGAATTCATGTCCCATTTAAGGCGTGCCAAATGTATGCAATGGAAAGTTTCAAAAGCTATGGAATGAGGCCAAAGAACCTCAAAGCTTTGTTAACTCATCCATGCACCATGAGATAAGAGCTAAACAAGGGAAACTAACTTTTGCAAGCATTATAAATTTGAAAAAACATCAAAAACTAACATGTATACTACTCTCTACTCTTTAGATTAATTAATTTAAGAAATTAAACCTAAAAATATCAACTTAGCAATCAAAGGTGTGATGTTTGATATGAAACTCAAGATTTGAAGAATGGAGTCTCGCCATTAATGGCTTCAATGCCAATGGTTCTCTCCATATTACAAAAAAATTGGATTCTTTCTTTTGTTCTCTTTCTTTCATCTTTTCGATCATCAATCGAGTTCTTCTATCACCCCATCGACAATCAAGGGGGCATCCTCCATTCTAAACATTTTCTTCTATCCCTTAAAATTTTTCTACTTGTTTATGCTTGTCTAATTTTTTTGAAGTGAGGTCACTTACGCCACTTCCAAGAGGGCAAAATGTAGACACCTAAAGTATTCTTACACTTAGCATTTCATCTAATTCAACTAATTGACGACATTTCCTTAATCAACCCTATTTTGCTCCATTATCGATGCCCATTAACGACAATCTTTCAGTTTTATTCCTCATATAATCAACTTATTTGGCTAATATCTCTCTTATTAGCTAAACATTCCTCCTTTAGACCATTCGAACCTCCCTAGTTCTATCTAAACCACTTTTATTGGCTTTGTAGGCTATCTATCACCACAATTGGTTTTCCGGACCCTCCCAACTCTCAATGAGTCTCTAATCACTTGCAAATCAAGTTTAACTAGCCTAAACCTAATTAACTAGCCTAAGCAAAGCTTAACTAAGCTTAGAGCATGTTTATCCTAATCTAATCCTAAAGTGATTTTTAGACTTTAGTCCCACAGTGCACCCAAATTCCAAAATCTTCCAAACCGAAACTATAAATACAAGCCTAAGGATTTCCTTTCAAATGGTCCTTCTCTCTCAAGCACTTTGGAAATGCATTAGAAATCATTTGTGATATCTTTAAGCTATAGAACATTTGGATCTTCGTCGTACTCCATTATTGAGAGCTCCTCCATCTTGCATCCATCCATTCCCAATATATTTAGTAAGGGAAGATTTAAAGCCTGGCCATGTAGCCAACTTGAAGAGATATCTTCACTATGTTTGGGAGTAAACAACACGCAATTTGATTTCTTAGAATCTAACTAGGTTCACTTTAATTAAGCTTTCATGGAGTAGAGAGTAGTATACATGTTAGTTTTTGATGTTTTTATCAAATTTATAATGATTTCATGTAAGTTTCTCTTGTTTATCTCGTATCTCATGCTGCGCATAGTTGAGTTAGCAAAGCTTTGAGGTTATTTAACCTCATTCCATAACTTTTTGCAACTTTCCATTGCATATAGGTATCCTCCAATGAAAAGGGAGACATAAATAGGATCAACACTATTAGTATTTGATGCACTCAAAGAAATCATGTTACGTGATGGAGGTGTATGTGGGGTTTGTAATATTTGTTTGGAACTTGGAATCACTTTGTAACACCCATTAAAACAACCCACTTGAGACCCAAGAACAACTTAGGATTAGATTGGAAAAATTATGGAATAATTTTTTTGTTAATAAAAGTAAATTATGTTCTAGTGGATTTGAATTGTTCTATAACTTGTTAGTAGCGATGTTACCTTGTAACCTTAGAGACCCTTTCATGCTTGTTGGTTGTTGATTTTGGAGAGATTGATCAAGTCTAGCTGCATCTGATAGATATGATGAGACTTTAGATACATGGGAGGATGCTACCTTAATACGAGTTCGGTTTCCACATTTTTTCCACCGACTTGAAGGAGGAAGTCGAGTCTAAGGGGAGGGGATGTAGTGCCCACTTCCCTTTGACACCTTTTTACCTTCTAACCCTAAATTTTGGACCTTATAACCTCTAATAATTGTTAATAAAAGAAAAGTATGTGTTGTATATATCTTTCCCCCGGTAGATATAGACAAGCAGAAGAATATAGAAATCAAAGAAGCTCAAATCCCTGACATTTAGCGCCTTGGCGCACAGAAATGGCGCATGACACGGAGTGTCGACATAGAAAAAGTTGCGCCTTGGTGCACAAAAATGGCGCATGACACGAGTGTCAACACAGGAAAAGTTGTGCCTTGGCGCACATAGAAATGGCGCATGACACGGAGTGTCGACATAGAAAAAGTTACGCCTTGGCGCACAGAAATGGCGCATGACACGGAGTGTCGACACAGGAAAAAAGTTGCGCCTTGGCACACAGAAATGGTGCATGACACAGAGTGTCAACATAGAAAAATTTTCACCTTGGCACACAGAAATGGTGCATGACACGGAGTGTCGACACAGAAAAAGTTGCGCCTTGGCGCACATAAATGGTGCATGACACGGAGTGTCGACACAGAAAAAGTTGCGCCTTGGCACACAGAAATGGCACATGACACGGAGTGTCGACATAGAAAAATTTGCACCTTGGCGCATGTAAGAGGATGTCGACACACACATGGATGCACCAAGGCACACCTTCAGGAGGCGTAACATTTTGAGCGCTGACAGGAAGCAGACCCTGGCGCAGATATTTAGATGGCCATAACTTTTGACTGGGAGCTCAGATTCATGCAAGGTTGGAATTTTTGGAAAGCTTACGAGGTCCTCTGATCCAACTACAACTGGATATCTTTAATTGGGTGAGAAAAAATTCTTAAAAATGCAAAATATAGTTCGCCACTTTTGGGTTCGCTGGGGTTCTCACCTACCATCATTATGAGATGAGTTAAGTGCATTCTGGAGGTGGTTGGGGCAGATTTCGAATTCCTCTCTTCTCCCTCTCTTTTTCCTCCTATAAATTGTAAGGAGGGGGCTTCTTTCTAAAGGGTGGTTCATCTTTTCAGCTCTGCCCTCCCTTCTTTTCTTCTCTAGGGTTGAAAATGGAGTTCGAACCTCCTCCCCTGCTCTGTAATGGCATTTTTGCCTTTTACTATTGAAATGATGTTCTGTGCAAACTTATGGAGCTACAAAAAACATGTTTTGTGATGCATCTGTCTGTCTTTGCTCATTTTTTTGCTTGTTTTCTTCTTGCCTCTCTTCATTGCAGGTATTTGTGCATGTTCTAAATGTTCATTACAGGTCTGGAGCTGTGTTCATGGAGTTTTGGGACATTTTCTGTGTGAAATCTATCCTTGGGCCGGTGATGCATTTGTCCATCCTTCCCATCGCTCACCTCTCTTTGTTCCATGGCGCTTTGATAGATGTTCAACATTCTCCTTCTCTAGTGTATCACCGTTTCTGTAGGATTTTTGTTCTTTATCCCTTCTCTCTCTCTCCCTGTCTCCTTGGTGGTTAGATTAGGATTAGATTAGCTTGCACCGCACTTGGAATATCTTGTGGCGGGTAGTTTAGAGGCAGAACTAGCCTTCTCTGGAGATTCCTTTCTCATTTCGCAAGTCCCACACTTGGAGAAAGGATTCAATGTTGTTCAATCACACTAGATGCTAGAGTGATCAACCTAGAAATCTGATCAACATCCAGGGGTGGTGTGATTTTGCACTAACAGTATGTTCTAGTGGATTTGAATTGTTCGGAGCTTGCTAGTAGAATCATTACCTTGTAACTGGTTGTAGATTCTTTTAAACAAAAAAATTTATTCCATAATTTTTCCAATCTAATCCTAAGTTGTTCTTGGGTCTCAAGTGGGTTGTTTTAACAGGCGTTAAAATCACATTATTAGGCTCTAAACTACTACTATTGCTCTGGAAAACAGTCATATCAAATTATTTAGGATGATTCCATAGATACGTAAATTCGAAGTGTGCGCTTTAAATTTGGTCACGTGTTCTATGTTGTCAAAAGGAGTATATGCATAAAAGGTGGTGAAGTAACCTATTTTGAATTCAAGATAACCTTTGAAGATGGAGTGGATGTTTGGGAAAATGCGGGTGACTTTGAAGGTATGTTAGAGACTCTTGAAAGACTAGATTTTGTAGATGTAGACTCAGAATTGGAAGGCTCATAAGAATACTTACTTGGAGTAGCATGTGACCTCTTTCTTGCAAAAATACCTAGTTTCTCAAATGTAAACTCCATGGAGGGTGAAAGTGGAGATCCTTGACTAAATATTTCTTTGGTAGAATTGCCATAAGAGGATTATCACTCTTCTTCTTATTCTTCATAGCAATGGAGGGAGAAGCCCCCTTTAAAGATTGAGAATCAGTGAATACGTAACTAAGAAATCAGCTACATCTTTTTCATCATCTTCATCACCTCAAGAACACTCACGAGAATCAAATTTGTGAATTGTTCTCTAGCTCTTCAATCTTTAGAAAATCATTGTCTTCACTTTCTTGTTCAATTCCTTTTTCATATTATTGAGACCTTTAAATTGTATTCATAGGTAGAGCCTCCAAAGAAATCCTTTGGGGTGTCATTGCAATCTTATTTCTTTTTGGATTTGATGGAATCCTTGTTGGAAGACTTACCTCGTCATCAATTCATTCACAAATTTATACAACAATGGATAAATCCTCTCATGTTTGGGATGCTTGGATTTATCCACGACAACATGAGGTCATCTTCTACATCATTGAAAAATACTCTGTTTGTCTCAAAGTTCTTAGTTGAAGCTTTCAGAGGATGAAATCCTACCTACGGTAATTGAGCATTCTTGAATAATATTTTCACTTCGTCATTAGAGGACATTGCTTTACAATGTATCCTATTGATCAAGCTATTGTATCTGCATACAACATCCCTCATAGTATCATTAGGTTATTTTTTCATATGTAAAAATTTTACTAAGAGGTCCTCGTAATCCTCAATTGATATGAATTTGTACTCGAAATAATTTTTCATATCATCTCAATAAGTAATAGATCTAGTGGTAGGGGTACAACCATTTTGTTTCTTTGTCTTGAATTCAAGGTCCTTCAAAATCCATTTCATATCTAACAATTTTCATGTTCCATTCCAAGAATCCCACATGAAGGAGGATATTTTTTTCATGAAGTTGTGTCCCTTCACCTTTTAACATTTGAAAGTTCTTACGAGAATGTGTCGATAGATCATTAAGAGGAGGTGAAAGAGAAAGTGGAATTATTTTCATTCCCCTAGGAAAAATGGGTAGGGGTATTTTGATTTCTTCATCTGCCATTATTTTTTTTTTTTTGATCTTCCCCTTCTACAAAGTATTTACCCTTTTTTTCTTCTAATTTTTGTTCTCCTTCACTAGGGAGTTCAATGGTCAATAGTGGGTGGAAGGTAGTAGAACAAGAGGATTTATAGGATTATTGATAGGAGTTTATATAGGATTACCGGTGAACCACTTGAAGATTCAGATGGAGACGATGTTTGAGAGAAGATTTATGGATTATCTCTAATTTCTTCTTGCTAATTTTGTAAATTCTTGAAAGTAGGGTCGATAATTCCTCCGAATGCGTTCAACTTGGTATATCTCCTTTCAACCAACTCTATGAAAATATTGTAATGATAATATGAAAGGAACATGTGGAATATGAAGGGTCATTCATAGGAATCAATAGTGGGTTTTTAGCAATGGGTTTAAATAAATTATTATTTTTTTGGATATTTTAGTTTTTTTAAATTTTTGTTCATATTCTCGTGAAGATATGCCAAGTTTGCCCCATGGTGAAAGCCAAAAACTGTTCTAAGAAAAATTGTCGTTTAATGAACTGGTTGGTATCTTCCAACTATTTGAGACTCTAGTTCCCTCTTCTTGAATGGTGCAGCACCATTTATTATGAGTGAATAAAAATGAAATTTTTGGGTGGCCTAGAGGTTGGCAATTAAACACAATAACTCAACTAAAACTATAGAAAAGCTTGCAATTTCTTGCAAGGGAGGAATTTGATGAGAAGGTAGGAAAAGGGAGTGGGAGATAGGAAGAGGGATTAATATTGTTTGTAGAAAATAAGATTTTTACAAAGATTCACCAAATCATTTTAACACACATATTTAGAAAGAAAACAAATTTTTATCTAACACAAAGACAAGATAGAATTATGAACACAAAGTTTTACAAATTACCTCATCAAGAAAAGTAGAAACTCATTTCTTCTTCATTGATACTTTGGAAAATTTATATGTTGGTTGGAAAATTTGTATCACAACGTAAGTTAACAGATTCGGGGAAAAAACTCCTACTCTTTATGGGAGAGGCTCCCTTATTTACCAAATAAAAGAAAAACCTACTTATTTACAAATACATAATCTATAAAAATTGAAATGAGAATTTTGATGTATCAAAAATGTCCATATTTAGTCATTCTCAATATAGAAGATAAAGAGGTGGAAGAGTCAATAGAACAGAAATGGCGGTACTTTTAGATATATAGATTGTAGAATAGTATCCTACTTATGTATACATGAAATCTCAAGAGCACGTGAATATTTATATATTTGAATAACACACATTCTCAACACTATATCAACTGAATTGAACACAAATATTCATATCCAAATATATCAAATCCACATTCACAGGCAAAAGAACATAAATAGGAAACAATATACGAAAAGAGAGGGAAGAAATTCTTCTATATTGATATTTTGTAGTTCTGTATCTTTTTTACATTCAAAGCATTAAAATACAACAAAACTTTTTACAATAAGAGAAATCCTTATATAGGCATAAGGGCAAGTGTAACTAAATTCCTAGTTTCATTATCTTTTAATTAAGTGTCTCCACTTAATTAATGATTTACACTTTAGTTAGCTTATTTACAATTTTACATATTTTAAAATAATAAAGCTAACTTTGAACCACACCAACTAGAAAGAAGAGTTTAGAAAGTTGGGGAAGGAATACTTGTATAATGTGTCACTGCAGTCTTAACTTTGATGATTTGATTTTTTAATTTAACAAGAACTCCAACAATCTCCATGCCTCTGGGTTTTGTGGTGATTTCCATAGTATTTGTCTAGTTTCCCAAGGAATCCTCCATATCCTTTCCCATATCTAAATTTTTCACTAAGCCTTGAGTTTCTTTTGTGACCACATTATGCAATTCACTAAATTGTTCCATTTTCTCTTTGGTCACAATATCAAGCATTAATAAATCATTTTTGATGAGTGATCTGAAACTTTATTTTATCTCTTATGGTGTGTGCCTATTTGTAGAATTTTGTTTATAAAATTGGCACCGAAGAGCTACAAATTTAGCAAGTATTGCATATTTGAATGTCTCTCCCTTTTGCACCATGTTCTTAAGTTCATCAATTGTGTCTTCTAGCACTTTCATCTTCCATTCTACACTAAACACCCACTTCTTGGAAAGATTAATTTTTGAATCATCAAAGATATTATGTGCTAGGATAATTTGTTCATATGTATCCTTCATGATTCTAATATCTTTAATAAATTTTGACCAAATTCTAAGTTCCTTCTCGAGACCTAATGATTCTTTGGTAAATCGACTTTGGACTAGAGAAATGTTGTCATATGATTTTTGTGCTAAATTAATGAAATTCAATATATTCATCAAATTTCCCTCAACCATTGCTTTAATTTCCTTTCCATAAACCACATGCTTATGAATTTCCTTGATAGCTTCAACATCTTCATCAGAAAGGACAATGGGAGGAGGAATTGAAGTTAGAGGGGTAGGATAAAGCACTTTATCACTTGTAAGAGGAATTTGATGGAACTAGAGAGGACTTGTACCTTCTCCTACAGTTTTTTTCTTGCATTTATTTTCCATTTTCTACCCTTTCAATGATTTTGGAGACTATCTCTTTTAAATTATGAACCTCCCCCTCAGGAGCAAATTTACCTAGTGCAAATCTTGTAAGATCCAAGTCAGCAATAGTTATATCCATTTTATCTTTTTCCTCTCTTGGATTTTTATCTCCAAGTATTGTTTTCCTTTTGAATCACAAACCAATGTTGAAGCACTCTTGGATTTTCTTGTAGTAGGAGTGGGGGTTGTACCCGGGATGACAACTACAACATCAAACTTAGGAGAAATGATTTGGGACAATGTGTTCCTTTCCTTGTTAATTAGGGGTTGGAACCATGTAAAGGAGTCACTTAGAGGTGTAAAAACAAGATGGCCCTATTGAGGCATAATCATAGCACCCCTGAATGTCTACAACACAATGGGTTGAAACTCTTAATGTGGTTGTATAACATGGAGCTTTTCCCAAAGTGCGAGACTTTGAAATTGGGAAAGCTCTCTGGATGAAGGCCGGTTCCTATTCCTTTGTTCAGTGCACACATACAATTTGCAGAGGATATACTCTAAAACCTACTCTAACTTTCCAAGGAGATAGGGTTAGGGAGATGTAAGAAATTTAGCCTAGTCTAACAAAGGTGATGCACCAAAGGAATGTTGAACACCAAATTTGACATTAAACACAAACCATTAAAAATGTGATACAATTACCATGCATAGATAACAAGGGTTGCAATGAGATATTGGGAAGATGCAATGAACATAAGAAAGGGTTGGAAATCATCCACAAACTTATACTATTGCTCTACAAATTTGATACAGTCCATTACAATGGAAAAGAGGAACAAGCTTACATTGTAATTTTAAATGGGAGGTTTGAACTCAACAAATTCACTTGTAGATCAAAGAAGAAGTGAGGGTGCAAAGCCAAAATGTCCAACCTTTATAAAAATTCCCCTCCTTCAAATATATAGGAAGAATTAGAGAAGGGGATAGAAGAAATCTGAAACACACTCCAAAGACCCAAGAAATGCATTGAATTTACCTACAAAAAATGATGAGTTCCATGACAAAACCCATGCCTCTATGTATTATTCCTTATTGGGCAAGAAAGGAAGCCCATACCTCATTATGGTGGTAGGTGAGAAACTTGGGACACCTCAAAAATGGTGAAGTATATTTTTCATTTTTAATAACTTAGTCGCAGTTGAGTAATAGACGTCAAGATCCTTCCAAAAATTTCACTCTTGCTCAAATCTGGTCTTCCAATCAAAAGTTATGGCCATATGAAGGTTGAAGTGTCATTTTACAACTTTTGATCTTCCTAGTTCAAACTCTGAAATGCATGCAACCTCTGAAATCCTGAAATTCAGACATTCGAGATATTTTTGTTTCGTAGATGTCGAAAAATTGTTCATCTGCCAAATTTTCTTGAGAGTTAGAAAGTCCAAAACCCAAAATCTCAAAAGTCCAAAAATTTGAGTTTCAGAGTTTCACACATTGAGGGGGGATTTTCATGTTTTAGAGCTTGAGAATTCTGAAACTCTAAATTCTGAAAGTCCAAAATTTTGGACTTTCAGAATTAAGAATTTCAAACTTTTGCTCACTTTTTTTACACATTTCTAAAAACTCTGAGATCCCCAAACCTCGAAAGTTTGAATTTTTCATCCTTTTGGACTTTGGGATTTCGGACATTTTTTCTCCATTTACGGCATGCTTAACGAGGTCTTTGAAATCCTAAAATCCCAAAAGTATAAAATTTTAAACTTTCAAAATTCAAAATTTTGGGGATTTTTTTGATTTCCCAACTTCACACCTGAGAGTTCTGAAACCCCAAATCCTAAAAGTCCAATTTTTTTGGACTTTCACGATTTTGGGTTTCACACATTTCTTGCCCATTTTTGCCCTATTTTCTCCGAAATGCCAAAAATGTGAAAACTGAAAAATTTGAGCCTTTTCTCTAATTTTCTTCCTCGAGATATGATCTCCTTCATCATTCTCTTGGCCACCTTTTACTGATCTTGCATTTCATTGATGATCCTAACTACAAATTTATTTTTTGGGATAGAATGTGAACTCGCACTTAACCGTGAACCATTTCACCTACGTAAGACCTTGTTTGATCAATTTTCCCGAGGGGAAATGTTGGATAACAGAGCCCAAAACAAGTGTATTGAGGGAACCAAGGGTATGACCAGAGATACCTTAAGATTTGGTGCTTCAAAGGGGGAAGAAGATATTTCTTGAGCATGTGACCTAAGCTTGGGAATGCTCAATACCTCATATTCTAGCTTTGTACCATTAAATTTATATCCTTCCACTTCTTAATACTTACCCCTTCATAGTTACTTTCTTCATGCTCCTCTATCCCCTTTTCTTCTTCCTCTGAAACATCAACAAATTTTTCAACCCTTCGAATTTTTTTTGTTAGTATTGGGGAGAGATATTGTTCATCTTTTTCTACAATTATTTCTTCTCTCTTCTAGGTTTCCTCGCATCTTTTTCATTGAATATACCTTGACTGAAGATTATACATGTAGAGGATAAAGAGTTGGCTTATTTGGCACCTCTGTGTGTGGTAAAAACTTCCTTATGAGATGTTGACGGTCATCAAGAAGAAGATTGACTCACTCCTCCTTTATATACTTTCATATTTCTTTCAAATCAAAATTTTGTCCTCACCATGATTGGGTTTATTATCTCCTAAATTTCATCATTTTCTTTCTAAAATTAAGTGATGGTGAAAGGGGTGTCGGGTTTCCTACAAACAACCACTAAAACTAATTTATCTTTCAATACGAGGGGAATCTTGTTAATTTTACTTTCAAAACTACCCAATTTGATATATGAGAACCTTATAAACTGGATGAGAAAACTACCATAGGTTGAGATTAATATTTTTTCAGCACATAAACTCTCGATTGTATTTCCTTATAAGATTATGACACTATTCATTGTGAAGGTATCATTGATTCTTACGAAATGACGCTTTGCTTTTCAAGAGTCAATTATGGGTAATAATCATACACTTGTCCATTCTACTTTTCATGTACTAGAGTAAGACCTAACCAGGACCTTATATGTTGTAATGGTCTACATAAAAAATGAGGTCATGTAGAAATTTTTGTTTCTTTGTACATTAACTAATTGTTCAATGATGTTTTTCAAATTATCTCTCCTTAGATAAGGATTTTCTTCCCTTAAGAAATAATGTTTATATAAGGACACATCCAAAAGTAAAAATCATTGGTTGAAGGAAGGCCCATGATTCTAGAAAACAGAGTGATTATATCAAACAACTCTTCTTCGAAATTATCCCAATCCATATTCTTAGGAAACCTAGATGCAACTTTCTTTGGAACTCCGAACCAAGATCAAGCTATCATTGTTTTATATTTCTCATTATATTTTTCAAAAATGATTTGAGCCTATGCCATAGTGAGAGTATTGGAATTTTCAAAAATAGGGATTCCAAAGTAATTATTTATGCAATTAACATCTATTTTAGCGATCACTTGGCCCTAAGGATCTGTGATTTTTATTGAATTTGGATTTTTAAAAAGCACAAGCTAAAATAATATTTTCATATTGAAATGATATAGGAAAACCACTTGACACGAGTAATACCACTTTCTTTGATGCATTTAGCATGGGAGTGGTGTCTGAATCGAAATATGGTTCTAGAAGTTGTTGAAATAAATATGTCAAACATCACTATCCCCAATGTTTGGTACTGATGTTTCGAGGGATGAAATGTGTTCATAACCCCCATAATGGTACTTCATGATTGCAAGCTTAGGAAAGGACCCTCACAGGGATGGGAAATCAACCATAGTTTTTAAGGAGAACAATATAATAGGGAACAAAAGCAATTTGATATCAAAACCCTCATAGAAAGCTTCAAAATCACTTACCTAGCCTACAAGAAGAAAGGTGTTTCTCTTAGGATCATAGTGTAATTTGAATTTTTGAAAATGGTTGGGGAATGCTCATTTTATTGCTAAAAATGAATTATTTGGCATGAGATTGGGAAAATACGATTCTTAGTGAAAAAATCTCGACAAAGGGTGATAATAAAAATGGAGACCTTCTTTACCCTTTTATATTTTATGTTCGAAGTAGAGTTAGTCAAATGCATTAAATAGGGGTCCTTAGTATGACACGAAGAATGGAGTAACTCATGGAATAATTTATCTAGTTGACCATTCATATTGAAGTTATGACAAAAATGTGGGGAACAGGAGGCCTAAGGGAATGAAGGACATGAGGGACACAAAACTCCAAAATCTTCGCAACACATAGAAAATGTTTTAATGTACGGAAAATATAGGCTTGCGGAGGAAAAAAATCTAGGATGCGCATGGGACACAAGTTACTTGAAAATGCAAAAATCCCAAAATACAAAGAAATAAAAGCAAGTGTGGGATAATCAAGCCGAGAGAACACAGGGCCCATGGGACATGGGAAACAAATTCTCTGAAAACACACAAATTCCACAATACAAAGGATGATTCTAAATTTTGGATAAATAAGGAAACTACGGGAAACAAAAGGATACAGAGAAATAAGACATCAAACATAATAGCTCACCGAAAAACACCAAATCCCACAAAAAAACTTAATGAATTTTGGAAAAGGTGGGGATGCAAAGAACCCGTGGTCCCAAGGAATTAGGGACATGATTTCTCCAAAAACCATATATTGCCGCAATGTAAAGGAAAATACCCAAATGCTCAAAATACTCAAAAATGACTAATTATTGGGACCATTTCTCTTTCACAAGACTTCACAAAGGAAACAAATTTATCACAGAAGTCACTTTACTAATTTTTTTGAAAAATAAGACATATTTTCTTGATAATTTACAATAGTTGGCTCTTTCTAGGATTTGGACAAAGTGACTCACTTGAACCACGGTGAGAAAAAGACAGAGAAAAGGACCCCAAAATATCTGATTACATGACAAGCACTTTATATATTGGCCAAGATATATAGAACGAGGCAATACTGAAGACACAAGAAAGAAAGACAAAAGAAAAACCAAAAATAAAGACTATACGAGACATATTTACAAGACTATTTATAGAGTAATCGCTAATATTTTCAATACCAAAAAAATGTTGACACGGTTCTTCATCCAATTGTTGATAAGCTGCAAAGCATAAGAATGAAGTTGCTTAAGTTAGTAAACTAGCTCCAAAGAGTTAGTTCAAACTGCAGTAAAGGAATGAAACCACGATATAAAATAAGCATCTAGAGATAAAAGGAAGAATGCGCACCTAACTTTAAAAATTTGTGCATAACTCAAGAAATCCATAGAAGACTTAAAAGATGTGGAATATGGGAAAAATCCGCATTATACTCTAGGAAGCCATAGAAGCGATATGATACTGTGGATTGAAGACAGATTGAACCAGGATGAGACAAAAACTGATAGAGGTACAAATCAAAAGAAGTGATTTTTGGATTATATATGTTTTGTATATTTATTGTAATTAACTTATTGTATATGGGGGCATCACAAGAAATGTATGTCGTAGTGGAATTTTTGAGAGAATTGATAGCATATGAGTTGTATGAGAGAGATAATGAAAAGGATGTGAATGTAAAAGAGACTAATGTACTAATTATTTAAATATGAATAAAGATTGATGTTTGGAGTAAATTTTGTTATGTGTATTTACATTCTTTTTGTTCATTAGTTAGAGTAAAGTAATTTTCCCACGTACATCCCTAACATAGGTCGAAATTCCTAAGTATCACATTGTTGTCAGGATTTAGGGTCAACATTTGGTGTATGAGATGAGGTAACCTATTTTTGGGAAGATGTCAAGAAAAATATCACCACTAGGATATTGGAAACCTGCTTTGGAAGAAATTGAAGATTGGTGGGGAGTGCAAATTAAGAAGTTTGTTAAAGGAGAAGCCAAAAGATTGAAAATATCTTACAAATTAGTGGAATCTGAATTTCTTGAGAACATGGGGAAGTGTTTTCATCACATTTTCCTCACCTTCTTTGGCCTTTCTTACTAGCACATGCCAAGAGAACAAAGTGGTCAATATTACATTTGAGAGGACCCTCTGAGTGGACTGTAGCGAGACTAACTATACTAAACCATCTTGACGAACCTTGGACAAGATCTATTGACTACTAGTATCGTAGGACTACCTTATATTATTACATAATTACTTTGGCCATACAGAGGACACATTTCGACCAAAAGAAATATGAAGTACTAAGTGGAGAAAGAGGATGATTTATTAAATTAGTTCCATTTTTAATTAATATTTTGATAATAGAGAAGGGCTTAATAAAAAGCACGAAACGATCCCTAAGGGGAAAGGCACCACAAAATGGCACACATGATTGTGGGGTGATCTAAGAGACATGACTTATTAGAATTAATGGGGTGGTGGTTGGGGTGGTAGAAATAGGATGACATGGGAAAAATAAAAAGGAACAAATATTAGATAATTGGAAAAAGAAGGATTAAGAGAATTAAAGAGAATTAGTGAATTGAGAATAAAAACTAAAATGAGGAGGATGAAAGAGAGAGAAATGATATTCATAGAAAACAAAGAATTCCAAAATAAGGTAGAAAAATAGAGATTGGAAAGAGAAGGAGGAAAGAAGATAACAGGAAGGAAAGAGAAATTGAATATACCTCGGAAGAAAGAAAAGAAATAAAATCCAAATTCAAGTGGAGGTCAGCAAGTTACTACACAAGAAATGGAGGTGGACATAAAAATATAGCTATAATACTGCACTGTGAAGTGACCAACTTGTTATAATTACCCCATATAATACAATAAGAAAAATATCTAGAGATAATCCTATTCAAGTAGTCAATATCTAGAACACCTATTTTGATGAGTGAGTTATAATATTTATTAGGAATTTTGTACCAACATTCAAGCAAGTAGTAGGAGAAGAAAATTGGGAAATAGGAATGACAGAAGGTCCATTACTAATCAAAGAAAGGTGAGAGGTAGAATAAGGAGTCAACAAGATAAAGGACTTACTTGAAGAATTTAGAGAAAAGAGAAGTATAATAGAGTAGAAGAAAGAAGGAAAATTTTATAAGAAATATTAATTAGAGAAGAGAGGATAAGAAATAGTGAAGAAAGAGAAATAAGAAAAATAAGATGAGAAGAAAATTAAGAAAAGAATAAGTATAATCATAGGATTAGAAATGGTAAAGGAAGAAATATATGTGTAGAAAGGAATAGTTATGAAGAGTCACCAACTAAAGATATGCCCCCAAACCACCACAAAATCCCAAAGGAGATGACCCACCCTCCAGAACCATCACCATTCCATTTGCCACTTGAAACACCTATTCGTAAGATAGAAAAGGGAGAAAGCTTGGAAGAAATATATCACAAATTACAGGAAGAGAGTCAGAAGAAACATGAAATTGTGAGAGAATTTAGAGAATTATTAGGAGAACTATATTTTTATATTAAGTTATCAAGAGATGAAGGATGAAATATGAATTTAGTAAAATCCCAAAGCCAATCATGGAAGGTGAAACCAATGACACAATAGGCCACTAATCCATCCCAAAGACATTGTCAACTAGTCGAAGGAAAGGACAATAGGTCAAATTACCAATGTTTGATTTAGACGCAAAACGATGCATTGGAACATTTCTTCTTGTTAAATACTTTTTGGAAGAATAGAAATATCATAAATTACTTTGTCAAACTATGTTAATTCGCCAAGACTCGAGGGAAGACTCATTGAGATGGTATATGAAAACAAATGCTCAAAACAAAAAGACTAGGATGCTATCAAAAGGAATTTAGGAAAGACTTCAACTTTGTGGAGGCACCATCAAAGGGGGTGAGAAATATAAGATACCTAGTGCAAGGAGAAAATGAGACCGTTAAAGAGTTTAGCCATTAATTTATAACTACTACCAAAAAGTTAGAATAGCTCCTTATGGATAAAAAATGATCGAATGGTTCACTTCATGGATTCTTCCTACATTCACAGAACACTAGATGGAAATCAATTCAAGTAACTCATAGAGGTAATAGAGATGGTAATTAGAATAGAGTCCCATCCATGGTGGAGAGAAGGGAAAAATCCTTAGGAAAATAACTGGAAAGAGTACAACTAGAACTAGCAAAATTGAAACTTCAACACAAAATCTAGAAGAATGAAGGGCTTAGAAGGAGTTTAAAACAAAGGAGCTATTTAAAAACTAAGATTCAGTGCACGATGTATGATGTTCGAAGGGCATGGTAGAATATATTTTCCTCATTTGGAGAGTGTAAAAAAAAGCTTCCACGGTTAGAAAGCATTCATCACATATAGCATCTTCCAAAGCAATATATCAACATCGAGAAAGAACATGGTGTGCTATTTATAAATTGTGGAACAAACACACACAAAATAATTGTCTCTTACTAGAATTCACACTCCAAACCAACAAAAATTTATGCATTTCACCGCAATTGGTTCATATAACCATTATCTCGAAAACTTGTCCCTCGTAGAGGCTCTGGAGGATCAAAAACATTACAATACTACAAGACTAATGGAGGTAAGAAAAACTACAAAACCCAATCCTCCCCTACGGTGGAAAAAAAAATGATTACAACACCTCCTCCACCTACACAACCAATAATAACTACTCCCTAATATCCGAGAACAACAAGGAGGACAACCACATTTTTGAGGTGAATATCTAATCCTTAGGGATCCGGAACAACACACCACTTCATCATTTCTATCAGCACCAAGAAAGAGAATTGATGAAAATGAAGGAAAAGTAGGTAAATAAAGGTTACAGCGAGAACCGCAACTCTATCTGAGTGGCGGTCGCAGAACTGCCACCCTATAGAGCGATGGTCTTATAACCACCACCCGGTCGGGCGGTAGTCCCGAAACTACCGGTTTGTTAAGGGTGTCGATCTGACACTTTCAAATAGAAAAGAGAAATGGAGCACAAATGAATGTGAATTTGGAGCACCTAACCGTATCTTTCCTCCATGACCTTTCCCATTCTCCAAAGGTGCATGGGAGGACATGTGAAATGACTATAAATACCAAGAGGAGCAACATAATTGAGGCATTCGAAGATCCAAAGACATCAAGAAGAAAATTATTAATTATATGAGAGTAAGTGAGAAGATATTCTTCAGTTCTTGAGTAGAATTGTAGGAGTAAGGTGTAAGAAAAAAGAACAAACAAGTAATTGGAGATAATGTCTAAATTTTCTCTTCTTTTCGTAATTATTGCAATATGTAAAATTTGATTATTGACCAATACAAGTGGGAAGAAAGAGCAGTCACCCTTCCCGACTATTTTTCCTTCAAATTTGTTGTTTCGAGGATAAATTTTTTCAGTTACGTGTGAAATCATTTTAGCATTTCTCTACAACTCTTTCCTAAGCACTAGTTAATGAGTTACTAAAACTTGAAACTATCATTTTCAAAAGTAGATAGTAGAACATCATAATTGTGTGATTCATAGACTTCCAAAGTAGAAGTTTACTAATAATTTTAGTATTAGAGATGATTATATATCCAGAATTTGTGGAATTTTATTCTATCTTGTGATTTGTATTACATTGAAAATGTCCAAAGGTGAAGAATTGAAACAAAGAATTCAAGCTCAAATGGAGGAAGAGAAGTTGGTTTGTAGATTTGAAATGCTAAAGACAATGATGGCTAGGTTCCGTAGAAAACAAGAAGATCTTTTAGATCTACAAAAGATAGCTAAATGGTTAATAAATATTCCATGGACTCAATGGTTTGAGCATTGATAAAAAAATTGGTATCAAAAAGAGCCACGAAGAGGAAGAATGGGAAGAGTATGAAAATGAGATGCCAATTGTAAGTGAGAACTTAAAATTGTCTCATACACATTTTAAATTTGAAATGAAAGTGGAAATAAAGAACTCTCAAGGACATGTAGATGTGAAATTGCTTTATAAGTGGCTAAAATAGTTGGAAGTCTATTTTAGTGTATATAGTGTTATTGAGGCACAAAGTATTACATTTACATGTCTCAAAATGGAAGGTCATGCTATAATTTTGTGGGAACCATATCTAACCACTTGTGAGAAGAAGAAATGTCCTATTGTTAGTACTTGGAAAGGTTTTAAAGAATTTCTTGGAGCTAACTTCTGTCCTATTGGCCATAAGACTGACATGATGATTAAGTGGTCGTACTTTAGATAGGGTAGCAGTCAAAGCATGCAAGACTACAATATGGAACTTTAGAGACAAGCCGTGTTGCTTAATATGGACTTGGAGGATGAGGAAATTCTAACCAATTATTTGGGAGGAATTCACACTCACCTTAAGAGGAATTTAATCTCCATGAAGCCCAAGGATGCCAATGAATCTTGTATTCAAGCATACTAAAATGATGACAAGAAGAAGAAGCAAGGAGAAACAAAGCCAAAGGGAAAAGAGTAAATAGATCAACAGGAAAAAGAACAAGGGAAGTCAAGTAGAAAAGGTAAATGGAAAGGTAAAAATGTTACTAAAGCTTTGCATAATTATAAATATCCTAATATTTTCGGTAATAATTTTGATATAAATGGACATACTAATGTCACATTTTGGAAGTTACATCTGGAATTACACCCAAAACACCAAACCATGGATTCCAAGAAATCCATGGCCACTATGAAAACAGAAGGAGAGGTGGAGATTAAGGATGATTCATATGTAGATGATAGGATGGGATGCACGACCACTAACATATATGGGGGTACAGAAGAAGAGTTGAGTTAGCTATTTAAATTCATAATCCCAATCAAGAAGACTAAGGTAAATGCTTTAGTAGATTTTGGTTCATTTTCAAATCTGATTTATGATGCGGTTGTAGAAAAAGTTGGTCTAGAGACTTACACGTATCCACATCCATACCCATTGGGATGGGTGAAGAAGGGTGTTGAAATAGAAGTTATAAGAAAGTGTAAGTTTCATTTTGGGATAGATACCCAATGTGTGTGTGTGTGTTAGAGGTGGATATCATTCCCCTTCATGGATTTAATGTTATCTTTGGAAGTCCTTACTTGAATGTAAGGGATATTGTGTTCACAATTAGGAGAACCAATACGAGATGGGTCAAGGACGGAGTTAGGTTCAACATCTAGGCATACTAAAGAAAATGAAAGAAGCCTATGCTAAGTGCCAACCAAGCACAAATACTTATTCAGGAAAATCAATAGTTTTTTTTACTTTCATTAGAAGAAAGGAAAAATGAAGTAGAGAGCACATATGTTTCTAACAAAATAATGAAGAATTTGGATATAAATTGTCAGTTTTTATAGAAGAAGCCACCATAGAAACCGATCATTCAAGAAGAAATACAAAATTTCACTATGTGGTCATTATATCTACCTACTGATTCAGTTAACCTGACCATGGGGAAAAAAGGAGAAGAGGAGATATAGGTAATAATATTGACTATAGTAGCAACACATATGGGGAGGATTTGATAAATCCATCTCAAGAGACAAAGTATGCCACACTTCATGTGGATGTACCTGATAGCAAGTTGCAAGAGTTCGCACCTACTCGGGTAATTTATGCATGATGTAGAAACATACATAAGTTGCATTCCAAAGAGGATGTTACTCAAAGAAAATTGTAGGAGGATAAAGCAATGGAGCAGAAACAAGAGATCAATAGGAACCTTGACAGATTGGACGAGAGAAGACACCAAGGCGGACCCAGTGGTTCTTAAAGGAGCAAGAGAGGAAGTTGATTCATCTACAACTTCCCCACTAATATTTTGTGGAAAAAAATCCTCCTATGTAAGATCCATAGAGATCTAGAAGAACACACCACTTCATTACTTTTATTAGCACTAAGAAGGAGAATTGAATAAAATGAAGAAAAATGAGGTAAACAGAGGTTTTGGATGAACTACCACTCTATGTAGAGTGGCGATTGAAACCATATCCCTACGAGGGTGGAGGACTTGTAAGCACCACCCAACTAGGTTAGTATTCTTGAAACCACCAGTCTACTTAGGGTGGCGGTCCCGACACTTCGAATGAAAAAAAAAAATGGAGCACAAATAGAAAAAAATTTGAAGCACTCCACTGTGTCTCTTCCCTCCCTGACCTTTCCCATTCTCTAGTGCAAGGGAGGACATGGGTGAATGATATAAATACAAGGAAGAGAAAGAGAATTAAGGAATTTGAATAGCCAGAGAGATCAAGAAGCAAAGGATTAATTATACGAGAGAAAGTGAGAAGAGATTATTCAGTGTTGGAATGGAATTATAGGAGCAAGGTGTGAGAAAATAAAGAAAACAAGTAATTTGAGAGAAGGTTTATATTGTTGCTTCTTTTTATACTTATTATAATATGTAAACTTTGATTATTGGATAATACAAGTGGTAATAAACCATAGGTTCCCTTCCTGACTTGTTTTCACTCAAATTGGGGGTTTCCAGTATAAAATTATTATGTTATGTGTTGAATTATTTTAACATTTATCTACAATTCTATCCTAAGCACGAGTTAATTGTCACTAAAGCTCAAAACTTTCATTTTCCAAAGTAGAAAATATAAAAACATAATTGTGTTGCAATTCGAGGATTCTAATAAATATGGATTTAATCAACTTACATATTATATAATGTTACAATAAATATTTAAATAAACATTACATCATAATATAAGTAAATAAAGAAATACATACGAAATAAATAACACAGTGACACATTATTTATAGTGGAAAACCCCAATAGGGTAAAAACCACTTTGAAAATTACCTTTTACTTTAGAGAAATTATTTTACATCCAAAGAAGATCACCTCCTCCTTTAAAACCCTATTTACCAAGGGTAAAACCAAATCACTTGATTTACGCACGTTTGATATATTTCTGAATATATCAAATGAGGACCTAAAGTCATTTTTATATAAGGTGATCGGGTAAGTCTCCCAACCCACCTTTTAAACCTAAAATGGTTGACACATGCACCTAGGTTTATAATATTTAATATTATAAATATAATCATTTCATGATATTAAATATTTAACCTAAAGTATATACCTTGGTTAGCATATTTGATAATAAAAATATAAATATAAATATTATTAAATATTAACCTATATATTAGTGATGGACCCATATACATTAAGGGTTGGCCAAACCACTTACTCATTATGTTGTTACAATTTTTTTTGATTCATAGAGTTCTAAAGTAGAAGTTTACATATCACTATTAGGGTAACAACTATAACCCAAATTATCAAGGATATAATGATGGAGGATACCATGGAGGATACAAATGAGGCTATAGGGGAGGCTACAAAGGTGTTTATCAAGGATGGTATAGTGGTGGCTAAGAAAATTAGCAAGAAGGAAAATGTTATCAAGGTTAAAATGATGGGGGTTACCGTGGAGGCTTTAGAGATAATGAAAGACTTGGATATAAAGACATAAGACTACTAAACTGCTATAAGTGTGGCCAAGATCGAAACCTAGCTATAAACTGTACAAAACATGATCCTTATGAATTTTGTTATGAAAAAAGGCATGATGCTTTAAGTTTTCCTAAATCCACGCAATTCTATAGGAGTGGGGAAACTAAGTTAGAAGCTTTAGGGAAGGATGTTCAAAAACATGTACAACATCTTACCAGGATTCCTTAGGATGAAGAGAAAATAAAAAAGATAAATTTGTGAGACAATCAGGTTTAGAAAATAGAAAAATAGAAGAAGATAAGAAAGAAGAAGCAAAAGAGAGCTACCTAAGAAAGAAGGAAGCCAAAATAGGAAAGAGCATTGAGGAACCTAAATAAATAGTTACTGAGTCACTACCGAAGTGACGAAATAATTGAATCTCTACACAAAAATAAGAAAATAATTAGGTTACCACAAGAAGAAAGTTCCTCCAGTGAAGAAGAATGGAACCCTAAAGAAATTAGACCAGACCGCTATATGAAATAAATTGAGAAAATTAAGGCATTGGTAAAAGAGGTACAAGCCTTAGGAGAAAAGGAGAAAAATTCTTTGTAAAAGAAGATATCATTTCCTTGAAGGAAATAGCTAAATTGACAATCAACCATGGTCTGGTGGACAAGTTAAAGTAATTTAGCAAGTAAAAGAATAAAGAAAAAAATACTATGAATATCCAGAGAATTGAAGTAGGACATAATAAGAAGAGAAGAAATATATTCCAAACACAACGCACATGGCAAAAATATGCTACCTACTTTGACATTGACTTATTTGATACCAACATCATAAGATTATTACTGGAACTTGGTGTGGAAGTAAATATGATGTATAAAACTACTTGGGAGAGGTTAGGTAGACCTTCTTTAGAACCTACCACCATGTACTACGGTGGTTTAGCGGTGGATCATCTAGACAACCTGTTGGTGCTCGGTTTTAACCTTGCCCCTTTCGGACCAGTTAGTATTTTCAGTCTGCGTGGTTTGAAGTCTTTCTGTCTCCCTATGTGGATGCATGAAGTATTATCTTTATCAGGTTGTCATCAAATCCTTTTCTATGGTCATGGATCATGTCGTGCCTGGTATTGTTTATTGGTTTCTTTCCGCGCAGACCAGTTTGTAATTTGGGAGTGAATGCTAGAGTTTCCCCTTATTTTTATTGTTCCACAGTAGTGTTTTCCCTATCAAATTTTATCCCAACGCTTTGGTAGATACATGATCTTCTTTGATTTGACACGACATGGTGGGTCTATATGGTGAACTTCTCACTTTTTTTTCAGTTTTGCAAAAATGTCAAGTTGATCCCATGGCTATGATGTTTTCTAATGAGATAGTCAAAACTATGATGTGGCGAAGCAATTTCTTATTTGGGCCCTAAAATGTACAATTTTCAATAAATCAAGTGGTTACGGGAAGGTGAGCCCTTTTTGTGTTTTGAGGCATTATGGTGAAAGGAGTAAAATTATAAAAAGCAAGGGCTAAGGCCCGTAAAAGAACATGTGGCCATCTTTAAGTAAAAAGTGGGAAGGTAGATTTCCAGAGGTGTTTAGAAATTTTATCTTTATTATGAAAAAGGAATAAAGTATAAAAGTGAAGTGCGGCCCCACTAATGCCCATATCAAAAGTTAAAAGTGGGGAGGTGGGTGGCCAGAGCATTTTGAGATTCTTGGCTTTCTTTTGAAAAATAATGAAAGTCATGAAGTAAGCCACAACCCCGTCAACACCCGGAAAGCCACGTGTAAAGCCTATATATAAAGTGGATGGGTGGGCCAACTTGTCCAAAAATGCATAATTTCTTTCAGTGATACAAAATGTGAAAAACACCCCCAGGCCCACTTCAACTCAAATCTTTTTCACGTGGACGGCCTATGCTCATTTGAGTATTCACCTATGATTATGACCTTTGAGTTGAATGAAGAGACATGTGGAGGTTTCCACTGGATCTTCCCATACTTAGACTTTTCAAGCATCCAATGCAACTTTCTCGGACCCTAGGCACGTGGCACCGTCCACTGGTTCTTCAACATATTCAACGACCGGTACAAATTTTCTATGCCTAGACATGTGGAGATCCCACGCTTGTTTGGGGACTTCGATTTTGGGCACCATATCAAAAGTGTGTTGAAGAGAAATGTGGAGAATTCTACTAGCTCCTCTTTATAATGATACTTTTTCAATGGCCAAGGCAAATTTCTTGGGCCCAAGGCATGTGGAGAGCTTGCACTCATTTGAGGTCCCACCTCTAGACTTCATCTTTGAAGTTGACTGAATAGACATGTGGAAGCTTCCGTTGGACCTTCCCATACTCATAATTTTCAGTGACTGCTGTAACTCTCTTAGGTTCTGAACACGTGGAGGGCCCATGCTCATTTAGGAACCTGCCTTTAGACTTCAACTTTGTAGTTATGCTAAGGAGACATGTGGAGGCTTCCACTGGCTCCTGTTTACACTTGGTTGACTTAGACTTGTAGCGTAGATATGTGGAAAAATTCATCGAGAGGACACTCATTTCGAGAGTCACGAATGCAGTATCTATTCCTCAATGTGTATTCTAAAATGTGAAAATGATCACTTCTCGATCAAGCCATATGAGTCCATCGATAAATATTGAAAAAGGGATTTCTTACAAGACAACATAAAAGAATGATTAAAAATACTCTCAAAAGTTAGGACATGGCATCGCAACCATAGATGAGGAACTCGAGAAATGTGATCAGTTCATGATTTATCCAAATAGCAATATAAAGTAAGATATTTTCATGGAAATAAACATAATTAAAAGGTATATTTTAAAGAGGAATATTCTCTTGAAGATTCAGAATTTCGGGGAAATTCGGGATGAGTGAGCGAGTGAAATTGTATAAATGCAATGAGAATACTCTTGCGTAGGGCGTTAACTTTTCTAAGAAAAATTGAGAGAAACCATTTTCCCAAGAGACCACGTGAGAAACCTATTTATTTTCCTATGTTTTAGATTTAATCACGTAAACATGGTTGTAAGTGTACAATCATTGACAAGCTCTAAGATTGTTAAATAAACTCTCCCATGATGATAAATCTAGTGAACCTTGAAATGAATTTGTGTTGATCATGATCTTAATTGTATTTTCTCTTATTTCGAATGTTTTCAAAAGAAATTCTTGTTCATGTGGAAATATTATGTTTAAATCCATCTTAATCACACAAGATCTTATCCCCGTGGTAGTTTTCTAGCATTTGCAATTTCATTTTGAATAGAGCTTTCATCTTGTAATGAAATACACAATTTAAAATCACTCTACTTTCACTAGGTTGACAAATATTGTTTATAAATCTATGAGTTCATCTTAGGCATGATGAATAAGGGACTTTCAATGTTTAACTAAGTCTTCATCATGAACCTTTATGTTGAATTCTTGAAGAGTGTATGAAACCATGCATCTCTGGGCCTCCATTGATACACACCTTCTTGTTGAAGGAATATTTTGGCTAGTTTGAAGCATTTTGTTTGTGAGTTTTCCAATATTGTAAAGGCTTTGAAAGATTTGGTATTATCAAATTTATCTTGCTTAAATTCCCACCAAAAACCTATCAAATCATAAATCCTACATGAACTACCCCTATTTGTACTATGTATCTACAAATGTTTAACAATTTCCAATGCTAAAATATGCAAAAACAATTAGGATTCAATTATTGTCTTTAGTAACCCGAACCTTTTCCAGAAACATGACCACTCTCTAGTGTGAAAACTCGTGAGAGTTAGATTGTGTTGTATTGACCATATTTTCTCAAGGTTCTCATTAATATTGTGTAAAGAAGTATCTCTTGATGTCCTTCACCAACATGGGTTACATAATGGGTCCTCTCACCCTGGCTGAAGGCACGACCTAAAGTAGTGAGGGTAGATCAAACCCTTAGTGAGGTGCTATCCATTTCTCCAATGCACCGAGTGAAAAAAAGACTCATCTGAATCCTCCCCGCTACAAAATGACTCATATCATGATTCATCTTTCTCTAAGAATCTTGCCATTTTTGTGATGTTGCTCAACCATTATAGAGGAATCAATTTGGATACCAACACCGAATTGGCGCCATTGTTGGGGATTATTTGAACACAATCAACAAAACCAAAGTGGTGCCATTGTTGGGGATTATTTGAATTGTGTAGGATTATTTGAACATCGAGACCTATTTGTGCGGCAACAACACCAGAAGTGGCGCCTGTTTCGGGATTATTTGAACACTGGGACCTATTTGTGTGGAAACAACACCAAAGTGGTACCATTGCCAGGATTATTTGAATTGTAGAGGATTATTTGAACACTAGGACCTATTTGTGTGGTAACAACATGCAAGTGGTGTTGTTTTCGGGACTATTTTACAAATGCATACACATATACGACCACAGGTAATGTTTCTTACATGGTTTAAGTATAAATACGTTTCCTAAACATCGTCCTTTGTTGAGATTTGTAAGATTTTGCAATATTACAAGTTCATTGTGCAATATTTCTAGTTTCTAGTGGTTATTGCATTAAATTTTCATCAATAGTGATAAATGTAGGTAAAGGAAGGTCAGATCTATTAAGCTTTGTAGAAATTAAGCATGGATAGACACTTGACAAGTTACTTATAGTGCATCTACACAACTAAAGTGAAAATACTTAGTGGAAACTTCATGTTGAACTGAAATTTTGATGATTACCAATGTCTTAACTCATGTGTCAAGTGAAATTTTTCATTGATATCTACAAATCTGAGGGAAGAAGGTATTTCTTAACTAGGTATCCTCCTAAAAATTTATTTATAGAACTAGGAAAATCAAATTCGAAAGCAAAAAGACTAGAAATTTGTTGGAAATCAAAAACCAAAAAGGAGATATCAATTACGAAAGATGATCAATCTGTGGTTGAAGATTACCATATATGTCTTCAAGTGATTCTCAACCAAGTAATCTTTATATAAATTTGAGTTCTCCAACTGCACAGGGGCCATCATTTATGTCTGAAAAGTGTGCCTCTTAGTTTTCTTCTGTTTCTTCCAAGGTTGATAGGGTTTTACAAGAAATTGAGTCATTAGAGAATATTTACTTTGAGAGTTATACTCCTGTGCCCTAGAGACCCCTCATCCCTTATCATTTCAATTCTCGTACAAGATCACCTCCTCGAGGAAATATGCCCCAACCTCCACCTAGACCTCCTTTTGTTGTCAACTCTTTTGGACTTATAGATTTTAGAGGTATGGATGGATATCCTAATATGGTGCCACAAGATGTCAGATATAAGTTGTCAAAATTTCAAGGGAATAATTCCATCACTAGTGACCACCATTTAAGACTCTTTGTCAATCTAATGGATGATTTTGAAATTGAGTTTGCAGACATGTACATAAAACTGTTTATTCATACTCTTGAGTAGAGTGGACATGACCGGTACAAGGATTTACTAGATAATTCAATAGATTCATGGACCGAGATGAAAAATGCCTTTAGATTGCAATATAGGGATAAGACAGATCCCAAGTTCCTTTTATTTCAATTTGAAAATATAATGAAAAATCCAAATGAATTTGTTTGTGATTTCAATACCCAGTTTAATAAGAACAAAAATAGGCTACCTATAATCCTAAGGCCAAGTGATGAGTCTTGTTTGATAAAATATTCTGACACTTTTGATAAAAAGCTTCTTATTACTTGAGAGATAAGAACCTAGGAACATTGAGGTAGGATTTCACCATGGCCTTACAAATATAAAATAACATCAAAGTAGTTAGAAAGCCTCCTAAGAGAGAGGGTGTTAAGTTAATCAATCCAGAGAGGCCTCAATCAAAAAAGTTTTGGATCTGGAAGAGGTTATAAAAACTTTGGTTGGAGTAGTTAAAGAGATATCCTATAAACTAGCCAGAGTAGAAAAAGGGATAGGATAAAGTTCATCAGATAGATTTGGAAATCATCCAAGAGATGATAAAAAAATTGATGATAGAGGGAAAGGGCTCATGAGGTCAAGAAATAAACAACCTTAACCTGGGAGAATATATTGGTTCCCGATCCTTTGACTACCGTGAGTTGCTACTTATGAAGGAGGACAATGTTATTGAGTGGAGTGATAGATTTTTCTTAGCACAATCCCCATGTGATGTAGATAAAGAAGTTGAGGAATTAGGTGATGATGAGATATTTGATGATCTCGTGAATGATGGAGAGCCCTATGAACTCATAGTAGGGGCAACCTCAACCGAATTGATAAGTGCTAGAAGCTGCTGAAGTTTTCTAGGATTGTGTCCACTAGGTATTTACTCTTCCTCCCATTAATGCATTTGAAATTGATATGGTACAAGCATATGATATTCCTAGTCATTAAATTTTTAATACTTAAGGGCCTTGATGGTTAAAAATTATTATGGAGGGATCCCTTCAAAAGGATAAGAAACTGTTGATGAATGCAAAGTAGTTGTTCAGAGAAGGAACATAATACTAGAAGAAAGGTTGTAAAAGGGGTAGGGCCACAAGCTAAGCAAAAATTCTAATTCTTACAAATATACCAAAGGACCTTCCTAAAAAGATACATTTGGTAAAGCCCTAGTTTCCCAAATAAAACTTGTGCTCCTACCCATGCCTAGACTCGAAAACTCCTATACTATCGAGGAAGTGGTGAATCTCCGCTACACCCTTAATCATATATCTTATATTAGATGTATATAGCTGACTTGTGGTTGTCATAACTTCTTATCATTATGTATCTCTTTCATATATGTTATATTTTCATTAGTGGGTCAGCCTTGATGTTGGCCATCGCATAGGAATAATAGATATAAAGTTAGTAGGTAGTATTTTATCATCATTGGAGCATTTGAGTATTATTGTATGGTTTGGAGGTTTCCCCCTCGAAGTGGAGAAGCTATTATAATTGCATATTGAGATAATTATTCTGGAATATTGTGTTATTTTGTGTTATATTTCTACTCACGATCTGAATTATACAAGTAATTTCATTACAAGTGGTATCGAGCTTGAACTCGGCCAACAATATGTCAAACCCTAATTTTGAAGGTTCGTCCATATCTCAACATCAGTAGCGAATTTTTTTACAAATATTTCTATGGTGTGGCGAAATCATTCAAGTAAGCTTTCCTCAAAATTTTAATTATTTTTGACTTGTTTTGCAAAAATTATAGTGGTTTTATGTTTTTTCGTAATTCGGCTACATAGGGTGCAATTTGTGGAATTTTTCAAAGTTATTTACATTTCTAGAAATAAGACTAAAAATTATTTTTAGTTCATTCTTTGAGTTTTATAAAATTTGGTTGAATTCCTATTGAGATCCGAAACCCTAAATTTCGACCTTGATCCTTAAATCTTACCATTTTGGGGCATCATGCATTTGGGCCTTCGACAAGAGGAAAAAATAATCCCATCGCTCTGGGTAAAACCCCTCATAAGGATGAGATAATAGTTGAGAAGTGAGACTCATAAGGGGTATATACAGAGTCCTCGGGGTTATGTTTTACTTCAACCCGACCATAAGGTCACTATCTTGAGTTAGAGTTGCGAAACCTTGAAGGTAGAGTGGCCAAAGAAAGAAGATGTAGAAAAAATTGGAAAACGATTGGAGGATTTCATTCAAAAATTTAGCTACAATATCATGGGTCATCATATCATTTTGAATGAGCCACAACTCAATCATACTCATATTAACCATGGTGGATCTTTAGGTCAAAGTAATAAACATACTAGTCGGGGTGGATCTACACACATGACCGATCCCAATACAAACACTCTACAAGCCCGTAACATGCTTCCAAAAGTGGAAATACTTAATTTTGATGGGAAGGATCCACTCAATTGGATTAACCAGATGGATAATTTATTTTATCTTCATCAGATTCCATTAGGACAAAAGGTTACCATGGCATCGTTGTATCTTGAACCTAACCAATTCATTTGGTATTGATGGTTATGTGCTCAAAGGAAAAAGAGTTGCCTCAATGTTACATGGACCGTATTCACCGAAGAGTTACAATTTCACTATAGTTCTAGTGTGTCAGATAATTATTTCAGCTAATTAGCAAAGCTCAGAAAAATAGGAACAGTCAAATATTACATCCATCAATTCGAAAACCTTTCCTTACGGGTGGAAAATATTCCTGAAGATAATTTGAATGACTTATTTCTTGGGGGTCTTAAAGAACAAATTGAGACTGAGGTGCGTATGTTTAATCCTCATAAGGTTTTATACTCTATGATCATGGCACATAGGGCAGTGGAAAAATTTCTTTCAAGTCAGAAACAAACTGTCAGTACTATCAGAGATCGTAGCACTCTTCCACCATCATTCCCTCATCCAGTGAGATTGACACCTCAACAAATTGAAGAAAAGAGAGCCAAAGGGTTATGTTTTAATTGTGACAAAAAATTTGGATCAGGACATAAGTGTGTTGAAAATAAGTTGTTCTACATTGAGGGACCTACTGAAGAAGAAGAAAATGAAGAAAACAAAGAGGTAGAGCCAAAGGAGGAATTAGGAGATCCCCAACCAACAATATCATGCCATGTAATTTCTGGTATTAGCACTCCCCAAACTCTCAAAGTAGTTGGATTCTTAAAAAAATAGAGGGTAACAATGTTGATTGATTCAGGAAGTACTCACAATTTCATCAATCATAAGTTAACAGTGACGCTTGAATCGCTTTTATTTATCCAAATTTCGAATGTCAAGTCATGATCAATGATGGGAAAATTGTTAGTTGTTTAGGAAAATGCCATAACATTAATCTCACCATGAGAGATCACTTGCTAACTATTAATATGTATGCCATTGCCATGGGAGGAGTAGACATTGTGTTAGGAGTTAAGTGCCTTAACACCTTAGGAAACATGGAAATGAATTTCCAAGATTTTTTCATGCAATTTCAGTCAAGGGAGGAATTTTAAACTAAAAGGACTAAGAGAAAAGTCCCCACAGATGGTAAAATCTCATCAGATGCAAAAATTTCTTAGAAAGGGTGCATAAGGGTTTGTAGCACAACTATTTTCATTGGAAGCACACCATTCCAATACATTTATACCCGCAGATATGCAAGCAGTTATAGATGAGCACTCAGGGGTTTTCATAGAAATTCCAAAGGGTTTTCCTCCGAAAAGAGACCATGACCATGCCATCCAGCTAGTACCAGGGAGTCAACCACCCAACATCAGACCTTATAGGTACCCCTATATGCAAAAGAGTGAGATTAAGAAGATAGTTCAAGAGATGTTAGAAGAAGGACTTATTCATCATAGTTAAAGTTCTTACTCTTCTCCTGTAGTGATGGTATGGAAAAAGATGACAATTGGCACATGTGTCTAGATTATAGGGAACTCAATAAGTACACAGTTAAAGATAAGTTTCCTATTCTTGTAATTGATGATTTGTTAGATGAGTTACATGGTATTGTTTACTTTACAAAACTTGATCTTCATTTTGGATATCATCATATTAGAATCAAGGATGAAGATATTCATAAAACAACCTTCAAGACACATGAAGGACACTATGAATTCTTAGTAATGCCTTTTGGACTAACAAATGCACCCTCTACATTTCAAAGCTTGATGAATTCCATCTTTAAGCCATTTCTTCGAAAGTTTGTTTTAGTGTTCTTTGATGATATATTAATCTATAGTAAAACATGGGAGGAACACCTGAATCATGCAAATAAGGTGTTGGAAACTCTTGAACAACATCAAATTTATGTAAATCCTTCTAAGTTTTCTTTTTGCGTCGAGGAGGTTGAATATCTGGGTCATATTGTCTCTTATAAAGGTGTTAAAGTGGATCCTAACAAGATAAAAGCCATGCTTGAATGGAAGGTTCTCAAAACCCTAAAAATTCTCCAAGGATTTTTGGGGCTTACAGGTTATTATCGTAGATTTGTAAGGAATTATGGAAGCATCACAAAGACCACTCGAACTTTATTAAAGAAGGAATCTTTTTCATTGGAACAAGCAAGTTACTATGGCCTTTGAGAAGTTGAAGGAGGCCATGTGCACCACTCTATTTCTAGCCACCCCATATTTTTCAAAAACATTCCTTGTTGAATGTGATTCTTCAGGGTATGGTATGGGGGCAGTACTCATGCAAGAAGGGTGACCCATTGCCTTCAAGAGCTGCCAATTCAAAGGTAAGAATATCTCTAAGCTAGTCTATGAGAAAGAAATGTTAGCAATACTTCATGTAGTGAAACAATGGAGACCATATCTAATGGGATGACATTTCAAAGTAAAGACAGATCATGATAGTTTGAAATACTTCTTAGAGAAAATTTATCATTAGAAGAACAACGTAAATGGGTGTCAAAAATTTTGAGGTATGATTTTGAGATAATATGCAAGAAAGGGAAAGAGAATGTAGTTGTTGATGCTTTATCTCGAAGGATGAATCTACCTTGGCATTGTTGTGTGCCATATCTATATTACAAGAGGATTGGATAGAGGATGCAAGGTCTAAATGGAAAAATGACACAGGTACAAAAAATCTCATTCAGAATCTCCAACAAGATCCAAACATGTCGAAAAATTTTTTTATGGAAAGGAGATGTTTTATGGTATAAAGATAGATTATATCTATGTAAGAATTCAATCCTTAAAAATAGGGTTCTATCTGAGATCCATGCTTCTCCAGTAGGGGGTCATTCTAGATTCTTAAAGACTTATCATCAAATCAAGCATGATTTATTCTAGGAAGGGATAAAAGGAGATGTACAAAAGTTTGTGGCAGAATGCATGGTTTGTCAGCAAAATAAGGGTGAAACAATTAAGTCCCTAGGTCTTTTACAACCTCTATCTATTCCTAGCCAGAGGTGGGAAGAGGTGTCTATGGACTTCATCACAAGATTGCCTAAATCAAAAGGTAAAAATGTAATCATGGTGGTGGTGGATAGACTTACCAAATATTCCCATTTTTGTGCTTTATCACATCCATTTGTTACGAGTACAAACCTCCAGAGCAAATATTATGGTAAGTGATCGAGACCCTATCTTTACTAGTAATTTTTGGACTAACTTGTTCTCATGCTTGGGCACACAACTAGCTCGTAGTTCCTCTTATCATCCCCAATCTGATGGGAAAATAGAGGTGGTAAACAAGTTCTTAGAGGTATATCTTCATTGTTTTACATCAGATAAGCAAGCGAGATGGGTCCAATGGTTACCACTGGCAGAATGGTGGTATAACACCTCCTTTCATACTTCATCTAAAATGTCTCCTTTCTTGGCATTATATGGGTACCATCCACCATATATCACTTCATCTTTGAGAGTCTAGCCAAAGGTTCAAGCAATTGAAGATGATATTCAACACCAACAAGAGGTGTTTTGTAGTCTCAGGGAGAATTTGGCCATGTCACAAAACTGCATGAAGCAGCAGGTAGACCAACATCGCACTGAAAGAAATTTTGAAGTCGGTGATTGGGTTTTTTTGCGTTTACAACCATATAAGAAAATGTCCTTAAAACAACACAAAAAGGATAACAAGCTTTCACCTAAGTATTATGGTCCTTATCAAGTGTTACGAGAAGATAGGCAATGTAGCTTACAAACCGGAACTTCCTCCGGCTACTCGAATTCATCCAGGTCTTCCATGTATCTTGCCTAAAGAAGGTAATCTGACATGAGGAAATATCAACCCGAGATAGTGTTACCCGAGCTTGATGAAGAGGGCGAATCATCCTGAACCATTGCATCGTTCGAGACACACACTAAGCGGTTGAGAACAAGGGTCATCGCTAAGTATTTGATCAAGTGGAAAAATCTAGACAATGAAGACACAACTCGGGAGGATGTAAATTTCCTACAAAGAAGATCCAGATCTTCTCAACATTAGGGACAATGTTGATTTGAAGGGGAGGGCATGCTACGCCCTTAATCATATATCTTACATTGGATGTATATAGCCGACTTGTGGCTATCATTATGTATCTCTTTCATATATGTTATATTTTCATTAGTGGGTTGGCCTTGGTGTTGGCCGTAGAATAGGAATAGTATATATAGAGGTTAATAGGTAGTAGTTTATCATCGTTGGAGCATTTTATTATTATTGTATGGTTTGGAGGTTTCCCCCTCGAAGTGGTGAAGATATTCTAATTGCATATTGAGATCATTATTCTGGAATATTGTGTTACATTTTTGCTCATGATCTGAATTATACAAGTAATTTCATTACATCTCCCTCCTAATACTACCATACCCAAATATGTTCCTTGTGACATATCCCAAATCTTGAGTTAGATTAAGGTCATTGTTCCCATTGTTTAATTACTTGGGATACTTGAGCATAGGAAAAGGGAATTCGAATATTTGGAATTTAAGGAATAAAACATTACCCAGGGAAAAAGTGTTAATAATATAGAGGTTCCTCCCATTATTGTAGAATCAGAAATACCATAGGTATTAGAGGAACTGGGAGAATCACCTAAGGTGTATTTGGGAACTTCTCTGGTTGAATCTCAGCTTAATGTGGATCCATTTTTTACCACTTTGATTATTAAAGATAGGCTGGTACATAACTGCATGTTTGATTCAGGAGCCTCATGTAATGTAATGCCTCTTGAGGTCATGAATGAGTTAAATATCAAGGTAACAATAGCTTTTGGGAAATGTACTGCTATGGATTCAAGAGAAGTGCCAGTAGTTGGGTATGTCAAGGGATTAGTAGTGCAGTTGGTAGCTTTTCTAGGAAAATGCTTAACCATGAATGTGGTTATTGTGGACTATCTTGCCAAATGGGGGATGTTATTATCTAGAAAGTGGGCAGCTAGTGTGGGTGGAAGCATACAAATGGACATGTCATATGCAACCATACCAATTGAGGGGAACCTTGTGAAGTTTTATGGTGAGAAGAAAATGTTTCATATCATTGAGGACTCTAACAATGTTTCTTATGAAGTATTGTACACAGATGTCAATGTCAATAAATTTGTTGGTTATGTTATTTTTAAGGAGCATAAAATTGATGAGTGCAAGTATCCCGAGAATATTGGTTCTCCCTAGAATTTGATGTTTGATGGGGTTTGTTCTAGATCTGGTAAAGGCATAAAATATAAACCTCTGAAAATATGGCTAGGTAGCAACTTGGATAGAGAATAAAAACAAGCATATGTCCAGTTATTAAAAATGTATCAAGACTTCTTGGCT
Organism: Taxus wallichiana var. yunnanensis; assembly: GCA_018340775.1. NCBI lineage: Eukaryota > Viridiplantae > Streptophyta > Pinopsida > Cupressales > Taxaceae > Taxus > Taxus wallichiana. The sequence continues at coordinate 171,360,824 of CM031236.1, forward strand.
TGGTCGTACTCAGAATGATAGGCACTTGAAAATTTTCCTTGATTTCTTTCTCAGAATGAAGGTACGCATCATTGTATAGTGTATTATATTTTTTTTTTGTTCTAGTTATATGTTTTTCTATTTCAATTTCTCCTGGTCCCTGGTGACCTGTTCTTGTTGGTTTCTCAATTCGATCTTGGAAGGATTGGTTGTTGATTTTCTACTTTACAAGATTGTTTTAGACTTTGTTTCCCAATTTAATTTTGGAAAATGGTTTATTATGTTGTTCTTGCGGCACTCATTGGGAGTGTCCATCCCCGAGTCGAATCCGGTGTTGGTGCTCGGTTTTAACCTCGCCTTTTGGACTAGTTAGTATTTTCATTCTCGCATGGTTTTAAGTTCTTTTATCTCCCTGTATGGATGCATGAGGTATTATATTTATTAGGTTGTTGTGGTCAAATCCTTTTCTACGGTCATGGATCATGTCGTGCATGGTATTTTTTAATAGTTTCTTTTCATGCGGACCAATTTGTAATTTGGGAGGGAATGTTGGAGTTTCCCCTTATTTTTAGTATTCCACGGTTGTGTTTTCCATATCAAATTTTATCCCAACACGCATAGATACATTTTCTTCTTTGATTGGACATGGAATGGCGGGTCTATTTTGTTAACTTGTCACTTTTTTTCAGTTTTGCAAAAAAATCGAGTTGATCCCATGCCTCCGATGTTTTCTAATTGGATAGTCATAACTATGATGTGGCGGATCAATTTCTTACTTAGGCCCCATAAAATGTACACTTCTCAAAAAATCAAGCGATTAGTTGCAGGAAGGTGGGCCCTTTTTGTGTTTTGAGGCATTATGGTGAAAGGAGTAAAATTATAAAAATAAATGCCTAAGGCCCGCAAAAGGACATGTGGTCATCTTTAAGTCAAAAAAGGGAAGGTGGGTTACTGGAGGTGTTTGGAACTTTTATATTTATTATGAAAAAGGAATAAAGTATAAAAGTGAAGTGTGGTCCCGCTAATGCCCACATAGAAAGTTAAAAGTGGGGAGGTGGGTCCCTGGGGAATTTTTAGATTCTTGACTTTGTTTTGAAAAAAAATAAAAATTCATAAAGTAAGCCACAACCCCGTCAACGCCTGTGAAAGTTAAGTGTAAAGCCTATATCAAAAGCGGATGGGCAAACCAAATTGTCAAAAAATGCACAATTTCTTTAAGTGATACAAAATGTGAAAAACACCCCCAAGCCTACTTTAACTCAAATATTTTCCACATGGAGGGCCTGCACTCATTTGAGGATTCACCTCTCATTTTGATCTTTGGATTTATGCTGAAGAGACATGTGGAGGTTTCTGCTGGATCTTCCCATGCTTAGAATTTTCAATCATTCGATGCAACTTTCTCGAACCCTAGGCACGTGGCACCTTCTGCTAGTTCTTCAACTTTTTCAATGGCCGGTACAACTTTTCTGGGCCTGAGACATGTGGAAATATCGTGCGTGTTTTGGGTCTTCACTTTTGGGCACCATATCAAAAGAGCACCGAAGAGACACATGGAGGCTTCTGGTAGATCCTCTTTATACTAAGAATTTTTCAATGGCCGAGGAAAATTTCTTAGCCCTGTGGCACATGGAGAGGTTGTGATCATTTGAGGTCTCTCCTATAGAATTCATCTTTGAAGTTGTGCCAAACAAACACGTTGAAGATTCCATTGGACCTTCCCATGCTTGAAATTTTGAGTAACGGTGTAACTCTCTCATGTTTTGAACACATGGAGGGCCCACACTCATTTTGGAACCTGCCTCTAGAATTCACCTTTACAGTTGTGCCAAGGAGACACATGGAGTCTTTAGCTAGCTCCTCTTTAAAATTGGCCAAATCGGAATCGCAATGCAGATAAGTGGCATAATCCATGTGAGGAAACTCATTTTGAGAGACACAAATGCATGTATCTATTCCTCAAGGTGTATTTACAAACGTGAAAATGATCACTTGTCATATCAAGTCATATGAAGCCACCGATAAATATTTAAAAAATAATTTCTTGCACGCAAAATAAAATAATGATTGAAAATACTTTCAAAAGTTAGGACATGGCATCCTAGTCATAGTTGAGGAACTGAGAAACGTGATTAGTTCATGATTTATCCACCTAGCAATAGAAAGTAAGATATTTTCAAGGAAATAAACATGATTAAATGCTATGTTCTAAAGAGGAATATTCTCTTGAATATTTAGAATTTTGGGGGGAAATTTTGGGATGAGTGAGTGAGTGAAATTTTATAAATGCAATGAGAATACTCTTGCATAGGGGGGTTAACTTTTCTGAGAAATTTTAAGAGAAACCAATTTCCCGAGAGACCGTATGAGAAACCTGTTTATTTTCATGTTTTTTAGATTTAATCACGCCAAGATGGTTGCAAGTGTACAACCATTGAAAATATTTGAGATTATTAAAGAAACTCTCCCCTAATAATGAATGTGATGAACCTTGAAATGAATTATTGTTGATCATGAACACAATTGTTTTTGCTCTTATTTCGAATGTTTTCAAATAGTTTATCTTGTTCTTGTTGGAATATTATGTTGACATCCCTCTTAATCACATAATATCTTATCCTGTGTGTAGCATTCTGGCATTTGCAATTTCATTGTAAAAGATCTTTCATCTTGTAATGAAATAAATAATTTGAAATCACTCTACTTTCACTAGGTTGACAAATATTGTTTGTAATTCTATGACTCGTATCTTAGGAGGGATTAATTAGGGAATTTCAATGTTTAATTGAGTCTTTAACACGAGCCTTTATGTTGAATTCTTGAAGAGTATATAAACCGTGGATCTCTAGGCCTCCATTAATACCCACCTTCTAGTTGAAGGAATATTTTGGCTAGTTTGAAGCATTTTCTCTATTAGTTTTCCAATATTTGTAAAGGCTCTCAAAGATTTGGTATAATCAAATTTATCTTGCTTAACTTCCCACCAAAATCCTTTCAAATCATTAATCCCGCATGAACTACCCCTATTTGTACTATGTATCTACAAAGGTTTAACAATTTCCAATGCTGAAATATGCATAAACAATTAGGATTCAATTATTGTCTTTAGTAACCCAAACCTTTTCTAGGAAACATATCCACTCTCTAGTGTGAAAACTCGTGAGAGTTAGATTGTGTTGTATTGATCATATTTTCTCAAGGTTCTCATTAATATTGTGTAAAGAAGGATCTCTTGATGTCCTTCACCAACACGGGTTATAGAATGGGTCCTCTCACCCTGGTTGAAGGCACAACCTAAAGTAGTGAGGGTAGATCAAACCCTTAGTGAGGTTCTATCCATTTCTCTAATGCCTAAGTGAAAAAAAAGACTCATCCAATCCCATCCCGACTACAAAAATGAATCATATCATGATTTTTTTGTCTCTAAGAATCCTACCAGCTTCATGATCTTGCTCACCCCTCACAGAGAATCACTTTGGATACCAAAACCACCTCTAAGAGCATTGAAAAATGTTGAAGTAAACATTATGGGCATAAAGAGGAGATTCAATTTTGAAGTGGTAGAAAATGTATCTTTGAATCCTTCATATAATGTTATCCTAGCTCGGAGTGGTTCGTAGATTGCAATGAAATACTCAATTCGAAGAAGAAGAAGAAGTGATCATCCAATCGAAGGCATATGTGTACATATACCCTTATATGGAGGGATGAGTGCCACATAGGAATAAGAGGTATGACATGACCTTGAAGAATATGACATTGATGATAATCAATAGGTATACACTTTAAACAAGTTTTTAAGGATTGATAAGAAATTTGAGCCAAATTGAGAGGGTGAAGATTCATCAAAAGTTAAGATAACAAAGGTGACATTTTAGATAATGTTCTGGAGGCTTCGATACATGGATTTCCTAAAACAAGAATAAGAAATATACACTATACAATAAGAATCCCACCACGAATAATCAATTTGGATGATGATATTGTGTATATTGATTTAGAAATTTTCTCTCGTGCATGATAGATTTGAGAAAGATGAGGATTATCACTCTATAAAAGAAGAATTTGGAGTTTAAGATGATAATGGGTACTATTTCGTGAAAGAAGAGTTTGGATTCAAATATGATGAGATGTATTATCCCGCAAAATAATATTTTGATAACTTACCCATTAAGCATGTGTATATGCTAACTTTGTCAGGTGTCCTTCCAAATCCTACCAAAGTATTCAAGCTTTGGAGATTTAGAAGGGTATATTAAGATAATTGAGAGAATATTTCGAATGAAAATGTTCAAATAGAATCCTTAGATGATACCCTAACCATAAATGTTGTGGGTTGGTGGATGGCTCATTAACCAAACATATATAATTCGAATTCATTGACTACATTTCTTAGAACATGATATTTGTAAAGTGTGGGTTACTACGCAACAATACCTCAATATATCAAAGAAACTGATCTATAAAGACATATTCAAGTTTTTAAAAGGAACTAGAAGATATATGGTGATAATTCACCATTAGTATGGACATAATTTTTGTATGGACCCTAGGACCCATACTATAGCCTTCGTGTATGCACCTAGAAATCACACGAAACAAGGGAGTGAAGTCGATTGTTAAATACTTTTGTCATACATTTATTTTTGGGATGCGAGATGTGAACACCTTATAAGCACCGCATAAAATAAGAACTTTCTTGTTCTTAACCCTAGAGTAAGAATCAACTAATTATTTAAAATAAAACCTAGAAACTAAAGTATCCGAACCATAAGCAAATCTAATAAAAATTCTAGAAATGTCACGTTGTTTCGGGGTAGAAAACAACATAAATAAGAAAAGAAAGAGAAATTGGGATATAAAACGATAGAGGAAGAAAGAGAAGTGGTAGAAACCAAGGAGGAAGGAGATCAATATTACTACAAGTCCTCAAGACCAAGACTAAAAACATTAGCGTAAATGGAGAAGAAAAATTGGAAAATATTGGGGATTACTTGTCGATAAGGAAGTGGCTATGGTAGTAGAATTACTACAATAGTTTTAGGACCTTTTTCTAATGATTTCAAGGATATGAAAGACACATATGAGTAGTTGGGTATGATTAAGATCCAAATAAAGGAAAGATTCAAACCCTTGAAGAAAAGACCTTATAGAATCAATTCAAAGTTGAAGGTTAAGGTGAAACATGAGATTGAATAAATGTTAAATGATTGAATCATCAAACCAGAAGAGCATTTAGAATAGATAACTCCAATGGTTATCCAAAACAAGAAGACTTGAGAAATACACATATGAAAAGATTATAGTGAGTTAAACAAAGATTTTGTTTATGACCCATTCCTCAAACCTTTCACAGAATAAATCTTAGAGAATGTGGAAGGGAGAGAAGTATATTCTTTTACTAATGGTTTCTCTATTTACCATCAAGTTTGAATTATATGGGAAGATCACCCAAAGAATACATTTCCCATACAATGGGGGTCATTTATGTATATTGTGATGCCGTTTGGCTTAAAGAATGCACCAAAAGTATTCAAGAGAATAATTATCAATGCTTCTAAAGAATTTATCCATGATTTCTTCGAAGTTTAATTAGATCACCGAACATTGTATGGATTGTTAAAAAACCATATTTAAGTGTTAAGATTAATGTTTCAAAGATGCATAGCTTTACAAATATCCCTGAACTTGAAGAAGTGCATATTTCTAACCCCATTTGGCACATTATTGGGGCACATAATTTGCAAAGAAGGGATACTCATTGATCCAATGAAGAGTTCTATGATTGTTAAACTACCACTACCTAATAAAAAAAAGGATGTAAGAATAATTATGGGGTACATAGGCTACAATAAATAAATTATAAGTAACTTTGCAGAGATAAGTGCACCACTAGAATAATTATTTAAGGAAAGGATGAATAAACAAGTACCATGGTAAAGAAAATGTGCAAATGCGTTTGAATTATTAAATGAAATGATTCTGCATTCACCTATGCTCATATTTCTTGATTGGAAGGTTCCCTTACATGTTCATGTATATGCATTTGGCATTTCAATTGGTGTAATATTATCTCATCCGAGAGATAAGATGGACCATATCTATTCAAAAATAAAGAGGGAAGCTCTAAGTATGGTGTATGCTCTGCATAAACATAGTGCAAATATCTATTTGACACTTCTTCATTATTTTATACTAACCATGATCCATGAACGTATTTGTTGAAAAAACCACTATTGACGAAATATTTATATATGGATAATGTTATTCCAAGAGTTTGACGTCACTTTGATGGTAAAGCGAGGAAATTCAAATAATGGCTTGGATTACTTATCAAGAATAGAAAATGGAGAGGATGAAGGTCTAATAGATGATGATTTTCTTAGAGCTCACTTTTTTAGAGTTTAAACAATTCTAAAAGAATCTAATGAGATAGCTTAATTACTAAAAATAGGAGAATTTCCAACAGATTATACCAAACAAAAAAATGAAAAATTTACTATGAAGTGTCTTCCCATTCACCTTGAATTAAGGTCAATTATACAAAAAGGGCATGATGACATATTGAGAAGAGTATTCTTAGAACATGGAAGGAAAAATATTTTGATAGAAGAACATGGAGGATTTACCTGGATGACAAAATTGTGTTCAATGAAAGATTTTAAAAGAGCTTTGGATATGAGGCAAAACCCTAAAGCTTTGTGTAAATTCCCTCAATGGACCATATGATAAGAAATGAGAATGGAATCCTATTTTCATGTATTAAAAACTTGAAATAAACAAGAAATCTAACAAATAACATTAACCTGTTTTCTTGAAAGCTTAATAAAACATGCCTACTAAAGACTTAAGCAATCAGTTTTGTTGTTTACTCCATGAGGGTGAATGAATCTCACTAAATGGCTACATGGCCAAGTTTAGCTATTTCATTACTAACCTATCATGGGTGCAAGATAAATCTATTTTAATGGTGGATGACCCAAGATCAAATGCCCTATTATCTTGGCTAATGCAAATGAGCTCTTTAAGCTTTCTTAGGCTTGGTTTGGCTTTAGCTTATGTAAAGTTGTGTGTTTGAATGAGTAGGCTTAGCCTTGTATTTATAGTTTTCCAAATGGAAGAGTTTGAACTTTGGGTGCATGTGGGACTAAAGTTTGAAAAGAAATTTAGGATTAGATTAGGATAAACATTCTTTAGGCTTAGTTAAGCTTGGATTAGGCTAGTAAACTAGGGTTTAGGATAGTTAAACTTGATTAGCAAGTGATTAGAGACTCGTAGAGAGTTGGGAGGGGTTCGGATAACCAATTTTCACCGATAGATAGCCCATGAAGCCAATAGAAGTGGTCTAGAGAGAAATAGGGAGGTCCCGAACAACGTCAAAGGAGGAAAGTTTTGCTAATAAAAGAGATATTAGCCAAACAAGTTGATTATAGGAGGAATACGACTAAGAAGGTGTCGTAAATGGGCATATGAGAATGGATCAAAGAAGGGTTTATTAACAAGGTGTTGTCAATTAGTTGGATTGGAGGAAATTCTAGGTGTAAGCATATTTTAGGTGTCTACAACAATGATGGAGATCGATAAGAATGATGGTATTGATGGTTGGGTTATGGTGGCGCACATTATTTAAAGATACACACAAACACACGATAATATGTGATATTTTCCAATGAGTAGGAAAACCTAATGCTAGGGATGACATGTAATTAAGACCTGTGTTAGCACTTGCCCCATTTGAAAAATAAGAAATACACTTCATTGGAAAAATCGGTGCAAATTAAAAACACTCTCATGTTAGGTTCATCATCACAGAAATCAATACTTGACAAGATTGGAAGAGGTGGCTCCCACTAAATATTTCACCGCTAGAACCGTAGCCAAGTTTCTCTATGAAAATATTATTACAAGGTTTGGATGACCATTAAGCATGACAAGTGATGAGGGGAAGCATTTTGTAAATACCGCTTATAGAATAATTGTTAAATTTTTTTATAATCAATCACAATAGAGAATGTCATACAATTCATAGGAAAATGATGTTATGTTTGTGGAGCCTATTTTCATGTTAGATTTTGGTACACCTTCCATGTGTTACACTTGGATATTTTACAAAGCAGCCTCACTTTCCAAAGGACTAGGTCAAGGGGCTTCAAGGGGGTGAAGCCCCCAAAAAAAAAAATTCATGGGTGGTTTATTAACCCATGGGTAATGGGTAACCGTTATGGGTTGTTTTTGGGCCCATGGTTTTTCAAAGGCCCATTGTTTTGTAAAACCACCTCTTTCGACTACCTATTGATGTACTTATAAATATATGGACATACAATAGGATTTATATGAGTGTGTTTTGTGAAGGTGAATAGTGTGTGCAAATTCAAGTGCGAATTTAGGACGGTTTGTTGAGTGCAACTCCAAACAAGATCTAATTATCAGAATCGTGAAGATTGTTGGCTTGTAGTAAAATTTGAGCAAGTGTTCTTGGTGGATGTAGCCCACATTGGGTGAACCATGTTAAATATTATCTTCTTGTTGTGCATATTTCATTTCTGTAATTCTATTCATACTTATTATTATTGTGATTCCGAGGAATTATTCCGCATTAGATATTATTGATTCCTATCAATCGGATCGAGCCCGGTTTGGTTTGTTGAAGTGTTGAATCACAGGAAAGTTTTTAGCTTGAGTGGGAACTATGGCAGATGATGGAAGATCTAGGGTTGATAAATTCAACAGGTAGAACTTCGATCTTTGGAACATGCAGGTGGAAGATTACCTTTATCGAAGGATCTTTACACTCTATTGTCTCGAGAAGGTGAACAAACCCTCGAGCATGACAGATGCGAATGGGATTTGCTAGGTACGAAGGCACTTGGGATAATCTAGCCGTGTCTTGCATCTTCCGGTATTATTTAATGTTTCAAAGGAAAAGACTACAAAATATCTAATGGATGCATTAGGGAAGTTGTATGAAAAACCTCTACCTCTAACAAGATATTTTTAATGAAAAAGTTGTTTAATATGAAGATGTCTGAGAATAGTTCAGTAGCAGATCATTTAAATGATTTCAATATGGTTGTGAATATGCTAGCTTTGGTTATAATAGAATTTGATGAAGAAGTTAGGGCTTTATTAATTCTCAGTGTCTTTACTCCGAAAGTTGGAATAGCCTGGTAATGGATGTAAGCAACTTATTTCCAGCTAACTCAAAGTTGAAGTTTGAGGATGTTGTAGGGGTGATTCTAAGTGAGGAAATGTGAAGAAAAATCTCTGGGGAATATTCTACTTGGGAATGCTTTGACAAAGGGAAACTAGAGGGAGAAAGAATAATAAAGGAAACCGTGGAAAATCGATAGATTGGGCAAGGTCAAAATTCAAGAGCAAGATTGTAGGTTGGAATTGTGGAAAGTCCGGGCACGCAAAGGACTATTGGGAGCTTCGGGATAAGAAGAAACAATAGGAAGAAAATAAGGACGAAAATGTGGCATCGGTAATGTATGTCAAGATGGTTTGATTCTTTCTTTGCATAATATTAATGAATCTTGGGTTTTAGATTTAGGAGATTCTTTTCATGCTACTCCACATAGGCATTATTTTGTTGATTATGTTCAAGGGGATTTTGGGCATGTTTTTCTTGGTGATGATGAGCCTTATCGTATAGTTGGAAAAGGTTCAGTTCAGGTTAAGATGTAGAATGGGATTACATGGCTATTGAAGGATGTCAGACATGTGCCTACATTAAGGAGAAATTTGATATCGGCAGGGGCAATTGGGAAGTGATGGTTGATTGTGATATTTACATCCGACTCTTGGAAGGTTACTAAGGGTGCTCTTATGCGGTGGCAGAGGTAAGAAGGTTGGAACCTTGTATTTAACCACTAATAGTACTAATGATTGTAATCTTATGGCTTCAGATACATATACAACATTATGGCACTATAGGCTCGGTCATATGAGCCATAAGGGCATGGACATCATAAAGAAGAATTTACCTGGATATATAGAAATAGGTTTGGATTTCTCTGAGAACTACATATATGGGAAACAAAAGTGAGTAAGGTTTCTCAAGGTTGGACCTACTAAGAAAGAGAGTAAGTTAGAGCTGGTACATTCTAATGTGTGGGGGCTAGCTCAGGTATCATCTCTTAGGGGTTCAAGTTATTATGTTACTTTTATTGATAATGTAACAAGGAAAGTTTGGGTTTATTGTATTAGAAACCCAATATGATGTATTTGATACTTTTGTTAAATGGAAATCCTTGGTAGAGAATGAAACAGTCTTAAGTTAAAATGTCTCGGTCAAATAATGGAGGGGAGTATCATGATGAATTTGATGATTATTGTTCGAGAATGGAATCCACAGAAAAAGACGGTTCCAGAACCCCACAATAGAATGAGGTGTCATAAAGGATGAACAGAACAATAATGGAACGTTTTAGGAGCATGAGAATACATGCAAAGATCGCCTCTTTATTTTTGGGTAGAAGCGGTGAGTACAATTGTGTACTTGATAAACAGAGGACCCTCAAGTGCCTAGGATGGAGGCATACCCGAGAAGGCTTGGTACAAGAAGAAATTTGATTACTCATTTCTTAGAGTCTTTGGATGTGAGGTGTTTGTTCATATTGACAAGGATGATAGGATCAAGCTAGAGGCTAAATCAGAAAAATGCACTTTTATTAGTTATGTTGGGGATGAATTTGGATTTAAATGTTGGAGTATTAAGGACAAGAAAATCATTCAGTCTAGGGATGTGGTATTTAATGAGAAATTCATGTATAACCAACAGTTGCAGGAAAATGGGGAAGAATCCAAGAAAGAATATGTAGTGGTAGAGGATCTCCCGTGATGGGATAGTGACCCATGAATCAATTCAGAACCTACTTAGCAAGAACCCCAAAATCCTACAATGAGCGGATCTTCTAGGGTAAGAAAAGAACACAACATTTTTCTCCTTCTCTTTATTATTTATTACTCACTAATAGTGGAGAGCCGAGAGATTTGATGAAGAAATATAGGTAGATTCCAGTGTAAGAAGTGGGAGCAAGCCATGGATGAGGAGCATAAGTCTCTCATGGAGAACTAGACTTGGGATTTGGTGAAGCTACCGGGAAGGCAAAAGAGCATTTCGTAACAAGTGGGTATATAGAGTTAAAGACTTAATAAGGAGGAAAGAAAATATATAAGTCCCGTTGGTGGTCAAGGGGTTTGCACAGAAACAAGGTATAGATTTTGATGATATTTTTTCTCCTGTAGTAAAAATGACTTCTATCAGAACTATTCTTGGAATAGTGGCAGCAGAAGACTTACACTTAGAATAGTTAGATGTAAAGACTTCATTTCTCCATGGTGATTTAGAGGAGGAGCTATATATGCAGCAACCAGAAGGATATGAAGTCAAAGGTAAAGAGGAGATGGTGTGTAAACTGAAGAAGAGCTTGTATGGCCTGAAACAAGCTCCACGTCAATGGTATAAGAAGTTTTATAGCTTCATGATGGAGCAGGGGTTATAATAAATGTCATTCTAACAAGTGCATGTATACAAAGAAATTTGAGGATGGAAGTTATATTATCCCGTGTTTGTATGTTGATGACATGTTGGTTGAGATAAAAACATGCATGAAAGAAAATTAATCAAGAAACAACTAAGTGAATCCTTTGATATGAAGGATTTGGGGTAGCCGACAAAATCCTTGGTATAAGGATAACTAGGGATAGGAAGGAATGGAAGTTGTATTTATCTCGGAAGAGTACATTAAGAAGGTATTGGATAGGTTTAACATTTAGGATGCTAAACCGGTTGGGACTCCTTTGGTAGGCCATTTTAAGTTATCATAGGAGTAGTGTCCCAAGATAGAGAGCAGAAAGAAACTAGAAGTCCAAGGTACCTTACTCATCAAGAGCGGTTGGCGAGTTTGATGTATGCTATGGTGTGCACTAGGCATGATATTGCCCATGCGAGTGGGAGTCATGTGCGTAGATTTATGAGTGATCCGGTAAAGAGCATTGTCAAGTAGTAAAGTGGATCCTTCGGTATTTGAGAGGGACCATGGAGACAATTTTGTGCTACAAGGATCGAGACACCACTTTACGTGGTTATTTAGATTCGATATGGCTGGAGATGTTGACAAAGGGAGGATCACGATAGGTTATATTTACACTATAGTTAGGACAATAGTGAGCTAGGTTTCATGAATACAAAATTTGGTGGCTTTGTCAACCAAAAAGGCTAAGTATGTTTTTGCCACAGAGGTAAGCAAATAGATGATTTGGTTACAAAAATTGCTTGAGGAGTTGGGGCATAAGCAGAAGGAATGTAAGTTGCATAGTGATAGTCAGAGTGTTATACATCTAGCTAAGAACTCTACTTTCCACTCCAGGATGAAGCATATACAGTTGAGATATCACTTCATCAGACAACTTTGGAGGAAGATAAGTTGAAGTTGGAGAAGATTCATACCAATCAGAATCCTATAGACATGATGACCAAGGTGGTCACAAGGGATAAAATAAAGCTATATTTAGCTTTGGTTGGCCTTTGTGGATGACAGTGAAAGGTTGAGAAGCTTGCTGTGGAAATTAGTCTCCAAGTGGGAGATTGTTATGTTTGTGGAGCCTGTTTTCATGTTAGAGTTTGGTACACCTTCCATGTGTTACACTCGGATATTTTTATGGTGGTCCCTCTCGCCAATGAGCGGATCAAGGGGGTTTGGGGGGTGAAGCCCCGAAAAAAAAATTCATGGGTGGTTTATTAACCTAGGGGTAATAGGTAACCGTTATGGGCTGTTTTTGGGCCCATGGTTTTTCGGTACCCATTGTTTTGTAAAACCACCTCTTCGGCTACCTATTGATGTACTTATAAATAGATGGACATACAATAGGATTTATATGAGTGTGTTTTGTGAAGGTGAATAGTGTGTGCAAATTCAAGTGCGAATTTAGGAGGGTTTGTTGAGCGCAGCTCCAAACAAGATCTGATTATTGTAACTATGAAGATTGTTGGCTTGTAATAAAATATGAGCAAGTGTTCTTGGTGGATGTAGCCCACATTGGGTGAACCACGTTAAATATTGTCTTCGTGTTGTGCATATTTCATTTCTGTAATTCTATTCATACTTTTTATTATTACAATTCTAAGGAATTATTCCGCATTAGATATTATTAATTCCTAACAAATGAAACACTAGAAGCCTTTAATAAATTTCTAGAGAAAGTTTTGACCAAGATTTCTTCACTCCAATAGGATGATTGGGATTTTGAGATAGCAGCCGAACTATGCACATACCACACCACATGTAAAAGGCTCAATAAATACTTTCCCTTCTCGCTTGGTTTATGGATTACAAGCCACGGTGCCCTTCGATTTTGTGCACCCAATCTTAAGAGTTAGAGTCACCTTCGAGAATGAATGAGGATTCATCATTTTATGAAATATTGATTGAATTGGAAAGGCTAGATGAAAAAATATTCATAGCTGCATATAATCAAACAAAAGAGAAAAGAAGGAAAAAGGCATGGCATGACTACCACATAAAGAAGGAGTTTGATGTTGGAGACAAGGTCCTTTTATATGATAGTAAATGGAAACACCCATGGAAGCTTAAGGTAAGATGGTTAGGACCTTACATTGTCAAAGATATACTATCTTTGGGAGATACAAAATTGGAAACCTTGCAACATAAAGAGTTACCAGGATTTGTAAATGGAGCCAGATTAAAGAAGTATAATACTTGACATAAAAATAACTAAAAATAAAAAAATAAAAATGATGAAAATAATAATAAAACCAGCGTATCTAAAAATTGGAAATTCGTCGGATAGGACAAGGGGTAGGATGAAAACCCACAAGGGAATCCTTACTCTAAGAAACATGAGAAACAAGTAAACCAAGAAAAAGGAAGAGCCATGGAGGAAGAATACCCACACAATAAAGAGAAGGTAAAAAATAGAGGGAACATACCCACACAATAAAGAAAAAGAAAAAGAAACTGAAAATTGAGGGAAGAAGGGGAGAAAAATCTAGAGAAAAAAAAAGAATAAATGAGGGAAAACCATGGAAAGAATAAAATATAAAATCTGCAAAATGAAGAGAAGAAAGATAAATCTGAAATATGAAGGAAGAAGAAAAACCTCCAAATGAAAGATAGAAAAATCGTGGAATAAAGGAATGAATAGCCGTGAAACAAAGGAATATAAGAAAAAATCCATGAACGAAGGATGAAACTTCCAACTATAGGGATAGATTCATAATGAATGAAAATTTACAAGACGAAGAGAAATTCACCGAACAAAGAAAAACATGGAAGATGGAAAATATGAGGGATGGAATCCGTGGCGAAATTAATTTTTTCTCGCCAAAAATGTAATAATTGGGGTGTTGGTGTATGATATTTACCATGCACATATTTAAGTACATGGGATTCCTCCACATAGGTGATTAACCATGCTTAGGTGTATTAGGGTGTCATTATGGCCTTACATGTGTCATAAAGCGTCATAGGATTTATATTTGATCGGCTATTCTGGGAATGTAGCTCCCACCTCTTGATGGCTACATTTGTGGTAGAGTTACACATCCCACTAATATATGTACACCTTTCATCTTGAGCAATGGAGTGGAATATAGTATGGGATTTGAGCCATTCTTCCCTTAATGCATGCACATTGCTCTCATGGGTGATTTATTGATTCAATCTTGAAGCTACATGTTTTTACATTGAGTGCAACATTTTTATGCTCATGAATTCCTTCTAGATTTTTTTCATTCCTCCGACATGGTATCAAAGCTTGAGGATCAGAATCATGTCGCTCACTTGGTTTCTTACTACTCACTACATCATAGTTTCATGTGTAAGATCTCAACTTGCTTTGTGCTCTACTTGCATTTTTTAAGGAGTTCTTGTACTTGGTTTTGTGTGTTGGGTGCATTGTTTTGCTGGTGCTTCATGTACAGGTTTAGGAAAAATCAGAGTCAAAAAGGGTGCTAGTTTGAGTTGTGCCTTGTAAATAGCTTGCTGTCAATCTTGTCAACAACTTGACCTACCTTGTTTACTCGAGCTCTTGCCTTTGTCTTGTGGGGACATTGTTTTGTATTGAAATCAACTCGCCTACACACATTCCCAACTCATTCATGGGTTCTCATGTTGATTCGGAAGTTTTATTTATCATTAGCATTGCTCCTTCCAAAATGACCTACATCCTTCATTACCTAGTAGCTCGAGTTGTCGGGCTTCATCTTTGTGCAAAGAAAGCATTATTGTGCTCGTGCATGCTCTCTCGCACCTCTCGGCACTTTGCCTGCATTACCTGGTAGCTCAAGTTGTCTTCATCGCTCACTTCTACTCGAATTTTACCTTGTAGGTTGTTGTTGGTTTGAAATGTCAATTTAGGAATTTCCTAGCATTTAATTCCTTCCTCTACCCACATTGATCCTTCAACTTGTGCTCTACCACTTTGTGCATTCACCTGGTAGCTCAACCTGTCATCCTTGTCTTTTTCAAAGTAGCTAGTCTCCAACTTCTGCATCACATGCTCCTCCCACTCCTAGCTCACTTTTTGACACACCTTAACTCATGCCCGACATTAACTCGATGTCCCCTTAAGTTTCATTCCAGCATGTTTTCCGTTGAACGATTTGGCTCGGCTTACTATTGACAACTCGCGCTTTGACCACTTGGTGTTGGGCTCTCCATGTTTATAACTTTCTCGGTCTGCTAGTTGGTAATCCATCCGACTCCTCTTTGACATCTCAAGTAATATTCCTAGGGCTCCATTGCATTTTCTTAGGCTTGCTCGTTGTGGTCTTGGTTCTTGGATTTTTGTTGTTCTGGTTTGATGGGATCGTTCTCTACCTTTTTGTTATGTGGCCTTCCCTCGTGATTTTCTCCCATTCCCGTGTCCTATTCTCTGTGGGTAATCGACCGTCACCTAGCTCGACCCACGAACCGGTTGTCTTGCCCCCATAACTCGGTGTGGATTTTGCGGGTGCCCTCGCGAACTCATTGTTGAACAGCAGAGGGACATCACTTCTCATCTCCTTCAACTCTACCGGTGATGATTGTTCCCGATGGTTACACCTACAAGGGGAATCTCTACCGAGAACTTGAGTGGTACGTTTACCTTTCCATAGTAAGAAATTGGAATCTTCGAGATGCTTTGAGAGACACTACTCTACCCAGGATCTCTTTTTGACTCAGCTCCATAGCTCTGCGTCTGTTCATTCCACCCAAAGTACATGGTCCATCCTCTAACATGTGGATCCAAGCTCTCCTCAACATGGCGTTGAAGCTTTGGATGGTTCGGTGCACTACTTTAGTTCATCAATCATGCGCAGCTTGGTGCATCCATGGCTTGACACCTCAGCTAGGCCCATTCCCTTTAAGAATTGTTTGGAGCTTTAAAAATCCTTTTTTTTATGTTTTAAGGGAAACAATTCCTTTTATGGCATTGTAATAATTTAGGGCCTATTTTTCTTATATTTAATGTCCTTCCTTTGTGTGTTGAAGATGGAGGGCGAGGTCCGGGGTTGGCGGGAGGGAGAATAAAAAAACATTCCTAAAATTTGATGTCATTTCCAATGAGTACCCACACAACACCCTTTGCACTCATTTCATTCATTTTTAAATCAGTTTGCAAACCTTTTTGACATTTTCCATTAGTTGTGGGAATTGTATTTTTGCTATAACTTTTGACTCATTGTTCGGTTTTGAGCACTTCTTTAGTAAAAGTTTCATGATTTTTCACACATTACACTATGGGAGTATTATTTTTTTAAATGCATTACTTTTTAAAGTACTTGCACTCTAGGGGGTTCACTAGTACTCTTGGTTTTTCACACGAAGATGTATTATCACCCGAGTCGATGTCTTGCATTTGTGCACCTTGCACTTTTGATTCCACATCATGGTGGGTGCTCTTTCCATACTTGAGAATCATAGGATCACTTTATAGCCTCCTCCACTTCTTATTGGGAGAGAGAACTATTCAATTTGGTGTGCTTCTATGGACTATTACTTCACCTACAAGGGTCTTTCACACTTCTTGCACCCACCGATCATTTTCATCTTAATGGCTTTCTCAACACTTGCGACCATGTTTGTGGTCAATTGATGATACATATATCCGCATATCTCTAGTTTCACGTGGTAGACTCAGATCCTCCCCACCATGTCTGGAGCATTCTTCATTCCCTCTATGGAGACCCTTCATATACTACCACCATCATTGTTCTTTGCTGATTCATTATCTCCTCTATTTATTTATGTGATGAAAATTCCACCGACACGTAATCATTTGGTTCTACTTGTGTTGGACGAGGATTATGCACCCGCTCTAATGTTGAGAGTACTACAGAGGACTCTTCTCCTCCTCTCACTATTCCAGAGAGTGTTGACACATCCCACATCTCATCAGATATTGAGCGAGTCTCTATACAATCTCATACGCTTATCACACCTACCTCTTATTCACCTTCAGTGTATGAGGCCCCTTTCACTCCTCTACCTTCATTGGATGACTCATACCTATCTGACATCGCTCTTCTGTTTGTTGAGCCCCATCATTGGGACGAGTATCTACCTGACCTTAGTTGTCTTTTCACAGAGTACACTTGTGATGTACTATAGGTTCCTCATCCATCTATAGGTATTTCAAAGGAGTTCATCATCTCTGTTGTTGGTAGTGCCCCTTTTGAGACTCTTACCACTTCTTTTCCGGAGACCTTCATTGATCCACCCTTGCTTATGGATCCATTTTTTTGTTGTGGGGATGTGTTTTCCTTCACATTAGTTGGACATCCTTTCTACGTGTGTTCCCCTTCTTCACTCCTCGACAGCTTCTACACTCGTGACATTACCTTCTGATTCCTTTGTAATCACTTACTAGACCTCTATCACACTTTCATGGACCAGACTCAAAGTTATTCGTGTTTGTTACCTTTGGTTTCCTTCACAGAGTGGGCAGACTTCCAAAGACGTCATTTCGGTCCTTCTTAAGGGAAGGCACATAGTTTGGTGTATGTGGATCTTCTTCACCCGGACTTAGAGGATCTTGTCATCAACATTCTTCTAGGAGACCTCCTGAGCTACAGAGTTCATATCCATCCATGGCATCTTCTACATTCCTCTCATCTCCCTCTTCTTCTCTCTTTTTCTTCTTTCCGAGAGATTGCCTCTTTGGACATGGGTACCTTTATAGGCTCTTATGTGGTCAGGGACCCATATTTGACATCTTTCTTAGATTAGAGAGTGGACTTTTCTATCTTTTTGGGGAGTTTTTCCCACTAGGTTTTGTCCTTTCACTCCACGTTTTGAGAGTTTCTTGTACATGGATACCTCATCAGGCTTGTTACCAGGACCCACTTCTCCTTATTTTCATCTATGTGTCCACCTAAGCTATGCTTCAGGGGGTGTTGGTGTAGGATATTTACCATGCACATATTTAAGTACATGGTATTCCTCTAAATAAATGATTCACCATTATTAGGTGTCTTAGGGTGTCATTATGGTCTTACACGCGTCATAGAGCATCATAGGAGTTACATTTGACCGGATATTCTGGAATTTAGCTCCCACCTCTTGATGACTACATTTTTGGGGGAGTTACACACCCCACTACTATATGTACACCTTTCATCTTGAGAAATGGAATGGAATAGAATATGGGATTTGAGTCATTCTTCCCTTAATGCATGCCCATTGCTCTCATGGGTGATTTCTTGCTTTGATCTTAAAGGTAAATATTTTTGTGGTTGAGTGCAACATTTTGATGCTCATGGATTCCTTCTAGATCTTTTTCATTCCTCCAACATGGGGTAGCTAAAAGAAAGAGGATATCAAAGGCGTTGAGTTGCGAATAAGCTAAGGCAAAAAATATAAAACATGAGATCAAGAAATTCAACAACGGAAGTGGGAAAAAGAGAGCTAGGGAAAAATTAGGGAAAATTGAGAAGAGAAAATGGCTACTCCAGTTGAAGTCACACAAACATAACTTCTAAGGAAAAAATTCATGAAGCACTCAATGAAGGAAAATCAACATGATCCCAAAGGATAATTTTCACATATTCCATTCAAAGTGGCCCATGCATGATACCTACAAAAATACATTTACTCTTCAATCTTCAAATATGATCACATAATGTTGAAAGTGGACACAACCTTTATTTTAGAAGAATATCCCAATGCGAAGGAGATTGTATACAAGAAGAACAAAAAAGTGATTAATGATCAGAAAATTGATGCATGGAGTTACATTCCATACTTTCACAGGGAAGATGATGTGATTAAAGTTCTCATGATCTGGTTACATAATCAAATGATATATTTGGATCAATCATATCTCATCGATGTAGAAGTGATGGCTAGGATTACTTGGATTGTGGCATAAAGGAAGCTCAACGATTACCAAGAAGAAGATGATACTAAAAGACACAAACTTAGTAATGGGAGTTACCAAATCAAATCATGGGGTACGCATTGTAGACATTTCCAATCATGCACTTAGGTATGCCACTAAGGCCATCTATTTAAAAATTTATCACACCAATAGAGAAGATGGATCCCTTGGATTAAGAGTATAGTTAACCACGGATATGGTTAATTCACACTCAAAATACAATTTCATTGAATTATTAACCACAATATTTGATGAGAATACAAGAAATAGAAAATAAGGCAAGCATACATTTTCCTATGGCTCAATTTTGATATGTTTAGCAATGTATTTTATGAAAACCCTACCCCATAAAGAAAATTTGGTAGACAGTGGGCGAGATAAACTAGTTGTGGAACACATTTGTGACTATATAAATAGTCTAAACACCATAACCAAAAATTCCTTATTTTTAGGGTGGATAAATAGAATTAGACAAATAATAGGGAATAAAGAAAGGGTTTCAAAGAATATTGTTAGAAGATATGAGAAAAGGTGTATTTTATTACTGACATAGATTATACTTTCATTTGGCCTACAACTCCATGAACATAATACATTCATCCATTACCCTATGAAGCTTTAGATGACTTAGTGGACACGTCAGTTGAAGCAATTAGAAATCTCCATGTGGATTCCAGAAAATCCAAACTACCTAATTTTGATGAATTTATTCAAGAAACATATAAAAATATAGGGAAACATATTCGGTACAATCTGGAAAATGAGAATGAAGTGGAGGGGTACCCAAGAAATATACAAGAAAGAAATCCCCTACTATTGCAGTAAGACCTATTAATAAACTCCACAAAGCCTTAATAGAAAAATAGAAGGTTAAACAAGTTGCATGACAATATAGAACAAGAAGAGGAGGAATATGAGGAAGCAAAAGAGGTTTCTAGGTCGAAGAAGAAGAAGAAGATACTCCATCTCCCATACACCTATAAGAAGAAGAATAACCACAAATTTTTGAAGAGGCGGACCCTTGGGTAGAAACACATTTACTAAAAATAAAATATATAGACTATCAAAAATTCTTATCTCGAGGAGGCATTTCTCAGCTAACACAAGAATACAAGGACAACACAGGAAGAGAACAAATGTCAATAGCTGAACTAATAGTATACTATTTAGAAAATTTTGGTTTTTTACTTAAGGACATTATGAGGTTACTCCTATATGAATTAATAAAGGAGATACAAGAACAAATAGAAGAAGAAGATAAAAACCTCCTAAAGGATCTTCAAATAGAAATATCATAATTGAAGAACAAGAAGAAAAAGAATTCCACATAATAAAATAGGTTCAAAGAGGTCGAAGAAATCATTGGGTTATTGATTAAAACATGAAGGAAAAGAGTGGAAAAAGCATCAAAATCCCATGGCTAAAGAGGTAGCAGTAGAGGGACAAAAATTAAAACCTTAGAAGAAGAAAAACAAAAGGCCATACATGAAACCAAACAAAAGAAAATAAAACAAGAAAAAATTAAAGAGTAAGAGTAAAAATAAAAGAAGTTAAAAGAAGATTAAAAAATAGTTGAGGAAGCACAATAAGAAAGAATTAGAAAAACAAAAGAAATAAAAATAAGAGGAAGCAAAAAAACATTTATAAGAGGTTGAAAAGAAACAAAAAGATCGTGAGAATAAGATAGAAGAAGAAAGGAAAGAAAAATGGAAACTAGAAAAGAGGAGATAGAGAAAAGAAGAGAAAGAAAAAAAGGAAAAGGAAGAGAGGAACAAAGAAGATAAGGTAAATAAAGAGAAAAACAAACAATAAAGGAAGGAAAAATAAGATGAAGCCAAGAAGTAGAATGAACAAAAGAAGAAAGAAGAAAGAGAAAAGAAACAAAAAGAAGAAGAAGAACAAAAGGAGGAAAAATAAAGACATGAAAAACACATGCTACAATCAACATCCTCTACAAAAACATCTACAAATATAGGTACGACACAAGTTCCCTAAGAGTAATTAGAAAAAATCAAACAAGTATTATAACAGAGGAAAAATGATCACTCAATACGATTCACAAAGAAGGGGTTGTGGAATAAACCACAGAAGGCTACAAGGTGCACTTAGATAAACTCTCCCCATTACAAAAGACAACATGTGGACAGATACTAGAGAAAAGTGCCAAGAAATATTGGATGCAGAGATGTGTGGAGTTAGAAGAAACCATGCAGAAGATGTTATCCTCCATTCAAGCAGCAAAACCACACATCAACATAGCCTCAAACCTCCAAGTAGAAGTCCCATCAGAAAAAGTAGTGACACAACTTATGGAAGAAGAAACACAGAGTAGAGGTAAAAATAAGAAAATAGATGAGGAAGTAGTTGAAGGATATAAACAAAAATCCTCGGACCACAAACATTGGAAAACCAAAAATATAGGAAGGAAATACAAGCCGCGGTAACCAAGTTAGAATCAATTGCAAAATGTAGTGGCATACTACACTTTTACCGAAAACTAAAAAAGAAAAAGTATATCTGTTCATGTTAGAACAACAAATTCGTATGGAATCCAACATTTTCTTATATTTTTTTATTTTTAAATGAATATTCACTGACATGGAATCTCTCTCTCTCAATATTTATTATTGATCGGAGCGACGCTATATTATACCACTTGTTTTTTAGTAGTTGGATCTCCCAGTTTTTGGAATGCCCCAAATTCCACTTGGGCATCCAAATCGGGGTCAATACCAGCGAAAACATCTCTGAATAGGGTTCTAGCACCATGCCAAATGTGTCCAAAAAAGAAAAGAAGAGCAAATGTAGCATGTCCAAAAGTAAACCAACCCCTTGGGCTACTCCGAAAAACACCGTCGGATTTCAAAGTAGCACGATCCAATTCAAAAATCTCGCCTAATTGTGCACGCCTAGCATATTTTTTGACTATAGTAGGATCACCAAAGCTAACCCCGTCAAGTTCACCACCATAGAACTCAACAGTTACACCTACTTGTTCAACACTATACTTTGATTCTGCTCTCCTAAAAGGAACATCGGCTTTTACAATTCCTTCTTCATCTACTAGAACAACTGGAAATGTTTCGAAAAAGGTAGGCATACGACGTACAAAAAGCTCATGTCCCTTTCATAGCATGTAATATCACTACGCACAAATATTGGACACAAAGAAGAAAAATAGTTGAGTTAACTTAAACATATCAAACACGAGAAAAGGCTGCAAAGTTAAAATGTATTAGACAAGTTAGAATGCAGCATACCACTCAACTGAGCCATCATCATAATATAGTAGGAGCTCAAAATTCCTATACTATATGGGTCCAAGTATAAGAAACATCCACACCATCTGATATCATTCAGTTTATCCAAGAGAAAAACAACTCCAAGAGTGGACAAAGAAGATAGACACCCATATTGAATTGTGGTACACTTTTGAGAAGCATATTAAGCCACAAATAACTAAATACATCCCCTTTACTCCACCTTGAAGAATATTAAAATAAGAGGTGTCCCACAAACCCAGCTTAGGCAAGTTGAGTAAAGAAACTCTTCCTTATGCTAGGCATCTAAGTTTATGGGGAGGTTGATACCTCTATACATTGGCATCTCATAAATCCAGTTGGGTGAGTCGAGTGAGGGAATCCTTCCTTACATAAGACATCTAAGTTCCGGTGGTCGATGCCTATATACTATGTTTTTAAAGAAAAACTTTTGGAGGAAAGAAGTGGGTTCTTCATCGCTTTTAAATGTCGTGAGGATGAGAAATAGTTTTAGCAGGAGGATGATGTTGATAGGGTTCTTCATTGAATTTTTGACAATCCACAAGCATAATAATGAAGCTACCGAAGCTTGAGTATAATATACGTAATGAGATAGATCAAGCCGAAAGGGAGAAAGGAATGTTGCAGGTAAAGGAACGAAGCTACAGATAAAAGAAGAAGCCACGGATAGAAAGAAGAAGTCGTGTCTAACTATAGAAAGGAACACATAACTAAAGAAATCCATAGAAGACTCAAAATCCATGGAATACTAGAAAAATCTGCATTATAGTCTTGGAATCTATGGAAGATGACATGATGCTTGAGGATTGAAGATATATTGAACTAGTACAAAACATAAGTCGACAAAGGTGTAAATCAAAAGAAGTTACTTTTTCATGATATGTGTTTTGTATATTAATTGTAATTAACATATTGTATATGGGAAAGTCACAAGAATTTTATTTGAGACCACCATTTTTAGAGAATTGATAACATATGAGGTGTATGAGAGAGAATGAAAAGGATATGAATGTAAAAGAGACTAATGTATTGATTATTTAAATATGAATAAAGATTGATGTTTGGAGTAAATTATGTTATGTGTTTTTACATTCTTACTATCCACTAGTTATACCAAAGAAAATTTCCCACGTACATCCCTAACATAGGTCAAACTTCCTAAGTATCACATTGTTGTTACGATTTAGGGTCAAAAATAATTTCAAGTATTATCCACTATATGGTAATGGAGGTGAATTTCCATTCATATAATTCAAGTAATATTAAATTTCACCAAAAAAATGTCTTATTTTGAAAGGACCAATCCGAAAGAATCAAAATTACTATGAACTCCTTAGGATTCTCTTCTTTTGTCCTAGAGTAGAAAAATATACCCAATTTAGAATTCCCTAGATCTGAATTTCCCACAAATAATTATTTTACCTTCTCATTGGTATGCAACAATTCTATCAACCACCTATAACCCGTCCTCGTCAAATTTCTATAAGTACATCACACTTTTCTCCATTACACTAGTGAACTATTTATCCTCAATATAATTTACCAAATTTAATGTAGGAAATTCCACTCTTCTCGAAATTGAAATTATATTCCATATACAAATTAGAAAAGAGATATTCCAATATCTCTCTTTTTTTGTAATCCTATCTTCCCAGAGCATCATAGATTTTCTTATGCAAGTTTATTTTTGATTCATCAATAATTTTTCTAATAATTGTCACTATATTTGTATTAGTGTATTTATCCTCCCCATTTCCTTGTTAATAGTAATCAAAAGAATGTGTAAAATAGATTCCATATCCAGTCATGTTTTCCTATCAATTTTTGTCTAAATATCCATGGAAACGTGGTCCTTTTGATTGATGTGTCTCAAAGGTTGTTTTTGGTGAAACTATCCACGTTTGTCATATTTGTACAAAATACCAAATTGGCCCCAGTAGCCCGATAGCATATAATTTTTCAATCAACAAACATGAAGCGGTAAGGAAAAATTATTTCTTTGACCCCGAAGGAGGAAACATGGCAATTTTTCAAGTTATAAGAAGGGAAGTGGGTCGGTAGAACATTGTGCAATTTTTTTCCCTCTTTGTAGGATGGAGCAAAGTTATGAAATAACATGCAACTCTGTCAGGGCCAACATCAAAAGCAAGAATCATAAAGGTAGTTCACCGGGGCCTTTTGAAGTTCTAAGCCCCGCTTCAACTCAAAGCTTAGACACGTGGAGGACTGGAACTCATTTGAGGATCCACCTCTAGATCCTACGATAGCGGTTGCACCAAGGAGACACATGGAGGCTTCTGCTAGCTCCTCTCTATACTTAAAATTTTCAAGTAAATTTCAAAGGCCTCGGACATGTTGAGGGTGCGTGCCTATTTGGGACCTGCCCCGTACTTTACGTTTGAAGAAGCACTAAAGGTACACGTGGAGGTTTCATTGGATACTTCTCATACTTAGACTTTTTAAGAGATGAAGAAACTTTCTTGGACACTAGGCACATGGTGACTTCAACTGGTCCTTAAAATCTTTCAACAACTTTTTGGGAGTGAGACACGTGGTGAGCCCACGCTTGTTTAGGGTCTCTACTTTCGAACACCATATCAAAAGTGCACCGAAGGAACACATGGAGGCTTCTGTTGGTTCATTTTTATACTTAGAATATTTCAAAGGCCAAAAGGTAATTTTCTTGGGCCCAGGGCATGTGGAAGGACCTTGCTTGTTTAGGAAATTACCTCTATACTTCACCTTTGCAGTTGCGCTAAGGAAACACGTGGAGGCTTCCATTGATTCCTCTTTGCACTCGGCCAACTTGGACTCACAACACAGGTATGTGGAATAATCTATGTGTGGATATTCATTTCTAAGAGGCACGAATCCAGGCATCCACATGAGGGCACTCATTTCTCAAGGTGTTTCCTCGAGGGAAAAAAAGATTGCTTGTTAGATCCAGCTATACAAAGCCACCTAAAAATGATTAAAATGGGGATTTCTCACATGAAAAAATAAAATAATGATTAGAAGGACTATCAAAATGCTATGGCGTGGCATCCCAATCATGGCTCAAGGTCTTAGGAATGTGATTGATTCATGATTTGTCCACTTGGCAGCTTTGGGTGTAAAATTGCTAAACATCACTTTATGAGAGAAATTGGTAACAAGCAAATGATTCCTCAAATATTCTTCTTTTTGGGGGGAAAATTTGGGATGAGTGAGCAAGTGAATTGTATAAATACAATGAGAACACTCTTGCAAATGGTCAAGGGTTTAATTCTTAAGAGAAAATTTTCAGAAATCCCATCTTCCTGAGAGACCATTTGAGAAACTTATTAATCTCTTATGTTTTAGATTTGATTGTGTCAAGATGGTCATGCGAGTGTAAAACCATTGACAAGCTTTGAGACTATTCAAGAAACTTTCCCCACCGATAAATCTAATAGATCTCAAATTAATCTGTTGAACTTGGGCAAAATTGTGTCCGCTTATTTCTCGAATGTATTTCAAATGGTTTTGATGTTTCTATTGCAATCTTATGTTAAAATCCCTCCGAATCACACAGAATCTCATCGTTGTGATAATTTACTGAATTAGCAATTTTACTATGAGAAGAGCCTTCATCCTATAAGGAGATGAACAATTTAAAATCAGTTTATTGTCATTTTGTTGATAAAGATTATCTATAAGCCTTTGAATGTATCTTAGGCGTGAGGAACCAGGGGTCTTTAATTTTTAATTGAGTCTTTAGCTCAAGCCTTCGTGTTGAATTATCAAAGATTGTGTGAAATTGTGCGAGATATGGGGATCCTTGATGCATAACTTCTAGTTCAAGGAATATTTTGGCTATTATGAGGCATTTTGTATATTAGTCTTCCAATTGTTGTAAAGGTTCTTAAAGATCTAGTGAAATCAACTTCATCTTTCTTAATCCCCACCAAAATTTTCAAATAACCATGAATCCTACCTGAAGTTCCCCTGTTTGTGATGTGTATCCATGATTGAACAAATCCTACTACAAAAATATACAGAAGGAAGCAGGTTTTAAGTGTCTTTAGTAACCTGAACCGTGTTCAGAAAATATCTCCACTCTTTAGACGTGACAACTCGTGAGAGTTAAATTGTGTTGTATTGGTCATATTTTCTAAAGGTTCCCCTGCAAGTTGTGAAAAGAAGGATCTCTTCAAGTCCTTCACTGACAGAGGTTACAAAATAGGTCCTCTCACCCTGGTCGAAAAGCACAACCTAAAGCAAAGTGAGGATAGATCAAACCCTCTTACATGGTTCTATCCATTTCTCCATTGCCTAAGTGACAAAGAGCCAGTGTAATCCCTTCCTAGCTACAAAATGATTTATGATTTGTCTATCTTTGAGTGTCTTGTTAAATCCGTGTTATTTCTCAAATTCCAAGGGAGAATCAATTTGGATACCAACACCTTTCTAGCACCATTGCAGATTATTTGAACATCGGGACCAATTTGTGCGTAAAAAACACCTTTCGCACCATTCCAGGGGATTATTTAAACATTGGGACCTATTAGTGTGGCAATAACACCTTTCTCGCATCGTTTTCAGGATTATTTGAACACCGACCTATTTGTGCACTAAAAATACCTTTCCTGCTATTTCCGAGGATTATTTGAGCATCAAGACCTATTTGTGCGGTAACCACACCTTTCTCGGAACCATTTCCGTGGATTATTTGAAAATTAAGACCTATTTATGTGGAAACAACACCCTTTCTGGTGCCTTTTCCTGGGATTATTTGAATACCGGGACCTATTTGTGTGGCAACAACACCTTTCTAGCACCGTTACTGGGGATCTTCAAAAAAATTCTTACATTTGGCCTTGGTAATGTTTCTTACATGATCTAAGTGAAAATATGTTGTTTAAACGTCATCCTGTGTTGAGATTTGTAATAATTGTGCAAATTTATAAGTTCTATGTGCAATATTTCTAGTTTCTAGTGGTTATTGCACTAAATTTATATTATCAATGGTAAATAATGGCAAAGGAAGGTCAAATCTCTTAAGCTTTGTAGGAATTGTTATCACTGAATCACCGCACCCTTATGTTTACACAAGTGCATATACTTGAATTCACGATGGGATTGTACAACATAGGTACTAGCTCCAAGTTGTGGGACTTGCTAATCGATAGACCTCCGTATAAAGTTGGTTCTTACTCCTAAACTACCCGCCACAATCTACTCTAATGCAGAAAAACAATATTTCGTAATCTAACTTTTACAAGAGACCAAGGAGAGAGAATGCATGAAAATAAAAGCCTACATTAAAATGGTGATGCACCAAAAAGGAGGGGTGTGAGATTAGTCCTCCAATGTGTGAAAAATAGAAGTAAAATGCCTACTAGAAGGGGTGATAACAATTCTCCACAATCTAGAAAATGCATTCACAACAAAGATTTCATACATGCATAATAATAATGATTCATTGCAAGAGCATAAAAATACACACAATGTTCTTATAATTAAGGTTGAAAGGGTAAGAAGAGTGCAAACAAACATTGCAGGGGAAAATGCATCCACAAACTTGTATTTTATTGCTTCATGATATGCACAGTTCAATCTATTACAAGATAAGGGCCTGGATCACCATGTAAGGAGTCCACTAAAAGGGCCTATAGCACATTGGATTCACAAAGAAATTTTGATAGAGCTTTGTTACAACAAAACTCTCCCCTTTACAATGAGCCCAACACTCCAATTTATAGAAAAAATAGAAGAGAGAGAGAAGGGGAAATGGAAATCCCAAAATATGTCCTTCAACCACTTGTACAATGCATTAAATGGAGTAAAATGATCAGTATGTTACTCACAAAAGGATCCCCATATTTTCCGAGGTGCTATAGCAAAGAAATAATGATGACCATGCCTCTTAATTGCACTCTCAACTACCAAATAAAACATTGTCATGAACCCATCCACGTTTTATGAAAAATCTCCATCAATTTCTCCTATAATCCAAAATTTATTTATTTTTGTGCATTGGGATCGGAAAAAAAATTCCAATGGTACTGATTTCGTGTGATTTTGTTGAGAAATGTAAAATTTATAGCCTTCTGAGTGCAAGAAGCTATTTTGGGTCTTTCAGGCATTTTCTGCCATTTGACGAGAATGAGCATTAATTAACTAGAGCTGAATATGTTTATTTTATTTTAATATATCTACTCTCATAAAAATTAAGATCAGATATTAGAGCACATAGTGCTCATTCTAGAAAAGTCTAATTTTATGAAGATCGAGATATCGGAGTCAAAAGTTATGGCCATTTGAAGTTCAGGAGGTCAAACATTGAATTTTTCTCTTTTTCGCAGCTATTTTAGGAAAATCGGGTCCGCGTGTCCTAATTATCTTGGACAAAAATTTCCACATCACCCAATTTAGGCTTCCTTGTCCCCGCATCCTCTATTGAGTAGGCCGTGAGAGTCGTTGACTTCTGCATTCACCGTAATATATGGTTCCTTTTGCGGCCTTTTTGCCTTTGTGCGTCCTACGCATACTTTTGTCCCGACCATCTCGGACACATTTCTTTGTGCCACCCGCAATGCACTAACTTGTGGAAAAATCATATTTTCACATCCCACACGTACCTACATCCCAATTGTCCCGTGGAGCACCTCGTAGAAAAATTTCTTACTTCGTGGATTTCCATTTGACTTCAGCATTTTCGGAAATGTGCGCTCTGTGTGTGTCCCTATTGAACTTGTGTGGTCTGGGACATAGAAAGCTGATTTAGCTAATTCCTTTGTATTTCAGCTCCAAACCTGGTATGATAAACCTTGGTACAATCCACACTGGTATGATTCGCAGCTCTGACTGTAATGCATGAAAACAAGCATCCGATTTTGATTTTTGGATTTTTTCAAAATTTTCCAACTTGTTGGATTTTTCCCTTAGATGGGGAAGTTAGAGAGAAGCCAAAGGGACCCCCAAATCATGATTTTGGGCCTTTAATCAATTCTACTTGCTCAGGACTGAAGAATTTGATGTATGTTATCAAAATTACCTCGAGGGGTGAATTTTGGATAACAAGAATTAAGTGTTTAGAGACATTTGGCAAGTCATTTATAGTGTGTTTACACAACTAAGGTGAAAATCCTTAGTGGTGACTCTGTGTTCATTTAAATTTTGATAACTATTAGTGCCTTAACCTGTTTTAAGTGAATCAGAATTAATATTTGCAAAGTCGGAAGGACGAAGATCTTTCTTCACTAAGGACCCTACTAGAAAGTGGTTTCAAGAACTGGGAAAGAAAAATTCAGAAGGAAAAAGAGTTTGGAAAATAGTTGGAGATCAGAATTCAAGAAGAGAGTTATCCATTGTGGAAATTGATGAACCTACGGTTGAGGATTACCATTCTTCTTCAAGTGATTCTCAATCGTGTAATTAACCGGAGAGGGGCCTTCATTTGTGTCTAATAAGTATGCTTCTCGCCTTGTCACCGTATTTTCCAAAGTTGATAGGGTCTTCCATGAAACAGAGTCTTTAGAGGACATTCATTTTGAAAATTATACTCCTGTGTTTCGAAGACCCCTTGTCCCTCACCATTTTGTTTCTCCTATTAGATCATCTCCTCAAAAAATATGGCCTAACCCCCACCTGCACTCCATCTTTTGTTAATACTTTTTGTCTTATAGATTTTAGAGGTATGGTTGGATATCCAAATGTAGTGCCACAAGATGTTAGAAATTGACTCCCTAAATTTCAAGTGAATAATGCTATCACTAGCGATCATCATTCGTAGCTTTTTGTCAATATGATGGAAGACTTTGAGATTAAATTTTAGGATGTGTATATTAAACTATTTATTCATACTCTTGAGGAGGATGCACATGACTGGTATAAGTCTTTTCCAGATAACTCAATAGATTCATGGATAGAAATGAAAATTCTTTTAGATTTCAATATGGGGATAAGAAAAATCCTAGGTTTCTTTTGTCTAAATTTTAAAATATTAAGAAGAATCCTAATGAATATATTCATGACTTCAATACAAGGTTCAATAAGACCCTGAATAGGCTAGTTGTAATCCTAAGGCCAAGTGACGTTTCCTGTCTGATAAAATATTCTGATGCTTTTGACGAAAAGGTTGCCTATTATTTAATGGACAAAAACCTAGGCACTTTGAGGCAAGACTTGACCATGGATTTGCATATTGAATACAACATGAGAGTATTTGGTAAGAATCTTAAGAGGAAAGGTATCAAGATGACCAATTGAGAGAAGCCTTAGTCAAGTAAGTCTATGGACCTAGAAGAGGTTGTAAAAACATTAGCCGGAGCTATTAAGGAAATGTCCTATAAACTAGCCAGAAAAGAGAAGGGGATTGGATAAGGTTCCCAAGGTCAACACAAGACACAAGGTTAAGAAATATTTTCAAATCATCCCAGAGGTGATCATAGATAAAATGATAGGGGTAAAGGGCCCATGGGATTAGGAAATAGACAACCCCAACCCCAAGAAAATAGATTGGTGCCTGATCCTTTAGCTGCTAGAGTTGCTATTGTGGAAGAGGTCCATGATATGGAGTGGTGTGATATATGTTTCTTGCCCCATTCCCCATGTGATGAAGAAAAAGAAGTTGAGGAAGCTGATGATGATGAGACAGATGATGATGCATGCATGATGGATTACTCTACAAGTTCACAGCAGGGAGCAACCTCAACTAAGCTGATAAGTGCTAGAACTGTTGCTGATTTCTAGGATTGCATTCACCGAGTATTACCTCTTCCTCCCACTCATACTTTTGAAATTGATATGGTACAAGATTTTGAGTTTCCTAATAATCATTTTGAGTATTTAAGGGCATTAATTATTAAAAAATATGATGGAAGAATTCCTTCAGAAGAGGATAGACATTTGTTAACGAATGCAACAGCTTACCCAAGAAAATTTATACAATACCAGGAGTAAGGTTTCCAAATGGGTAGGGCATCAAGACAAACCAAAGATTCTAGTGCTTACCAACATCCCGAAGGAAACCTCTAAAAAGGATGCATTTGGAAAAGTCTTTTTCACCCCAAATAAAACTTTTGTTCCTCCCCATACTCAAACTGTGAAATATCCCATTCCATCAGATGAAGTTGTAAACCTTCCTCCTAATATTTCCTTACCCAAGAATTTTCCTTGTGACATAGCCCAAATCTTGAGTCAGATCAAGATTAATGTTCCTATTTTTGAATTTCTTAGAATCCCTTAGTATAAGAATAGGGGGTTTGAGTATTTGAGGCTTAAAGAAGAAAAGACCACCCAGAGATTGAACTATAAACAATGTAGAGGTTCCTCCGTGCATTACTTGAATTAGAAAACCCACAAGCATTAGAGGAATTAGGTGAACCACCTAAGGTTTATTTTCGAACTTCTCTGGTTGAGTCTTAGCGGGATGTGGATCCATTTTTTACTACTATGATTATTAAAGATAGGTTGTTACAGAATTACATGTTTTACTCGGGAGCTTCATGTAATGTAATGTCTCTTGAATTCATGAATGAGTTGAATATTAAATTAATAGTAGCTAATGGGAAATGTACCGCCATGGATTCAAGAGAATTTTCTCGTAGTTGGATGTGTTAAGGGTTTTGTAGTGTAATTTCCAGCAGTATCTAGACAAGTACTTAACCTTGAATTAGTAATTGTGAATTTTCCCGCTAAGTGGGGAATGTTATTATCCGGAAAGTGGGCAGCTAGTGTGGGTGGAAGTTTACAAATGGAAATGTCTTATGCCACTTTACAAATTGAGGGAAACCTTGTGAAGCTATATGGTCAAAGAAAATATTACATCTCATTGAGGACCCTAACAATGCTTCTTATGAAGTATTATACACAGATGTCGATGTCGGTAACTTCATGAGCCATGCTGATTGTAAGGGGCATAAAATTGATGAGTGCAAGTATCTTGCATAGGTTTGTTCTCCTTGGACACCGATGTTTTATGGGGCTTGTTATATATCTTTTAATGGTGTTGGTATTGTCTTGATATCTCCAAGCCAAGAGGAGTTTATTTTTTCTTTTAAACTCAATTTTTAGTGCACAAACAAAATTTTTGAGTATGAAGCACTACTCTTGGGTCTAAGTATTGCATGGAACTGAAGTATTAGAAACATTATTGTTAAAGGAGATTTAGAGTTGATAGTCAAACAAGTCGAGAAAATTGTATTCTACAAAGAACTAGAAAATGAGACAAGATAGGCATGCATTTGGGACTTCATCGAAATGTTTGACTATTTCATGATAATACATCATGATAGGAGTTATAATACTATAGTAGACAAATTGGAAGTATTGGGATCAAATTTTAAAATTATACAACGTCTCCCTATTGTGAATATGATGTTGAAATATTGACCAGGCCATCTCTCCCTTACAATATCAAGCATTGACAGGTATTTGAGGATGATGCTCGGGTCTAAAGGTTTTTTCAAAATAAAGGAGAATTTGCAAATCAAAGTGTAGAATGGGAACCAATGGTTTGTGTAGCTGAAGGAAAGGAAACTTTATTTGGTAAGGAAATTATTTAGTTGAAGACTAATACTATTCCCAGAGGGTTGGTTATACTAGAATCAAATTTTGATAATGCTATCTGCATTGTCAACAAACACATGCCAGCATTGAGAGATGTTGAAGAATATGACCTAGGCATAAAGGATAAACCTAGGAGAATATGGCTATGCAACAACTTGAACAGAGAAGAAAAGAAGTCATATGTCTAGTTGCTAAAAAAGTACCAAGAGTGTTTGGCTTGGTCATATTAAGAACTAAAATCATATAGGGAAGACCTTTTTCAACATGAAATACCCATAGAAGCTAGTGCCAAACCATTCAGTGCAAAGAAAGAGACCAATTAATCCCCTCCTTTCTTCAAAAATGTCAGAATAATTGAAAAAGTAAAGGGATCAAGGAATTATATAGCCTATGAGGTACTCACATGGGTAGCAAACTCTGCACTGTTAGAAAAAAATGGGGACATAAGGTTTTTGTGGACTTTAGAAACTTAAATAAGGCATCAATCAAGGTTAACTATCCATTGCAAAATATGGATAACATGTTGTAGTTAGTTATAGGTTCAAAATTGGTATCTACTTTAGATGGTTTTTATGGGTATAACCAGTAGTTGTGAAACAATAAGAAAGATTCAAAACTACTTTCACTACCCGTTGGGGTACTTATGTGTATGAAAGGATGTTTTTGGCCTAATGAATGTTGGAGCTACTTTTCAAAGAGAAATGGAAGTAGCATTCTCAGGATATATAAATGACTTCATTGTTGTGTATCAGGATGATGTGGCGCTTTCCGTGAAGAAAAGTGTTCACCTGCAACATTTAGAAAATATGTTGATAAGATGCAGGGAGTATGGTATCTCATTGAACCCTAAGAAATGTCATTTTGGGGTTCAAAAGGAAAATCTTCTTGGACACATTGTGTAAAAAGGAGTTATGATTGATCCTGAGAGAGTGGAAGCCATTAGAAAAATTCCTATTCCAAGAACCACAAAAGGAATTCAATCCTTTTTTAGGCGATAAATTTTTTTTGGAGGTTTATTTCCAACTTTGTTGAATTGACTATCCCAATCACTTATATGTTGAAGAAGGATCAAAGTATCAAATGGGAAGAAGCAACTATTCAAGCCTTTACTAGGATTTAGGAATCATTGAATAATTCCCCTTTTCTAGCACCTCATGATTATAAGAAGGCTTTCCAAATGTTTTCCTTTGCTTCAAAGAATACCATTGCATCAGTCCTATTAAAAAGGATGATGAAGGAGATGAAAGGCCAATTGATTTCTTTAGTAAAGGACTATAAGGGGTAGAACTTAAGTATACTATCATGGAGAAAAAGGATTTTTCATTGGTTAGGGCCACACAAATCTTTAGGCCCTATATTTAAAGTTATAAAGTCATTGATTATGTTTCCCATACCATGGTTAAGGATATCTTATTAAAGATGGAAATTTCAAGCAAGAGATGTTAATGGGTGAATAAGTTGCAAGAATATGACATGGATATCCAAACCACAAAATTGGTTAGAGTTTTGGGCCTAGAAAATCTTATGGCAGAGAGCAACCTACAAACAGTTGAGGTAAATGAAGTTGAAGAAGAAAGGTTGAATATCCTTGAAAATTTGACAAATTCTGAATGGTACAAGGATATTATTTTTTATCTCAAACATCTATAGTGCCCTGAGTATTTAAGTAAGAATAAAAAAGAGCACTTAAGTTATCATCTGAAAATACATCATCACTGATTATGGGTTGGCTTGGAAGAACCCTGAGGAGTTCTTTTGAGATGTATCACTGAAGATGAAGCCCCAAAAATAATTGATGATTTCCATGGTGGAGTTTGTGGGGGAATTTTGTAGGGAGAGTAACAACCCATAAGATCTTAAGGGTTGGTTACTGGCCAACTCTTTTCAAAGATAATTTTTTTGGTTAGGAAGTGTAAGATCTCACAAGGTGCTTTTCAGGAGATTAAAAGAATTAGGGTCCCTTTCTTTCAGTATCCTATATCAATTGAATCCACTTTTAAGTAGTGGGGGGATTGATTTAATCGGGGATATTTCTAATCCTTCAAGTACAGGCCATAAGTTGATATTAGTGGCAAAATATTACTTCACCAAGTAGTTGGAGGAAATCCCCACTAAGAAGGAAACCACCAAATTGTTCATTCATCCATCCATGATCGTTATAGATTTATCTAAGATTTGCAAATAACTTAGAGAAATGGAACAAAACTTACCAAGCAAAGTCATAATAATTTAAACCCTTCACTCAAATTGAAAGGACATTAAGAGATGATCACCTAGAACCATTTTAATATCAAAGAATGTTCCATAATATCAAAAATGACAAGGAAAAAAATACTTTTAATATCATGCAAATATAAGAAAATAAATTATGAAGACTCAAACAAGGGATTGAAAAGGTTCATGAAAACTAATGTACAAGGTGTCTTGAACCACAATTTTCCTTTTAATAAAACAAAAACCATTAGAGATTCGAGTAGAGTCCTTAAGTGTGTTAACAAAGTGAAAACTATATATCTCATACCCTCAAGCCATGCTTGTAACAACCACACCTAAGATCTCGTAACAATGAATAATGAATGCACGTAAAGCTCGATAAAGATCAAAGGAAACAACAATGGTTGAAACTATTAAATATGAAATAAAAAATTAGAAATGGCTGAATCTCATCATCATTCTTCATGCCAAGCATGCACGTAAAATCTGCAAGGGCTATAAAAATCTCAAAAATCATCTTCGAGTGGCATAAAGAAATTTCCGTGGCTTCACCACCTAATAAATCTCGATAATGGTAAAAATGATAGGGTCTCAAATGATTTATCTCACCAAACTTAGGTTGGGTTTCTGAATCGACAACAATTCCGTAATCGTTCTCATTTCCTCATCTAAGTAAACCCTAACTCATCTTGGGTGAAATTTTGTATTGAATTTCCATGAAGGGTTGAGTCATCATGGAGGAGGGGAAAAATTCCCACCCAATGATTATTCCTTTGACCATGGTTTAAACCTTGTGTTTATACATAATAGGACTTGTATGAATAGATTTTTATATGGCTTGTGCCACATATTATATAAATTTCTAAATCTAATATATAATGCATGATTAAATTAAAAGATGACCGATTAATCATAAGGGTTCCATGACTTTAATACCTCCAAAGTCACCATGATTAAAATATGCCCGAGTATTATTTAAATCAAAATTTTATGCAATGCTTGAAGGGGTTGATGCATGAAGGGGCCATATAAAGATAAAATCATCATGATCTAAATGTGAACATGATTAAGACAAAATTGACATCACATAAGAGTTGAAGACAAATTAGCATTCACTTGAGAAAGGTGTCTTTCACAGAAACAAGATTAATAATAGCAATTGTTTTTCACATAAATACCTTATTCTTCCTAACATGGCCATACATGTTGCATGAATTGTATGGCCACGTTAGGAAAGAGTAAGGTATTACTTCATAAGTGGGTGGAGGAAATGTGTACCGAAAAGGTAACCACCAAATTGTCATCAATTTCATTCTGAATTATATTGTTTGTAGATTTGGAATACCTACCAAAATACTTGTTGATAATACCTTGAGCTTTCGAGATAAACCGTTGGTGGCTATGTGTCAAGAATATGGGATCAATTTATAATATTCTTTCAATTATAATCCCCAAGGCAATGGACAAGAAAAATCAAGTAATAAGAATCTTTCAAGATAATCAAGAGAACCTTGGAGTTAAACAAATGAATGTGGGGTGAGCAATTAAAATTTTCTATTTGGTTTGATAGAATCACCATTAAAAGGGATCTTTGGAAAAATATCATTTGAATTGGTATATGGAACTCAAGCCCTACTTCCCCTGCATATGCAATTATCTTCTTACTAATTTGTCCAACAATTAGAGGACCAGGAGATCAATTCCTATTATGCTCATATAAATCAAATTGTGGAATTGGATGAGGAGAGAAGAGAATCCCACCAAAGACATGTGCAGTTTATAGAGAAATTGAATAAGCTATTTGATAAAAAGGTGAATCTAAGAGCTTTCAGTGTGGGAGATCTGGTGCTATAATGGGATAGTAGACATGAGGATAAGGGAAAACATGGAAATTTTGATGCATTATGGATGGGCCCTTATTCTATTGACCTTCGATTGGAGAGCACACCTTTTTCCTACAAGAATTAGATGGGGAATTACTTGAGTTACTTGTTAATGGCACACACTTGAAACATTTAATTGACTGATTTCTCATAATCAAGGGTGCACATCGAGTGTATAGTGTATAGTTTTTTGGTTTCATTCTAATTTCGTGTCTTTTCTATTTTGGTTTGTCCTCGTCCCTGGTGACCAATTTTTATTGGTTTCTCAGTTCATCGTTTTGGGAATTGGTTAATTTTTTTCTACTCTACAAGCCCATTTTTTTACTTTGTTGCCTAATGGATTTTTGACACATGGTCTGTTGTTCTTGTGGCACTCACATGGAGTGTCCATCCCTGAGTCGAGCTTATGTTGGTACTCAAATTAATCTCACCCCGCTCATTCAAAAATTTCTTAGTCTGCATGATTTGAAGTTTTCTGTCTCCCTGTATTTATGCGTGAAATATTCTTCATTCAATTGGTTGTCATGATCAATCCTTTATTTTAGTTGAGGATAACTTTAAGTCAAGATATTGTTTTTCATTTCTCTGTCCACGAGGATGAAGTTGTAATTTGGGCTTGAATTAAGGTTTTCCCCTTCCTTCTATTTTTCCACATACATGTTTTCTGTGTCAATTTTTGTGCGAATATCCATGGAAACATTGTCATTTCTAATTGGATGCGGCTCGGTGGGTATTTTTGGTGAAACTTTCCACTTTATTCATATTTGTAAAAAATACAAAATTGGCCCTGTAGCACCGATAACATCAGATTCGTTAATAAAAAAAATGAAGCGGCAGGGAAAATTCTTACTTTGATCATGAAGGATGACATGTCGCATTTTTTCATGTTACAAGTGGGGAAGCAGGTCAGTGGAACATTTTAAATTTTTTTCCTTCTCTGTACAAGGTAGAAAAGTTATGAAATAACCCATAACTCCGCTTAGGGTGTACATAAAAAGTTAGAAGAGGAAAGGTGCCTCGTCGAGGCGTTTCGAAACTCTAAGGCCCACTTCAACTCAAATCTTGGAGACGTGGACGCTCGGCACTCATTTGAGGATCCACCTTTGGATCCTACCATAGTAGTTGGTCTAAGGAGACACTTGGAGGCTTCCGCTGGATCCTCTTTATACATAAAATTTTCCACAAAATTTCTATGGCACAGGACATGTAGAGGGCATGCATGTGTTTGGGACCTTCCCTTGTACTTTACTTTAGAAGAAGCGTCGAAGGGACACATGGAGGTTTCCACTAGATCCTATCCATACTTAGACATTTAAATAGCCGAAAGAAATTTCTCAAACCCTAGACATGTTGCACCTTCCATTGGTCCTTAAACTGTTTCAAAAAAATTTCTGATGAGATAATTGGTGAGCCCACGCTTGTTTAGGGTCTCTACTTTCATGCACCATATATAAAGTGCACAAAAGGAACATGTGGAGCATTCTGATGGATCTTTTTATACCGAGACTTTTTCAAAGGTGAAAAATGATTTTCTTGGGCCCAGAGGCAAGTGGAAGGCTTGTGCTTGTTTGAGAACTTGCCTCTATACTTCACCTTTGTAGTTGCGCCAAGGAAACATGTGGAGGCTTCCGCTGATTTCTCTTTGCACTCAACCACCTTGGAATCGCAGCATAAGTATGTGGAATAATCCATGCATAGATATTCATTTCGAGAGGCACAAATATAGGAATCCATATAAGGGAATTCATTTCTCAAGGTGTTTCCTCTAGGGAAAAAAGTATTTCTTGTCAAATCTAGCTATACAGAGCCACCGAAAATTATTAAAACAGGATTTATCACATGAAAAAATAAAATAATGATTAGGAGTGTCAAAAATTTTGGCATGGGATCCCGGTCATTGTTGAAGGTATGAGACATGTGATTAGTTCATGACTTGTCCACCTTGCACCTTCGGGTGTAAAATTGATAAACTACACTTTCTCGAGACAAATTTGTAACAAGTAAAGGATTCCTTGAATATTATTATTTTGGGGAGGAAAATTTGGGATGAGTGAGTGAATGAATTGTAAAAATGCAATGAGAATACTCTTGTACATGGTCTAGAGTTTAATTCTTATGAGAAAAATTTGAGAAAGACCATCTTCCCGAGAGACCATCGAAGAAACCTATTAATATCTTGTGTTTTCGATTTGATCATGTCAAGATTATTTGCAAGTTTACAACCATTGAAAAGATCTAAGAATGTTTTAGAAAATTTCCCCTGCTGATAAATCTAATAGATCTCAAATTAATCCATGTCGATCTCGTGGCAAAATTGTGTTTGCTTTTATTTTTTAATGTATTTCAAATGGTTTTGATGTTCCTGTTGCAAATCTTATGTTAAAATAACTTGAATCACACAAGCTCTCATCCTTGTGATAAGAGCCTTCATCTTGTAATGAGATGAACAATTTAAAATCACTTTATTGTCATTTTGTTGATAAATATTGTCTATAAGCCTTTGACTGTATCTTAGCCATGAGGAACCAGGGGTCTTTAATGTTTAATTGAGTCTTTAGCTCGAGAGTTCGTGTCGAATTCTTAAATATTATGTGAAACCATGCAGATATAGGACTCCTTTGATGCACACCTTATAGTTGAAGGAATATTTTGGCTATTCTGAAAGCATTTTATCTGTTAGTTTTCCAATTGTTGTAAAGGTTCTCAAATATCTAGTGAAATCAACTTCATCTTGCTTAATCCCCACCAAAAATTTCAAATAACCATGAATCCTACCTAAAGTACCCCTATTTGTGTTGTGTATCCACAAATGAACAAATTCTACTGCCAAAATATACATAAGTAAGTAGGTTTTAAGTGTCTTTAGTAACTTGAACCTTATTCAAAAAATATCTCCATTCTTTAGAAGTGACAACTCGTGAGAGTTAAATTGTGGTGTATTGATCATATTTTCTCAAGGTTCCCCTAAAAATTGTGCAAAGAAGGATCTCTTCATGTCCTTCACCAACAGAGGTTACAAAAATGGTTCCTCTCACCTGGTTGAAAGGCATGACCTAAAGTAGTGAGGATAGATCAAATCCTTAATGAAGGTGCTATCCATTTCTCCAATGCTTGAGTGATAAAGAGTTAGACGAATCCTATCCTCAGCTACTAAATGACTCATATCATGGTTTGTCTATCCTAAAGCATGTTGCCAACTTTTATGATGCTACTCGACGCCCACGGGAGAATCAATTTGGATACCAACATATACTTCTTGATGGGGGACAAACCTTTAGGTTCTAATGCTAATAGCTCCTCTATCTTCTTGGGGTCACCTAAAAAGCTACATTTCTGCAAGTGAAAGTAATGTTTTTAATCCAAAACACTTAGAAAAAGAGCTCTATCCTTACCTGTGGGGACCACATGTGTACATGCCAAGTAATGCATCCTTTTAATTTTAACTCCTTTGGTATGAGACCATTGGAAAGATTAAGATAAAATACTTTGTGTACTCATTGTTTCTTGGTCTTATATCTACCATCATTGTCCCTTCTTTGACTGTGTGAAATGGCATATGATAATTTGAATAATAATCAATTGATTATTATACCTTTGGCATATATACTTGATTTAAAAATCATGGGATCTCTAATCATTGGCATGTACCTTGGAATATAATGTATTTTGCATGTGTTTAGAATTATCCACCTTTAAGCATTTATTGTTTCCGACATTTGACTATGGGTTTGGACAAGTTTTGGACCTCTCAAAACCATTGGTGTGAACTAATCCTGAGAAATGATTATTGGCTTTGATTTATTAAGGAGAAAACTATAGTCAACAAACATAATCATTAGTTGAGGAAGACCCCTTCTTCTTGATGGACTGACCTTCAAGCTTTGTATTGTCGGTGGAAGCTTAACTCAGGTCACAATTAGGGTTTCTGACCCTATAAGACATGCATAATTTTGTAACTTGCGTTGAGTTCTTTAATTTTCTGGTGAGTTATTGGAAAAGGATTTCAAAACCCTAATATTTTGGCTTTCACATTTTGAGCTCTAACGAGCTAGAGAAACTCTGCTCGAAATTCTTCTCATGACCACCATGATTACTTGAGCTTGCTCTAATGACCTCTGGTTCTGTGGAGTTTACGAGTGTATATCTGATTCTTTAGTGATAATTAACCTTTCTGAGATCTGAGAGGTTTTGGTAGTTAATGGGAACCATCATGAAGACTTTGGGGTTTATTCTTTACTGAATTCGATCTCTCTGAAGTTTTAGCATGAAGTTTTGCATTCTGTTGGGGCTTCGACAGAAGGGTTTTGATTATGCTCGACCCTTGCATTATTTTTTCCATGACCATAGTTATTCATGGAGATTGGTCCGAGAATTTTTACCTAATCCTTTGTTTTCTTCGACAAAGTCACCATTTCAAGGGTTTTGAAGATGACGATGAGAGGTTCTTTTCAAGGAAATAATTACGAGCGAAGTCTTATCAACTGTGCACTAAACACTATTTCAGCTTCTATTAATATTGTGTCATTTCAACGGTATGTCTATATTTTTCCACCTTTTTATGGCTTGAACCGGGTTATACTTTGTGGACTCATCTTTATTTAGTTAGGTCTGTATGTTTTCTGATGGCGAATATTCATTTTTTCTACCTAAAAACTATGGTCATCATTTCTGACTTGCAGCTCTATGACATATTTTGAATATTGCCTTTTAGATGAAAAATTAATTCCTTTAAGAAATGTATCATTGTGCTTTTACACTTGCTGATGAGTATTCAATGTGGTTACTATATTTTTCTTTGCCTGCTTTTGAGTTTCGAGCTTACTACCTTATCCCGTGTCTCATGAATTTATCGGTGAATGCTATAGTTCATGGCTATACTTTGAACGAAATTATCTTATATTTATAGTTTTGGCATTTTCACATTGTGAGTAATCTTATTTTACTTGAAATTTTGAGCTCATTGCAAGTGAAACCATATTTGTCTTCCTTTAACAAATTCACCCTATTTTCTTTGAACCTAAAGCTCTAGTTTCCAACTTCAAGGGTTTGAAGGCTTACATGTGAGTTTTTGAACTTAAATGTAGCTAGTTATCTCAAATGCCATTTTATTATTTTTAGTTGGGTTTTATCTCATTGGGGTTTTCAAGCATTATTCATCTCTATGACAATTATTTCCCTATTATTTTGCATAGGTCATCATTTATGCTTTTGATCTTCTTTGAGATACTTTCTTAATCGACAATCACTTGCGACTCTTGTGCATGAAACATTAATAAGATTTGGGAGATATGAATTCCTTTTTTAAATATTTAGAGGTTTCGATGGTCGTAGTTCCTTTTGCTCATTCTCAAAACATATTCTTTGAATTTGAGTCAATTTGAATGCTCCAAGGTAATTGAAGGTTCTCTCTCTTTGTTGTGAATAGAAAAGGAATTATTTCTTGTTTATATTTTCTTGAAGATCCTATTTCGAATATTTATTGGCTCTGTTAGGATTTGCTTTTATAGACTTGAATTCTGAAAAACTAGTAAGCTAAAATTTGTTCACAAGTTCTCTACAAAACTGAATGAAAATTGTAATGACCGTGATAGTGAAACTTTTCTCCTTATCTGGGTGAGCTTTGGTATTGATATTCTTACTAT
This sequence comes from Taxus wallichiana var. yunnanensis, assembly GCA_018340775.1. Taxonomy (NCBI): domain Eukaryota; kingdom Viridiplantae; phylum Streptophyta; class Pinopsida; order Cupressales; family Taxaceae; genus Taxus; species Taxus wallichiana. The sequence goes on from CM031236.1 coordinate 171,403,742, forward strand.
GTCTTTTTACCTTTGAGCTAGTCCCTATTCTAAATAATATTTAGAGATATGTTTATGATATTTTTTTGTTTTTCATGATCATAGAGTAGCATACGAGTTTGTTTATCCATTTTGGTTGAAACTTGAGGATTTGAAATATTTTCACAAGTTGAACCCAACCTATCTACTACTTGTAACAAATAATATTGTATGCCAGTTATTCCTTAAAGCTTTATCTCAAACCTATGTTATTGGTGGAAACATGTAGCAAGCTGTAATTTGGCATATAAATCAGGAAAACTGAATCTCCAATAACATTCCATTTATGCATACTACTGTGAACTCTATAATATACTTGAGAGTGATGAATTTGGAAACCATCTTCTAAAATTTGTATTACTTTTCATGCTACAGATCTTTATAGCTATGTGCTTTAATTTATATGGTTCCTTGAGTTGTAGTATGGTGATATTCCCTTATGCTTGTTATGAAGGATTTTTACTCTTCCTACAAGTTGTATTCACTATAACCTATGATCTGATGCTGCTCCTTTGAGTTAGTTAGCCTTATTTTTATAAAATCTGCATGTGAGAATGGCTTACCTCGGAAATTTGGATTGGGTGATGGATCTGTATCACTTCCTCTAGCTAGTAATTTTAGTCCATTTATTGCACTACATTAGACTAATTCAATTGAATAGATGGTTCTTGTGAAAAGTAATGATCCACTAAGAATTGTCAAACTTCATCTCTTTTTTTTGAAAAGATACACATTGGATGAACTTTCAACTTTATCCTTTGGCATGGTTGTACTTTCTATACTTGAAATTTTAGTTGGATGTCAAAAGATGTATATTATTTATGTACTTCCTATAATTTCAGGTATGCTTGTTAAGAAATTCCATCTGTTTGATTTTGTCATGATTTCTAAAATATATTATGCTTATCAATTCCTTTTGTATGCGATATATTGATTGTCATGACTGAATTCATTGATATGCACCATGTGATTTTTTCGTACTTTTAATATCTATTTGATCCCATCTTCCATGCTTTCCAATAATGGAATTCTTATATGCATTTTATTGTACTTTTTCCGATCCATCTATACTATGAGATTTCCTTTTGAGTATGTCCTTTATGTATCTTTTATGTGACTCCCTTAAAATATTGATTACTTAAAACTATAAAAACATGGATATAGACCAAAATCGGAGCTCTAACAATATATAATGTATGTTCATAGGTACCTATTGTTAGGAACTGGAGATGAGGATGAAGCAACTGAAAATGAAATAAAGCAAAAGTATGAGAGAACCAACCCAAACAGGAAATGATGGGTTTATTATCTCTCCATTTGCTTATATTTTTAAGTATATACATCTTTTATTTCTAATACATACAAGCTATGTCCCATGGATTGTATGGGTTCACTATACTTTCTTAATTTGAATAAATGAACTATTTACATGTAATCGATGTATATCCTTCTTTTCTATATTTTCTTCATTTGAATAAATGAACTATTTACAACACAACACACTTAAATATTTCACTTATGTATAGAAATAAATTAAAATCAAATGTACCTTTTGATGTTCATTAGGTGACTGAAATTTATTCTCACGCACTGTCCACGACTTCAAAACTTCATGTCTAATACATGCTACCCTTCCTAACTTCCTCAAGGCCTCGCAATGGTCATTTACAGTTGTTGCATAGTTCTGACAAGGGTTTCAAATGGAATGGTTGCATCTATGAGGCATGGCATTTTGTAACTATACCATAGTTGCGCTTTGATCCAAAAATTACTCCGAACTATCCAAAACCAAAAGATTAAAATCTGTATATTATTTTGAGGTGGTTGTCCCAAACAGAGCCAAACCTCTGACTCGATCAATATGAGAAACATAAAAGTTTTGAGTTGACCCTTTTCGCATAGGGTATGAAAAATGTCAACGAAACAAACCCTCAACTTTCCCCAAGAGTTAGTTATATATATATATATATATTTAAATGGTTCATTCATCCATGATCATTATAGATTTATCTAAGATTTGCAAAGAACTTAGAGAAATGGAACAAAACTTACCAAGTAAAGTCATAATAATTTAAACCCTTCACTCAAAATCAAAAGGACATTAAGAGATGATCACCTAGAACCATTTTAATCTCAAAAAATGTTCCACAATATCAAAAATGACAAGGAAACAAAAGACTTTTAATATCATGAAAATATACGAAAAGAAAGCATGAAGACTCAAATAAGGGATTGAAAAGGTTCATGAAAAGTAATGTACAGGTGTCTTGAACAACAGTTTACCTTTTAAGAAAACAAAAACCATTAGAGATTAGAGTAGAGTCCTTTAGTGTGTTAACAAAGTGAAAAATAGATATCTCATAGCCTCAAGCCATGCTTGTAACAACCACACCTCGAGCTCAAAACAATGAATAATGAACGCACGAAAGCTCAAATCAAGCTCGAAGGAAACAACAATGGTGGAAACCGTTAAATATGAAATAAAAAATTAGAAATGGCTGAATCTCATCATCATTCTTCATGTCAAGCATGCACAAAAAATACGTAGGGGCTATACGAAGCTAAAAATCAACTTTAGTGGCATAAAAAAATTCCGGGCTTCACCAAATTCCCAAAAATCTCGATAATGATAAAAATGATAGGCTCTCGGATGATCTAGCTCCCACAAACTTAGGTTGGGTTTCTGACTCGACCATAGTTCTAGAATCATTCCCGTGTCCTCATCTAAGTAAACCTTAACTCGTCTTGGGTTCAAATTTTGCATTGAATTTCCATGAAGGGGTGAGTCATCATGGAGGAGGGGAAAATTTCCCACCCAATGATTATTCTTTTGACCATGGTTTAAACCTTGTGTTTTTACGAGAACGGAACCATATGATTAGAGTTTTCTATGGCTTGTGCCACATATTATAAAAATTTCCAAATCTAATATATAATGCATGATTAAATTAAAAGATGAACGCTTAATCATAAGGGTCACATGACTTTAATACCTCTAAAGTAACCATTATTAAAATATGCCCGAGTATTATTTAAATCAAAATTTTATGCAATGTTTGAAGGGGTTGATGCATGAAGGGGCCATATTAAGATAAAATTATCATGATCTAAATTTGAACATGATTAAGACAACATGGGAATCACATAAGAGTTGAAGACAAATTAGCTTTCACTTGCAAAAGGTGTCTTTCATAGGAAAAAAGATTAATAATAGCAACTTTTTTCAGCCATAAATACCTTATTCTTCCTAACATGGCCATAGATGTTGCATGAACCGTATGGCCTTGTTAGGAAGAATAATAGGTATTACTCACCAAGTGGGTGGAGGAAATCTTTACCAAGAAGGCAACCACAAAATTGTCATCGATTTCATTTTGAATTATATCATTTGTAGATTTGGAGTACCTACCAAAATAGTTGCTTGATAATACCATGAGGTTTTGAGATAAACCGTTGGTGGCTATGTGTCAAGAATATGGGATCAATTTAGCATATTATTCCAATTATAATCCCCAAGCCAATGGACAAGCATAATTAAGTAATAAGAATCTTTTGAAGATAATCAAGAGAAACTTGGAGTTAAACAAATGAATGTGGGGTGAGCAACTGAAATTTTATATTTGGTCTAATAGAATCAATTTTAAAAGGGATATTGGAAAAATCCTGTTTGAATTAGTATATGGAACTCAAACCCTACTTACCGAGCATATGTAATTATCTTCTTACTAATTTTTCCAACAATTAGAGGACCAGAAGTCAATTCCTATTATGCTCATATAAATCAAATTGTGGAATTGGATGAGGAGAGAAGAGAATCCCACCAAAGACATGTGAATTTCAAGGAGAAATTGAATAAGCTATTTGATAAAAAGGTGAATCTAAGATCTTTCAAAGTGTGGGAGATCTAGTGCTCTAATGGGATAGTAGACACAAGGATAAGGGAAAACATGGAAATTTTGATGCATTGTGGATGGGCCCTTATTTTATTGACCTTCGTATTGAGAGCACACCTTTTCCCACAAGAATTAGATGGGGAATTGCTTGAGTTACTTGTTAATGGCATGCACTTGAAACATTTCATTGACTGATTTCTCATAATCAAGGGTGCACATCACTATATAGTGTATAGTCTTTTGGTTTTGTTCGATTTCATTTATTTTCTGTTTTGGTTTGTCCTCGTCCTCGGCGACCAATTTTTATCGGTTTCTTAGTTCGTCCTTTTGGGAATTGGTTACTTTTGTTCTACTCTACAAGATTGTTCTTTGATTCCGTTGCCTAATGGATTTTGGAACATGGTCTGTTGTTCTTATAGAACTCGCAAGGAGTGCCCATCCCCGAGTCGGAGCTGATGTTGGTACTCAAATTAATCTCACCTGCTCATTCAAAAATGTCTCGGTCTGCATGATTTGAATTTTTCTTTCTCCCTATATTTATGCGTGAAAGCTTCTTCATTCATTTGGTTGTCATGATCAATCCTTTCTTTTGGTCGAGGACAACTTTAAGTCCGATATATTTTTTCATTTCTCTGTCCACGAGGATGAAGTTGTGATTTGGGCTTGAATTCGGGTTTACCCTTCCTTCTGTTTTTCCACATACATGTTTTATGTGTCAATTTTTGTGCCAATATCCATGGAAACGTTGTCATTTCTGATTATATGTGGCTCGGTGGGTCTTTTTGATGGGTATTTTTGGTGAAACATGGTGATACATGTTGCATGAATTGTATGGCCACATTAGGAAAAATATAGTATTACTTCACTAAGTGGGTGGAGGAAATCTTTACCAAGAAGGTAACCACCAAATTGTCATCCATTTCATTTTGAATTATATCATTTGTAGATTTGGAATACCTAACAAAATAGTTGTTGATAATGCCCGAGGTTTCGAGATGAACGGTTGGTGGCTATGTGTAAAGAATATCTGATCTATTTAGCATATTCTTCTAACTATAATCCCCAAGGCAATGGACAAGAAGAATCAATTAATAAGAATCTTTTGAAGATAATCAAGAGAACCTTGGAGGTAAACAAACAAATGTGGGGTGAGCAATTGAAAATTTCTATTTGGGCTAATAGAATCACTTTTAAAAGGTATACTGGAAAATCCCCATTTGAATTAGTATATGGAACTCAAGCCCTACTTCCCCATATGCAATTATCTTCTTACTAATTTGTCCAACAATTAGAGGACCAGAGGTCAATTCCTATTATGCTCGTATAAATCAAATTGTGGAATTGGATGAGGAGAGAAGATAATCGCACCAAAGACATGTGAAGTTCGGGAGAAATTGGATAAGCCATTTGATAAAAAGGTGAATCTAAGAGCTTTCGAGTGTGGGAGATCTCGTGCTATAATGGGATAGTAGACATGAGGATAAGGAAAACATGGAAATTTTGATGCATTGTGGATGCGACATTATTCTATTAACCTTCGGATTGAGAGCACACCTTTTCCTCCAAGAATTAGTTGGGAATTGCTTGAGTTACTTGTTAATGGCACGCACTTGAAACATTTCATTGACTCATTTCTCATAATCAAGGGTGCACATCACTGTATATTGTATAGTATTTTGGTTTCATTTTGATTTCCTCTCTTTTCTATTTTGGTTTGTCCTTGTCCGTGGTGTCCAATATTTTTTGGTTTCTTAGTTTTTCCTTTTGGGAATTGGTTACTTTTGTTTTGCTCTATAAGCTTGTTATTTGACTTCGTTGCCTAATGTATTTTGGTGCATGGTTTGTTGTTCTTGTGGGTACGCATAGGGAGTTCCCATCCCTGATTCGGAGCCGATCTTGGTACTCAAATTAATCTCACCCTATTCATTCAAAAATGTCTCAAAGTGTGCATGATTTGAAGTTTTCTGTCTCCCTGTATTTATGCATGAAAGCTTCTTCATTCATTTGGTTGTCATGATCAATATTTTCTTTTGGTCGAGGATAACTTTAAGTCCAGATATTGTTTTTCATTTCTCTATCCACGAGGATGAAGTTGTAATTTGGGCATGAATTCGTGTTTTCCCCTTCCTTTTGTTTTTCCACATACATGTTTTCTGTGTCAATTTTTGTGCCAATATCCATGGAAATGTTGTCATTTCTGATTGGATGCAGCTCGATGGGTCTTTTGGTGAAACTTGCCACTTTATTAATATTTGTAAAAAATACCAAATTGGCCCTGTTTCCGATAACATCTGATTTGTTAATCAAAAGACATGAAGCGGCAGGAAAAATTCTTACTTTGACCCTTAAGGATGACATGTGGCATTTTTTCATGTTACAAGTGGGGAAGCGGGTCGGTGGAACATTTTGAAGTTTTTTCCTTCTTTTTACGAGGTAGAAAAGTTATGAAATAACCCAAAACTCCACTAGGGCCTACATAAAAAGTTAGAAGAGGAAAGGTGGCTCGTCGAGGCCTTTTGAAACTCTAAGGCCCACTTCAACTCAAATCTTGGACATGTGGAGGGTCGACGCTCATTTGAGGATCCACCTTTGGGTCCTACCTTAGTAGTTGCTCCAAGGAGACATGTGGAGGCTTCCTCTAGCTCCTCTATATACTTAAAATTTTCCGAAACTTTATGGATCGGGACATGTAGAGGGCATGCATGTGTTTGGGACCTGCCCATGTACTTTACTTTAAAAGAAGCGTTGAAGGGAGACGTCGAGGTTTCTGCTAGATCCTACCCACACTTAGACATTTTCATAGCTGAAAGAAATTTCTCGGACCCTAGGCATGTGGCATCTTCTGTTGCTCCTTAAACTGTTTCAACAACTTTTTCAGATCGAGATAATTGGTGAGCCCAGGCTTGTTTAGGGTCTCTACTTTCATGAACCATATCAAAAGTGTGCCAAAGGAACATGTGGAGGATATTGATGGCTCCTTTTATACTCGAGACTTTTCAAAGGTGAAAAAGATATTTTCTTGGTCCCAGGGCAAGTGGAAGGCTTGTGCTTGTTTAAGAACTTTCCTCTATACTTCACCTTTGTAGTTGCGCCAAGGAAACATGTGGAGGCTTCCGCTGATTCCTCTTTACACTTGGCCACCTTGGACTCACAGCACAAGTATGTGGAATAATCCATGCATAGATATTCATTTCTGAGAGGCATGAATATAGGAATCCATATAAGGGAACTCATTTCTCAAGGTGTTTCTTCCAGGGAAAAAAGTATTTCTTGTCAAATCTAGCTATACAGAGGCACTTGAAAATGATTAAAACAAGGATTTATCGCATGAAAAAATAAAATAATGATTAGGAGTGTCAAAATGTTATGGCATGGCATCCCGATCATTTATGAAGGTATGAGACATGTGATCGAGTTCATGATTTGTCCACCTGGCAGCTTCGGGTGTAAAATTGATAAACTATACTTTCTGAGACAAATTCGTAACAAGTAAAGGATTCCTTGAAGATTCTTATTTTGGGGAGGAAAATTTGGGATGAGTGATTGAGTGAATTGTAAAATGCAATAAGAATACTCTTGTAAATGGTCTAGAGTTTAATTCTTACGAGAAACATTTGAGAAAGACCATCTTCCCGAGAGACCATCGAAGAAACTTATTAATCTCTTGTGTTTTACATTTGATCATGTCAAGATTATTGCAAGTGTAAAACAAATGAACAAATTCTACTGCCAAAATATACAAAAGCAAGTAGGTTTTAAGTGTCTTTAGTAACCTAAACCTTGTTTAGAAAATATCTCCATTATTTAGAAGTGATAACTCGTGAGAGTTAAATTGTGGTGTATTGATCATATTTTCTCAAGGTTCCCCTAAAAATTTGTGCAAAAGGATCTCTTCATGTCCTTCACCAACAGAGGTTACAAAATGGGTCCTCTCACCCTGAGTTGAAAGGCATGACCTAAAGTAGTGAGGATAGATCAAATCCTTAATGAAGGTGCTATCCATTTCTCCAATGCCCGAGTGATAAAGAGTTAGAAGAATCCTATCCTCGGCTAAAAAATGACTCATATCATGGTCTATCTATCCTAAAGCATCCCGCAAAGTTTTGTGATGCTACTCGACCCCAGCGGGAGAATAAATTTGGATACCAACATATCCATCTTGATGGTGGACCAACCTTTTGGTTCTAATGCGAACATATCCTTTGTCTTCTTGTGGTCACTTGAAAAGATACTTTTCCATAATTGAAAGCAATGTTTTTAATCCAAAATACTTAGAAAAACAGCTTTATCCTTACCTATTATGACCACATGGGTTCATGCCAAGTAATGCATCATTTTTATTTTAACTCCCTTGGTATGAGACCATTGGAAAGATTAAGATAAAATACTTCACACACTCATTGTTTCTTTTTCTTATATGTACCATCATTGTTCCTTCTTTGACTTTGTGAAATGGCATATGATAATTTGAATAATAATCAATTAATTATTATATCTTTGGCATATATACTTGAATTAAAAATCATGGGATCTCCAATCATTGGCATGTACCTTGTAATATAATGTATTTTGCATGTGTTTGTAATTATCCACCTTTAAGTAATTATTGTTTCTGACATTTGACTATGAGGTTGGACAAGTTCTGGTCCTCTCAAAACCATTGGTGTGAACTAATCCTGAGAAATGATTATTGGCTTTGATTTATTAAGGAGAAAACTATAGTCAACAAACATAATCATTAGTTGAGGAAGACCCCTTCTCCATGATGGACTGACCCTCGAGCTTTGCATTTTTGGTGGAAGCTTAACTCAGTCGGACTTAGGGTTTCGACCCTATAGCATGTGCATACTTTTGTAACTTGGGTTGAGTTCTTTAATTTTCTAGTGAGCTAATATTTGAAAAGGATTTCAAAACCATAATATTTTGGATTTCACGTTTTGAGCTCTAACGAGCTAGAGAAACTCTTCTCAAAATTATTCTCACGACCGCCATGATTACTTGAGCTTCCTCTCGTTGTTGTGAGTTTACGAGTGTATATCCGATTCTTCAAAGATATTTAACCTTTCTAAGATCTGAGAGGTTTTGGTAGTGAATGGGCACCATCATGAATATTTTGGGGTTTATTATTTACTTAATTCGATCTCTCTAAAGCTTTAGCTTGAAATTTTGCATTTTGTTAGGGCTTCAACTTGGAGGGTTTTGAGTATGCTTGACCCTTGCTTTATTTTATTCCACGACCATAGTTGTTCAAGGAGATTGTTCGAGCATTTTTTTACCTAAGCCTTTTTTTCTTGGACAAAGTCACCATATCAAGGGTTTTAAGATGAGGATGAGAGGTTCTTTTCAGGGGAAAAATTATGAGCGAAGCCTTCTCAACTATGCACTAAACACTATTTCAGCTTCTATTAATATTTTTTCATTTCAACAAAGTATGTTTGTATTTTTCCACCCTTTTTATGGCTCGAAATAGGGCTATAATTTGTGGAATCATCATTATTTAGTTAGGTCTCGTATGTTTTCGATGGCGAATATTAATTTTTTCTACCAAAAACTATGGTCATCATTTCTAACTTGTAGCTACATGTGACATATTTTGAATATTGCCTTTTAGATGAAATATTAATTCCTTTAAGAAATGGCTCATTGTTCTTTTACACTTAGTGGTGAGTATTCACTTGTGGTTACTATATTTTTCTTTGCCTCGCTTTCGAGTTTAGAGCTTACTACCTTATCCTGTCTCATGAGTTGAGTTGTATGATGTCTCGCATCTGCTCACCTTAGTGACTGCTTATAGTTGCTATAATTTGAACGAAATTCTCTTGTATTTCTAGTTTTGGTGTTTTCACATCGTGGTAATCTTGTTTTACTTGAAATTTTGGGCTCATTATAAGTGAAACCATATTTGTCTTCCTTTAACAACTTCACCCTATTTTCTTTGAACCTAAAGCTCTAGTTTCTAACTTCAAGGATTTTAAGGTTTCATGTGAGTTTTTCAAACTTAGATGTAGCTAGTTATCTCAAATGCCATTTTTATTATTTTCAGTTGGGTTTTATTTCATTAGGGATTTCGAGCATTATTCACTCTATGGCAATTCTTTCCCTGTTATTTTGCATAGGTCACCATTTATGCTTTTGATCTTCTTTGAGATACTTTCTTAATCGATAATCACTTGTGACTCTTGTGAATGAAACATTAATAAGATTTGGGAGATATGAATTCCTTTTTTTTTTAAGATTTAGAGGTTTCTAATGGTTGGAGTTCCTTTTGCTCATTTTGAAAACATATTCTTTAAATTTGAGTCGATTTGAATGCTCTGAGGTAATTGAAGGTTCTCTCTGCTGTTGTGAATAGAAAAGGCATGATTTCTTGTTTCTATTTTCTTGAAGATCCTCTTTTGAATATTCATTGGCTCTGTCATGATTAACTTTTATAGACTTGAATTCTGAAGAACTAGTAAGCTTAAATTTGTTCCCAAGTTCTCTACAAAACTGAATGAAAATTGTAATGACCGTGATAGTGAAACTTTTCTCCTTGTCTGGGTGAGATTTTCTATTGATATTCTTACTATGTATTTGTACCTTTGAGCTAGTCCTTATCCTAAATAATATTTAGAGATCTGTTTATGATATTTCTTTGTTTTTCATGATCATAGAGTAGCATCCGAGTTTTTTATCCATTTCGATTGAAACTTGAGGATTTGAAATATTTTCTCAAGCTTTGAACCCAACTTTGTCTTCTACTTGTAACAAATAATATTGTATGTCAGTTATTCCTCAAATATTTTTGTCAAACCTATGTTATATCTAGAAACATGTAGCAAGATGTAATTTGGCATATATCTCAGGAAAATTGAATCTCCAATAACATTCCATTTACACATATAGTGTGAACTCTGTAATATACTTGAGAGTGATGAATTTGGAAACCATCTTCTAAAATTTGTATTACTTTTCATGTTGCAGATCTGTATAGTTGTGTGCTTCAATTTATATGGTTCCTTGAGTTATAGTATGGTGATATTCCCTTATGCTTGTTATGAAGGATTTTGTACTCTTCCTATAAGTTGTATTCATTATAACCTATGATCTGATGCTTCTCCTTTGAGTTAGTTAGACATATTTTTATAAAATTTGTACGTGAGAATGGCTTACTTGGATATTTGGAATGGGTGATGGATTTGTATCACTTCCTCTATCTAGCAATTTCAGTCCATTTATTGCACTTGTGTTAGACTAATTCAATTAAACAGATGATTCTTGTGAAAAGTAACGATCCACTAAGAATTGTCAAACTTCATCTGTGTTTTTGAAAAGATACACATTGGTTGAACTTTCACATTTATCCTTTGGCATGATTTTACTTTAAATACTTGAAATTTTAGTTAGATATCAATAGATGTATATTATTTATGTACTTTTGCCTATAATTTTAGGTGTGCTTGTTGACAAATTCCATCTATTTGATTTTGTCATGATTTCTAAAATATATTTTGCTTATCAATTCCTTTTGTACTTGATATATTGATTGTCATGACTGAATTCATTGATATGCACCATATGATTATTTTGTACTTTGAATATCTATTTGATCCCATCTTCCATGATTTCCAATAATGCAATTCTTATATGCATTTTATTGTACTTTTTTATCCATCTCGTACTATGATATTTTCTTTTGAGTATGGCCTTTATGTATCTTGTATGTGCCTTCCTTAAAATATTCAGTTACTTGAAACTATAAACACATGGATATAGACCAAACTCGGAGCTCTAACAATATATATTGTATGTTCACAAGTACCTATTGCTAGGAACTAGAGATGAGGATGAAGTAGCTGAAAATAAAATAAAGCCAAGAGTACGAGAGAACCAACCCAAATAGGAAAATATGGGTTTATTCTGTCTCCATTTGCTTATAGTTTTAAGTATATACATCTTTTATTTCCAATACATACATGCTATGTCCCACGGATTGTATGGGTTCACTATACTATGTTAATTTGAATAAATGAACTATTTCCGTGTAATGAGATGTATATCTTTCTTTTCTATAGTTTCTTCATTTGAATAAATGAACTATTTACAACACAACACTCTTAAATAATTCATTATGTATGGAAATAAATTAAAATCAAATGTACCTTTTGATTTTCATTGGGTGACTAAAATTTATTCTCGCACCCTGTCCACACGCCTTCAAAACTTCATGTCTAATACATGATACCCTTCCTAACTTGCTCATGGCCTTACAATGGTCATTTATAGTTGTTGCACCGATTAAAAAGGGTTTCAAATGGAATGGTTGCATCTATGAGGCATGGCATTTTGTAACTATACCATAGTTACGCTTTTAATCCAAAAATGACTCAACTATCCAAAACCAAAAGATTAAAATCAGTATGTTATTTTGAGGTGGTTGTCCCAAATATAGGCAAACCTATGACTTGATCAATTTGAGAAACATAAAATTTTTGATTTGACACTTTTCGCATAGGGTGTGAAAAATGTCAACATGAACAAACCCTCAACTTTTCCCAAAGACTTATTTATATATATTTTTAAATGGTTCATTCATCCATGATCATTATAGATTTATCTAAGATTTGCAAAGAACTTAGAGAAATGGAACAAAACTTACCAAGTAAAGTCATAATAATTTAAACCCTTCGCTCAAAATCCAAAGGACATCAAGAGATGATCACGTAGAACCATTTTAATCTCAAAAAATGTTCCACAATATCAAAAATGACAAGAAAACAAAAGACTTTTAATATCATGCAAATATTTGAAAAGAAAGCATGAAGACTTAGCCAAGGATTGAAAAGGTTCATGAAAAGTAATGTACAGGTGTCTTGAACAATAATTTACCTTTTAAGAAAACAAAAACCATTAGAGATTCGAGTAGAGTCCTTCAGTGTGTTAACAAAGTGAAAATAGATATCTCATAGCCTCAAGCCATGTTTGTAACAACCACACCTCGAGCTCGAACAATGAATAATGAATACACAGAAAGCTCGAGATCAATCTCGAAGGAAACAACAATGGTGGAAACTATTAAATATGAAATAAACAATTAGAAATGTCTTAATCTCATCATAATTCTTCATGCCAAGCATGCACGAGAAAATCCGCAGGGGCTATAAAAAGCTCAAAAATCAACTTCAGTGGCATAAAAAGAAATTCCGAGGATTCACTAGCCAAACAAATCTCAATAATGATAAAAATGATAGGGTCTCGGATGATCTAGCTCCCCCAAACTTAGGTTGGGTTTCTGACTTGACCACGGTTCTAGAATCATTCTCATGTCCTCATCTAAGTAAACCTTAACTCATCTTGGGTTCAAATTTTGCATTGAATTTCCATGAAGGGGTGAGTCATCATGGAGGAAGGGAAAAATTTCCCACCCAATGATTATTCCTTTGACCATGGTTTAAACCTTGTGTTTATATAGAACGGGACCGTATGATTAGAGTTTTCATGGCTTGTGCCACATATTATCAAAATCTCCAAATATAATATATAATGCATGATTAAATTAAAATATGACCGATTAATCATAAGGGTCCCATGACTTTAATACCTCCAAAGTCGCCATCATTAAAATATGCCCGAGTATTATTTAAATCAAAATTTTATGCAATGTTTTAAGGGGTTGATGCATGAAGGGGCCATATCAAGATAAAATCATCATGATCTAAATGTGAACATGATTCGGACAAAATGGGAATCACATAAGAGTTAAGACAAATTAGCATTCACTTGCGAAAGGTGTTTTTCATAGGAAACAAGATTAATAATAGCAATTTTTTCAGCCATAAATACCTTATTCTTCCTAATGTGGCCATACATGTTGCATGAATCAGTATGGCCACATTAGGAAGAATAAGGTATTTATGGCTATTCACATTTTTCCTATCAACTTATTCGCATGTGACTTTTATTTTACCAAGAGCATTCCCTTTTCCCTAGAGGGATGAGTTTTAGATTCAGTGTTTGGTTCTCTCTTTGGGCCCACATTCTCCTACAACAACATCACATGCACCCACAAATATGGGGGCATCATTTGGGTGAATCAATCACCCCAGACATAGTATACACACCACAATTCCCCTAGAGTATATCACGGTTCAAGTCTCGAATCAGAATTGGGTCCTTGTAAGTGGGGTGTCTTTCCTCAGTGTGCCTATAACTAGGGGTAGTTACACAGCGAGTGGGTTCAACACAGTCTACAGAACTCCAAACACTGTAGCTTTCACAGGGTATATTTTCCTAAGTAAATGCATTGGTACACATCATCTACAATGGTTTTTTATTCTTGGGAGTGGTTATATTTTAGAGGATAAAATCGACATTCCTCTCTACACTACTTATGTCATGGTGTCTAATCAACAAAAAAACTACACAGATAGATATCTCTATAGTTTCAGGAAGTGATTGAAGGTTGGAGGATAAATTAAAATTTCCTCCCTATAGTTCTTTGGCCAGTGGTGTGATATCACCTAAAAATCTCACTTCATCAACATTTACAGGATCCTTTCTCATCACGAGATCGGTACATATGTTTCTTTTTCACATTTTCAACATTTTTACATACTTTATTACAAGCCTTTTACATATATACATGTGTATTTGACTACTTGATCATGTTCTATTTTTTAGGTCTGTCTATATGGGATGTAAGAATTCAACATCTACATCAACAACAATATTGATAATAACAAGTACATCGAGACACATTGATATCTACACACACACTTCTACCCAAGGTTCACTCTTGTCAATTTTTACAGTTTTTCATCTTTTGTCTCCACTTTCAACCTCTTTTTTCACTCCACAGTTGTTTCCAGTCCCTCGACACACTTTATGCATCAATCTACATGGATATATGGTATGCATCTCTATCTACTTTATGTTAATGAGCGTTCTTCTCACCAACATAAAGTGGGGGAAAATGAATACACAAAATCATGCACTTTGGGTAATTATCTTGTCTCGATTATATACTACTATTTACATGATTTCTAAGTATGAAAAGTAGTAATTTGCCCATGTATTTTCCCATATTTCATTTCTTTCTATTAGTACTTTCGGTCTTGCACCTTTATCAGCCCAATCTGTCTTTTCATACTTTAGTTTAATCTTTTTTGAATTGGAGCACCCACCTAGGAGGCTAGCGAAAGGCACTCTCATTCCCTCTAGCTGCCCCTATCCTCTTTACACATTACTGTCATTTTTAGGGTCCTTTTTAGCCATTTGAGCATCTTATCTTTCTCATAGTCATAATTTTTAGGGTTAATTACAAAATTTAAGTGATTGAATCATATAAATTTAAAGTTATGTGATCATAATAAGGGACCAAATGCTAAGCACTATCTAATGTCAACTAAGGCTGCATCCAGTAAGGAATATATAACTCCATTTGCATCCATCTAGCTCCATCACAAGGGGAAAATTTTTGTTCATCTTCATCACAATTCATAGGAGTAGATTTTTTTCTATTCCATGCACACATTATTTATATTCTAAATTTAGCTACTTACTCGCTACTTCAAATGTGACACAAAAAAGACCAACCTAGGGAACAATTCCACACACACACACAAAAAATTACATTTTGTTTGAGATGTATTGAAGTGCTTAGTATAAATTCCACCATTATGGGGACTAAGGACAGTCGACCCCTTCACTTACATATCTTGTTTTTAGGGTTCTCGATGCTTTGTTTTAGGTTTTACAGGTGATTCCTTTATTGTAGGTTTATGGAGACGTCGCACAATATAAGTGTGGCATACATGGGATAAGTAGTGAATGCTTCATTCACACCATCTTGAGACTCTATGAAATTTCTTTCTACACCTTCTACAAAGACTAGGGTGCACTGATTTCAAACCAAGTCACCCTAAGTGCCCCAATCCCTTTTCTAGGAGCCCCAATCCAGCCAAATAATTCAGATTTGCATTTTCTTAGGATTCTATGTGATTGTCTCCCATTCTTGTTCACTGATATCCACTACTGAAAATTCCTCTTCCCTCTTTAAATCAATTAGGACTTCGTAACCCTATTTATACTTAGGGTTTCTAGATTTCATTTCTTAGTTTTTTTGGGTGTATTTAAATTATTTCATTATTCATTTATTTACTGAAAACTTGCATTAGATTATCCTAATATTATATTTCATTTTACTTTATTAAAAGGATGGTTTGAAACTACTTCCAATCTAAAATTTTAGTACTATGGTAAAGTTGTTGTGCTTTCTAGTTTGAAATTTTCCTCTGTAAAACACATGACAACAATTAGATAAAAAATATAGGGGATTGGTGTAATCATTCTATCATATATGAGATTATTCTTATCCCAAATATCCTCTTCATATGCATAAGAAAATTTTCTTCCACCAATAGATTGAATCATCACTGAAATATCACTATTCGATGGTCTTAGATAATAAAAAAACTATATTCACAAGTAGGCCTTAACAAGTATGGGATCTTGTGCTATGTTCTTTATAATCTAAAAGTGGAATCAAACATATACTCATTTATTTATCATTTAACAGAGCTCAATAAATCACCAATGAAACGTGATCTAATTTTTCTTCAAACTCATTACATAATGCTTTCCTCATAAATCGTAAGTGGTGATGGAGTTTACCCTTAATCCCCTATACAAATAAAAGGAATTTCCTTTAAAAGAGGCTTGAACAATTTGACTACAGAATTTTCTTGTATGAAATGATGAACAAAACATATGTTGGCCACATTTTTAATGTTCTCTATAGGGGTAGTTTTATTCTCTCTAGAAAAACATGGACCAATGTTAAACGTAAGCATAGGGATGTGATAAAGCTATGAAACTTTTAGTGTGTTTCTAGCATTAAATCGAGAAAAATGATTTCTATGGATTTCCATGTGTGGATCTCAAATTATAACAAGAGTGTATTTAGTGGAACTATCAACAAGTATATATTTTATTTATAGGGTAGATCTATAAAATATTTAGAAGAAGATCTAATTTTTATTTTATTTTCATGAAAATTGTAGGGAGAAAAAGAGAATCCTAGAATATTTCATTATTACAAAAGGTTCAACTCTCCTTCATCTTATCCTTACATGCTTGACTTCCTATTTACTCCAACCTTATCTCTACTCTAGAATTGAAAAAAATCATAAAATTATGGTTTAACTCCAAGTCTGTAACTTAGAAAGGTGACTAATCTAGATTCCCACCTCGACATTATATACCCTTTCTTGGTTAAATAATCGGCACTACTTTATAGTTAAGAATAGGAGAATCTGAAGAAACTCATGAATAGTTCATCCTATTTCTCCAAATGTCAACTTATCTCGACTATTTCATCTATTCTTCCAAGGGTAGAATCAATAAACTGAAGAATTAATGGAACTCATGAACAATTTTGTCTATTCCTCCAAAGGATGAATAAGTAAACTAAAGAATTCAAATAACATAGTAACATTTTTTTCTATTACTCCAAATTCTGAAGTGGTAAAATGGATAATTGAGGGTACTTAGGAATGATTGTATCTATTCATCCAAAAGTTGATTTTCCCAAAAATGGTGTGTGGGATTTGGACTTACCTCTAATATTTACTTATTTTAACTATGTTTTTCCTTGTGGAAGTGATATTTTCTTGAAGATTTATCTCCTAGGCCGGTGAGGGCTACGTAAGATATGTAAAATATTATAAACCCCCTTTATTTTTAGTACCACATTTGTATTTAGTGAAAGACATTGTTGATACATAATTACCGTACCCCTCGAATGTATGCAAATCAATGGGTTGAGACTCTCGGTGTGATTGCATAACGTGGATCTTTTCCCAAAGTGTGGAAATTGGGAAATATCTTCGGATGAAGGTTGGTTCCTATTCCTATGTTTAGGTGCACACATTCATATTGTAGAGGATCTAATCTAAAACCTAATCTAACATGGCAAGGAGAAAAGGTTAAGGAGATGTAAGAAATAAAACCTAAACTAACAAGGGTGATGCACCAAAGGAATTTTGCACACCTACTTTGTAATTAAACACAAACCATTAAAACTATAACACAACCACCATGCACAGATAACCAAACTGCAATGAGAGATCGGGTGGATGTAATGAACACAAGAGAGGGTTGAAATCATCCACAAACATATCTTATTGCTCCAAAAATTGATACTGAGTGCATTACAAGACATAAGAGGAAAAATATTGCATTACAACTTGAATGGGAGGCTTGAAACTCCACAAATTCCCCTGCAGAACAAAGAAGGAGGGTGTAAAGAAAAAATGGCCAATATTTTTTTAAAAAATGCTCCTCCTTACAATATATATATAAATAACATGAGGGAGAAAAGAGAGATGAAACCAAAACATTCCTCAATCACCGCAAAAGAGCATTGAATTTTCTGCCTTAACCATGATGGGTTCCACCGCCAAACCCATGCCTCGATATGTTATTCCTTGTTGGGCAAGAAAGGAAGCTGATAATTCATTAATGTGGTAGGTGAGAAGCTTTGCAAACCCCAATATTTCCTATCGTAGTTGAGTACCGACGTCAAAATATTTCCAAAAATCCTCTCTTGCTCAAATCCAAGCTTCCAATTGAAAGTTATGATCATTTGAAGGTCGGGGTCGGGCGTTCCATGCGGTTCCCAAGAATTTATCCCAACTTTTCACTCTTGAAGTTGCGGCAGATTGGACACTTGTCATCATCCACGAGCTTTCTCTTCTTTCTTTTTATTTTTCCTAAGTCCTATCTCGTTTAGGAACAACTATGTTGTACCCTAGAAATGTGGAGGGCCGAGTGCTCGTTTGGGGACCTGCCTTTGTATTTTACCCTTGAAGTTGTCCCTGTGAGGTACGTGGAGGCTTCCACTGACTCTTAGAAATTTAAATGGCCAGTGCAACTTCCTCAAGTCCTAGACACATGGAGATCTTGCACTCGTTTGGGGACTACCTTTAGAGCATCATACCAAAAGTGTGTCGAAGAGACACGTGGAGGCTTCTACCGGCTATTTTTTATATTTAGCCAATTCAGACCTTGAGTGAACAAATTATATGCACAGAGAACCATGTGGGGATGAAGCACATCCCTAGGGTATCTACTTTATTTGCACCTTTTGAAATTGTGCTAATGAGACACATGGAGGCTTCTACTGACTCTTAGACTTTTCAACGGCGGTGAAAATTTATCACCCTAGATACATGGAGAGCCTGCACTCATTTGGGGAACACCTTTGGAGAAACATACAAAAAGTGTGTCGAGCTAACGCATGGCATCTTCCACGAGTCCATTGATTTTATTCAAGTTGAATCATTCTAGGCTCAAATTTGAAGTTCGGGATTCAGGCGTGAGGTGCGGAAGGGAAACCGAGGGAAGGCACACATGAGGAGGGTGCATAACACAATAGGGTGTATGTAGGCATGCAAGAGGAAGAGAAGGGATGACTGATTTTTAGGTATGTCTCGTAGAAAGGTGCGCGAGAAGAATTGTAAGGTGCGGGGAATGTGTAGAAGGAATACAACTTATGCAAATTACCGGATGAGCAAGCCTACGTGTGCACAATCTAAAATGTGAAGCATCGAGCAGTGAGATTAAAATTCATCCAAATAGCTAGGAGATTTATTTAGATAACAATTTGGTGACTTTCGAGGCCACCACTCTCCTAGATGGAGAGACCAACTTCCTTGAAGTATCCATTAGGCATGGAGTCATGAAAGATATCCTCGATACTGATCTTGCATTTTTAACCTTCGACCTTGACTTCTTGTAACTCGTTGGCCCTTAACCTGATCTGCTACTTGCACTCTCAATTTTCATAAGAAAATATTGAAGGTGAGATTTCTGAGAGTAGAAAATTTTCTTGACCTAGAGCATTCACCTAGCTTCTGGAAATGGACTGTAGGCATGCATTCACTTGGACACACAATTAATGCACAATGATACAACCTTGGAGCAAAAAAACCTGTGTCGAAGCACTTAGGGAAATTTAAACCTACACTACAACAAGACAATGTGCATACACACTTAGAGGAATTAAAATCCTAGACTAATATTTACAAGGGTGAAATTTTACATTCAAGAGAATGTTTGAGATAAATTATGTTAACCAGAATTGGAAGCTCCTCTCCATCCAATGTAGAAAATTGGAAGGCATTCCTACTTTTACATCCTATGACATGTAGGGGCCACTTCAAATTGCATCAAACTTGGATTGCCTTGTTTGTTTTTTCCGATCTGTATCCCAATTGAGAACTAGGTTCCCTTCCAAAAGGTCCTTGATGTTGCTTTCTTTTCAAACCATCTTGTTACTAAGGGTTGATCTTCCTTTATCACTAGAACTACATGTTCTCTAGTTTCTTCCAATTCCATGAGTTCTGCATACCTAGCTTCCATAGGCTCAAACTCAAACAACTCCTACTACTTCATGAGCTCTAATTCCGGTAGCTCTAATGATATAGGAAACACCGCCTCTTTCAGATAGAAAATCTTGTAATGGGAATTACTGTTGACCTCTTTGATGTGATCCTATCAGCCCACAATGCTGATTTTAGCTTTGTATGCCACATCCTTTAATTTTCATATAGATTCCTTCTGATGATCCTCACAAAATTCTTATTTGTGGACTTTGTCTACCCATTACCCTGCGGGTAATAGTTTGAAGAGGTACTCAAGTAGGTTCCATTCTTTATAGCCCATTATGTGATCTTGGAACCTAGGAACACTAATGCATTTTTGATATGATAGTGGATGGTACTCCAAACCTAGTCATTATCCCTTCATAGAAGTCGATTATGCCGAGAATCATTTACTTCCTTGGCGCTACCACCTCGATCCATTTGGTGAAATAGTCTGTAGCTTTGAGAATCCATTTGTGAGCTTCACTTGATTTTTTATTTATGACCCCAATGAATTCCAATCCCCATTGCATGAATGGTTCGTTAACTAAATTTGGGTGCAATGGAAGCGCTGCTAACCTTTCTTTTCCTATGAAGAATACACATTTTTACACTTTTTGATCCATGTGTAGCAGTCACTGAACACCGTGGGACAATAATAACCCACCTTCATTATCTTGAGAGTTGTTACTCATGGGGAAAAATGACCTCCGTATTCTCCATCATGAAACTCTTGTAACACCTTCTCGATTTGACATGTTCTGATGTATCTCAATTGAACACAATTGATGTCTTTCTTGAATAAGACACCATTAACAAGCACATATGGAATGTCTTGTAATCAAGTATCTCCTCTTTGATTTTATCATTTATGTAGGACATGGGCTTGTTTATAGGAAGTGTATCATTTTTGAGTCAAACAGGAATAGGAACATTATCATTTGCTTGTTGTTGACCATCTTGTAGTACCAAAACAATCCCACTTTCATTACGCATCAACCTCGTTGACTCAAGGCTAGCGGTTCACATAGTCCCTTTCAACGGAGTAGCTTAAAACCTTTAATCTCAATGTCATATTCCGTGACATGAGTTATCCATCCTATACGTTTCTCATTCACATCCTTGTTGAAAAGGAAGTCTTTCACTCCCACATGAGAGACTAACAACTGAATTTTGTTATTTGAGACTAGGTGTTTGAAATTCTTTAAGTTCTTGATCACCGAGAGGACATGTTTCTTGATGAACAAGTATCTCACTTTGTATAGCTGTTATCCAAAATTCACCCCTCAAGGTAAATTTGATAACATGCATCAAATTCTCAAGTCCCAGGAAAATAGATTGAGTCGGGCAAAATTTCATGTTTCTAGGGTCCCCTCATATTTTTCTAACTCCCCTGTCCAAGTAGAAGAGAGCAAGTTCTGAGGAAAGGTAAGAAAAATTGCAAAAAATAGGCTCGGGCCAGAAAAAATCATGAAAAATGGCTAAGTCCTAGTCCTCGTAGCAGTCGGAACAGTTGGGACAAAAGGACGTGAATCGGCCGAAAAGGCCGCCGCAGCTCTCGCAAAGATTTGGGACATTTGGAACAAAGGGACGCGCGGGACGCGGAAATCCGAACTGGCCGAAAAATGGAAAAATTTGACTAACTGTTGAAACAGGCAGTCTGGGACATCTGGGCAGTTAGTACGCGGAGGATGCAAGTTGGCTGAAAAGACTTAAGGCAGCCCTAACAGCTTGGGCCGGAAGGTACGCTGAAATCGCGAATCCGCCGGATCGGCCGAAATGAGAACTTTCGTACATCGAACAGTTGGGACAAAAGGGCGCGAACCGGCCGAACCGGGCGAATCGGGAAAATTTGTCCCAAACAGTCCGGGACATGCGGGACAAGAGTACGTGAACCGGCCGGTTCGGCCGAAATGGGAAATTTCAGCACTGTGCCAAATGGGACAAAGGGACGCGCGGGACGCGGATAGCCGAAGGAGCCGAAAGCCAATCAGATCACGCCACGTGTCACCGGCAGAAAAGGGACATGGAAGCCCATTTCAGGTGGTTCGGAAGAATTTTTCCCGTTCAACATTTGGGACAAGTGGGACAAAGGGACGCGTGGGATGCGAAAAGCCGAAGCGGCCGAAGGCAGAGGAGAAAAGTCAACATTTGACCCGTGGAACTTCAAACGGCCATAACTTTTGACTCCGAGCTCCGATTTTCACAAAATTGGACTTTCTGGAATGAGGGTAGATATATTTAAATAAAATAAACATATTTGGCTCCAGTCAGTCAATGCTCATTCCCGTCAAATGACAGAAAACGCCTGCCAGACCCAAAATAGCTGCCCGCACTCAGAAGGCCATAACTTTTGCATTTCTCAACGAAATCGCACAAAATTGGTACCGTTGGAATCGTGGTTCCGAGACCGATGCACAGCAATAAATAAATTCCATATTTGATCAGAAATTGATTGATTTTTTTAAGAAAACGTGGCCGGGTTCAGAACAGTGTTTTATTTGGTAGCTGGGAGTGCAATTAAGAGGCATGGTCATCATTCTTTCTCTGCTGCAGCACATGGGACAGTATGGGGAGCCTTTTGCAAGTAATGTATAACCATTTCACTCAATTTAATGCCTCTTACAGGTGGTTGAAGGACAGATTTCGGGATTTCCATTTTCCCTTCTCTTTTCCTTCTCATTTTTCTATAAATTGGAGTGTTGGGCTCATTGTAAAAGAGAGAGTTTTTGGGTAACAAAGCTCTACCAAAATTGCTTTGTGAAGCCAGTGTGTTGTAGGCCCTTGTAGTGGACTCCTTGCATGGTGATCCAGGCCCTTATCTTGTAATAGATTGAACTGTGCATATCATGAAGCAATAAAATACCAGTTTGTGGATGTATCTTCCCCCGTGTCTTTGTGTTTTCTTGCATTCTTCTTCTTGCCCTTTGATCTTTCTATAAGAATATTGTGTCTATTTATTCTTGCAGGATTCATTAACATTGTGTATGCTTGGAATATTATTGTGAATGCATTTTGCTAGATTATGGTGAACTGTCATCACCTCTTCTAGTGTGCACTTTGCCTCAGTATTTCACACATTTGGAGATTACTCTCACACCTTCCTTTTCTCGGTGTATCACCGCTTTAGTGTAGGATTTCTTTTCATGCATTCTCTCTCCCTAGTCCCTTGGAAATTTATATTAGAATAATTAGCTTATCCTGCATTAGAGTAGATTGTGGCAGGTAGTTTAGGAGCAAGAACCAGCTTTCTCTAGAGGTCTATCTCAAGTAGCAAGTCCCACGACTTGGAGATAGTACCCATGTTATCCAATCACACTGTGAGTTCAAGTATATGCACAGGGGTGCTGTGATTCGGTGATAACAATAACCCTCAAAACCTAACCTTGGCTGAAGAAGGCAAGTGGTTGTTACGATCCCTCTTTGTTCTGCTGCACTAAGATTGTAGAAACCGTGTCACCGCTTTCTGAATGCATAGAGTATGAATTCCCCGAGAAGTCTTGATTTTTGAGAGTTGGAGCTCGAGATATGGCTTCTTTGATGGCTTTAAAACTTTATTTCCCCTCGCTTATCCACCTAAATTCCATGCTCTTCTTCAACATCAGTTTTATTTTCTTCACAAGAGTGGAAAAATTTGGCACAAACGTGCAGACAAAATTGATTCTTCCTAGAAATATTTGAAGAGCCATCTTATGACTTATTAAGGGAAATGATTGAATTTCTTTGACTCTTTCTCGGGTCAATCATCAATCATTCCTTGGACACGATATGGCCTAGGAGCTTTCCTTTGTGAGCTAGGAATATGCATTTTTTTTCTTTAATGATACCTAAAATCTTCTACATCTTTGAAATACCCGTCTCGATGAAAAATGTGATCCACTTCATTTTGAAGAACAAAATGATATCGTTAAGATATATTAGAACTATTTTATTGATCAACCCCTTGAATTCCATGTCCATCACCCTTTGAAAATTGGCTCCGGCATTTAGAAAATATGAATAACATCTTCCTATAGGCATAGGTGCCCCACTCAAAGGATGAAATCCATTTTGAACTGGTCATCTTCTTTTACAATTATCTCGATTATACCTGAGTAGCCATCGAGGAGGGAAAATATTTCCTATTTGGATACCATGTGCAAGATTTATTCCATTGAATTTTGTGGGTAATGGTCTTTGAGAGATGCTCTGTTTAGGTCTCGAAAGTCCATGCACAACATAATTTCTCCATTCTTCTTCCCGATTGGTACCAAGTTTACATCCCATCTTGAATTCTTGATTAGAAATATAATGCTTGCCTCTATTATTTTGTTTAGCTCTTTATTCATAAGAGGCTTAATGTGTGGGTTGAATTGTTTTTGCTTATTCCTGATGGGCTTAGCATCTAGATCCAGTTCTATGGTGTGTTGCACTAGCTTCAAATCAACCCTCGGAGGTCCTCATAAATCCAAGTCAAGACATTTGGAAAATCTTGGAAATGTCATATGAACTCATATATTTCTTTATCGAGACCACCTTACCAATTTGGAGTGTTTTTCCTTCCCCAATTGAAATTGGCTTTGAATCTTCTCCCCAACTCGTAGGTGGCTTTATCTTCACGGAACCGGTCATTCGGGTTGAATATAGATTCTAATGTTACCAAAGCCTTTATAAGCTTGTTTTTCCACATCTCCACTACTTTGTCACCGTCTCACTTTGCTCTACTTTTTCTTGGTTCCTAGCTAAGAATTCAACCTCTTCTTGCAATAAATTGACGATCTGTTGATCATTCTCAAACACCTACCACTTGTGTTATTATGCCTGGAACTACCGCCTTACAATCACATTGATATGTGGTTGTGTTTTGTCTCTTTTGATACTATCAACCACATAAAATGTTGCTCCAACTTCTGCAAGCCTATATGTAGCTTCATTCTTCTTCCTAGGTATGGACACAATGTTGAAAGCTTCAAAGTCTTTAATTAGGTCCCATACCCTATTTGTGTAGCTCTTGAGTAGGTCATTATTTATAGCATGATGCCGTCTGACTTGATTGATGATTAGCTTGCTATCACCAAATACTTGCAAATTCTTTATGCCTCTTTCCTTGGCCTAATGAAGTCCATGAATCAAGCCCTCATATTCAATGTGTGTTTTTGAGCAGAAAATTTGAAATGAAACATTCAATAATACTTGATGTTCGTGGTGAAAATAACATATATCCTCCTCCAACACCTTGTCTAATTTTTGAGTCATCAAAGAATAGCCTTCATGTCTCATTATCAAATTATTTGTCTAACTTGGTTATGTTAGGAATGGGGGAGTTTTCTTCATGTACACAATATACACCCAATTTAGATTCTTCAATTTCCTTAAATGGGTCGAATGTGTGCCTTTTTTTTCCCATTCATCCAGAGTTAAATCTGGAATATGCTCAACCTTATTACTGTTTCTAGATCAGTTCAAATTTCCTCTTGATTGAAGGCTGAGAAATTTATGTTGATAGGACTTGGCATATGAGGCTCGATGTGAAAGTTTGTAATTGGTTCTGACCTGATGGTTACCTTGGCTCCATACCTTGTTTTGAATAGCATGTGTGACCAATCACCGATAGATATCCACCAATTTTGGCGAGTGAAGTCTCTTGAAAAAAACAATGTAAATAGTGGTGGGAGGTCAATTATAGACGCATCTTGCAATAATGTGACATTTGGACAGTGTGTAGTGTTAGGATTAAACCCTTGATGACCCCAACCATTCCTCTTGTTGTCCCATCCAGCTTTCACTAATTTAAACGTTGACTCATACTTTAGATCTAACCCGATCTGTTATTTATTTTGGCATAATTGAGAGACTTATTCCCAAATCAATCATGTTATTGTCTATAAACTTATTTCCTATGATCAAAGGGATATAGAATGGCGGTGGATTCAATTTCTTACCTTTATGGCCTCCATGATTTCCTTCTTGATGAGATGCATTGGTGAGCACTTTTTCTTGTTGATTAGGTGGCTGATTTGATGCTGACCAATTTTCCATAGCAGCTTGCAATAGGTCTCTTTGTCCTGGGATAGCCAATGACTCCCACATCAAGATGTTTACATTTGTTTTCTTCATTTGGTCAATGATGTTAAAAGGGGATGAATTATCCTTCTTCTACCCCTTGCCTTGCACATTCTTCTCTTGCACATGGGCTGTTACAATGGGCACTTGAGCTGATCTAGAAGGTGGCTTGGGCTGACCTTGCACATTGGGAGCTGCACTTTGATTTCTAACACCTTATGGAGTGATGGAGGGTTGTGGATCACTTAAATTTGATGATTTTTCCTCTCCAATGTTCCTTTTCTTGGAGCATGTATTGGCTACTACACTTTGAGAAGGTGTTTGGTTTATACCACATAAATCTTCAACCTACCAATTGACAAGTGTGGTCTCATTTGGAGGTGCGTCTTGTTGAGTTACTCCTCGCTAGTGATTTCCTTCTCCACATGTCTATTGTTTTGCATCCATTTTCATCACGAAAAGGCCTTGATTCAAAGCACCATTAAAACACATTGACTAGTTATGAGGTTGATTGCATGGGAAACACCACTCATACTCCCGAACCATGTTTATTTACATGGGTAGCATAACTCTAGATGTGGATGTAGCATCGGTATTGTGAGGTCGGAATGGTCTATTAGCATGAAGCATGACTTGGTTCTGATTTACAACTTGAAAGGGTGGCCTGTTAGGCTAGTATGGAGGTCTATTGGGTTGAGTTTGAGGTGATACAATCTAAATTTTTGAGCTTGTTTCCTCTTAAGCTTCACTAACTCATTACATAAGTTCCAGTAATTGCTTCATGACTTCTTGGAGCTCGCTTGAGGTGCTGGAAGATGAGGTAGAAGCTTCATTTGAATTCTGATTTCTTGGGGAAGGAATGGGAGCTAATGCAGTGCTTGACTAATGCTTGGAGCTCCTAGTTCTAGATATAGAGGCATAGGAAACCTAGGTGTAAGTTTACCAACCTGAATTAAGCAATTTTCAGCTCTAATAGCAATATTATAGGTTGTGGGTAAATTTATACCTCTCATTGATTGAATCATCATGGAAATATCATAATTTAAAGCTTTAAGAAAGTATAGGAAAACACCTTTAGCTATTGGTCTCATGGCCAATGGAATCCTATCCCACATCCTCTAAAATATGAAGTTTAAATCATTCAACTGTTCATTAGGAGCCCTCTTGATTGTTGTCAATGTTCCAATAAAGACAAATTATCCCGCTTTTCTCCAAATTGATTATGGAGAGCTGTGCATAAATGGTCCCAATTCTAGATGGATCCCATGGTTAGAATTATGAACCACTACAAAGATTTATCTTTAAAGGAGGATGCTAATAACTTGACAACAATGTCCATTTCAGCAATTTCATGAATTACACAGACATTTGCAATGTCTTGGATATGATCAATTGGAGTTATCTGGTTCTCTCCAATAAAATATGGAATGTTCTTCAATGTTGCAACTGGAACTGGATTTTTGCATTGAGATCTAGTGGGATGCTTCCAAAGAATTTAACATAAGGGTTGGGATGTGCCATCCTAATTGGTCAAAGAACTCTAATCGATTGAATGAAAGGCCTACCAAGTGGAGGTGTTGACAAGGTTTTGTTTGGTAGAGATGGAGACCTTTGATCTCTTCTTCCTCTCCTTAATCTTTCTAGGGATAAATGTAGATAGAAAAACAATCCTTCTTCTCTTGTTCTAGACCTTTTCTGAATTCTTCTCATGAATCTATCAATCTTGGACTTCCGAAACTAGTGTAATATGCCCTTGTTAGATTCGCGGATGTGAAATTTCGAGCTTCTTACAATCTTAGAACTTACAACAAGTGCACACCAATCTTGCTGCAATAAAAATGAAGAATTCTTGGTCCCACTTGGTGTGCCAAAACTGTTGATGTGTAATCACAGTACCCTTGAATGTCTGAAAATTGATGGGTTGAGACTCTCGGTCTAATTTCATAACATGGATCTTTTCCCAAAGTGTGGGGCTTTGAAATCGGGAAATATCTCTACATGAAGGTCATTTCCTATTCCTATGTTTAGGTGCACATAATAATATTGCGGAGGATCTACTCTAAAACCTAGTATAACTTTCTAAGGAGACACGGTTAAGGAGATGCAAGAAATAAAACCTAAACTAACAATGGTGATGCACCAAAGGAATGTTGAACACATGCTTTGCAATTAAACAGAAACCATTAAAACTATAACACAACCACCATGCACAGATAACCAAACTGCAATGAGAGATTAGGCGGATGCAATAAACACAAGAGAGGGTTGAAATCATCCACAAACTTATCTTATTGCTCCAAAATCGATATATTTCATTATATTATCCAAGAGGAAAAAAATACATTACAAATTGAATGAGAGGCTTAAAATCCACAAATTCACCTACAGAACAGAGAAGAAGGGAGGGTGTAAAGAAAAAATGTCCAACCCTTTTTTTTAAAAATGTCCTTCCTTACAATATATATATATATATATATATATATATATAAAGAACATGAGGGATAAAGGAGAGAAGAAATTGAAACCTACCTCAACCACCCCAAAACAACATTGAATTTGCTTACCTCAACCATGATGGATTTGACTACAAAAATTTGTACCTCCATGTGTTGTTCCTTGTTGGGAAAGAAAGGTAACCCATACTTCTTTAATTTGGTAGGTGAGAAGCCTGAAAGTACCCAAAATGTCTAGTCCTAGTTGAGTAGCAGACGCCGAGAGCTTTCAAAAATCCTCTCTTGCTCGAATCTAAGCTTCCATTCGAAATTTATGATCATCTGAAGGTTAGGATCAAAGGCGTTCCACACGGGCTCCTAAGACTTTATCTCCTCTTTTCACTCTTTAAGTTATGATGTTTGGACAAATGGCATCATTCGTGAGCCTGCTCTACTTTCTTTGTGTTTTCCTAAGTCCCTATCATTTTAGGAGTAACTATGTTGGACCATAGACACGTGGAGGGCCAGTGCTCATTTGGGGACCTGAATTTGTATTTTACTCTTGAAGTTGCACCGATGAGGCACGTGGAGGATTTTGATGACTCCTATAATTTTCAATGGCCGATGCAGCTTCCTCAAGCCCTAGACATGTGGAGAGCCTACGCTTGTTTAGGGACTGCCTTTGGAGCATCATACCAAAAGTGCACCAAAGAGACACGTGGAGGCTTCCACTGGTTCTTTTTATATTTACTGATTCGAGCCTTGAGTAAAAAAATTATATGCGCATCCCTAGGGTCTCTAATTTTGTTGCACCTTTTGAAAGTGCACTAAGAATACACATGGAGAGCTGCGCTCTTTTTGGGACCCCACTTTCGTCTCACCTTTGAAGTTGCACCGACGAGACACGTTGAGGATTCTACCGACTCTTAGACTTTTCATTGACCGGTGTAACTTTCTTGAGCCCTAGACATGAGGAGAGTCTGCACTCATTTGGGGACTTCCTTTGGAACATCATACCAAGAGTGCACTAAGCCCACACATGGTGACTTCCATGATTCTGTTTCTTTTCTTCGAGATGAATTTTCTAGGGTCAACTTCAAGTTCGGGAGTCAAAGGCGTAAGGCACATAAGGGAAAAAGAGGGAGGCGTGTGTGATGAGGGTGCATGGAAAAATAGGGTGTACGGGAACGCAAGAGGAAGAGAAGGGACGACCAATTTTAAGGCATGTATGCAAAAGGCGTGCGGAAGAATTGTAAGGCACGGAAATGTGGAAAACGACTACAGCCTATGAAAAGTGCCGGATGAGCAAGCGAGATGGGTGCATAATCTAAAATGTGAAGCATCGAGCTAGAGTGAGAGTAAAATTCATCCAAATAGGTGGGAGAGTTTTTTGATAACGAGATACCATGGTGAGTAAAAATAGAGTCATCCTTTGACAAGCTCTACTATTTTATTTCCTAGAAAGAGTGAATTTTATTATCCTTGAGTCATCCATTGGGCATGGAGTCATAATAATTTACACTAAAATTAGACACTCTTCTGCAACCTCTTAAAAAAACTCAAAAATAAAACAAATCTCTTCTCATGACAACAAATAATTGTCCAAAAGAAATTATACTCAAAGAAAACAACATAATCAACATGCATAAAGAATATAAAGAAATTAAATTAAATAAACAATGTGTGAAAATTACTTGGAGAAAAAAAAAAAGATAACTATTTACTATATATAAGGACTAATCATGACCTAAATAATATATCTTGAGGTATACCCCATTAACAGGATAATAATCTCGTCACCACCACTCACTTTCCGAGATCTAAAAGGCATTGTGTTTCTTGTAACAAAAAATCATATATGGTCTACTACATATATAGTAAAAATTTGTATGCTTCCCGGCTTATTCATTTCCTCACCCCCTTAAGAATGGGGTCTCCTTCCCCGAATATTCTTGAAATTGTGTTCTTGGTAAATGATATATTTACTTGGGCTTTATAATGCTCCATTGTATGAATTTCTTAATTTCTAACCTATTCAAGTCCATTAATTCTATAAATCTGATTTTTGTTGTATATTATTCAATTATTTATATCCTATTAATGAAATATAGAGTTGTTAATTAAAATGATATATGCATCCTTTCTTTTATACCGTAGACAAACATATATATTAAATTAAAAAAATCCGTCGTAGGAGTGATCCCATACGACCATACGTCTTCCTTCAACTTTATATGCCATGTGGTTTGGTTCTCTTCCTCAGATTATTCTTAGTTGATTAATCAAATCCGTTCTTTTGAGGTTAGTAGTTAGAGGATGTGAACAAATGGAAACCTATATTTACTACCCTTTAACTTATCCTATTTCTAAGAGTCGCCATTACATTTTAAGAAATGATTGAATTGAGAAATCCAAACCTAGTGACTATACTTTAATAGAAGTCCAAAACTAAAGTGTCATTAGCTTCCTTAAGATCCAATGCTTCATTCACCATGTAATATAATCAAGTAGCTCTAAGAATCCTCTTATGACCTAAAATTTGAGGTTGGATAATCATCCCTATAAAATATAAGCCTTATTGCATGAAAGGTTTCTCTATTTTTTTGGGTTTTAGAGAGGGGATTCTAGTTTCTTCTTATCTTTAAATAAAGCACACTTCTTAACCCATGAATAAGCATACTTAAACAAGAAAAACTAAGAGTATCATGCCCTCATTATCTTCAAATATTTAGTTCACAAAGAAATTTTTCACCGATGGCCCCCGATGGAACTCTTCTAAAATATTATCAATCTGATTTTCTCAATACATCTTAAGAGAAGACCAATTATATATTTTGTAAACAATATTCCAACCACCAGAATATAAGTAATAGATTGTATTCTAAAATAAATCCTTTTATATTTGTCCAAACCTTAAGGTATCTCCCATGTTTGAAGGAAATGGACAATATCATGACTCAGACTAATACAAAACAAATTTGTAACTTATTACTCGGCCATCTTAAAGCGCTAGGATCTCATTTTCATCATCATGTAAATATGAAGCTATCTTCTTACATAAACCACTAATAAAATTTTTGACCTTTATATCCACATCATACT
This sequence comes from Taxus wallichiana var. yunnanensis, assembly GCA_018340775.1. Classification (NCBI taxonomy): domain Eukaryota; kingdom Viridiplantae; phylum Streptophyta; class Pinopsida; order Cupressales; family Taxaceae; genus Taxus; species Taxus wallichiana. The sequence continues at coordinate 171,435,632 of CM031236.1, forward strand.
CCATCAATTTTTTTAATCCATCCTACCCTATTCACATTTAATTCCTTACTTAAGATAAATTCTGTTACACTTGGGTGTGAGACCATTGAAGGAAATTTATTATTTGAAATCAAATTCCAAAACTTCTTGGTACTCATTATAATAGAAAGTAAATTTTTATACAAGAGAGTCTCTTACCTCATAACCTTCCAAGCATTTCCTAAAGAAATCTATTGGTTGCTCCATACTTTATGTTGCACTAACATGGATAAAATATTATCAATTCCTCCAAGGGTATATAAGGTTAATTTTACAATAAAACAAATATTTTTAGAGTTGGAGATTGTGATATAGATTTCTCAATTTATTCAAAAAAATATCTTTCCCTCTTTGGTCCAATTGAAAAACATATTGTTGTTTAACATGGATGTTAGTGGCTTCAAATAGTTGGTAAATTAAGGAACTAATATCCGAAAAAAATTATTCTTCTAAGAAAACTCTATAATGTTATTTTGTGATTTAGAAAGGAGAATTCTAGAATAACACTTACTCCTTCAGGATCAATAACGAGCCCATTTTTGGATACAGTATGGAAATAATGTATTCCTTATTAAACTGAAAATAAGAATTAATTGGGTTGAGTGAGATTCATTATTCTCCACACCTTTGAAATAATTTCCTAAGATGAGATAAATAATCATCAGCTATCTTTGGAAACACTATAATATCATCAAGATGAAAAAGGAAAATGTTACTGATTAACTCTTGAAATGTCATCAATTACTATATGATAATTATATCCTACACTATAACACAAAGTGACATCCTATTGTATGCATAGATTTTCTTATTTGTATTGAAGGTTGTCTTAAATTTCTCCTTTTCTTGATCAATACTTAATTCTAACGATAATAACCATCAAGACGTAAATAATTCTCCTAACCGGTAACATTTTAAAACATTTGTTTCATGGAAGGTAATGTGTAATGGTCCTTCAATGAAGCTTTGTTTAGATGTTTCAATCAAAATAATAACCTTATGTCTCCATTATTTTTAATCAAAAGGATTGAATTTGCATCCGAACATGAGTGTTTTATTGGAAAGATTATGTTAGTGTCTATCAATTTATTCAATCATGCTTTATCAAAGGCTATATCTTTAGGTTTACAAGAATTTATTTTTTCCTAATAAGATTGCGATTTGGATTGAAATCTATAGTATTTTTCTTTAATTCTAAATTAATACCTTTAAGTACACCATATCTACATGTGAAAACATCATCAAACTCTTGAAAAATCTAGAAAATGGTATTTTTTCTTGTAGAATGAATATTATGCCATGTTTGAGGAATATTTCCTTTCCATTGATGAATTTTATATACTCTTCATGATTAATCATTGTGTTTAATATCTCTACTCTAATTTGATCATTAGTATTGAAGATGGAATCAAGAGTGGCCAAACCTTGAGACATTTTATTTGGCCTCAATTTGATGATTTTATCTTCACATTGGAGTTGTAATTTGGATTGATATGTAATCGAGAACTTTTCTTCATTATGTATAAAATTTATTATTTTCTCGGTCATTTTCAAACACCTACCAATTATTATTATTATTATTATTATTATTATTATTATGTACAGTTGGTATTACAACCACCTTAATATGTTGCTTTACTTTGTCTTATTTGACGTCATTACAAATATATAATTATGCGGGGAAGATAGTATGTAAACATGAAGGAGAGTTGAACATTATGTGAAGAGAGCATACAACAGGTCTTGTTGAGTTTCTTTTGATTAGTTTGACTTCTCAAGCAACTTCCTGCACCATTTTGCATAAAAAGAATAAACTCTCACATGCTTTTTTTTTTTTCTCTACAATTTTCATCTCTCCTATATATTGGAGATTATTCATTTAATGGGATACCTCTAGCTGGTTGTGGGTATTTCATCTTAAATTTTTACTTGTTCAACTTTTTTATCAATAAAGGAACTATTATTACCTTTTCACTACATGTGTATTATGTAGAATTGTTACATAGCATGTTTTCTCTCGTTATAAAAGTATTTATCCTTGACTATTAGTCCTAATTCATTACCTCCGCATGTAAGGATACATTCATGTGGATGTATAGTCTTTGTTTTAATAAACTTCATGTAGAAATATGCACTAGAGTTTCACTTATTGATCCATTATATGACCATTTTCTTCCCTTTCCATCTAATATGATAAAAATTAAGCCTTTATATGAATCACATATGTATACATATATCAAATTTTTAGTTCGTATGTTGTTTTGGTTACCTTAATCCCCTTGTGTATGCTCATGCAAATAGAGGTCCTCAAACATTATGTGCACCACCTAGTTCTTAACCTTCCGATTCAACCTTGTACTTAGTTCCAACAAATTATTCTTAATACAACAATAGATTATAGTTAATTTTTAGGTGTTACACGAGGAGAACCATACCTCTATAGAGACACACTCTAACTTGATGTCACACACATCCTATGAGTGCTTTAATTTTTTTATTTTCTTATTAACTAGAAACAAATATTTTATGAGTTATTCTAATAAGTACAACAATAAATGAGAGCTAAACTAAATATGGACAATGACCCAAAAAACTAATTAAATAAAAATGTAAAACCATAATGTGTAAAAAGGGCTAGATATAGATTATTTTATTCATCGAGCTTGTTGCACTATTTCGCAAAGATGGATGGAGAAACAAGAGCATGAACTAATTGTGCCAAATTCCAGAATGTGCATATCGGATAAATCCGAGTTGAATGAGGTGCTTGGATACGTAAAGGGGCTCCTGTGGGTGCTATAGTCTTAGATATCGATGGCTTGGTCTATGAAAAATCTTTGTAAACCCCCTTTAACATTTTGCTAAGTGATTTCTTGTGTTTTCTTGTATAAGTAATGCACAATATCTCAATGAAAATAAAAAATGAAGATGAGTCCTACAAAACCCTAAGACATGTATCAAAACACTATTAAATAAATATGCATATGAAGGGGTCAAACCTTCCTTAGCATTCATAATGGAGGACTTGCTAACAGAGGGTTGTACTACATCTTTGACCTAATGTAGTTCTATGTGTATGTGTACATTCATGCCCTAGGTGCTTTTATGCAAGTCACACTTTGTTAAAGTAGTGATCAATAACTACGTATAGAAACATAATAAAATAGTGGATGGAATAGAATAAGCTTCCCTCCTATGATGTGTGATGTAGATGTACAAGCCTTTTCCCTTATGATGTAGCTAGATGGATGGATGCAAATGAGCTCTTGATGGATGCAACCTTAGATGATGATATTAGGGCCTATTGCTTGGTCCCTCATTAGGGTTTCATAGATTTATATTTATATGGTTATCTTGTTCTACTTTCATAATTAACCACGAATAGGCCAACCACTAAACATATGGAAATCTCAAATGTCTTGAAAGTGCCCAAAAGATAACAAAGAAAGGGGGAAATGATCAAGGCAGCCCTACTCGAGACCATGGAGATTTTGGGTGCCCGAATATCACTCCGAGTGCCCCAGTCAGGGTTGAAATGACAAAAAATGACAAAAAAAGACTATGCATGCATGTTCGGGATGTTGAAAGTGACAGAGAAAGTAAAGTAAAATTGACAAAAGATGAGGGTTAATTAGTAGTTTCTTCACTCAAAACCATATGAGTAGCAGATGATACCAAGACTAAGTAATACCCAAAGTGTGTAAATTAGTGTGTACATTCACCACCACTTTATGTTGGTGACTAAAATTCTTGGTAACATAAAGTAGATAGAGATGCATACCTGATGTCTATGTAAAGTGATGTAGGAAACACACTAAACGAATAGAAAAAGTGTGTGTTATCACCGAATCACAGCACCCCGTGCATGTATTTGAACTCACAAAGGTGTGATTGGATAACATGGGTACTATCTCCAAGTTGTGGGACTTGCTACTTGAGACAGACCTCCGAGAAAGCCGGTTCTTGCTCCTAAACTACCTGCCACAATCTACTCTAATGCAGGATAAGCTAACTGTTCTAATCTAAATTTTCAAGGGACCAGGGAGAGAGAATGCATAAAATGAAAGCCTACACTAAAGCGGTGATACACCAGAAAAGGAGGGTGGGAGAGTAGTCTCCAAATGTGTGAAATACAGAGGCAAAGTGCACACTAGAAGAGGTGATGACAGTTCACCATAATCTAGCAAAATGCATTCACAATAATATTCCAAGCATACACAATGATAATGAATCCCTGCAAGAACATAATAGATAGACACAATATTCTCATAGAAAGATCAAAGGGGCAAGAAGAATGCAAGAAAACACAGCAGGGGAAGATATATCCACAAACTGGTATTTTATTGCTTCATGATATGCACAGTTCAATCTATTACAAGATAAGGGCCTGGATCACCATGCAAGGAGTCCACTACAAGGGCCTACAACACACTGGCTTCACAAAGCAATTTTGACAGAGCTTTGCTACCCAAAAATCTCTCCTTTACAATGAGCCCAACACTCCAATTTATAGAAAAAGAGAAGGAAAAGAGAAGGGAAAATGGAAATCCCGAAATCTGTCCTTCAACCACCTGTAAGAGGCATTAAATTGAGTGGAATGGTCATACATTACTTGAAAAAGGCTCCCCATACTGTCCCATGTGTCTTGCAAAGAGAAAGAATGATGACCATGCCTCTTAATTGCACTCCCAGCTACCAAATAAAACACTGTTCTGAACCCGGCCACGTTTTCTTAAAAAACTCAATCAATTTCTTATCAAATCTGGAATTTCTTGATTTATGTGCATTGGTCTTGGAACCATGATTCCAACGGTACCAATTTTGTGCGTTTTCGTTGAGGAATGCAAAAGTTATGGCCTTCTGAGTGCGGGCAGCTATTTTGGGCCTGGCAGGTGTTTTCTGTCATTTGACGGGAATGAGCATTAACTGACTGGAGCCGAATATGTTTCCTTTATTTAAATATATCTACCCTCATTAAAAATAAGAAAGTCTAATTTTGTGAAAATCGGAGCTCGGAGTCAAAAGTTATGGCCGTTTGAAGTTCCACGGGTCAAACGTTGACTTTTCTTCTCTGCCTTCGGCCGCTTCGGCTTTTCGCGTCCCGCGCGTCCCTTTGTCCCATTTGGCACAGTGCTGAAATTTCCCATTTCGGCCGAACCGGCCGGTTCGCGTACTCGCAGCCCATATGTCCCATTTGCTTTCGGACCGTCTGGGACAAATTCGCCCGGTTCGGCCGGTTCGCGTACTTTTGGCCCGCGCGTCCCAGACTGTTTCGGGCTGCCTTGACTCATTTCGCCCGGTTCGGCCGGTTCGCGTCTTTTTGTCCCGCTTGTCCCAAAGGCGACCCTCTCAGCAGTTAGCCAATTTTTTCTCTCTTTTGGCCAGATCGGCTTTTCGCGCCCGCCGCGTACTTTTGTCCCAGATGTCCCAATTGCTATTTGGGCCACCTGGAGGCTTTTCGGCCGATCCGCGCATTTTTGTCCCAAATGTCCCAATTGCTCCTAGGACTAGGACTTAGCTGATTTTCACAATTTTTTCTGGATTAACCTACTTGCCTTCTGCAACCATTTTTCACATTTTCTCAGAGCTTGCTCCTTCCTTCTTTGGCCAGGAGAGTTAGAAAAATATCTGAGGGAACCTCAGAAACATGATGTTTTCTCTAAATCAATCAATGTGCCTGGGACTTGAATATTTTGATGCATGTTATCAAATTTACCCTGGGGGGTAAATTTTGGATAACAGTGTGGATTGAAAAAAATATGATGGAGCATGGAAACTAAATATGCAAAAGAGAAAAAAGTGATGAGGGTGAACCTACGGTGGAAATGTGTGTGTAGTTTCCGATGTGTTTGATGTACCTCAATATTAGCATGGTGTTTGTTGCCACAAAATGTTATTGTTCATACCATTGTTGTTTTTGGTGTTGTGGTTATTGTTGTTGTTGTTAACTCGTTACTTCTTATCTAGTCGAATCTGAAAGCATAGGGCCATCAAGTAGTCAAATAGGAATGTATATGTATGTCAAAAACACGTGTAAAAGACACATGTATATAGTAAAAAGTATGTAGTGGAAATAAAAAAACGTAAGAGAAAGAGTGCACCTGATCCATGATAAGAGAAAGAGTGTAGAGAGGATGTCTTGTATTATGAGTTTTTTGGGTGATCTCACACCACCTTGGTCAAAGAAGTGTAGGGAGAAATCTGCATTATTCTCTAGCCAGTAACTACTTCACTAAATTTGTGTGTGAAGAAATCTCTATATTGCCTAGTCTTTTGGGAGATCCGACACCATTGGCTAAAGTAGTGTAGAAAGGAAATTGGTTGTGTCCTCTAATATGTAACTGCTCCCAAAATTTATAAGGACAACCTTCTTTTGTAAAATACAATGTGTACGGGGTTTGTAGACTTTTCTAAACCCACTAGTTGTATAACCCACAATACCAAGGGTAGAAACTAAACTGAACTAAACCTTTGTAGAAGTGTTGTGTAGTATGTAAATCCTCAAATGATACCTTTCCTCTTTGGGGAACATGGGACATTGATGATAGGAGAATGCAGCCCCAAAAGAGTACCGACCACTTAAATTGTGCCTTTTAGGGAAATTAACTCTCTTGGTAGGAAAAAGGGTGCACACAAGTGGTTAAGAACAAGTGTTAGTATGGACAAACATGCATGTAAGAGACAAGTGTACGCTATGAAAATAATGTGTAAGATAGAATGAAATTAAACAGGCAAGAAATAAATAAATATCTCAGGTTGCAAACATGGGACACCACACATGATTTTTCAAGACATGAAATGCCATCATGGCCTCATACAAAAATAAGTGTATACACCAAACACAAGGAAAGGTCCACATACAAAAGAATAAATAACATACAATGTTGAAAACAATTATGGAAGAAAATATCCTGCGCATAACCAATGTTACACCTAAAGCACCCATTACCATGTTATAAAGATAACCAATGTCAAAAGAATGTATAACCAAGTAATGTAAAGTTTTAAGTACAAAATTAAACAATAGCACTGGAAGAGATGAATGTGAATGCCCCTAGTGATCATTGTAGGAGAGGTAGAATGCAAGCATCCATGCTACCTATAAGATAGTTGTATATGTGATCACAACTGGAAAAGGAATTCAATGCACATGTGTGTATGGCATAGATAAATGACATACAAGAGATCTAATTAGCATGTGTAATATAGTGACCATATACAAGAAAATGTAAGAAAGACTAAAATCAACCATGATATACAACATGATGTGGATGGATTTAGGGGAATTTAATATAGATGATAGGATAAACGTGTCTCTCGAGTGTATGGAGTTGTACACACTGCTTGAGGTTTATTGTTTTCCCCTCAACTCTCCATAATGAACCATAATAGATAGTGCGACATCAAGAAATGGTCGAAGTTTCAGATTCTGTTTAACACGTCATGACAAATGTGTATGTGTATAAATGATATGTGACATAGCAATGAATTATGTGTGTGACCCTATAGCCAAAGTGTATATCATGACAAGATGAGCATATAGCCTATAGCCTACAAGACAAGTGTATAGCCTAAAGCGTCGATAGCTATAAAATAAATAGAGGGAGTAGTGATGTAGCCTTAAGAATATATCACTACAAGATGAATGAATAGGTGACCATTTATCATAAATAATATGTCACTAATGCAATAATTTTGCATGCTAAAAACATGACTGATGATTGTGTAATTAGGATAAGGTCCATTTGATTTGTAAACCCTTGACAAAGTGTAGTATAGACCGAGGAACTAAAGTTTGTCATAGGGTGGTGAGTGCATCCTATAGAAGACAATGTAGTATGTGTGATGATAATAGATGACCATATGATGTGTGAGATATCTAATACATGGATAATAGTATGTAATGAAATATGTGTAAATAGAATAGTAATGTGAAGATGGGTGCTATGTAGTAGGCATGATGAGTATTATGTAACACTAGATGTAAGGACAATAGTAGTATATATGATGAATATTAGTATGAAGTATTACATTTCGGGTGTAAATGTCAAAATTATGTAGACTACATATAGAATGTTTCATGTGTGACATGTGGTGTGTGAATAGATGTAATGTGTAATACCTATGGTGTAATGTGTGGGGTTCATGTCCAGTATTCCCTTAATATTCAAGTGTGAACCAAAGCATAAGAGTGTGTCATCAGTAATGATGATGCTAACACCTTTGATAAGGGTACATATGTGAGGATGTTGGTGTGTGAAAGGATGAGTTAAGTATTGATGATAATATGAGGAGGGGGATGTATTAGATGATACAATCATGTAATGTCATCTAAGACATCAATTCTTTCAAGGGCATAGCTGATTGGATACACGTAAGTTACTTGATAAGAAATAGTGTCTAGATGATCACATAATGATCCATTGAGGTGGAATTTTTATATACCCATGGCATGTTCCTCATCGAGTAAATGGGGGAGGTTGAAAACTGTGTTCATACCAACAAGTGAGATTTTGTGTATAGCTAAGAAAGGAACTACTGCAAATGAATATGCAGCTAAGGGCATAGAAAATGAGATATCAATATTATAAATATATGATGTGCCCCTATATAAGTAATACAAGAATAACCTAATGTGAGTGGATAAGAGTGAGGATTGCGCGATAGATAGACCGTAAGATGAAAGAAATGTAAACCATAAGAAAAAATAATATTGATGAAGACATAATATAGATGAGGATCATGAGTAGGAGGATAAAGGTCCTTGAAAGTGAAACCAAGTCGAGCTAGACCATCATGTGAACATATAGTGACATCGCAAGTAGGATCAAATGGAATATGTTCCCAATATGAATTATTCATGAATATTGTGATAGTAAATAGTTTACATGCTAAAGTGGGTGGGAGATGTGATTTTGTAGGTGATAGAAGCATGTCCATAGTATGGACATGACCGTAATAAGGAATAGTAGTAGTAGTAGTAGTAGTTGTTGTTGTAGAAGAAACTACATGTAACACAAAAATAACACCCTCAAGTTGTGAAAAGTGAGGTGGTTCGTCCATAGGTTGAGGATAATTTGTAGTATCAACTGCGTGGAATAAGAAGAATAGTATAAGATCTTAGTCATAATATTGGAATGGATCACGGTCATGAAAAATAGTATACTCAATGCCTTCATGGAGAAATTTGACACAATGATGTACAATAGAAGCAACAACTTGCATGACATGAATCCATGGCCTCACCGAGTAAAATGTTATAGGAAACTAAGAAAGTGATGAATAAAAACACAAAGGAGATAGTTTTCTCCCTACAATGATAGGTAGTGTAATGTGACCAACACATGGACAAACAGAACCATCATAATCACGTAGTGAAAGACAAGATGGAGTAAAATCTTGATCTAAAAGACCTATGACTTCAAGGAATGACATGGGACACAAGTTAAGCTCAGATCCATTATCAATTAAAGTGTATTTGATACCCAAATTGTTAATGTGACACATGATATGCAAAGGTGGGTCATTTTCAAAAGTATGAATATCAGCAGGAGGATTAGAATTGAATGTTATGTGATAAGGAAATTCATCAAAAAATGTTTGATAGACTGAATAAGGATGCATGTCAGCTCGAGTATGAGTAGTTAAAGGAAGATGTTGGACTCTATATCTTAGATCACGGTTTGCAAACAAATAATCATTTATTGAGATACTAATGATGAATAATCACAAGGATGCTAAAAGATAAATGAAGATATTATGAGCATGATGATATTTGGGTTCACTAAAATGATTAACTAAAAAATGTGGATTTTATGAGTTAATCTAATAAGTATAGAAGTAAATGTGAGATAAACTAAATAAGGATAATGACCCAAACAACTAAGTAAATAAAAATGTGAAACCCTAAAATGTAAGAAGATTTAGATACATGATAATTGATTTGATGAGCTTGTTGGACTGTGTCGCATAGATGATTGGAGAAATAGGAGGAGGAAACAACTATGCCGCAGTCAATAAAAGTACATCTATGAGAAATATAATTTGGTATCTGGGGCACTGTGGGAACCCTAGTCTAAGATATGGGTACCCTTGTCTATTATAAAAATTCTATAAACCTCGTTCGAGGTGTTGCTAATTGATCTCCTATGTTCACTTCTTGTCACACTATATTTAGTTGATTGTGCAATATGTCGCTAGAAATTAGAAATGAAGCCGAGATGTGTAAAACCCAAAGAAAAACATGAAACCAATAAAATACAAACAACCATATAAAAGGTTCATACTTTCATCAACAGCCACAATGGTGGACTTACTAACTAAGCATTGTACTATGTCTCAGACCCAATGTAGTTCTATGTGTGTGTGTAACCATTCCCTACATACTCTTGTGCCATTTGCACTTCGTGAAAGTAGCGAGAAACTAATACATGTAGAAATGTAGTAAAATGGTGGATAGAATAGAATAAACTTCCCTCCTATGATTTCTAATGTAGATGAACCAACGTTGTCCCTTGTGATGGAGCTAGATGGATGCAACCTGTAATGATGATAGTAGTGATTAGTTCTTGGTCCCTCGTTATGGTCTCATAACTTTATATTTATATGGTTCTCTTTTTCTAATTTCGTAATTAACCCTAAAAAGGCCGACCACTAAAAATATGGAAATCTTAAATGACTAGAAAGTGCCCAAAAGATGGAATTAAAGGGGGAAAAGTATTAGGGTGCCTTGACTAGTACCGTGGTACCCGTGGGGGCCCAAGTGCTTGGCCTTGATGCCCCATCAATGCTAAAATGATGAAACAAGACAAAAATAGAATGGGCATGCATGTGTGGGAGGTTGATGCAGATGGCAAGAAGAAAAGTAAAATGGCCAAAAGAAGAAGGGGGAAATTAGTACTTTCTTCATGAAAAAACCATATGAATAGTAGTATGAGACTAGGACTAAATAATACCCAAAGTATGTGATTTAGTGTCTACAGGTTGAAGGGGAATCATTACATCAATCTGCAAAGGGTACATTTGTTTATGACAACAGGGCCATCACCCATGATATTTCAAAAGATAACATTGATTAGATATGTATCTATGTATATAGTTCCTTCTAAGACAAGATCAAGAAAATAGAATAACTGATGGAGAAAATGTGGTATAGTGGATGGGAATGGAACAATATTTCATCATTGTATATCAAGAAGAATTCAATCTATAATTCTAAAGCATATAATCTTTATAAAATATTTACACCAACTCATTTTGATGTTCAAATTCCTTCTCCTTACATACAAATTGTTAACATTGATATTGAAATCATACAAATTTGTGATGTTTTAGAAGAATATTACTTAGGATGCCTTGAAATAGATATTTTATAGATAATTTGACCTCTTAAAGAAGTTTTTGTACACATTATAAAACAAAATTAATTTTAAACACATATTATTAAAAATAAAAGAAAGACCAAAAATGTATATTTAATAGGATTATAACTCAATCTAAAAAATTTTACATTGTTGACAAATGAAAGGTATATATGTATATCAATTTCTATTATCTTATTGGGAAAATAACTTACAGTTTCTTAAGGACTATGATCTCAGTAATGTTGAGAGGAATACTATCTATTAATATTTTACTCGATATATTCCTAAACAAACAACATGAAATGAATGCAAACACAAATCTAACCTTAGAAGTTGTAGATAAAAGAACAAGTGAAGAATCAAATTATCAATTACAAGTGTATGATTTGAGAATGTATAGAATATTTGCTCTTATAGATTTCCACTTGAAACATACCTACATAATTTAACTCCCAATAAATTATGGTTAACACTTCCATTACAATTCTATAGTGAAATGTAATGCATTTGAATCTCGCATAGTTAAATTTAATTCCAAAACCTATGTTATTATTTCACTATATATTTTTTTAATTCCACACAGTGTAGATACTTCTATTCTAAATTTTTTAGGTATAACATTCTAGAACCTCTTTGAAGGCATTAAAACAATTCCTCTCTCGATAAAGAAAAAAAAGTTCTTACCTTTTCATAATTGAATAGAAAATAGTAGTAGAATTGATATATTTTTCCAATATAGTAACTTAGAAAATTTTCAAGAAAAAAATGAAACTTCTCTAATAACTATGTTGGAAAAAAATAGTACATATGTAAGCCACATGGAGAAAATCCTTTCAACAATATTTCCTTGAACATTTTTATAGTTAGTAGAGGAGAGAACTCAAGTAATATTTTTAAATTATTTTTATTCTAAATAGTTATCTTAAGTTTTTTTAGTAAATATAAAGGTTTTTCAACTAGGGGCCTTACCTAGGTACAAGAAGGCCTGAAATCTTAGATAAAATAATGAAACACAAAAAAAATTAGCAGCCCTCAAGAAAATGAGACAACTAGGTAGGAGAAACAATTTTCTTGTGAATATATTTTTTCTTATTGTGTATTATTTTGTACCCTATAGAAACCTCCTCAAGAGGAAGAATATCATTTATAGCTTCTAATCAAAGGTATGTGCCTTTTTGTGTAGGAAAGAGAGGATGAATATTTTCCTTAGCCACTTTACAAGAAATTGGTTCAAAAATAAATTAAATGCGGATTACGTCATTTATATTCACCTTGTTTCTAACATCCGGAATTTTACTAAGAGGAGTTTCAAGGACTGATTCGATCCCTTCATATGAATCCGCATTTGAATCTAAATCTCTCTTAGTATCAAAGATGAAATGTTGGAGGGATTTTTCCACTAATTATATATCTAATTTTTATTCTTTTCCATCCCACATTCAACAACAATATGTCCTAAAAATAAATGTATTCTACATTTGAAGGGTAAACCTTCATAATCAAGAGGTTGTGTCTATGTGATTTTTTGGGCTTTGAGGTCAATGTAAGAAAGAATATTTTTTGAATCGTCAAGCTCAACAAGAATTTTGGCATAGCTCGTGTGTGTAAAATCAATATATAGTGCCCACATTTTCTAGCTTCAGATTATATTCTTACTCTATACTCCTAATTAATTATTGGACATGGATTATGGAACCTTGTTGATATTATGTAATGATATTTGATCATTTGAGGACATGTATGATGATTTGGGAGCATGACACTATTTTAGGTTTGAATAGTATGATATTTCATATCGAGTAGATGTTTTCAATACTAGCACGTTACGATGTTATTGATCTTGTTCACTATACGATGGACATATGGTTGTGTCGTAAATTTTTATATCATGAATTATTTGGTTATTTGATGTTATCATATCATAGCATGGATGAATGTCGTTATGTTTTATTAGGATGGCTAACACATGTTGAATTAATACGAAAATGTGTATGTTTCTCATTAACAATTCCTTAGTAATATTGTGTTAGCATAGTTAGCATGATTATGTTTTTATTGATTTAATGAGTAGTTAATTTATACATTTTATTGGACATATGTGTTTAATGTTTGCAATGAGTGTGTAGATTACAGGGCACAAGAGAACGTGGGTTTTAGGAGGCTACTCAAATGTGCACAAGCAGACAAGTCTTAGCCATGTTAATTGTGTGAAGACTTACTTGGTTGCATGTCATATTTGGGCACCATGAGTGACCCTTAAAGTGTAATGTTGTAATTTTGTAAATTTATTATTGTTTAAATTGTTTAGTGTTGTAGGAGTTAGTTTGGGGGACCTAATGGTCCCCACTTGTATTAAAGGTGTATTTTATTAGTTTAAGTTTGATTTATGAGGTTAGGGTCACATGATCACCCTTGGGTGGGCCCCACAACCTTAGCTTTTTTTTCCTAAATGCTAAACCTAAAAATCGTGCTATTTATTGTATTTTTGAGACCTCTTTTGGTTTTGGGGGTTCTCTTATCATGAAAATGAGCCCCTTTCACCCTGTTGGTATTCAAATCGATTCTCTCGCGAGGGACGAGCAACATCATGAAATTGACAAGATAATAAGCAACGAGATGAACCATGATATGAGTAATTTTTAGTTGGGGATGAGATTCTTCTGACTCTTTGTCACTCGAGCATTGGATAAGTGGATAGCACCTCACTAAGGGTTTGATCTACCCCCACTACTTTAGGTTGTGCCTTCAACTAGGGTGAGAGGACCCATTCTGTAACCCGTGTCGGTGAAGGACATCAAGATATCCTTCTTTGCAAAATTTTAATGAGAACCTTGAGGAAATATGATCAATGCAACACAATATAACTCTCACGAGTTGTCACACTAGAGAGTGGAGATGTTTCTTGGACAAAGGTTTGGGTTACTAAAGACAATAAATGAATCCTGATTGTCCCTGCATACTTTGGCAATGGAATTTGTTCATTTGTGGATACATAGTACAAACAGGGGTAGTTCGTGTAGGATTTATAGTTTGAGAAATTTTTTGGTGGGAAGTTAAGCAAGATAAAGTGGATTATACCAGATCTTTGAGATATTTTACAAAAATTGGAAAACTCATAGACAGAATGCTTCAAAACAGCCAAGATATTCCTTCAACTAGAAGGTGTGCATCAATGGAGGCCCAGAGATGCATGGTTTCACACACTCTTCAAGAATTCAACACAAAGGCTCATGCTAAAGACTCAATTAAATGATATAAATCCCTAGTTCGTCACACCTAAGATACACTCATAGGATTACAAACAATCTTTATCAACATAATGAAAGTAAAGTGATTTTAAATTGTTTATTTCATTACAAAATGAAGGATCTTCTAATAATGAAATTGCAAATGCCAAATTACTAACATAGAGATGAGATATTGTGTGACTTAGAGAGATTTTAACATACGATTGCAATAGGAAAAAGAAAAACTATTTGAAAAAAATATGAAAGAAATAGACACAATAATGAACATGATCAACACAGAGTCATTAAAGGTTCACCAGATTGATCAACGGGGAAAGTTTCCTCAAAAATATCAAAGCTTGTTGATGGTTTTACACTTGCAACCACCTTTACGTGATTGAATCCAAAGACACAGAAAATGAATTGGTCTCTTAGAAGCATGACCTCTCGGGAAAAAAATGGTTTCTCTCAAACTTTCTCATAAAAGTTAACCCCCGACCCTATGCAAGATTATTATCATTTAATTTATACAATTCACTTGCTCACTCATCCAAAATTTTCACCCCAAAAATAATAATATGTTATGTTTATGGATCGGGTTTTCCTATTGAGTTTGGTACACCTTCCATCTGTTACACTCAAATATTTAACAATGGTCCCACTCACCGGTGAGCGGCTCGAGGGTGTTCGGGGGGTGAATCCTCCAAAGTAAATTTTCATGGGTAGTTTATTAACCCATGGGTAATGGGTAAATCATTATGGGATTTTGTTTGGGCCCATGGTTTTTCAAGTACCCATTGTTTTGTAAAATTGCCTCTTTGGCTACCTATTGATGTACTTATAAATAGACGGACATACAATACGATTTAAGGGAGTGTGTTTTGTGAAGGTGAATAGTGTGTGTGAATTCAAGTGCAAATTCGGGAGGGTTTGTTGAGCGTAGCTCCAAACAAGATCTGATTATTGTAATTGTGAAGACAATTGGCTTGTAATAAAATCTGAGAAAGTGTTCTTGGTGGATGTAGCCCACATTGGGTGAACCACGTTAAATATTTTCTTCGTGTTGTACATTTTTCATTTCTATAATTCTATTCATACTTCTTATTATTGTGATTCTAAGGAATTATTCTACATTAGATATTATTAATTCCTAACAATTGGTATCAGAGTTTGGTTTGGTTTGCTGAAGTGTTGAATCATAGGGAAATTTTTAGCTTGAGTGGGAGCTATGGTAGATGATGGAAGATATAGGGTTGATAAATTCAATGGGTACAATTTTAGTCTTTGGAAGATGCAGATGGAAGATTACCTTTATTAGAAGGATATTTACACTCCATTGTCCGAGAAGGTGAAAAACCCTCGAGCATGACACAGATGCGTAATGAGATTTGTTGGATAGGAAGGCACTTGGGAAAATCTAGTTGTGTCTTGAATCTTCAAGTATTATATAATGTTTCAAAGGAAAAGACTACAAAAGATATAATGGATGCATTAGGAAGTTGTATGAAAAACCCTATGACTCTAACAAGATATTTTTAATGAAAAATTTGTTTAATATAAAGATGTCTGAGAATAGTTTTGTAGCAAATAATTTAAATGATTTCAATATGGTTGTGAATATGCTAGCTTTGGTTATAATAGAATTTGATGAAGAAGTTAGGGCTTTATAAATTTTGTGCTCTTTACCTGAAAGTTGGAATAGCCTGGTAATGGTGGTAAGCAACTTTGTTCCAGCTAACTCAAAGTTGATGTTTGAGGATGTTGTAGGGGTGATTCTAAGTGAGTAAATGTGAAGAAAAAGCTCTGGGGAATCTTCTACTTTAGGGAATTCTTTAACAGTGGAAACTAGAGGGAGACAAAAGAATAGAGAAAACCATGGAAAATCGAAAGATTGGGCAAGGTCAAAATCCAAGAGCAAGATTGTATGTTGGAATTGTGGAAAGTCTGGGCACGTAAAGAAGGATTGTTGGGAGCTTCGGGATAAGAAGAAACAATAGGAAAAAAACAAGGAGGTAAATGTGGCATCGGGTAATGTATCCCAGAATGCTTTGATTCTTTCTTTGCATAATATTACTGAATCTTGGGTTTTAGATTCAGGGGCTTCTTTTCATGCTACTCCACATAGGCATTATTTTGTTGATTATGTTCAAGGGGATTTTGGGCATATTTTTCTTGGTGATGATGAGCCTTGCAGTATAGTTGGAAAAGGTTTTGTTTAGGTTAAGATGTAGAATGGGAATACATGGCTATTAAAGGATGTCATACATGTGCCTACATTAAGGAGAAATTTGATATCGGTGGGGAAATTGGGAAGTGATGGTTGATCTTGTGATATTTACAACTAACTCTTGGAAGGTTACCAAGGGCTGCTCTTGTAGTGGCAAGAGGTAAGAAGGTTGGAACCTTGTATTTATACAATGATAGTACTAATGATTGTAATATTGTGGCTTCATATTCATATACACCATTATAACACTATAGGCTCGGTCACATGAGCCATAAGGGCATGGACATCGAAAGAAGAATTTTCTGGACATATAGAAACATGTTTGGATTTCTGTGAGAACCGCATATATGGGAAGCAGTGAGTAAGGTTTCTCAAGGTTGGACCTATAAAGAAGAGAGTAATTTAGAGATAATACATTCTGATGTGTGGGGCCCGGCTCTGTATCATCTCTTGGGGTTCAAGTTATTATGTTACTTTTATTGATGATGTAGCAAGGAAAGTTTGGGTTTATTGTATTAGAAACAAATATGATGTATTTGATACTTTTGTTAAATGGTAAGCCTTGGTAGAGAATGAAACAGTCTTATGTTAAAATCTCTCAGTTAGATAATGGAGGGGAGTATTGCAGCAATGAATTTGATGATTATTATTCTAAGAATGGAATCCATAGGAAAAAGATTTGCGGTTTCAGAACCCCGCAACATAATTCGGTGTCGAAATGATGAAGAAAACAATAATGGAATGTACTAGGAGCATGAGGATACATGCGGGACTACCTCTTTATTTTTGGGTAGAAGCGGTGAGCACATCCGTGCACTTGATAAATAGGGGACTATCAAGTGCCTTGGATGGAGGCATACTTGAGGAGGCTTGGTACAAGTAAGAAAGTCGATTACTCATTTCTTAGAGTCTTTGGATGTGAGGTATTTTTTCATATTGACAAGGATGATAGGACCAAGATAGAGGCTAAATAAAAAAATGCACTTTTATTGGTTATGGTGGTGACGACTTTGGATTTAAATGTTGGAGTATTAAGGACAAGAAAATCATTCGGTCTAGGGATGTGGTCTTTAATGAGAAGGTCATGTATAAGCACCGATTACAAGAAAATAGGGAAGAATCCAAGAAAGAATGTGCAAGGTGGTAGAGGATCTTTTGGATGGGATAGTGACCCATGACTTAGTTCAGAACCTACTCAACAGAACCCCAAACTCCTATAATGAGGAGGTCTTCTAGGGTAAGAAAAGAACCTAAACATTTTTCTCCTTCTCTTTATTATTTATTACTCACTGATAGTGGAGAGCCAGAGAGCTTTGATGAAGCAATGCAAGTAGATGCCATTAAGAAGTGGGAGCAAGCCATGGACGAGGAGCATATGTCTCACATGGAGAACCGAGACTTGGGAGTTGGTGAAGCTACCGGAAGGCAAAAGAGCATTGCAGAACACATGGGTGTCAGAGTTAAATACGAAAAGGAGGAAAGAAAATATATAAGGCCTAGTTGGTGGTCAAGGGGTTTACACGAAACAAGGTATAGATTTTGATGAGATTTTGTCTCCCGTAGTAAAAATAACTTCTATCAAAATTGTTCTTGGAATAGTGGCAATAGAAGACTTACACTTAGAACAGCTTAGATGCAAAGACTACATTTCGCATGGTGATTTGGAGGAGGAGCTATATATACATCAGCTAGAAGGATATGAAGTCAATGGTAAAGAGGAGATGGTGTGTAAATTGAAGAAGATCTTGTATGGCCTGAAACAAGCTCCACGTCAATGGTATAAGAAGTTTGAAAGCTTCATGATGGATCAAGGTCATATTAGATGTCATTCGACCATTGTGTGTATACAAAGAAATTTGAGGATGGAATTTATATTATCTCGTGTTTGTATGTTGATGACATGTTGGTTGCAGGTAAAAACATATAGGAAATAAAAGTACGCAAGAAAAAACTAAGTGAATCCTTTGATATGAAGGATTTGGGGGTAGCCAAACAAATCCTTAGTCCGAGGATAACTTGGGATAGGAAGGAACGAAAGCTTACTTTATCTTAGAAAGAGTACATTAATAAGGTATTGATACGTTTAACATGCAAGATGCTAAACTAGTTGGGACTCCTTTGGTAGGCCAATTTAACTTATCAAAGGAGCAAAGTGTCCCAAGACAGAGCAGAAAAGAAACCAAATTTCCAAGGTACCTTACTCATCAATGGTTGGAAATTTGATGTATGCTATGGTGTGCACTTGGGCCGATATTTCCCATGCGATGGGAGATGTGAGTAGATTTATGAGTGATCCGTAAAAAGCATTGACAAGCAATAAAGTGGATCCTTTGGTATTTGAGAGGGACCATGGGGACAATTTTGTGCTACAAAGGATCGACACCACTTTACATGGTTATGTAGATTCGAGACATGGTGGAGATGTTAACAAAGAAGAGGAGCATGATAGGTTATATTTACACTATAGTTGGGATAGCAATGAGCTAGATTTCATGACTACGAAGGCCGGTGGCTTTGTCAACCACGTGAGACCGAGTATGTCCCGCCACGAGGTAAGCAAAGAGATGATTTGGTTACAACAACTTCTTAAGGAGTTGGGGCATAAGCAGGAGGAATGTAAGCTGCATAGTGATAGTCGAGTGTTATACACATAGCTAAGAACTCTACTTTCCACTACAGGACAAAACATATACAGTTGAGATATCACTTCATTAGGATAGCTTTGGAGGAAGATAAGTTGAAGTTGGAGAATATTCATACCAGTCATAATCTTGCAGACATGATGACCAAGGTGGTCACAAGGGATAAACTAAAGCTATGTTCAGCTTTGGTTGGCCTTCATGGATGACAAAGTGAAGCGTTGAGAAGCTTTCTCAGTTGAAATCAATCTCCAAGTGGGAGATTGTTATGTTTATGGATCTTGTTTTCCTATTAGAGTTTGGTACACCTTCCATGTGTTACACTCAGATATTTTTATGATGGTCCCGCTCACCGATGAGCGGGTCAAGGGGGTTTGCCACAAGCATGAAGCCCCCAAAGCAAATTTTCATGGGTGGTTTATTAACCTAGGGGTAATGGGTAACTCATTATGGGCTATTTTTTGGGCCCATGGTTTTTTAGTACCCATTGTTTTGTAAAATCACCTCTTCGGCTATCTATTGATGTACTTATAAATAGATGGACATACAATAGATTTGTGGAGTGTGTTTTATGAAGGTGAATAGTGTGTGCGAATTCAAGTGCGAATTCGGGAGGTTTGTTGAGTGCAGCTCCAAACAAGATCTGATTATTATAATTATGAAGATGGTTGGCTTATAATAAAATCTAAGCAAGTGTTCTTAGTGGATGTAGCCCACATTGGGTGAACCACGTTAAATATTGTCTTCGTGTTGTGAATTTTTCATTTCTGTAATTCTATTCATACTTCTTATTATTGTGATTATGAGGAATTATTCCGCATTAGATATTACTAATTCCAGATAGTGATGTTTAAAAATTTACACCCAAAGCTACTAGGTGGATAAATCAAGAACTGATCACATTTCTCAGACCCTCAACTATGACTGGGATGCCGTATCATAATTTTTGACAATATTTTTAATCTTTTCTTTATTCTCGTCAGCGCAAGAAATCTCCTTTTTGATCATTTTTAGGTGGCTCCATATTGTTGGATCTGATAAGAAATCCTTTTCACCCTCGAGAATACACCTTGAGAAATGAGTTCCCTCACATGGATACCTGCATTCATGCGCTATGAGTCCAAAGAGGCCAAGTGCAAAGTGGAGTCAGAAGAAACCTCCACGTGTTTCCTTAGTGCAAATGCAAAGGTGAAGTCCAACGACAGGTTCCCAAATGAGCGTGGGACCTCCAAGTGTCTCGAATCCTAGAGAGTTGCATCGATTGTTTAAAATTTAGAGCATGGGAAGGTTCAGTGGAAGCTTCCACGTCTGTTTGGTGTAAATTCAAAGATGAAGTCTATAGGAAGGACCTCAAATGAGCACAGGCTCTCCACTTTCCCTGGGCCCAAGAATGTTTACCTCGGCCTTCAAAAAAGTCTCAGTATAAAGAGGAGCCATCGGAAGGCTCCACGCATCTCTTCAAGACACTTTTGATATGGTGCCCAATAGCGAGATCTGAAACAAGCACGGATCACCACGTGTCTCACCCAACAAAGTTATTGAAAGAGTTTTAGGACCAGCGGAAGGTGCCACATGCCTAGGGTCCGAGAAATTTTCCTCGGCCATTGAAAACTCTAAGTATAGGTAGAGCCAAAGTGAAATATTCCACATGTCTCTTCAAAGCTTTTTTGGTATGAAGCTCAAAATAAGGACTCCCAAATGAAATAGAGTTTTCATATATAACTTAATGAATAAAAATAATAATAATAATAAAATAGAGTTTTCAGGAAGTGCCCTGAATGAAAGAAGTTAGATTTATAAATTAATATTGGGCGGGCGCAGGGGGCGACCAAACCCTCTTTTCCATTTTTACACCACATAGCTTTCCTTAAACCAGGCCACAACCCCTCTGCCATATTCGCAAGTTGGTTAAACAATAACAAAACCTTGCAATATGCCCTGAATCCCTTCAAGGGAGAAACAAAAAAAAATGCATAGTAAGGGTAAAACTAATATAGCTACCACGTTATAGCTACCAAACAGAGATAGTGATCAATACTTGACAAAATATAGTCATCTTGCCATTTCTTATAAGCCTCTTCAAAAATAATTATATAAAAATATCAAACCCTAAAGGTACATGCACTTTAGGCTACACTACATATCCGCATAACCGAGCTTCTCACATTTCAATTTCCAAAGGATAAAATAGTTCACTCTCATAGGAATTATAGGGACTTATATTTAACGCACAAAATCATTATAAAACTAGAAATTGCATGTGTTTCATGAGATGTGAACGCCGAATGGTATATGTTATTTGATTTAGAGGTATAGTTATTATTGATCCACTTAATCTGAAGGTTGTTTCTACATTTCAAACTTGTTATAAATTCGTACATGATTACTTGGGATACCGTTTTCGATAGTTAATTAATTTTATAGTTGATGTTGTTAGTTGTGCATCAGTTGTTCAGTTGGTGTTTTGTTGGAGAAACATTTATTATACAATTGATAATGTGTGTGATTGATAGTTGTAGTGTAGGACTTTAGTTGAAACATTACATTGAATTGTTGTATGTGTACATTTAATTATGTTACAGATTCGTACATTTAAAGTTGCATATCATATTTGGAAACATCAAATAAATGAAGGTATACGTACACATAATGAGACATGTATACATTTGCAGTATTTATATCATGAATGGTTGCCTTTAGTGGGAAAATTTAGTTTCAATAAACATGATTACATTTGATACCCCTTGAACGACTATGCCGCTTTGGATAGAAGAACTGTTGAGTATAGTAGTAGCGGAGGTGCTATGAAAACAGAGGGTAGTATTTATGATGGGTTGAGTGATAGTAGTCTTGCTTCCTCCATTATTCTTTCTCTGAGTGCTCGTACATGCACCATATTTGAGTATCTCTCGAATGAAAAAGTAGGTGAAATGTGCAGATTTGTAAGTGAGGGAACTCTAGAGAAAGCTATGAATGTCAGACCCTACCTTTCAGTGGTTCCAATGTCGATGGTTGCTCTATTCAAATTAAGTCCCTCGACTTGTGGATAGTTTATCCCGTGCCATTTTAATCGGCAAGAACTATCTTCTATTCCCTCTCAAAATAGGGGATATGGTAATATGTAACGGGTTGGAGGGATCCCAACATGGTCCGTTGTATCTAGCAAATTTTACAAAAACAAATAAAGGTAATGTTGGTGGTTGCATTGATGCATCATAGACAATGTTGGCGATTATTCCTATGGCACCATTCACGAGGCCTGCATCAACCCATAGATTTGCAAAAGCATGATTTTTTGTTGTTTGCACAAAAAAACTTTTGTTCCAACCGATCATCATCGGGATTTCCTAGTCGATCACATTACTTTTCAAAGAATGGATTAGGTGATCGAATATTCAATGCCTTCAACATCTGTAGGTTGTGAGAGGCCACTTGATCATTTTTGCAAACAAATGTGGTGCATCCGTAAAAATTTGAGCTCTGCTGAGTTAGGTGTGTATCTCGTGTGAGACATCGGGAGTTCTCAATCCTCAATGAGAGGGGTTGAATCTTACATGTGGAGCAAGAAATTCTAGAATGAAACATGTGCACTGGTTGTTCCTTGTTCCCAAAATATTGTTCGCAATGTAATGGAAGACCAAATCCCTTCAAAAGGGTTGCTCCGTAGGAATTACTTGCATAAAGAGGACTGCCCAAAACTAGAGGTAATTGCTCGAGGTCACCGAGGAGGATGATTGATATGTTCCCAAATTTAGATGTTCTTGAGTGTGGGAAAGCTTCATGGAGCCTACTATCAATTTTTCTTAGCAAATTTGGCCCGATGAAACTAATTTCATCAATAAGAACATATTCTATATGTTTCAACAACTCTTGAAAAGATGATAATGCACTACCTTCAAGGGGTTTAAGTTCTTTGATTGGAATACGCATGGTTGCATGTATTATGGATGCGAGAGATGTTGAATGCTAAAACACCGGTAAGGGCAAGCACAAGTAGAGGTGAGGGAGATATGGTTGATGCTAGTGATTGAATTCCAAATTTTATTTATCAGAAATGATTTTCCTGTGCCCAACCATTCCTTCAATTATCAATCTTAGTGGAGGTAGAAGCGATTTTTTTGCTGAATGGTGTAGTATGGTATCAAGAGCTATTTTTTGTTCTAGAGACAAAGGAAGTGTGGAAGATGGTGGTGCGACATGTATGTTGTTGTTAATTGTGTCTACCTTCTCTCTCTCGATGAATGATGAACCAGTTATCTACAAATCATGGGGAACGTCATGTATGGTCCAATTATTATGTATGTTGAAATCTCGTTTCCCCAACATTTCAAGACTATCTAGACCCATGTTGTTTCGGGGTGAAGTTTTGTGAAGACCTACCATTCTTGCAATGGTTCTTGTTGAATACTGCATTCGGGCTTTGAGTCAGAACTAACATCTATAGCAAGTCATGTGTCTGTGGTAGTGCATAGAACATGCCATGGTTTGTAGTTGTGCTTGTACATGTCCCAAGTGCCATTGATGTCATGTGGGGTTGAGCCAAATTCAAACGTAATATTTCTGAAAGGCTTGTATAATAGGAGTTTTGACCAACAGAAAAGGTCATATGACGTTGATTCTTGAGTAGGGACATCCACAAATCTTAGGTGGACCCGAACAATTGCTTGTATCGGTCACTTTTTCCATTTATCACCTTTATGGTTCTTGTTGTAGCTCCAATCTCGAGCAACTTGAATAAGTGGTAGGTGTTCCATGGTTGTTGGACAAACTTTATATGCATCCAAGAAAGTGGTTGTTTGTTGTGCATCGGTGTCACTTTTAACAACACGTCTCAAAATCTTTTTTCCAACATTTAATGATACGAATGGATGGTTGCACATAACAAGTGGCATGTTTTGCAGCATGTGGCATGTTTCTTATGTGCTTATGTCATGTTCAATGATGCTTTCTGTGAGCATTTTACGGATCACGATATGTGATCGAGAATCTATGTCTGTGTCTCTTGAAAATATGGATGGCATTTGGTGATATGTTTCTGAACGTTGCTCGCTTTCGAAGCATATTTTGCAATATACTTAAGAATGGCATGGAAGGAAAGTACCGGTTGGAAATTGACATTTTCTCTCCATATGTATATCATTGTTCAATTGTGGATGTTCAACTGTCATCATTTCTAGAAGGGAGGTACTTTATTTTCCCATCACCTTCAATGTGCAAGGAAGAAGTAGCTTGTGTGGCATAAAGAGAATTGTACTTGCACTACAAATATGATTGCTTTCGATAAACATGTATTCTCTAAAATTTAGTGTGGCACCGAACTTGATTAAGCGCTTCTTCAAGGTCTACATGTGGGGAGGTGGATAGAATTTATGTTGTATCTAGCAATCAAGGGTTGTTAGGAGTGACTGTGAATGAAATCCAAGTGGTTACAAGCCAATTAGAGGTTCCAGCAGACAAAATTATCAGAGTATTTTTATTTTTCCTCAATAACTGTTGTGTCCTCCCAGTCCAGTTCGTCAACTTTTGGTGCATTCTCGAGCCACAATAAACCGTGGACATGTGCAGAGCCTATTTGTTACCATTCATACCTGTGAGATGAGGGAACATAAATATTAGATATGTAGTTTGGGAAAAACTTTGAAATAAGTAGATTTGATTACTTGTACCAAAAGTCTACTGCTCCAAGTTCCTTCTGCAATATTTCTTCCCGAAATATTGTGAATTTGTGATGTAGGTATGCTGATACTCGATGAGGGTTAGAGACAATGTTAAGTGTTCTCGAATGTTGTGTGGCTCAAGGATCTGTTGGGCATTCACCAGACATAATATTGTGGAGATCTAGCCATTTAGTGTCTTACAGCATTTAGAGTGAAGAATAAAGTTGGTGTCCCCAATTGTTCTACCATATCTGAAAGCTCGCTTCTACTTTTTTCCCAGAATGAACGCGTGTCCTCGAAGGCTCGATCCAAAGCACATTAATCTATCTGGGAGGTTGTCTTTGGGGCATTCCAGTAGTTGTATTTGTAGCTCTCTAATTGTTGGAGGGATTCTAGATTCGGTGTTCTGTTTCATAAAAACTGCTGCCGTGGACTAGCTTCTATGTCATATTATGAGGCTTAGAAGGAAGTAACGAAATCTTGGGTGGGAACCAAAACACCCATCATGGTAACGCATCAAATGAAGAGCGTATTCATGCATTGGAACTTATTTAATGTGGGGTTGTTGCCACATTGCTTTTCTTGTCGGAAATAAAGTTGGGAAAGCCATTGAGAACAGGCCTTCCGTATTGTATTCATTTATTGGTGAAAGCCCAAGCTCTAGCCATGGCATGGTAAAATGAGTGTCACGATCATGGTTGAGCAAGAACTATTTGTTTTCCTCTTCTTCTATTCTGTATTGTGAGGTGTTGGCACAAAAAGAAGATGAATGTTCATATGTTTCATTAAAGTGGGTGGGAACACCACTACCATGAGTTGTAGAGAAGTTTTGCATTTGGGGCAGTTCCATTGTGGTTGTGTTAAGAGAGGAGGAAACATTTGACGATTCACATGGTAGTGAGGAAAGGGCGCATCATGTCGATTAAGACATCTTTGTAATAGGGTTCGTGTTGGATTTTATATTGCAAGGCTACACAAAAACGAGATCTACTGATGTAGAAATCATAATTTTTTAAATTAGATCCTTCCCTTTGTATGAGAACTATGTCCAAATCTCCAAAGCAGCACGGGTAGGGTCTTTGCTATTGAACTAATGTTGTGCGGGAAGCTTATGGTTTGTCTTGAGTATTTGTATTTCCGCCATGTAATTAGGTGACTTGCATGAATGGATTAACCCATGTGATAAGCATCTCCTCGATTTGGGTTAAAGACACAAGAATGATAGGCTATTTTTTAGGGTCCATGTTGTTTCATGAAGAAAAGCGGTGGCCTTGTTTTTACTTTTTCATCTCGCTACGAGAGGGAAAGACTTTGAAGGAAATTGTTTTAATTCTAGGGTAATTTTCCAAACATATTGAGCAAGTTTGGATGTTCGCCAACAAATCTATTCTTTTGCGAAACTGATGTTGGGCTTCTAAATTCAGCGAAGAGAGCGGGGATATGGGAAATATCTGTATTGGAAGGGGTGGGGTGTTCTGTTTTAGTCGTTTGTGGATTACAAGGTGAAAAGTAGTCTGAAGGAGAGGAGAAACTGGTTGTATATGTGGGATGAACTGAAGAGAGGTCAGTACTTGAGACAGTTTCATGTGGCATCCCAGACATTTGGGGCAAAGTGACAAATTGTTAGCAAAATATGGGTTCGTATTTTAAGGAAGTGGTATGCTCTTGAAAGTTTTTTCCATGGAAGTTACATTCGGAATGTTGGTTGGAAATTCTTCAAAGAGTTGTATTTGATGGCAAGATTGGAATGTCGGGGATCATAGTTTGTTGGTCGTTGTAAGTTGAAATATATTAGAGATTTCATTGTTCTATGCTCTAATTTACAAGTTTGTTTCTTAGTAGTTATGTGTACTTTATTTTTTGCATAGTTCTCTCTTCATTGGGATCATTTTGTAGGAGGTGACATGATTGCAAAGTCACAGGATTATGGAGTACCACCTATTGGATAAAGATCATTTTGGGTTAGCAAGGAATGATACATAGTTTGATGACAAATAAATGCACAAATAAGTGAAAATGTAAAACTAAATTCAATTGTAATACATGTGGAGTTCCAATGGGAAATACGCATAAGAGGTAACAATTTGAGTTTTTAGAAACTACTTTTTTATTAAGGAAGAGAGTATTAGATATATAGAAACATACAAAGTGTTCACATACTACAAAAGGATGTAAATACGTACATAACAAAATTGCATTTTTTTAATATTTATTTTCTTAAAAGTACTAACAATCCACATAATAGAAGGAGACAATAGTATGTCAGTGTATAAGGGAATTCAACAGTTTTCTTTTGAAGCGGGGAAAAAGTGAAACGTAGTTATGAAATAAGAAACATAGCAGTGATAGTTCAAAGTATAGAATGGGATGAGTGAGGGTGTAATGTTTGAAGGGATGGGTGGGTTGGAAATCCTTGTGTAAAGGTTATGGAGGAGTTGCACTGTTTTCCACTTTCTTTGAACTGAGGATGACACATTTCAATTTGTTGTTTCCGCAATATGTCTCTTTTTCAGTGAAAGTGTGAAGCAGTATTCGTTGCCGATGACATTACTTATAATTTCACTAGTCGCATCTTCATCTATAGACA
The DNA here is from genome assembly GCA_018340775.1 of Taxus wallichiana var. yunnanensis. Lineage (NCBI taxonomy): Eukaryota > Viridiplantae > Streptophyta > Pinopsida > Cupressales > Taxaceae > Taxus > Taxus wallichiana. The sequence goes on from CM031236.1 coordinate 171,463,350, forward strand.
ATATATGGAGGTCGCTAGCTGCAACACCCATGATTAACTCAATGTCTCATCAAAAGCGGTAACTGATTGAAGTTCTCCTATTGGGTCCTTTAGATCGATTCTGAGTGCATATCTATAATCATAGTTTTGAACTTGTCTATTGCAACTCGAACATAACCATGAACCATTACCATTCTCTCTCACCTTTTTCCTGCATTGTTTGTCACCTTTTTGAAGAGGACATGCCTTGTAAAAAAGTTTTCCATGCTGATATTCATGATTTCTACAGTAACCATGGCCCATTCATTTCTCTTAGTGTTCCCATAGTTAGTACCTCTTAAATCGTCGTTACAGAGGTCAGGATTTTTGGAGGGCCCAAAAATTGGCTTGTGATAGAGGGCGCCACAAGGAAGTATTCATCGGAATCAACCCAGCCATGAAGTGTATTTGTTTCTAAAATTTGAGGGTTGACGTAACATTTGGTTCTTGAAACAGTTTCCACTGAGCTTCTATTGAAACTGGAGACGTGGGCAACTCTCAAGGTGAGGACCAAAAGGGCGGTATAGAAATCATGTCTTCAAGTTCATTTCTTATATCATCTAAGTGTTGTCCCCATAATGTCACACTTACACTGAAACCCGACATGTCCTTTAATTACAGTGTTCTTCTCTTTGTTTCAGATTTTTCATAACAACGAATTGTTGAGCATGGTGACATCGTAACAACAATTCCAATCAAATCAACTGTAGAACCTTCGAGGCTTACATGTAATTCCTTGATTTTGGTGAAGTGAAAGTTATGGGAAGGTATTGTATCTTCATTTTCTATGAGCGGAGATATGATTGAGGAAGGTTGTAGGAAAATCTCCAAATCATTGTTCAAATGGTTGTAATATAGATTTACATCAGCAATCCTCGCAATCCTCCCATTGGAAATTGTATATAGCTTCCCATTCTCAATCTATTCATAGAATGCTTCCGCGGCCTCATTGAAACAAGTGATGTGGATTTCCCCCCTTCTCGATCAACAAAATCAAACCCAAACACAGATCCATTTCCCCTTCCATTTTGATACTGGGGAAGGGTTGTTTTTGATAGGGCACAACCCTCTATGGACTAGATGTGCATATATGTATTCAAAGTGCTTATTTTAGTTGGTGTTCTTGCAAAATATTTGTTAACCCGGTTTGCACTTGCATCTGTTTGTGGAACCGATTGTGTTCGAGAGCATTTGTTGGTAGTCAGATTGGAGTACCGATTACCAAATGTGTTTCAACAAAAAAATCCATTTCAATGATAAGAATGGTGCTGCAATGGAAAAGAAAAGCAGGATAGAATTAGAAATGAGAACCGATGGATAAGATAAACATAAATAAATTTTAATTTATATAGGGAGTTTATGTACATTGGTAATTGAGCAAGACATAAAGCTTATGGTTCACTTTTGATCATTCTAACGATGGATTTTTATGCACACGATGGAGCCTTCTTGTATTGATTTTTCGGCTACACACGACTGCAAATTTGGAGGGTAGAAGTGCTATCTAGAAAATGTATCCCATTTGAAAGGTCAACATGATGTTGGGCTCCGTGTTGAGAATGGACCTTAGAGAGCTCAAGTGCAGTATCTAAAATGTAGGGTCAACATTGGAACCGCCCTCAATCAATTGAGAAATGCCTTCATGTGTCAAATTTATTTCCATGACAACTAAAAGATGCTCGAGATTGTGAGAATTCTACAAATATATGGTGGAAAATGTAAACTTGTAGGGAAGTCAATCATGAAATGAAGGATTTGTTCAGGAAATCATGCATTTGTAAAGAATGAGAACCTTTAAAGTTGGCTTCCTTATTATTTTATATTTTCTAAAAAGTGCAAACATGAAGTCTAACCCTTTAACAATTCAATATGCAAAAAAGTGATATGATGTACAAATTTTTGGTTTAAAAAAACTAAAATTTGTATGGTTGTTTGTCGGCATTTTAAAACTATATGTATTTGTGTGCAAATATTATGAAGTACACATTAAAAATGCATTGTTGGTTTACATAAAGAAGCGAGCAATTGTATAAAGGAAAGATATAATGAATAACACATTAAAAATGCATTGTTGTTGTTGTTGTTTGTTGAAAAGTTAGATTTTGTGCTCCATATGTTCCGCCGCAATATATACATGCATTTATTTGAAATGAATTATAGATTATTATGTTAAGAAAATAGAATGGAAAACAATAAGAACAATATGTACACTTGAAGTGAGAAGACTATAGGTATTTGTATGGAAACACAATGATAAAGAAATTAGGAAAGCATAGTTGTTGGATAACAAAAAATGAACATGTGTTTGATAAGTTTGATTCTCTATCGGATATATACTGCCACAATACATACATGGAATATTTGGAATGAGTTACAATTTATTTCAAAAATACTTATAAACAAACACTTATAAACTAACCACTACAAGCTATTTTTAAAATCAAATTTATGCTTTTTGCTTGTGCGGTTTTCTTTTCGTGCACGTTTCTTGTAGTTTTGTCCAGTTGTAAATGCATCGATTAGAATTCCCATTCTCCTCAATTTGTGGGGTGGTTCATATTTTAGTGCATCTTCGTTTGAATCATAAATCAAGCAGAAACCTCGTGAATGATCTCCAATCATTTGGATTTTGGAGAGAAAAATTGGGTATGTTGGCATCAGGTGGAGGCGATCTCTGATCATTTCAGCTATCATTGTTTTATGTGGTTTCGGTTGCCTACAATGCAAAACATTAACAACACATTGAATACGCTTAAACTTTTCCTCCCTCTGCAAGTGAGGTGTAGTTAATGTAAATCCCGTTGTGGGGAGGAGAATCGTGTTTCTAGTCTGCATCATATTAAACTAGAGAGGGAAAATAAGTATGTTATTCCACCAAGATGTTCTTAGGTATGATGGGAAACATTAAAAGCCTTGTCGTTGATCATTCTAACGTCCAACTTGGCACGCTTTGAAATGACATCATTCTAGAACAAGCCCTCAAAGCACATAACGAATCCTATCATTGACGAAGGCACGTGCCCCTACATGTCACTTCGGAAAAAGGATTGGAGTCTAAATATAAATGTAACAATCAAAAGAAAATAACATGAAAGCACTCTACAATAATTTTTTAAACCATAGCATGCAATAAAATAAATAAATGAATAAATACTTGAATCAATATTGAAACACACCTCAAGTTTTTTAGAGACGACGCTCTCTTCTTTAATGCAAGTGAATGAGAATCACAAATACCCTACAAAAATTGAAGCAAGAAGTTAATAAAACTAAATATATATACACTACCAATGTTATATTCACTACATAAGGCTACCACTCATGATATTAAATACAAGCCTTACAAGTACAACTAACTCTTTTAACAGAAATCAATCAAAAATCACCACAAGCTCCATTGGATTACTTAATAATCCTTTAACACTTGAATTTCTCAACTATCCTCTACATCTTGCCTTTACACCATTATATCTTTCCTTTTGCAATGGCAAGATCAACCCTCAATAACACCTTTGAGCTTTCATGGCATGTGTTATGGATTATATGCATGATGATACCCTGCTTACTAAATTATTTTCACATGGCCTTAAGAAATGTGTGCTTGATTGGTTTTATACACTTCATATGGGACCCATGTGAACATTCCACGCTCTAGCTAATAACTTTCTTACACACTTTTCAATCAACTTTGGGTAATGTTTATCATTCACACAAATCACACAAGTTAAGAAACAAACACTTATGTGAGGAAGTAAAGTAAGAACCAAAGTAATGTAATCCTAAAAACTTGTAAAGGTAATCCTGATTATCCGTTATGGGCATTCTTCTATTTTTACATAATCTTAAATCTGGTATGGCAGCTATAGAATAGAACACTTTGTTTGGAACCACAAAAAAACCGTACATTCTAAAACTGACACCAAACAACTGCCCTTGAAAAATGAAGTGTTGTGAGATGTATGTTCTATGGATTAACATTGTTTTCAGTCCATCTTAAGCCCGAGGACCTTGTAAAAAAATATTAAGAAATATGTTTGAAATATCCCATAGAAAAAATTCTTCACTCTTCTCATGTAGTCATAAAACTCTTAGGCGGTTTGCAAACTTTCAGACCCCCCCTCTGCAGTAGCCTCTGATGAAAATATTCTTCATAAGCAGTAGCTGCAGATAAGTTTTTGGGAAGAATCCAATATTTGCTTTTCCTAATGAAGAATGATTCATAAGCAGTAGCTGTTCTGATTGTTTTGGCCTTTGGGGATGAATTTGAATCTTTACATTTTTTAATGAATAATGTTATATAAGACCTCCTGCAACTTAAATTTTGTAGTAGTAGCCCTCTCCATGAGACCCCGCTCTTACACTATAGTATATACCATGTTAACATTGTGAATGTTTTATTTCCAAGTATGCATTGTTGTAATTGTATGGGTCAAATTTTTTGTGTCTTTTCTAATTTATATACCAATTTTCATCAGAATTCAACCAACACCGGACACCCACAAGTTTTCTCAAATTTGTGGTGTAGACTTTTCTATTCTTTAGGAACGTATGTATACTATAAGCAATAACAGGGGAAATATCACTACGAATCAATTTATTTAGAAATCATTAGTGTCACTCATATTTGCAGCTGATAGTAACCATATAATTTGGTGAAAGTCAGTTTTGGGTTAGAGATGAACAACTTATCAAAGTCAAACTCTGGGCCGGAAGCTTCTTTCACAAGGGCTTTTGATACTGCAAGTAGTATGGTTTTATGGCGTTATCTTGACATTTTTTGGAAATTCAAAAGATATTTCAATATTGGGTCGAGGCCATCATGAAGGAGAGCATCAAAACTATGGATGATTTTGTCTACAAGATCATTCAAAGTAGAAGGCAAGAGATTTCTACTCAAAACAACAACGTAAGGAAATACTCACATCAACCATAATGGCTATTGAGAACTTTGCATAAATTATAAGTTAGCCCTTTCCATCATTACTTATAACCACGTTGCTTTTCACTTCACTGGCTTTGAAACTGTTTACAGAAAAAAATAGATATACTATCTCACTTCATTGGTTTAAGTGAAAAGGAGCCAGAAAAGTTATCTGACAAGTATCTACGAGATATATTGTTGAATTTCAGATTCTTTGGAAGGGACACAACTTGCAGTACTCTATCTTGGTCTTTTTCTTCTCTGCAAGAATCCAGGTGTTGAAGAAAATCTTCTTCAAGAAATTCATGATGCTACTATGCTTTTAAAGCCCTTGTCACGATATACGAGTTTTACTTCTCCCATCATAGCTAATATTCATGTAATAGTGATATATACGACACTTCACCTACCAACATTAGATAGTAAATAAAGTATAGAGCGAAATCAAATATAGGGAATCTCTGAGAAAATTTACATACCAAACAATGTTGTCTGCCGACTCAGACAAAACCCTCGTCTGCCTACGCAATGCCCTTCACTTTCTCGGATCCCTCTTTCGCAAAAACGGCCGCATCTTAATCGTCAATACAAACTCCTTATTTATTAAACAGTATCCTTATTAAAAAAACAACAGTTAAAAATAGGATCTTAAAAATAGAAATGAGTCAAAAATTGCATGCAAAGTAAAAACGACGTGCAAACAGCTATCAAATTTAATCCCGTTTGAAAAACATCTAAAAGGCTGTCAAATTTAACACAGTTGCAGAAACGTCCGGAAGTCCTCTACCATATGGGGGAACGCCTTCGGTGTAATAAACGACAAGTGCGAATGACAACCATATAATTAATTTTGAAGGATTTTCAAGAGAATCTTTTTCAGTGCTACTTCGCAACATAATTAAAAGAAATGACATCAAAAAATCCCAAACACAGAAATCAGTTGAATCGTGTCAACAAATTATTCAATTAATGATTCAAACCTCATCATAATGCAATAAAGAGTTCTTAATAATAATTGAATGAAATTCACACAAGTAACAGTATTCATGGTAATAAAAATTTGTTGATACAAGATTATTGGCAAACCCATGACTTCATGTTTTCGCCCATCGCGAACACCCATCAACAGAAAAACCCACGAAATCTTTGTAATTATAATTGCACTAAATGAAAGCAGCCAAATCAAGAAAACAAGACATCAAGATGACGTTAACATTATTTAATTACATTAGCTGTTACGAAGAGATCCAATAAGTGTCGCTTGACGTATATTCCTACTAACTATTTTAACTGTTGACTGACTTCATCTAACTTACAAGTTATACAAGCTCTTCCTATTAACAAAGTTGGCACTTTTATCATTTTGCTCTGGATTTTGCCAAAAATGTCACACCTTGCGATCGAAAAGCGCATAAGCCTGGATGTGAAAATGATTACAGAAAACCACTCAACAATTTTGCATACTAGAAAGAAGAGCCTAACTCTCACGCAATTTAGCAGTGCAGTGGAGAAAACATGAACCCATGACCTCTTATGTACCAGCCAGGATGACCATATTGTCAACTCATGCTAACCTGCGTGAGAGTTAGGCTGCTCGATACCAGAGAGGCTGGGCCCAACCAAAACAAGTTAGAAACAAAGTTTTCAAAATAAATACATTTAGTGCAACTCTTCAGAAGGACTTTCTTTGCAGAGAAATCAAATAGTTAGTAGGGTACGGCTGATCTGTGTTTATATTGATTACTTATGGGCTTTAAAATGCTGTATCTAGTCACAAAGTTTTGGAACTAAATACATTTACTACAACTCCTCAGAAGGACTTCCTTTGCAGGCAAATCTAATAATTAGTAGGGTCGGGCCGATATGTGTCTATATTGGCTACTTACGGGCTTTAAAATGCTGTATCTTGTCACAAACTTTGGTAAATAAATACATTTACTTCAACTCTACAGAAGGACTTCCTTTGCAGACAAATCAAATAATTAGTAGGGTCCGGCCGATATAGCGGCTACTTATGGGCTTTACAATGCTGTATAGATAGTTTTCACCTATGCTACAAACAATAATAATAATATCCTGTTCTCGTAAAGGCTGCATTTATTTATATTATCCAAGATGAACTGGAAAACATTCAATATGTTATAGGCAGCCTCCAATTCCAGAAACAGTACAGGCCAAAATCCTTATACTGCCTGTACATTTTGAAATCCCTTCCAGTCGATTTAAATGTATCTGGAAAAGTATCTATCACACTACACATAGAAAGACAGAATGAAATATGATATTAACAAGATAAATAGGTTGTCACATATTCTTACACAACACATAGAAAGAGAGAAATGGATAGGACATTAACAAAATAAAGAGGCAGTTAGAGATTCAAATGTACCAATAAATTACTCTCAATCCAGTAAAGGTAGCCCAAACACTTCACTGAAGTGTTTGAAGGGTCTCTACAACTCCTCAACAATATCACAATCCTAATTTAAATGTATCTCAGAGAGTATGAAAAGAGAGCAGAGAATAAGATAAATGGATTCAATTGTTTTTAAAATAGATTATTTGATCAGCCGATGTAGGCAAGAGTTGAATGAGTGGGGGAGTCCCCAAACACTTCTGTGAATATGAAGTGAATATATTTCACTGAAGTGTTTGAGGGGACTCTACAACTCCTCAACAATCATATCCCATTCATCCTCTACCGCCTGCATATATAGGGACTGAGTAGGGATTAAAACAAGGCTGGATTAGGATATGATTTTTACTTCCAGATTGTTCATTATAGATTTTATTCCACGCCAGAATCTTGGCAAATGCGGTGGACGTTGAAAAGGACATCCATTAGTTTCGGAATCATTCTGGTAAGGGGCCACCATTGTACAGTCCCGGACCACCATTGTACGGGTATCTCCACGGGTCCGTTCAATATTTGTCCGGTCATATCCGTATAATCCATCAGATAATAACTATGGACAAAATCCTCTGTCGCAACTGCAAGATGGTGGAGCAGATAAGGATGCAAAGAGTGTGGTTGTGAAGCAATGGCTAGTCCCACATATTCCCATCAATTGCGATATGGGAGATAAATATTTATCACTCGAAATAAAATAAGAAAGGCTTCAATTAAGAAGGCGGCTCTCAAAAGTTGATTTGGCAAGAACGTTTGTTGTATTATGATCCTTTGTTTGTTTGTTATCTTTGTTTGGTAGTTGGTTACTGTGGATAAATAATTATATCATTTAGCAATGCTCAATGTGGAGGCGAAGAGCTACAAATTTAAAATTTAGATTATTTCTTTTATAAATTTTTATCGTGTGTTTTATTTAATTTATCGAATGCAGTTTGATTTAATGGTGAAAATGGTTGGCTCTTAAATAGTCCACTAGGATTTATTATCACCGAAAGTGAAGGCAAAAGATAGCGTAATAAGGGATGAGGATGGGAGCGTGCCCCGAGCGAATTTGGCGGATTTGAAATGAATTCCTCGATCCTTGACCGCTAAACCAAAGAATTCTCGCCACCTCACCCAAGGTGCGATATGATGGTCTATGATGTAACGCCCACGCTTTCTAGTCTCAAAACAAAGAGAACAAGTAAATTAATAGTCTAGTTTATGGTAATACTTTTTTTTTTGTTAAAAAATGTTTGTCGGTTAGCCATTTTCGCAATTAATAAATTTCTTTGTTAGCGAATTTCTATACAAGCTTGTGAACAATGGAATTATATTAATACTTAAAATATTATAATTACTTCTTGAGTTATATTTATAGTTTAAGGTATCTACTAAGCTCCATTAGTTTTATTAATTATCAAGCACCAAGGTTACTGTTATCCAAAATTCACCCTCAAGGTAATTTTGATAACATGCATCAAATTATTCAGTCCTGAGCAAGTAGATTGATTCAAGGCCCGAAATCATGTTTTGGGGGGCCCCTCGGCTTCTCTCTAACTCTCCCATCCAAGAAGAAATCCCAACGAGTTAGAAAAAGGCAAAAATGCAAAAAATAAGGTTGCAGGATTGTTTTAAAGAATTTCGGTCTGAAGGGTTCGGTCGTACCAATGCGGGTCGTACCAAGGTTCGTCGTACCAAGCTTGGGGCCGAAATACAAAGAAAATCGGCTAAGTCAGACATTTTGTCCCAGGTGGTCCACGGGACAGTTGGGACGTCGGGACGTGAGGGACGCGAAAAGCCGAAACGGCCGAAAGCAAGGAAAATCATCAAGTTTTTGTTTCGCGTGGTTTTGGGACAGCCGGGACAAAAGTACGCGCGGGACGCGAATCGGCCGATTTGCCGATGTATACCCATTTCGGCTGATTCGGAGATATTTGTTCCGTGCATCCGGGCGATTCACAAAAATCGTGAGGGACGCGCGGGGGCGCAAAAAGGTGAAAAAAAAAGCCGCAAACAGAACAAGGAAGCCCGAATCGGCCGGCGGGAGATTTTTGTCCGGAATAGCCGGACAAAGGTACACGCGGGACGTGAGGGACGCGAAAAGCCGAATCAAACGAAGGCAAAGAAGAAAAGTCAACGTTTGACCCGTGAAACTTCAAACGGCCATAACTTTTGACTCCGAGCTCCGATTTTCACAAAATTGGACTTTATTATTTTTAATGAGGGTAGATATATTTAATTAAAAGAAACATATTTGGCTCCATTTAGTCAATGCTCATTCCCGTCAAATGACAGAAAACGCCTGCCAGACCCAAAATAGCTTCCCACACTTAGAAGGCAATAACGTTTGCATTTCTCAACGAAATCACACAAAATTGGTCTCGTTGGAATCGTGGCTCTGAGCCCGATGCACAACAATCAATAAATTCTAGATTTGATTAGATATTGATTGATATTTTTCACAAAACGTGGACGGGTTCATAACAATGTTTTATTTGGTGGTTGGGAGTGCAATTAAGAGGCATGGTCATCATTATTTCTCTCACGGCACTGGGACAAGATGGGGAGCCTTTTTCAAGTAATATATAATATTTTTACTCCATTTAATGCCTCTTACAAGTGGTTGAAGGACAGATTTTAGGATTTTCATTTTCCCTCTCTCTCTCTTCTCATCTTTTCTATAAATTGGAGTGTTGGGCTCATTGTAAAAAGAGAGGTAGTTTTTGTAGCAAAGCTCTACCAAAATTGCTTTGTGAAGCCAATGTGTTGCAGGCCCTTGTTGTGGACTCCTTGCATGGTGATCCGGTCCCTTACTCAGAACCGATTGAACCGTACATATCCTAAGAAATAAAATATAAGTTTGTGGATGTATCTTCCCCTGCTTGTGTTTTCTAGAATTCTTATTGCCCCTTCAACCTCTTCTTTACAAGAATATTTTGTCTATTATTATGTTCATGCAGGGATCCATTATCATTGTGTATGTTTGAAATATTGTTGTGAATGCGTTTTGCTAGATTATGGAGAACTGTCATCACCTCTTCTAGTGTGCACTTTGCTTCTGTATTTCACGCATTTGGAGACTACTCTCACACCCTCCTTTTCTGGTGTATCACCGCTTTAGTGTAGGCTTTCATTTTATGCATTCTCTCTCCCTGGTCCCTTGGAAATTTAGATTAGAATAGTTAGTTTCCCCTGCATTAGAGTAGATTGTGGCAGGTAGTTTAGGAGCAAGAACCAACTTTCTTTGGAGGTCTATCTCAAGTAGCAAGTCCCAAAACTTGGAGATAGTACCCATGTTATCCAATCACACCATGAGTTGAAATATATGTGCTTGTATAAACCATAGAAGGGTGCTTTGTGATTCGATGATAATGATTACCTTATTTTATAACTTAAAGGTTTAAGTGTTTTACCTAGTCATTAAGTGGCCACATTCACCCCATTACCCATGTCTTTTTTTTTTTAAATTATTTACATTCCCACAAAATATCTTCCCACTTAAGTGAGGTAGTGTTTGATTTGGGCCACGATTTTGAATATATCCTAGTCCTTAGATTTAGGTTGCCCTAAATTTCCTTATGGTTCTCTTTTTAATTTCTATTTTCCCAAACAACCTCATTTGCTCCTTTCTTGTTTGCAGGTTTTGGAAGAGGAGAAGGAGGAGGAGCCATGAGAGCAAGAAGAGCAACCATGGCAAAATTTTCATGGGTTTAGTTGTAAATATTTTACCATTGTAATGTTGCCCATTTGTTAAATGTAGAAATCCTACCATGGATCTATTTTGTTATTTAATGAAATCATTTTCTTGTTTTTGTGTTAAAATTTTGGGAAACCCCATTTCTTTTAAATATATGATTTTTACACATTTGGGTGTCATAAAAGAGATTGGAAGGCTTGAACAATTAAATTTAATTGATTCTTCTAGTTGCTGGAAGTTTCCTTGTTGTGGTTTTAAGCTTAGATTTTACTTAATTTTAAAATTGGGTTTTTCATGGATGGAATTTTATTTTTCCATCAAAAGTGACGAAACCACGCCCTACGTAGGCTAGCGGTCCTATGATCGTTGCCCTTCTTGGGGGTGGTTCATCGAATTTTTCTCTGTGCTAGGTGACAGCTTCAAAACCGTTGCTCTGCATAGTGAGGCACTTCTATTCGCCGAAAATAGATCCTTCTACAATGACTTTCTTTAAAGCAATTTTTCCTCTTATGTTGATTTTTAATGTAATAAGAATTTTACGAAGGGTGTCTTCCATTCATCGGTTGTTAGATTGATAGTATATCTAGTTTTTTTATTCCAATTACATAACATCAACTCAATCTATATTCTTCCCTTTGCAATAAAATGTAAAACTGAAGATAACATTACTACAATTAATTCTATTGCTCATATTCCATTTGGCTAGAAAAAAACAACAAGAATTCAACACACTTCCATTCAATACATTCTTTTTTCAAATATACATGTATATATATTTTGTAACTTTGAGTACATAAAAAATTAGGAGAGTTTCATTTCAAGAACTATACACATAATCTTTCCTTTAACTACAATATTACAATACAACTATGGAGCTATCACTTTTCCATATCATTGTTTTACAATAAAAGGACTTCAAATTGATTTCTTTCACTAAGACTAGTCCTTTCTTACAAGGTAAACAACCAAGAGTTCTTTTTACATTCACTAAATAACTTCAATTTTGAATAAGTCACATATTACAAAACTATCTTTTAACATACAAATGTTAAAAAAGTTCCACTAAAAGTGAGAATAATAATATGATCAAATACATGACAAAGACTTTTAATGAGACAAAAACACAAGTTTTAATTGCATGTATTCTCCCAACTTCTAGTTTCAATCTTGCATTCTTCAATCTTTAATTATCTTGGATCGCAATACAAAGAAAGGGGGAATAGGAGATGCTCTCCGCCCAACCTTTAATCCAATAAGAGGAGAAGCCATCCCCTTATTGGCCCCTGAGCCCCAACCAAATAACCATGAGGGGCATTGAGCAACAATGACAAATTTCAACAAAGTGGATTCACATCAAACATACATACAAGACCTTCAACTCAACCAAGACAACATAATCAACAAGTTTACACATTCACAACAATACAAAGGTTTTAAGATCAAACCAAATAGAGAAAGGGTTATGGGAGACAACCTCCTTATTCCTCCCAAGTGAAGTGGGAGTCTTACCCTAAACCTCCAAGTGCACAAAAATAATCACACATAATCTTTATCTCTCCCTTGCAAGCATGCAACAAAACCATGATTTCCTTTTCACTCCCCATAGGTAAGACTCTCATTCACACTCCCAAAAATTGTATGCCTCACAAAACTCCCTTTTCCCTCCCCAATGGTCCCATAAACCATTCTCCTACATGCAACTAAGACCTACTACCCAACGAACACACAAACATCTTCACAACACAAAAGTAACAATTTTACAAGCACAACATTCCATGCAAATAAATAAAAATAACATAATGAAAAAAATGGAGAGCCTACCTCTCCATTAAGTTCTAAGAAAATTCCCTAAGCCTCTTCAAATCCAATCCAATTAATTTCCAAGCACTCCTAAAATTTCCAAACCAAAATTACACAAGTAGAGAAAACAACAAGTAACCCTCACTCCAACCAAAAATCTCCAATAAATAGAAATGGAATGTGAGGATGATGAGGTGGATCCATGTAGTATGCCACTTCATCATTCCTCCATCCCCATACTTAAGTAAAAACACCAAGACCATGAAAATCAATACACATGCAAAGGATTATGACAACCCACATGGCTCAAAACTTGCACACCATGTGTTCAAAGGATGTAATTAATTGGTGTAGAATAAAGTGTAATAATTTTCCTTATTTTAAACTCAAAAATGGACAAAGAATTCAAAATTAAGCTTCCCAGCCCATAGATATGGTTGTTGGGTCAATTTAAGAGGCATGGGATAAGCTTTGCTTATCCCACAAGCCTCTAAGAATGCTCCCAAAGTAAAAATCCTAAGTTTTAACTTGGGGTGGAGTAAAAAAATCCCAAATAAACATTAATTTTACTTACATAAGGACCACCCAACCTCATCATAAATACTTGTCACATCTCTAATTTGGTTAAATAAAACAAGAAAGGTCAAGCTTAATTAACACACATTTACATATGCTAATAAAGTGACAAAAATTTCCAAATTTTAAACACACAAATCATAAATGATCACATAAAAAATTAAAGAAAGGGAACACAATTCACCCCATGGCCACATATGTGAAGTCACCCCCCATGGGAGACCTCCAAAAAAGACATGCAAAACACCATACTAAACAACATTATACAAGTTGTCAAATTTGTCTTTGTTCCTCAAACCTCGACATGATTTTGTTGTTGGTCCCCTATCCCCTTCGATGTATGTGATAAAGTCCTGCACACAACAAAATACCTCTCTGGCATTTCGGTCATATTAACAACATCAAGAAAATATACATATAAAATCAATATCCATCATTTGACATTAGCAAATTCTATTATCCATCAATATATCAAAATCTAAACCTAACATCCATGAGATTGAAATTATAATCAAAACATCCCAAAACATAACATGTCAGTATAAAATCCACATCATGAATATCAACATATATCAAATCTGTTTAACATCACTAATGAGTGAATCATAATAAAATGTAAACATCATAATATCAATAATCCAAATATCAATATAATGTATCATCTACTGATCCATGTATCAAAATCACAATGTTTGAACATTAGTCCAATAGTATCAATATCGAAATGAAACAATGTCAAAGGGAGTCGAAACTACATCCCCCTCCCCTTAGAATTTGTTAGCATACGTTGCATAGTTCATATTTTAGGAGTGTTTGTTTTGTTTTTATCCCTTTATTTTCTCTTCCTTGGTGTATTCCATTATTCTCTCTCCTTCATCCAAATCTTCCTCCTTCAGTTTAGGGGAATGTAGTTGATTATTTCTCCTATATAATGTATGTACTTCTTCATAATAAAATAAGTGTGTTGAGAGTTATTCACTCCACATTCTTCTCAGGATCTATTTGATTCCTACATTTTGGTATCAGAGCATCAAATCTCTGGCCTGTGTGAGTGGAAGAGCTTGCGTGTTGGATTGGCACTAGAAGGAGGGCAAGGAAGGATATTTTTATGGTGGAAGACAAAGAAGAATACCTGCATGGAAAAGCACTCCTCCTGAGACCTGCGTATGTGGAAAGGAGAAGTTTCTAGTCTCCTGCGTGGTAATTGGGAGATAGAATTTGCTGCGTGAAGAAACTTTGATGTGCTGAGTCCTTCTCTTGTTGCTTTGCATGGAGGATTATACTAGAATTTGCGTGAAACATAATTGCTCCTGCCTGTACGTGGAAGTCTTCCTGAAGAATTCTTTGAAACCTGTGCTTTGTCTCTTGTGCGTGAAGGAGCCTTCAACCTGCATGGACATGAGATGTGTGGAGCTGTGCGTAGGAGAAAATACACCTGCAATTACAAAACATGGCTTATATTTCCATTTGGTGAAGACATCTGTTGCATGGAGGAATATTTGCAAAAAAAGTTAAATATACTCCTGCGTGGAATTATGTGAAGAAGACAAAATTGTATTCTCTTCCCTTCTGCATGGATTGTTGCTACGTGATCAGGAGGAATTGGAGTGGCTGAAGCTGTTGGAATGTGATTTTTTTGTCTCTTTGTTGTAGAAGAAACAACAACCTGCGTGGAAGTATAAAAATAGTGAGTGGAATTTGACTAAAGTTGCGTGGAAGAAAAGATAACATGGAAGCACTTATATTCTTTCTGCGTGGAGAGGAGAGAGGATGCGTGAAAAGCCAAAATTTCAATACAAAATCTCGGCATGGAAAAGTTGAAAGTTGCATGTAATGTGTAGAATCCTGTGTGAAGAGTGAGAGTGGCTCAAGAAGAGAAAAATTTGGCATTGTGAAGCCTGAAGGCCATAATTTTTTTAAAAAATACATAGTACCATTAGTGTCTGAAACAAACCTCTCCACCGAGACAATGAAGGACAAGAAGTGGATCCAACAACACTTCACCGAATGTCGAGTGTAGACAATTCGATTGAGAGTGTCAATAACATGGTCGCCACAACTGAAAACCGGAATATCAACTCACCAATCAGAGAAAACCTTGAAGAATCTCCTGAGATCTCCGAGTTCTACTTTTCTTTACTAAAAGAGCTTCGGAATACCGACAATCTAGCATTCGACAAGCTAGTTAGAGTAGGACTTCTTGAATACTTTCTTTTCGACGTTAGCTGCCAAGCAAAGTGAGTATGGGAAGAATTAGAATCCGGGTATGACACCGGTTATGATGATGAAGAAGAACATCCTACAAAGCATCGTTGTCTCACAGTACGTGAATATCGTGAGCATCTACGAGCCAATAATTTTCTTCAATGTGTCAATGTTGTAATAACTCTTGAAATAAATAAATAAATATTCTTTTTTATTACGATGTCTGCTCCGAAGTTACTTTTGTTTGATGCTCGCCTCAAAGGGTCTAATTTTGTGGCCTGGAAGACAAAAATGAAGACAATCCTTCAGTTTGAAGGATTATGGGGAATTGTCACAGGGTCTGTGCCCACTCCCACAACCCCCGATGAACTAATAAAATATGAAATGGCTAGTGCTAAAGTCTTGATGCTGATAATTCTCAGTATCAGTGATGATGTGCAACCGCATGTTCAGAATGCGGAGAAACCCAAGGAGGCCTGGGTATAAGTTGGTAACCATTTATGAAGCCAAAAATTAGACGAAGATACTTCATCTTCAGTCAAAGCTGCACACCCTCTCTATGGGGTCAGACGAGAAAGTGGAGGAATTCTTATGTTGCATGGCTAAGCTAAGATTGGATTTATTAGCACTCGGTGAAATGGTGGATGATGAACTTCTCATCGCAATCACCTTGAGAGCACTTCTTTCTCAATTCTGAGTGTTTGTTATGACACTGAATGTGTCTAAACAAATAGTGACATTTGAGGAGCTTGTGAATTTGTTGCAGCAGAAAGAGGCCATCACTTCATCTCGTGAAGAGTCTCAGGATAAAGCCTTGTTCTCAAAGCCTTACCATGGCTAGAGGAATCGGAAGGGTCCCCCAAAGAATCCAAATCAATTGCACCCAAAACAACAACAGAAAGATCAGAAGTCAAAGAGATGGTGTCACATTTACAAACCAATACTCATAGACATTGATCATCATCACGCATAATAACTTGGAATAGGGGCCTTCAAGCCATACAAGCACATCCAGTGCAAATATTTTCAAAAGTCCAAATGGCGTCCCCGTTAGAGAAAGTAGAAGGGACAACTCGCAGCTTAAGAAGATGATAAATCTGATGAGGAGACATCAGAAGGAGCCCATTGTGGTAAGAACCTTGTACTCGTCTCTCAAAACTTCTTAGCCCACAAATAAATTCTGGTTGATAGACTCCGGTGCAAGTAAGCATATGTCGTGACAAAAATATGTTTGATTTACTACACAAAGACCAACCAACTGGAGATCGAGTTTGGATAGCGGATGACAAAGAGTACATTGCGCAGAAGGAATAAGGAATATCACCATTCCTCTGGGACAACGAAAATGTACACTTACAAAGGTACTATATGTTCTGGCTTGACTAACAACCTCTTTTCAGCTTACTCACTCTTGAATCATCACCTTAAGGTAGAACTTCTTTTTCAAAATGGCATTACATCATGCTTAATCTCCTAAAAGGTACGGTTCTTGCTAAAGCTTTTGTAAAAGATAAGTTATTTGCTTTAGATATTTTTTTCATATTTTGTAGTAGCTTTATCTACTTCAATAATAGAATCAAATTCCCTATGGCATTTAGATATGGACACTTGTCGCTTAGTTCATTGCACTAGATGAGTTCAAAATCAATGGTCCAAGGACTACCAAAATTGTCCAGTTCCTTTCCTATTTTCCCTGGTTGTCTTGCGGAAAAAAACACTAAGATCCATTTCAAGCGAGCACCTTCCATGCTAAGAAGTGTCTAGAGGTAGTTCATACCAATCTGAATGGCCCATTGCTTGCTTTGTTTTCAGGATACAAGTACTTTCAACTATTCGTGGATGCTCACTCTCGCAATATGTGGGTATATTTCCTAAAGAAGAAAAGTGAGACTCTTCAACACTTGTAGAATTTCTATCATTGCGTTATCAAAGAGTCCTGGACAACCACTTCTTCTACTCTACTCAGATCGAGGGGAATTCACATCAAAGAAGTTCTTGGCCTTCCTGAACCAACAAGGCATTAAGTAAAGACTTTGATCGCTCCCTATAAACCCCAAAAAATGGCATTGTTGAGCATCGCAATCGCACAGTGATGGAGATGGCTTGCTGCATGCTAACAATAATAAAGCTAGAGGAACACTATTGGGTTGAAGCAGTACAGATAACTGTATATCTTCTCAACAGGGCACCGACAAAGATTCTACAAAATAAAATGCCAAAAGAGGTATGGAGTGGTAGAAATCCATCAATTTCTCATTTACGAGTATTTGGTTGCACAACATACATGCATGTCCCAACTCAGAAGAGAAAGAAGGTTGAGCCAAAGTCACTCCCATGCATCCTACTTGGCTATAACACTACCTCGAAGGCATACCATCTCATGGATCTTGAGACAAAGAAAATATATGAGAGTCGGGATGTGGTTTGTGATGAGTCATCCTTTGACTCAATAGTATCAACAGAAGATCCACTTCCAACCACATCTCACCAATTAGTCTCCGAATCAGATGATGAGCCAGAGGATACTACTCAAAGAAAAGAAATGTTTCTAGGAGAACTATTTGTTGGCCTTGGAGAACTAGAGAATGTGACTCCACATCAATCCACATGGAAATGACACAGTTCTTCACAAAAGCAACCAAGTACTTGTCCAAAGTGGGTACAAAGCACTATTAAGGACTCACATTTGTAACAACTCCCAGATACATCATCCGGAGTCAAAACATGAGGTCAAACAATAAATGAGGTAAACTTTGCACTCATGTGTTCACTGATGAATAGCTCCGAGCCAAATAATGTTCATGAAGCACTTAGTCAACCTCAGTGGAAGGAAGGCATGTATACAAAATATGACTCACTCATGAAAAATAAGACATGGGAACTTATCGATCTGCCTACAGGAAAGAAACCCATAGGCTACAAATGGGTTTTCAAGACAAAATAAAAGGAAGATGGATCCATCGACAAACATAAAGCACGACTTGTAGAAAAAGTATATGCTCGTAAAAGAGGGCATCGACTATAAAGAAAACTTTGCACCCACCGCAAAGATGAAGACCATCGATTAGTTTGCGCACTTGTAGCACAAAAGGATGGAGACTTCAAAAATGGACATTAAGAGTGCTTTCCTAAATGGTGATCTCAAAAGAAGTATACATGACCCAACCTCGAAGGATTTTTGATGAAGAGCAGCCTAAAAGGTATGTCATGTCATCAAATCACTTTACGGATTGAAACAAGCTCCAAGGGCATGGTATATCAAGATCAATGATCACCTTTTGTAGCATGGGTTCACTCATAGCCCCTCAAATTCAAATTTGTATATAAATAAGGTAGGAAAATAAATTGTCATTCTTGTTGTATATGTAGATGATCTTGTGATCACTGGCAGTTCAAAAGATTAGGTTGATATTGTAAAGAATGATCTTAAAAGAACCTTTGACATGACATATTTGGGTCTACTAAATTACTATCTTGGATTGGAGATATGGCAAAAGGAGAATCACATTTTTGTCTCCCGGAAAAAATTACACCAAGAACTTCGGAAAAGTATAGAATGTCTTACTTTGTAAACCTATATCCACTCCCATGGAAAAAGGCTTGCAACTTTCAAGATTCCAGGACTCACCTCAAGTAGATGCTACTCTCTACAGGTAATTTGTTGGAGGGCTCATCTATTTGACATATACCAGACTAGATCTCTGCTATGTTGTCAGCTATCTTTCTAGGTTCATGCAGGAGCCAAAGAAATGTCACTAGAATGCAGCAAAGCATGTTTTGAGATATGTCCGAGGAACAACTGATTATGGTCTAGAATATAAGAAGAATGATCAATTCTTCTTACAGGGATATGTCGACTTGGACCATGCCGGATCTGTTGATGACAGGAAGTCAACTATAGGATACATATTTCATCTTGGATTTAGACCTATCTCATGGATAAGCAAGAAGCAGAATGTTGTTTCTATCTCATCCACAGAGGTAGAATATTGCACCACACGAGGAGTTATGTGTGAAGTGATATGGTTACATCACATTTTGGATGACACAGGAATTCTGAAAAAAGTCACATATTCTCTATTGTGACAATCATAGTGTGTAAAGCTCGTGCAAAATCACGCCTTTCATGAACGAACAAAGCATATTGAAATTTAATACCATTTCATTCAAGAGCATGTCTTGAACCATCAAATTCAGCTCCATTACTCTTTGTCCTCTTCAAGCACAAGTTGCCGACATTCTCACTAAATCTCTTGGAAAAGTGAAATTTTATCTTTTCAGAGGTCACATTTGCAATAATAATGTAATAAGGGGGAATGTTAGCATACGTTGCATAGTTCATATTTTAGGAGTGTTTTTTTTGTTTTTATCCCTTTATTTTCTCTTCCTTGGTGTATTCCATTTTTCTCTCTCCTTCATCCAAATCTTCCTCCTTTAGTTTAGGGGAATGTAGTTGATTATTTCTCCTATATAATGTACATACTTCTTCATAATAAAATAAGTTTGTTGAGATTTATTCACTCCACATTCTTCTCAGGATCTATTTGATTCCTACTGAGACTCAAATTCCTCCCGGAAGTCACTTTGGAATAGATGAGGAAACATAGCTTGCAAAATAGTGGCATCCTTTCAAGTGGCTACAGTCTCATTGTATGATATCTTTGGATCCACACACTGGTCAATCTCACAGAAGGACTAGGGTCCCGCACTCGATGATGCACATGGGCTCCACCGATACATGCCCCTTTTACTACACCTACAATGTGGTCCAATCAAAAACATGAGAGGAATCTAGAATATATCTCCTAACTACAAATACATGAAATGCATCCCGTATGCGAGACAAGATGGGTGGTATTGCTAGATGATAGGTGAAGGGACTTATACGCTCTAAGATCTCAAAGGGACACATAAATATAGGGGCTAGCTTACATCCTTTCCCATAATGGATAGGAATCTTATGAGGCCTGACACAAAGAAACACTTTCTTCCCACCTCAAAACTACGATCTGTCCTCCTCAGATTTACATACTTCTTCTACCTATCCTGAGCCTCTTGAAGCCTCTAATGAATCAAAACAACCTATTGTTCGTATCCTATACCGTGCAGCCGGCCTAAGAGAAACCCTATCCTCCAATCTATCCCAACTCAAAGGTGTCTTGCACTCCTTGCCATATAACGCCTGAAAAGGAGCCATACCAATCAAACTCTAAAAAATGTTATTGTAGGAAAACTCCACCAAATACAAGTACTCCTCCCACCTAGACTGATGGTCCATGACATACATCTACAACATATCCTCCAAGATCTGATTCACTCGCTCTGTCTGTCCATCTATCTCTGGATGATAGGTTATGTTGGTACCCAAATTGATTCTCCTTCAAATCCTGAGCAACATCGCTTTTTGACAGAAACTTAGAGACAAATTAGATCATGATGAGTCATTTTTTTTCAGGGGATGAGATCTAACTAGCCCTTTGTCACTCAAATGTGGAAATATGGATAGCACCCTCGGGAGGATTTTATCTTTCCTCACTTTTCTAGGTTTTTCCTTTCAACCAGTGGCAAGAGAAACCTTTTATAGCTCATTATTTATGGAGGATATTGAGATATCCTTCTTGATGGATGTGTTAAAGATACCTTTGAGATAATATGATCAATGTGAAAAAATCTAACTCTCACGAGTTGTCACTCAAGATAGTGGAGATACAAGTTGGTAACCATTTATGAAGCCAAAAATTAGACGAAGATACTTCATCTTCAGTCAAAGCTGCACACCCTCTCTATGGGGTCAGACAAGAAAGTGGAGGAATTCTTATGTTGCATGGCTAAGCTAAGATTGGATTTATTAGCACTCGGTGAAATGGTGGATGATAAACTTCTCATCGCAATCACCTTGAGAGCACTCCCTTCTCAATTCTGAGTGTTTGTTATGACACTGAATGTGTCTAAACAAACAGTGACATTCAAAGAGCTTGTGAATTTGTTGCAGCAGGAAGAGGCCATCACTTCATCCCATGAGGAGTCTCAGGATAAAGCCTTGTTCTCAAAGCCTTACCATGGCCAGAAGAATCGGAAAGGTCCCCAAAGAATCCAAATCAATTGCAAACCAAAACAACAACGAAAGATCAAAAGTCAAAGAGATGGTGTCACATTTACGAACCAATACTCATAGACATTGATCATTGCTGGCATAATAACTTGGAATAGGGGCCTTCAAGCCATACAAGCACATCCAGTGTAAATATTTTCAAAAGTCCAAATGGCGTCCCCAGAGAAAGCACAAAGGACATCTCGCAGACTTAAGAAGATGATGAATCTGATGAGGAGACATCAGAAGGAGCCTATTGTGGTAAGAACCTTGTACTCGTCTCTCAAACTTCTTAGCCCACAAATAAATTCTGGTTGATAGACTCCGGTGCAAGTAAGCATATGTCAGGTGACAAAAGTATGTTTGATTTACTACACAAAAACCAACTGGAGATCGAGTTTGGATAGCAGATGACAAAGAGTACATTGCAAAAGGAATAAGGAATGTCACCATTCCTCTGGGACCACGAAAATGTACACTTACAAAGGTACTATATGTTCCTGGCTTGACTAACAACCTCTTTTCAGTTACTCAGCTCTTGAATCATCACCTTAAGGTAGAATTTCTTTTTCAAAATGGCATTAAATCATGCTTAATCTCCAGAAAAGGTACGGTTCTTGCTAAAGCATTTGTAAAAGATAAGTTATTTGCTTTAGATATCTGTTTCATCTTTTGTAGTAGCTTTATCTACTTCAATAATAGAATCAAATTCCCTATGGCATTTAGATATGGACACTTGTCGGTTAGTTCATTGCACTAGATGAGTTCAAAATCAATGGTCCATGGACTACCAAAATTGTCCAGTTCCTTTCCTATTTTCCCTGGTTGTCTTGCAGGAAAAAAACACAAAGATCCATTTCAAGCGAGCACCTTCCATGCTAAGAAGTGTCTAGAGGTAGTTCATACCAATCTGAATGGCCCATTGCTTGCTTTGTTTTCAGGATACAAGTACTTTCAACTATTCGTGGATGCTCACTCTCGCAATATGTGGGTATATTTCCTAAAGAAGAAAAGTGAGACTCTTCAACACTTGTAGAATTTCTATCATTGTGTTGTCAAAGAGTCCGGACAACCACTTCTTCTACTCTACTCATATCGAGGGGGGAATTCACATCAAAGAAGTTCTTGTCCTTCCTGAACCAACAAGGCATTAAGTAGCACCTGATTGCTCCCTACACACCCCAAAAAATGGCATTGTTGAGCATCGCAATCGCACAGTGATGGAGATGGCTCGCTGCATGCTAACAATAACAAAGCTAGAGGAACACTATTGGGTTGAAGCAGTACAGACAACTGTATATCTTCTCAACAGGGCACCAACAAAGATTCTACAAAATAAAATGCCAAAAGAGGTATGGAGTGGTAGAAATCCATCAATTTCTCATTTACGAGTATTTGGTTGCACAACATACATGCATGTCCCACTCGGAGGAGAAAGAAGGTTGAGTCAAAGTCACTCCCATGCATCCTACTTGGCTACAATACTACCTCGAAGGCATACCATCTTATGGATCCTGAGACAAAGAAAATATATGAGAGTCGGGATGTGGTTTGTGATGAGTCATCCTTTGACTCAATAGTATCAACAAAGATCCACTTCCAACCACCTCTCACCAATTAGTCTCCGAATCAGATGATGAGCCAGAGGAGACTACTCAAAGAAAAGAAATGTTGCAAGGAGAGCTATTTGTTGACCTTGGAGAACTAGAGAATGTGACTCCACATCAATCCACATGGAAATGACACAGCTTCTTCACAAAAGCAACCAAGTACTTGTCCAAAGTGGGTACAAAGCACTATTAAGGACTCACATTTGCAACAACTCCCGTATACGTCATCCGGAGTCAAAACATGAGGTCAAACAAGAAATGAGGTAAACTTTGCACTCATGTGTTCACTGATTAATAGCTCCGAGCCAAATAATGTTCATGAAGCACTTAGTCAACCTCAGTGGAAGGAAGGCATGTATACAAAATATGACTCACTCATGAAAAATAAGACATGGGAACTTATCGATCTCGCTTACAGAAAGAAACCCATAGGCTACAAATGGGTTTTCAAGACAAAATATAAGGTAGATGGATCCATCGACAAACATAAAGCACGACTTGTAGAAAAAGTATATGCTCGTAAAGAGGGCATCGACTATAAAGAAAACTTTGCACCCACCGCAAAGATGAAGACCATCAAGTTAGTTTGCGCACTTGTAGCACAAAAAGGATGGAGACTTCAAAAATGGACATCAAGAGTGCTTTCCTAAATGGTGATCTCAAAGAAGAAGTATACATGACCCAACCTGAAGGATTTTTTGATGAAGAGCAGCCTAAGAAGGTATGTCATCTCATCAAATCACTTTACGGATTGAAACAAGCTCCTAGGGCATGGTATATCAAGATCAATGATCACCTTTTGTAGCATGGGTTCACTCATAGCCCCTCAGATTCGAATTTGTATATAAATAAGGTAGGAAAATAAATTGTCATTTTTGTTGTATATGTAGATGATCTTGTGATCACTGGAAGTTCAAAAGATTAGGTTGATATTGTAAAGAATGATCTTAAAAGAACCTTTGACATGACATATTTGGGTCTACTAAATTACTATCTTGGATTGGAGATATGGCAAAAGGAGAATCACATTTTTGTCTCCCAGAAAAATTACACCAAGGAACTTCCTGGAAAAGTATAGAATGTCTGACTGTAAACCTATATCCACTCCCATGGAAAAAGGCTTGCAACTTTCAAGATTCCAGGACTCACCTCAAGTAGATGCTACTCTCTACAAGTAATTTGTTGGAGGGCTCATCTATTTGACATATACCATACTAGATGTCTCCTATGTTGTCAGCTATCTTTCCAGGTTCATGCAGGAGCCAAAGAAATGTCACTAGAATGCAGCAAAGCATGTTTTGAGATATGTCCGAGGAACAACTGATTATGGTCTAGAATATAAGAAGAATGATCAATTCTTCTTACAGGGATATGTCGACTCGGACCATGCCGGATCTGTTGATGACATGAAGTGAACTATAGGATACATATTTCATCTTGGATTTAGACCTATCTCATGGGTAAGCAAGAATAAGAATGTTGTTTCTATCTCATCAACAGAGGTAGAATATTGCACAACACGATGAGTTGTGTGTGAAGTGATATGGTTACATCACATTTTGGATGACCTGGGAATTCTCAAAAAAGTCACCTATTCTCTATTGTGACAATCATAGTGTGTCAAGCTCGTGCAAAATCACGTCTTTCATGAACGAACAAAGCATATTGAAATTTAATACCATTTCATTCGAGAGCATGTCTTGAACCATCAAATTCAGCTCCAAAGATCTCCCCATCAAGCACAAGTTTCCGACATTCTCACTAAATCTCTTGGAAAAGTGAAATTTGAACTTTTCAAGGGTCACATTTGCAAGAATAATGTAATAAGGGGGGGAATGTTAGCATACGTTGCATAGTTCATATTTTAGGAGTGTTTTTTTGTTTTTATCCCTTTATTTTCTCTTCCTTGGTGTATTCCATTATTCTCTCTCCTTCATCCAAATCTTCCTCCTTTAGTTTAGGGAATGAGTTGATTATTTCTCCTATATAATGTACATACTTCTTCATAATAAAATAATGTGTTGAGATTTATTCACTCCACATTCTTCTCGGATCTATTTGATTCCTACAGTACTCAAATTCCTCCTGGAAGTCACCGGAATAGATGAGGAAACATAGCTCACAAAATAGTGGCATCCTTTCAAGTGGCTACAATCTCATTGTACATATCCCACTTTGGATCCACAAAATTTGGTCAATCTCACAGAAGGGACTAGGGTCCTGCGCACTCAATGATGCACATGGGCTCCACTGATACATGCCCCTTTTACCGCACCTACAATGTGGTCCAATCAAAAACATGAGAGGGATCTAGAATATATCTCATAACTACAAATACATGAAATGCATCCGTATGCGAGACAAGATGGGTGGTATTGCTAGATGATAGGTGAAGGGACTTATACGCTCTAAGATCTCAAAGGGACACATAAATATAGGGGCTAGCTTACATCCTTTCCCATAATGGATAGGAATCTTATGAGGCCTGACACAAATAAACACTTTCGTTCCCACCTCAAAACTACGATCTGTCCTCCTCATATTTACATACTTCTTCTACATATCCCGAGCCTCTTGAAGCCCCTAATGAATCAAAACAACCTATTGTTCTCGTATCCTATACCAGAGCCGGCCTAAGAGAAACCCTATCCTCCAATCTATCCCAACTCAAAGGTGTCATGCACTCCTTGCCATATAACGCCTGAAAAGGAGCCATACCAATCAAACTCTAAAAATGTTATTGTAGGAAAACTCCACCAAATACAAGTACTCCTCCCACCTAGACTGATGGTCCATGACATACATCT
Source organism: Taxus wallichiana var. yunnanensis (assembly GCA_018340775.1). NCBI lineage: Eukaryota > Viridiplantae > Streptophyta > Pinopsida > Cupressales > Taxaceae > Taxus > Taxus wallichiana. The sequence continues at coordinate 171,489,467 of CM031236.1, forward strand.
ACAACATATCCTCCAAGATCTGATTCACTCGCTCTGTCTGTCCATCTATCTATGGATGATAGGTTATGTTGGTACCCAAATTGATTCTCCTTCAAAGTCTGAGCAACATCGCTGGTTTGACAGGAAACTTAGAGACAAATTAGATCATGATGAGTCATTTTTTTTCAGGGATGAGATCTAACTAGCCCTTTGTCACTCAAATGTGGAAATATGGATAGCACCCTCAGGAGGATTTTATCTTTCCTCACTTTTCTAGGTTTTTCCTTTCAACCAGGGCAAGAGAAACCTTTTATAGCCTGTTATTTATGGAGGATATTGAGATATCCTTCTTGATGGATGTGTTAAAGATACCTTTGAGATAATATGATCAATGTGACAAAATCTAACTCTCACGAGTTGTCACTCAAGATAGTGGAGATATTCTCTAGGCATGCTTCAGGCTATTAAAGACATTTGGAATCCTGATTGTTCCTACATGTTTTGGTAGTAAAAATTATGCATTTTTATACACACATGAAAAACAAGGGTAGTATGGGTGTGATTAATTGTTTTGAATGAATTTTGGTAGGAGGTGAAGCAGGATAAATTTGATTATACCAAATCTTTGAGGAACCTTACAAAATGGAAGGTTAAACCAAAAAAATACCATAGAACAACTAAATTTTTCTTTAACTAGAATATGTTCTTCAATGGAGGCCTAGTTTAGCACTCTTTCACACAATCTTTAAGATTCTATCACAAAGGCTTAGGATAGAAAATCCAACAAAGCATCAAGATCTGAGTCAAATCACACCTAAGGTGCACCTGAGGCTTACAGATTAATCTCTATCAACAAATGAAAGAAAAGTGATTTTAAATAGTTTATTCCAATCCCAAATGAAATCACTTATAAGAAATGAAATAGCAGATGCCACTAAATTTTCACAAATATTGAGGCCTATGTGATTGAATCAGATTTAATAAAATATTGCAACAGAAACAAGAAAAACTTCTTTCATACATTCATAAATAAAACAAACACATATTGCTTAAGACAACACCGAATAAATCGAATTTGACTAAGTCTATCGCCAGAATGGAAAGTTTCTAGAATAGTCTCAGAGCTTGTCAATGGTTGTACACTTGCAACCACCTTGACATAATAAAACTTAATACAAAAAAGAGATAACCAAGTTTCTCAGATGGATTCTCAAAAGACAAGCTTTGTCAAATTTTCCTCTTGGGAATTTTCTTCAACCTCTAACACTCCAACCTCCAACCATTTGCACAAAAAATTCATGCCATTTATAAAATTTAGAAGAGGGACCTCTTTTCCCTTTAAAATTCTGCCCTTGAGTGCTACCAGTGCTTGCCATGATCACGATTGCAATTCTCAGTAATTAGATTTGAAAAAAGTCACCAGTGCTCAAGGGGGTAGATTTCATCAATACGTCTTGCATTCAACTTCTTCCTCCGTAGTATCACTCTTTCCTCAATTTTCCAACCACTTCCACCCCTAATATGTCAAATCTAGCTTCTTTCATGCTCGGGAGAAGAAAAATGGAAAATCCAATCTAGCACGATAGTCAAACCATTTTAATGGCGAAAGATGTCTTCCAGATCTTCCCACCAAACTCAGATATCAACATTATCTCCCCTCTCTGGTTGGCATGTAGCAAATACCAATAAATCACGAAAAATCACTCTTCTAGACATGTTTCGTAAAAATGGGGAAAATTAGATTCGACTCTTCCACCGCCCTTGATCTTTACTTTGAATTTGGGTCATCCACGTGGAAGATTCAAACTTTTAAAACAGACCCGGGGGCTTCCTTTGACTTCTTACAACTTTTGAAAAAATGAAAAAAAATCCATTTCTCTACACCTCCACCCTCAGGAAATGAGCCTGACACGTATCCTAAAGTGGGCCCCAGTGGAACCATGGCCAAATTTTTCCATTTCACCCTCTTTTTGGAAAAAGGAAAATTTTCCAAGTTTCCGTCATAGCTCCACCTTTCCACCGTTGACTGGGGAAAAATATTGACTATTTCCTCTATTGTGGTTGTGGGCCATTTTGATTTTTTAACTCATTTTCTCCCAAAAATAATTTTTGCCAAATTCCCCCTAAAAATTTGCACCTTCTAATGACTGGAGAAAGCTTTGACCCTTCCTTTATTAGGCTTGCGGGTCATTTTGAGATTTTAATCCTTAAGAGGTAAAAATTAAAATTTACCTTTGATGGTGTGCCTCCCCACCCCTTTGACTTTTCAAACTACCATGTGTCACCATGGCGCACCTTGAGATGGTCCCAAAAAAATTATACCTCAACGAGCACGAGCTCGCTTATGTGTCCTGCTCCAAAGAACATTTGTTTGAATGCTTGAAGCTCGAGTGGAAGGTGTAGTGCCCACTTCCCTTTGACACCTTTCGATACTCGACCATGACACTATTGACTATATTATGGATGTAACACCCACCAACTCAAACACATTAAACAACACAATAAAATATAGGATTTTTTTTTTTTTACTTGCTTGAAGATAATACGACACTACACAAGTTCTCTAGGGAATACAACCAGCTAACGACATGCTTTCCACAACATGGACCCACACTGGTTACAGATAAACATGAGGCACACACTTAGGACACAATGGTTCATCCAAAATACACAATTTTACAAACAAGGTCTTCCCACAGAAAGTTTCTTTAGAATCATGTTTTAGCTATAAGTACTCTTAAATTCTTTGCTTTTCCCAGAGGAATCATGTTAGGAGAATCTGAAATTCATGTTTCCTTTGAAAAATTTTCCCCTACCTTGCTAATGTTAATATACAGTGTAAACCAATTATTGGGTGGTAAGAGGTTGCTTCATTTACTTGATTAACTTATTCATTTGTTAGGAGGGCAATTAATTTCTCAAGGCTCTTAACTTCATCAATTTGTTTACAACGTTGTGCTTTTAAACATATATGTTTTACCTTTTCAAGCGGTCTATTTTTTTAATAGTACATGACTGTCTAAATCTTGGATTCATCATTAAGATCTTATTAGTTGTTAATAAATATTTCATTGGGGTTAAGAATCTAACCAGAAATATTAAAGGTTTCACTCGGGCTTCACTTGAAGAGATAGACATAAGTATACTATTTACATTTTCAACGGGTAAGATAGATCGAAGAGTTTCTTAATCAAGTTCCTTCTATTTATTATAATTTTATTATCTTCCAAGATTTAATCATTGATTTCACCTTAAGACCGTTCTAAGGACTCACCACAATAAGAGATTGTTGATTAGTTTACGTGGGGTCACAAGGTATATTTGTTTCTCTTGTTTTTTCTAGATTCAAAACATAGTCCTCTACCAAACGACACATGACCAAAGGTAACTAAAGTGATGTAAGTTGATTCAAGTTTAGATAGTTAGAATTAGGTTTGACAATTCAAGGATAAATCATATTCTGAAAAGTGAAAATTTAACGAAGGATACACATGTCAAAAAAAGTTCATTTAATCTTATTGACAATAATATTTCTCAAATTGAATTTCAAATGATAACAACAACCTACATGAGGACAATACAAAATTATAAGGCAATTCCTTCTAAATAGTCTCCACAATTTCCATACCAATGTTTAAAAAAAAAAAAAAGCATTCGTACAATAGCAGTTCCTAAGAAAACCGGAATCCACTTTCTACACGTGTTTCTTTTTTTTTTTTTTCTACTCAGGAAATCCTCCTACACATTTGTTAGCACAGGTCAGTTCGCAAGAACTGAGCATGATAAAAGCTATAACATTAAGACAATATGTTGTTATCTAATTGTTTCAAGGAAGAAAGCACCGTTGCTTATGAAAATAATCCAAGTGTCTAAACAAGAGTAATTAAAGAGTTGTCCAAAAGCATAAAATGTCAAAATAAAAGGAAGGCACTAACTCTATTTAATTATCATTTTCTCATAGGAGAAGTTAATAAACCATCATAATGAATTCCACCTATATCACAATAATGACCATCATTTTAACAAGATAACATTTCGAAACAAAAACAATTACAAGAAGAAAATTAGTTTCAAACGTGATCTGTCCCTATTTGTTTAAGTTAGTTCACCAAGCCAAGGATTCACTATTCCACTGTAAGATCCCAAACAATCAATCGACATGAGAATATCTAAACCAAAATGACTTAATAATATTAAGATGTTGTGCCTATAACAGTTAATTTTATATCAGTACAGAATAAATAAATTGGAAAAGAAAAGGGATGAAACGCACAAATGACCCAGTATGGGCCACATCCTATCCTAACAATCCTTCTATTAAACTTTCTTCTAATCAAGAGAATGTCTTAAGAAAAAGGACAAACTTGACAAGACCAAACATAACCATTATAAATCTTACAGGAGGTTTACTCAATCATTCACAAGAGCACAACATAGAATACATAGCTTCTAAAGGATCTGTCATCAACACAAGTTGACATCAACCTTTCTGGTCAACACATAACCATTCTACTAAAATGACAACAAGGAGGTCGTATCACAACGAGCATCACAATAACCAGTCAACCAATGAGTTTCCAAATACACCAACCTCTAAGTCACAGGAGAATGAAATTTAAACATTTTTAAGGAGAAAAACGTAGAGTAATTTCTTACGCATAAAACCAACATCCCAATTTTAAGATTTGAAAACTTCCTCAATAATGATCAAGTAGATCTCGTATCCTCCAACATATGTGAAACAAAATCAAGGTACAAAAAGAGTATTTACTCCGACATTTTAAGCTATCCCAAAGATGTGAGTAACATCTCAAGGAGACATTCCATAGGATCAACTACATTCCTCAAGACATACAACAGTCACCAAGGGAGAGAAGATGATTCCAAAGACAAGAATCTCCAAACGGTGAACATGAACTGATACCAAATTATGAAGATCAAACATGACGCTGGAAGAATAAAATAGTTCTTTGAGGGATTTACAAATAACAAAAATAACTAACCTAGTTTGAGAGTAATACCAACTTGGCTCAATTCAAAAATCAGTCAAGCTAAGCACACACTAAGCCAACCGAGAAGGGTAACTAGAACCTAAAATGAACTAAAAGAAAAAGATAGAGATAGGAATAACATCATTCACCTATACACAATGCACTTACAGTACTCAATTGCTATTTCACAAATACCCAACATAAGCCAGAACGACAGATCTCGAACCGAAACAAGAATAAAAAGGAAATAGGCACTATAAAATTGAGTCAAACAACAATGTTTGATAAAACATTCAAATCATGAGACCATCACAAAGAACTAGGAATTTTCATTACAGGACCCCCACCTCTTTTGTTTTATTAGTCTTAAGAACAAAGTTCACCCAACTAATATTTATTAAAACCCAAAAAACAATATAAAAGGCTTCAACCAGTGCAATCATTTCTAATGCCGAAAAATACGAAAGAGCAAGGGAAGTGGAAACCAAACAACATACCATCACACGAGACATTTATATGAAGAGCAGGGTCATTTAATGAATCATTTAAATAACAACATAAGACTCAATGGTATAGAGAATATCGTGCCTGATTAAGCTCCCGCAGTCAAGCACAAGATGAACAGGGTCTGCAACAACATCTCAAGCCCACACTCCACTATCCTCCAGCTTGTTGGGTCGTCCACACTCTTCTCACAGCCAAATTTGGCATAGGTAGGTTACGACCAGGGTATGGAGTCCCCAAAACATAGATCCACAATACCCTGAAGGAAAGGTGGTCTCTAGGACAACACTGATAGAAATTTGTGCACAAATGGCTTGAGCTAAGACCCCTCTCCCACCATAAATGACCAAAAAAACAATGTCCAACCTACTCAGCCCACCCTTCAGTTGCAATGCCCTGTATTGCATGTAAAATGCGGAAGAGTAAAACCAAGAAAGATAAACTATCTGATAAAGTGCCTCAAAGAGATGTGGTTTCTAGGGATGCCACATACGCAGGATGAGCACAAAAGGATCTACAGAAAAATGACCCACAGGTGTCCCAAATGGCTAGTTGTCTTTACCAACGCATTCACGCAGCCAGTGCTAGAAGGAGCTTGACAAGGGTAATGACGTCCTCCCAAAGAAAGCAACTAGAAAATAGGAAGAAATAAAAACGTCCCAGCCAAACAAGGACTGTGCACCAAAACTCTTCATGTGAATAGTCATCATGGCTTGAGCAGGTTATAGTCTGAGCCAAGGCAAATGTGCCTTCCACTGTTATCCAAAATTCACCCCTCAAGGTAATTTTGATAACATGCATCAAATTCTTTAGTCCCAAGCAAGTAGATTGATTTAAGGCCCGAAATCATGTTTTTGGGGCCCCCTCGGCTTCCTTCTAACTCCCCTGTCCAAGAAGAAAACCCAACAAGTTTTAAAAATGTGGAAAAATTGCAAAAAACAAGCTTGGGGCCGAAAAAATGAAGAAAATTGGCTAAGTCCTAGTCTCGCGCAAGGCAATTGGGACGATTGGGACGTCAGGCGCGAACTGGGTTGAAAATCTGCCGGCAGCGATCACGTGCAATGCTTGGGGGACGCCGACGCTGCGGGACGTGAAAAGGTGAACCGGCCGAAAAGGGAAAAAATCACCAAGTTTTGTTATCGTGCGGTTTGGGACATCTGGCCAAAGGTACACGCGGGACGCAAACCGGCCGAAAATCCGAAGGACAATCCATTTCGGGTGGTTCAGAAATACTTGTCCCAGGCAGCTTGGGACAGTTGGGACAAAAGTATGCGAACCGGCTGAAACGGCTGAAACAGGAGACTTTCGTCTGAGACAGTTTGCGACATCCGGGCCAAAAGTACGCGTGGGTTGCGAAAAGCCGAAAGAGCCGAGAGCGAATGGAATCTCGCCACGTGTCTTCATCGCAAACAGAACAAAGGAGGCCCGAATCGGCCAAAACAGGAGATTTTCATGTGGGACAGTTGGGACAAAGGTACGCGCGGGACGCGAGGGACGTGAAAGGCCAAAGCGGCCGAAGGCAAAGAAGAAAAGTCAATGTTTGACCCGTGAAACTTCAAACGGCCATAACTTTTGACTCCGAGCTCCGATTTTCATAAAATTGGGCTTTCTAAGGAGAGCACGACATCCTATATGCCAAAAAAACATATTTTTAATGAGGGTAGATATATTTAATTAAGAGAAACATATTCGGCTCGTCGGTTAATGCTCATTCCCGTCAAATGACAAAAACACCCGCTGCACCCAAAATAGCTGCACGCACTCAGAAGGCCATAACTTTTGCATTTCTCAACAAAATCACACAAAATTGGTACCATTGGAATTATGACTCCGATCCCGATGCACATCAATCAAGAAATTATGGATTTGATGAAATATTGATCAATATTTTTAGGAAAATGTGGCCGGGTTCATAACAGTGTTTTATTTGGTAGCTGGGAGTGCAATTAAGAGGCATGGTCATCATTCTTTCTCTGCTGCAGCACATGGGACAGTATGGGGAGCCTTTTGCAAGTAATATATAATCATTTCACTCAATTTAATGCCTCTTACAAGTGGTTGAAGGACAGATTTCAGGATTTTCATTTTTCCCTTCTCTTTCTCTTCTCATTTTTTCTATAAATTGGAGTGTTGGGCTCATTGTAAGGAGGGAGTTTTCAGATAGCAAAGCTCTGTCAAAATTTATTTGTGAAGCCAATGTGCTGTAGGCCCTTGTAGTGGACTCCTTGCATGGTGATCTAGGCCCTTATCTTGTAATAGACTGAACTGTGCATATCATGAAGCAATAAAATATCACCAGGATGTATCTTCCCTCTTTGTGTTTTCTTGCATTCTTATTTCCCATTTAATATTTCTACAAGAATATTGTGTCTATTATTATGTTCTTTCAGGGATCCATTATCATTGTGTATGCTTGGAATATTGTTGTGAATGCATTTTGCTAGATTATGGAGAACTGTCATCACCTCTTCTAGTGTGTACTTTGCTTCTGTATTCCACACATTTGGAGACTACTCTCACACCCTCCTTTTCTGGTGTATCACCGCTTTAGTGTAGGCTTTCATTTTATGCACTCTCTCTCCCTGGTCCCTTGGAAATTTAGATTAGGATAGTTAGTTTCCCCTGCATTAGAGTAGATCGTGGCAGGTAGTTTAGGAGCAAGAACCAGCTTTCTCTGGAGGTCTATCTCAAGTAGCAAGTCCCACAACTTGGAGATAGTACCCATGTTATCCAATCACACCATGAGTTCAAGTATATGCACTTGTATAAACATAAGGGTGTTGTGATTTGGTGATAACACCACCATCATGAAATCCTAAGCATCAGGAGAAAGAACTGGTCAATGCTCTAGCTGCACGTGCCTAGGGAGGAAATCAAGGAGATTGAGATCCAAAAGAAAGTGGCCAGAACTTGATGGAAGAATATACTCCAATATTTTCCATGTTGTCCCCCACAAGACTTCCTCCACCAACACTTTTCCACGTAGAAAACTAAACTTGGCATGCGCAGGATACACAAAGTCCAGGGCATGTAGAAAGGACAAAGAACTTGTTAAAAAAACTTGCACCCCACTATTAATCATTTCTCTGAAATCACGAGCAGGGAGGAAGGAAGCATGAGGTTATAACCATTCGAAAGCATTTATCTACAAAAACATTCAACGCCCCATTTCTTAACAGAACCCCAGTCAGCTAGAAACCAGAGCTAAAACATTCTATGCGGCCACGTTCCTTTCAGGCATTTAGGTGCACAGTTACATGCCAAGTGCCTGCTCCAGCGGATGTCAAGGTTTGAGCTTCTCAAGGACAATCAATTGCTTACATCATGCCAAGAGAAGTGCGTGTACACATGCCAGACCAGCTATGCTGCCTCCTACCACCACCACCTTCAACTTGCTCTCCTATTCTCTCCTCTCAGTTCACCTTCAGCTACATTTTCATCTCATTCTTTTGCTTAGGCCCCCAATAAAATAATGAAACAGAGGAATAGTCTAAGCGGCCATTATCAGGAGAACCAGTGCAGGCTGAAGGTGAATCTGAGGCAAAAACAATCAATGAGACAACCATCCCAATCAATGTTGTCCGCCACCAACAAGGGAGAAAGGCGCTTCAACCACTACAAAACAAGACCCCTACCAAAAAAGAAAAAAATATAGTCTCCCACTGTCTCACGCCAAACATGAAATTAAAAGTTCATTAAAGAAGTGACAAGCTATGCCTCCCATCCGCTAGCTAACCATAGCACAAGGATAATAAATTTCATTTTATTTTATTTTTGGAGCCCACGCTTAGGGACAGGTCACTTGCCAGGAAGAACAAGGCTGGTAGATAAAAACATTAATTTTAGAATTGATTAAGGGTCCTTCAACATTATAAAACAATAAAACAGTCCCCTCCTACAAAGGCACCACACATAAAGGAATACTCCTTACCACGCAAGCCGAGGTTAGGCCTACGGGAAAAATTGATTAAAAAATATATACACTTATCTTTAAATTAAATTGATATTAGGTGCCTTAAAAGAAAAGTCCTAAACACTCTTTTTTTTAAAATATCCTTCAGAGCCTTTATATAATAGCGTCGGCAGCAGACCACTTAACCGAGAATTTGATAAGCCTAAAATGACCAAGCTCGTAAAAGACGCTACGGGAACCCTCAGCGACTAGCAAGTAGTGACGACGGCACCAGGAGGTAAGACTGGGAGAAAATACCCTAATTTAAATTCACAACAAGATCGTAAACACCCAACGATCAAAAGAAGCTCAAATAAACATTTGGCATTTAGCAATAGGGTAAAAGAAGTAGAAACCAAATGAGGCATTACAATGGACATTATTATAGTTTTGATTTAGTATGATGTTAGATGTTGGACCATGGATTATTGTTGATATTGATTTAGTTATGATGCAAGATGATTATTAAATACAGCTCATATGTGGATGATGATATACTATTTGACATGGATATTTTATCAATGTTGTTTGACATGTGATTTTTGATATTGTGAGTAGACCTAGAAAATGGACATTATATGATGATGATATAGTTGTTGATATAAATTGTAAGTGATATTGTTGATTGCGTTGATGTTGTTGTGATTCACATGTATAGAAGATTTTTTTATTATATTTATATTATGTTGGATGTTCTGATATGGCCATGAGACCGAAGGAAGTATTTGTGTTTTGTAGGTTAAAATATCACAACAAACATCAGAGGATTAGAAACCAAACACATTAGAATTCTAGATTAATTCAACAAGGCTACCATGGCAACATGTTTTGTGTATGTGTGTTGTTTTTTTGTTAGGGATTCCCATGGGGGATTACCTTTGAATGTGACCAAGGGGCTTTGTGTATTTTATTAATGTGGTTCCTTTTTATTATTGTTTGCATGTGTTTATTTTGTGATGCATTTACCCCTTTCATTAATATTTTTATTTGTGGAGAATTAAAGTGAGTAATCATATTGTTAAACTAAATAAATTAATCAAATTTGGGATATAAGAAAGTAATTATAGAAGTTGTTAGCTCTTGTATTAAATGTGTTAAGTGATGTGTAAGTATGTGTAAGTCAAATTTTGGAGTATGAAACACTCCACGTCCTGAAATTCAAATTTATCCTTGAGGCTAATTTTGGAGGCTTGTGCGACAAGTAAAAGTTGTCCCATAACTATGGTTAGAGGGTTGATTTTAGAGCTTTTTAATGCATTTTTATAAGTCAAGTTGTAAGTTTTAATTGAGCTCTCTTCATGTTTTAAATTTGCAGTCCTTATGCGGTGTGGGCTTGGTTGGAGTGTGTAAGCAATTTGTCATATTTTCACCCACCAATTTATTATGCTTGAGGGAATGAATTTGAATTTTTGTTGGAGTTGAGGATGTGTGATGTGGCATCCTACATGGATCCACCTCATCCTCTTCTCTTACCTCTTTTATAAAATTGGAACTCCATTCTTTGTTTTGGGTTGTTGAACTTTTGGAATGCTTCCTTGGGGGCGAATTTTCCTCAACTATTTGGAGATCTTGTTCATTTTGGAGAAGATTGAAGAGCATTTCATACTTGGGCATTGCTGATTTTTGGACTGTATTTTAGCATTGAAAGCTTGTTATATCGGAACAAAATCTACCATGGAGAGGTAGGAGCTTAGCTCTTCATATATGCTTTTATTTATTTTTATGTTTGTGTGAATGGTGAATGTTTTGTGTATTTTTGTGGCTGGTTGGGTAGACGGCCCAAGAATGGTGTAGGAGAAGGCTATGGGGAATAACGAGGGGGCATAAGGGAATGCCAAAGGCATAAGATTTATTGTGGAGGGATTTTGGGATTCGGATCCACAATGGAAAAAAATAGCTTGCATTTCTTACTTTGTGGGGGCATAAGGAAATATGTGGGGGCATAAGGAGGGATTGTGGGGGCATAAGGATATGTGTGATGATTTAAATTGGTGGTTTGTTACAAGTGGATACCCAATTCCCATTGGGAGGCATAAGTAGCTTCCCCCATAGTTCTTTCTCCTTTGGCTTGCATGGTGAAGCCTGAGTCTTGTGTGATGTCTTTCATGTGGTTGCAAAACTACTATTTTGTTTTGGACTGAATTTGAAATGTGCATGTTGAAATATTTCTTTGTGATGTGGAAGCCTATTGTTGCCATGAGTTGAAATACATTTCTTATTGCATTGTGGTTAGGGCTCAGGGGCCAATGAAGAAGGATGGCTTCTCCTTTTCATTGGATGTCTTGGTTGGGTGGAGAGAATTTCCTTTCCCCTACTCCTATTGTGATCAAATTGGATGAATGAGAAGAAATTTATGTTGCTATTCTGGAGCAGAGGAGAAAGATTGTTTGATAGTTCCATGTGAAATAAAATATCATTGTAACCCTTCCCACTTTGAAGTGGATGAATTTTTAAATGTTTTGAAATGGAAAGATGTTTTATGGATTATGAAATTTGTAAAGTGAAATGAAAAAGAGATAGAATTTGTTTTGCTTTGAAAGAATGTGAAAGATATATATATATATATATATATATATATATATATATATATATATATATATATATATATATATATATATATATATATATATACTCTGTTCTGTTCATTTGAAAGGAAGAAATTGAAATATGTTATTTGCATTCAAGAAATTGAGAGATGTAAAGTTGTATTTGAAATCAATAAAGGATTGCAATACCTTTCTTCATTTGCATTGTTGCATTGAAATATGATCTTTAAATGTTATTGAAATCTCTTTGAAAGAAAGGAATACGTATGAAGGAATTGTATTACTTTTTTCTTTTGAAAATATGACAAAATTGGAAACCAGACTTTACATTTTAGCCATTAAATGGTTTGTTGAATCAACTAAATGGATTTGACTAGGATTAGAATGAACTTCCATACTTGAATGATGAAAAATTTAGATAGACCCTTTTTAATCTGATCTCTGTTTTAAAATTTAAAACTGGAAAATACTTCTCTAAAATGCACAGTTCGAGCTTGCAAACAATAATCAACATTGAAACATTAAAATATAGCATGCTATGATATCAATGAACTCAATTGGGCTAAAAAACTTAAGGAAAAATCCTTCAAAACATTGCAAAATCGGGCCCAAACCTTTCACAGTCTTTTTGTTGTCAGAAGTTGTAAAAAATTGAATTGGAAATCAATCAAGCAAAGTTACCTTCCAATACATCCTAAAATTCCTCTTAGAACAATCCTCCATGTCTATTTGACATGTTGAGAGAGGAAGAAGATCAGATTGAATAAAATTCACAAGTTAAAATTTACTAGTTTACTTTTAAAAAACCTGTAGGACGTTTTCTTAAAATTGACCTCATAACCTTTACCAAAATCCACAATTAATGATTCTAGTGCAAAGAGGGATTTGAGAGATTTCTAAAAAGACCTTGTTTTCCCAAACCCAAGCTCTCTATCAAAATTTATTGCCCTCTAAAGTTTTCCTTCCTTGGCGGAAAATTTTGGGAATAAATTCCTTGGTAGGCCCGTGGACCGAATTCTTCCTTAAAACACTTATGAAATTTTTTTGGGAAAATTTCCCCAAAGTTCTTCACACCCGCCATCCCACATCCAACTGCTACTGCCACATGGCACGACGGAGAGGCGGAACTTTTCTAACTTAACCTTTTGATGAAAATAGGTTTGGAATAAAATTATAAATTTCCTCGCAGCCCCGCCAACCCGTAGCCAATCAAGTGTCACCACGTGGCCTCAGCGGAGGCACTGGGAGGATTTCAAACTTAGTATTTTATTTCTAACACTATCAAAATTTCTTAAATTTCTCCGCGGCCCCGCATCCCCACCTTTGCTTTGGAAAAATCATTTTCGTGGATTCGTGGGCCCGCGCGTGCAACTTAACCTTTTTACCTTTTTGGGCAACATTTCTTAAGTTTCCCTACCACCCACCACCCACGATCAATGGAAGGTTGACACATGGTAGACTTAGGCATTAGTGGAGGTATGAAATGTTTAAATACTTTGAACTTTTTCCCCCTTTAAATCTTAGAATGAAAAACTGCTCCGACGGCCCGACTTTCCACCCGAGCTTTTATAAGCCGACACGTGTCCTCCTCGGGCTCGCGAAGGAAAATCACACTTTTTCCCCGAAGAGGGGAAAAGTGCTAAAACTCTTTCCCACTCCACTCGACCCGCACAAGGGAAAATTTTCCCCCCTAGGCTCGCAAGCCCGCCTTTGGGAAAATTTTCCCCACAAGGCCCGCCGACCCATAACTTGAGTTTTATGAGGAGTTAGGAGGACTTATTTATATCATTGGAAAGGTGAGGAAATTTCCTATGCAATGAGAGTAATTTAAGATTTTTTTGAATGCATTAAGTTTGAGAAAAATCAAGTTGATTTTTTAATCCTATTAGAGAGTGGGTTTAGTGAGGAATTTCCTCTTAACCTAATTGAAATTTCTAACCCTAAATTTATGACCTTATGACCTCTAATAACTATTAATAAAAGAAAAATATAATCTAGTAGATTAGAGTTGTTATGGAACCTATTAGTGATAGTTGTTGCCTTCTAACCTGGTTGTAGATTATTTTAATAAAAAAATTATTCGATAATTTTCCTAAGTAATCCTAGGTTGTTTCTTGGGTCACAAGTGGGTTGTTTCAATGGGCATTACGGAAGGTGCAACGTTTCATTATTCGAGGCTGTCTCTTTTGGTTGTTCAAAAGTCTAAGCAAAAGACAAAGTGAGTGGAGGCCTCCACATGTCATCCTAGTGCTTCTTTAAAATGAAACTCAAGGGCCGATCCCCAAACAAGCGTTTTTCCTCCACGTGTTGCCATGGCACTATTTCAAAATGGTCCCTAAAGTGGAAACCCTGAATGAGCACAAGCTTGCCACTTGTCCTATTCTGCCAAACTGTACCAACTACATAAAAATCTTTCTAAGTCTAGGTAAAGCAGCAGAAACCTCCGCGTGCCCTCCCAATGCTACTCCAAGGCCAAACCAAAAAGTAGATCCTCAAACGAGTGCCGCTCCTCCACGTGGACCAATTTTGAGTTGACGCTATTCGTATAAATTTTAAATTACCCAATGAGCCACATATAACCAAAGGTGCCACATCCCTTGTCAATGCAAGGATGTAAATTTGATAGGGAGAAACACCCGTCAAACCGTAAAATATAGAAAACAATCATTTGAGCGTAAAAATGAAAATTTCTCCAAGCACAGAGAATTTAGAAATGTTACAAGGCTCAAATTTATTTCTCATATATACATCCTTTCATTATATTCAAGTATTTAAGGTAGAAGCGACAAGGAAGACAAATCCCAACCGTGGAGAACAAAAAACATGGGAGAACTCGAGTTACAGACCTTTTCCATAGGAACAAAGAAACAAGGAGCAAACCATGGACCCATAAATGATCTACGACCTAGGAATAAATTAAAAATGGAAAAAAAGATTAACCAGGCATAACACGGGAAAAAGAAAGTGACAAAGGCCGCAAATCGATAGATTTTCAAAGGCAAATTGGGGCGAGACTATTTTGAGCACCAACACATCAGTATTGAATTTGATACTTGTCCCAAGAAACTGTTGCATAGTAGTCCAAAAGTGAGAAGTGTACAAGGGATCACGGTCACAAATGATCTTCCATGGAATCCCGTGTAATATGATAATCTCATTAAGGTATACCCGCACTATCGCACTAAATTGTATAGGTGATATTCAATCGGAGAAAAATGATCCACTTTCGTCACAATTCATCCATTGTGACCATGATGGCATCATGGTGGTATCTCAAAATTAGTATCTCAGACAATGAAATCCATGGAAATAGTGTGCCATTTCCACTCCAAGATGGCATGCATGTAGAGAAGGTGTAACGCCCACTAAAACAACCCACTTGAGACCCATGAACAACCTAGGTTTAGTTAGAAAATTATGGAATAATTATTTTTAAGTGTTAACGACCAAAGTCTCAAGGACAATTAAATTAAAATGATAACTTTTCCCATTATAATAATTACTAATTCCACATTATAAAGAAACAAGTGTAATAAGTCCACACCTAGCTCAAATCTCCTTAGGGATTAATTTAATCACTGATTACATTGAAATTTTAGCTAAATATTCCCTGATTAAAATTTTAGGGTTAAGGGACTAAAACAATTAAATACCCAAGGTATTAAATTCCAATGGATCTAAGACAAGAGCAAAGCTAAATTACAAAGTGGGGAAAATAATACATATTTAAAATCATCAGAGTAAATTCTTACTTACCCAATCTCATAACTCGGTTAAAGATTCAATTTGATTTCTCCCATGATTATCACAATTAAAACTTCCTAAAAACATTCCCATTAGGTAGGGAATTTCCTCACCTTTTTGGTGATATAAAGAAGTCCCCCTAACTCCTCATATTTCTCAAGTTATGGACCGATAGAACTTGGGGTGAAATTTTTCCCAAGATTGGGCCCGCAGGCTTGCAAGAAAAATTTCCCCAACTCGAGCCTGCGGAATTCGGAGAGAAAATTTTCCCGAGAGGAGAAAAGTAGACCGGCGGAGCGAGGAAGAAATATTTTCCCAGATGCGGGCCGGCGAAGCGGGGAAGATATTTAGCACTTTTAACCTTTTGGAAAAAAGGCGGTATTCACCTCCGTGCTCCCGCAAGTTCGTAAGGGAACACATTCTCGGCATTTCCAAATTCTAGTTGAAATTCGGGCCGCTAGAGAATTTTAAGGCTTTTATCCTTTTTTTTTGCCAAAAGCACTAAGGGATCAAAATGATCTGCACCTCCGCTGATGCCAAGGGCACCATGTGTCACACCCTGATTTACGTAGGGAAAATGCAGACCGGTGGAGAAACTTAGGAAATTTAGACTTTTGCAAGAAGAGCGTTAAGGGTTTAAAACAACCCACACCTCCACCGATGCCATAAGGTGCCATGTGTCAAAAACCATTGACTACGGGTTGGTAGGCCGGAAGAAATTAAGAAATTTTGCCAAAAAAATATTTTGAAAGAGCTAAGGTTTTAAAAGGATCCGCACCTCCGCCGATGCCCAAGAAGCCACGTGGCAACGCCTGATTGGCTGCGGGCTTGCAGGGGATGCCGGGAAAACTTACAAATTTTTCCAAATTTATTTTTGAAAATGGTTAAAATCAATCCGAGCCTCTGCTGACGCCCCATAAAGGCACGTGTCAATCAATGATTGGGTGGGGTGGCAGGGCCATAGAGGAAAAATTTCCAAATTAACTTTTGACTTAGGTCATTTTTAGAAAAAATGAAGGTTTGGGATTTTCGAAGCGGTGGGAAACTTCATGACTTTACACGTTTTGTGAAAAAGTAAAAAAGAAAGTTTTAGCCCGCAGATCTGCCCAAGAATATTTTATTCATTTAAAATTTGATAGTTAGATTATTTTGAGCCCGAAATGAGGTAAAAACTTCAGAAGGCCATAAATTTTGATTGGGAACTCATTTTTGGCAAACAAATACTTTCTAGAAATCTCTCGACATCCTCTTTTCATAGTAACCTTAGGAATTTTATTTTGATAAAGTTTAAAGGGTCAATTTTGAGAAAACATATTTCTGTCACTTAGAAAGTGAACTGGTATTTTTAACTTATCAATTTTGTTCAAATTTTTCGTTAATTCTTTTTCCACTTGCCAAACAGGCATGGAGGATTTTACTTGGAAGATTTTAGAATAGATTTCAAGGGTTAAATTGTTTTATTGAAGATCAATTCAAATTTCCCCAATTTAACAACAAAAATGATTGAGAAATTGTTTGAGCCCGATTTTGAAAGGTTCTATGAAAATTTCTTAAGTATTATAGTTTGTGTGGGATCTTTTTGAGTTTTCTTAGCTTGTATTAATATTTCAAATGTATTTCCTAGTCTCGCAAGGTTATTCTGTACATTTTCTCGATAATTATTTGTCAATTTGAAAGTGTCTAACAAAGATCTTATTGAAAGGATCTATTTTCCATTTTCTTCTTCCAAGTATTCGAGATACATTCCAATTCCAATCTAATACATTTAGTTGATTCAAATCAAACTATTCAAAAATAAAATACAATTCTAATTTCTAATTTTACACACTTCAAAAGATAGAGCTCTGTGTTTTCCTCACACACATTTCTTCCTTTCAAACAGAGATTTCAAATACATTTAAATGATCAGATTCAATACCAAAATGTAATTTGAGAAAGGTAATACAATCATTTATTAGTTCCCAAAAGACAACTTACAACTTATTTCTTTCATTCTTCAAATTCATCATACAAAATACAATTATTTCTTTCAAAAGAACAAAAGAGTATATCTCTTTCACATTTCAATATTACAACTTTTGTATTCAATACAACATATTTCCATTACAAAACATATACAAGTTCATCCAATTCAAGTGGGAAGGTTACAATAATATTTATCTCAACAAGGGACTGTCAACTATTTTATTTCATTTTCCTTTTCTCTAGAACAACAACATGTAGATTTATCATTCTTCCAATTCTGATCACAACAAGAGCAGGGGAAAGGAAATGCTCTCCACCCAACCAAGACATCCAATGACAAGGAGAAGCCATCCTTCTTCATTGGCCCCGAGCCCCAACCACAAAGTAATGGAAGATGTGATTCAACTCATGGCAACAACAGGCTTCCACAAACACACATGCAAATTTCACATTCAAAACACAGTCCAAAACAAAACTGTAGTTTGCCACCACAACAAAAAACAAAAACAACACTCAGGCTTCATCATGCAAGCCAAATGAGCAAGAAACTATGGGGGATGTTGCTTATACCTCCCAAAGGGGAAATGGGTATCACCACATGAGAAAAAATCACCAAATATATATAATTTAAAGAGCTTCTTCGCCACATGACGATTTCGGGTACATAGAGAGGACTGTTTTTTTTCTTGTGATTGGAAACCTGGAAACGAAAGCATGTCTTAGGTAGATTGATATAGATGACCCAATGAGAGTAGTGTTTTTCTCCCATCTGGATATCCACAAATTCTTTAAGGTCCTGAGAGAGATCAATCTCAACGTAGACTCACTTATGCTAGTGAGCATGGTAAAACCTTTCAGCTTCGAGGTAAACAAGTTGACTAGGAGAAGCGACAATCTTTGAGAAAAATGACACACATGGAAAAGGAAGGCCAGGAAATTCAACCCAGAGAGGCACTTTAAGGACGGTATATTCAGATACCAGAAATTCCTTTTGTCATGGGGTTAATACAAGTAGTGAGTTGTGAACATACCAAGTGGCTTGCTTAGCCAAAATATTGGGTGCATTAACAGGGTTAGAAAAGGGAAAGAGAAAGAAACCCTTGGTCATATTTTGAACACTTTCCATCGACTTCATGAGGAGTCCGATTTTAGAGGGGATGCGGCCATGAAATACCCAATGAGACAAAATCGCTTTAACCATTGACATGCAACATTAAATTTAGTAATGCGTAAATCAACATTAGGTGGAGAAATATTACCTTGTGCAATACTTTTGGACGAACTTCCTGGGTCGCTTCACCCATGGTACCATTGCTAAAATATTCACTATCTCCAGCCATAGTTGAACCAATTGGGATGGAAGATGGTGAGGACATTATATAGGGGACGCCCAACGGGTGGAAAAACCTAGGAGAAACTACAAAGCAATAAATTCGGTAGAGCCAGAAAAGGCCGCGGTTGTGCAGTGCAAATTGTAAAACCCTAGAAAAACTGACTTCATTTTTTCGCTAGAGTCACAAATATAGTAATTGGTACAAAATGTACAACGTAATAATGATCTTCAAGATGTTCCATTCAAGGCTGATTACACATATATAGGAATTATAGCTTCTATAGTTAAGGATTATATTGTTCGAGTTAATTCCTTGAATCTCTCTCTAATCCTATATGTACGTGAGTTTGGTATAACAAACAAAACTCACACAACCAATACTAAACAACTCTTAATATGAGTTTTTATTACAACGAAATTTATATTATCCTTGATAATATAAATTATACACACATTAATAATGTAAACACTAATATTAATCGCTAATCTTCACCCCATTAATGTGAACACGTAAAAATGTACCATAGAATCGGAACTAGAATTGTATGCCTCCGCATAACTTTAGGTCTACATACTGCTGGCTTGGATCTTGTTGTCTGGATCTTGTTGCACATGACCAACCACTTCACCACAGTGAACCCCATACCGGATGATCACACTTCCACCGATTCACCTACATACGTGAACTCAAGAGTTCCCGCTTTGACTTCTAGTGAACGATAGATTACATCGATCGATCGATGTTAGAAGTTTGACAGTCAAAGGATATCTGCAGTCAGAGGATCAGTCCAGTTCAGCTACCCTCCTATACAACTGTTCTCAGCATCCAAAATACACATTTTCCTCGTTTGAATAAAAACAAGGGAAGGAAACCACACACCATTTTATTCAGCACACACCACACAACTAAAATTATAGAAAATACGACCACCAAATTTGAATGTGACCCCATCATTGGTGACTGACGAGAGGCGTTGATTGACCTCCAGCCTCCATTGCCTCCATCCTCCAATAAATGTGTTGAAAACTCAACAGGATGTGAACATGAAGCACATTTATTTTCACATTGAGCTTGTTCTTTTCTTCCCTCACGCAATGTGAAACACTTTTTTTTTCCAGATGTCGGGTAACACCGAAAATGTATCAGTGAGGCAATTTTTTTTTATTTTCAGACTTTTACAAAGACATGACTTTTTTTTTTACTCTTTGACAATATAATGACTCAATGAATTTTACAACAACACTTTGACTCGAAAAAAAGACTAAAATACACTTGAATGATTGACAATATATTTGAGTCGCTTTTTATAATAACACTTTTTACTCTTTGAAGAAGATGATAACTACTTGACACAAAATTACATTGACAACTCAATAACTATTAGTATGGATTTACAACACAATAACAACTCTAATGTCTAGACATTTCAAGACTTGGAGAATTGACAATGACGATGAGTATACGGAAGCTACTTAAATATGACACTTTACTAAAAACATTTATACAAATTAACAAAATATATCAAATATCTCTCAACGTAAGTGGACAAAAATAAGATGGTGCACCCATAGAAATCGAATGGAATGACGATAGAAAACCAATACAGAAAGGATCGTGGTAAGAAACCAAATAGAGGATAAATTCACACCCGAAACTGTACTAGCAAAAATCACCCTGCAAAATTGAAGCGATGCCTACCTTTACACTGAGCATTTTCATCAAAACAATGTGATTCCAATTTCACTCTTCTTTCCTCGCAGAGGTTTAGCACTGCATATATGGAAGCCACAAATCCACATGAATGTGCAACATTGATGAAAAGAATGTGGGATTCAAAGCATCATGGTAGAGGGGACTTCGAGCTCCAAAGATTAATGTAAATGTTGAATGTAAAACCAAATTTGACGATCAATGATGGAATACGCCGTTCGGAATCTTTGAATTTTAAAATAGTGAAACACTTAGAAGCATGTTGTATATTGCACAGGTTCCGCTCCAAATACAACGGATGTAGCTCCGAAATGGATCTAAGTGCCAATTTATATGCTGAGGAGATCACTGAAATAAATCAATGGTAGACAATAGAATGTCAGTCGAGGTGAATAACAAAACGTTGTTGGAATAATGCATATTTTTGTCAATATTATTACATGCGTACGACTGTAGACTTGCACGTGGATGCAGTGTATACAAGAATTATAGGACCCAGTCACTATTATTTTTAAAATAGAAAAGGAGCTGTAATTATGCTGGGATCTTTTTCAATGGACACCGTCACACCAGAAGGAAACACGTGACCCTTGGGTCGAATTGCATATAAAGTGATGGGCTTGAGGTGAAGCCGAGTTAATGCACTATAACTGATATACAATCATCTCAGAATAGAGACGTCAAGGCTTCAATACCAAACATTCACGTTGTAATGCCAAACATCAACGCATACTGGAATAACAGAAATCAGATTGAAGCCAACAAATAGAGCTTTATCAGGGAAGTTGTTGGGAGTGCACTTAGAAGAATTTCTCAACAAATATTGTAACGTCTAGCTTTCCCTGAGATCCACGCATAAACAACATTGACAAGGGTGACCAGTCATATTTACATGCTCCCTACCAAAACACCATCAACGGGGCTTCATAAGAGTACAAACCCCCACACACAACATTACTACATCATTCCCAGCTCTGATACCAAATATAGTAATTGGTACAGAATTTACAACAGAATAATGATCTTCAATCTGTTCCATTCAAGGCTAGTTAAATATATATATGGGAATTATAGCTCCTATATTTAAGGATTATATTGTTTGAGCTAACTCCATGAATCTCTCTCTAATCCTATTTATGTGAGTTTGATTTAACAACCAAAACTCACACAACCAATACTAAACAATTTTTAATATGAGTTGTTATTACAACAACATTTATATTATCCTTGATAACATAAATTATACACACTAATAATATAAACACTAATATTCATTAACACTAATATTCATTAGTAACAACAAAGCCGTTTTTCCTTCTAGAGTGATCCGATTTTATATGGCTTCTTGTAAATATATTTTAATAACTCATTGTGGACAATGTGAAATCCATACCCGCGATTGAGAAAAACATACCCGATGGGCATAGTTTTCCATCGAATATAACCGGAACATACCCGATTAGAAAGGTAAAATTTCTTCGTTCGTTCCACTTCAGTCCGTCTAAATCGTACTGACTGCTCAGGTCCATTGATGAGCTAAAGTTTAAAATAAAAAGCATTGAGAGCTAAAGATATGCTAATCGTACACATCGTGATATTACCGGACAATATCGCACGTCTACTTTCTTCATATATGCCACAAAAAAAAAAAATATGGGGCCACTGCCACTGGCCAGCCATGACCATCAAAAAGAAAGAATCCTGATAAAACAGGTTCAATGCATTTGCTACATATTCTGGGTTTGGTGGAATCAAATTAGTCCTCCATACTCTACAGCTCACACAACTTTCTTACCGATAACATTCTGTTACCGTATTCTTTGCTATATAAATAACATTTGCTAGGCTGTAATTGATGAAGCGGTACTTCGATTATTTCATTCGTATTATTACTGAAGTTGAAGGGTCATAGAATTCTCCCAAACACTTCAGTGAAAGCAAAGCATAACTGGTGTTTCCTTTCGCAGAAGTGTTTGGGGGACTCCACGACTCACTTGACGCCTGTACCGAACCCTAGGGCTCCATTACAATTGCATGGTAATATTTCTTTACTCTGTGTCAGGGTTTTTGATTTGTTTATAGAAAATTGCACTTTAATATGGATGGTAATCCGGATGTATAATTTTAATTTTGTTTGTACAGAAGATTCGTACAGCAATATTCATAACTGGATTAGGTTAAATAAATATAGGAAAAGCCCCTTTGCTTTACCATGAATACATTTGTTTAAGCATTTCGTTCAACTGTTTATGTTTATATAAAATTCTGTCTCAAGGATGCTTTGTGTCTAGAGAATTTTATTGCTCTCATTTTATATTTGGTTGTCTCAGGATTTCATCTCGAATTTACTCACTGCCAAATCAAGTTATTGCTTACGTTTAAATTTGCTCGCTTATGTCCTTCATTTTTCGGGAGATTCCTTGAATCACAGAAGGCTCTTCGGCATCCCGTCCATTCGCCAGATATATATGTTTGTAGAGGTAAATTCAAGATATATGGGAATGGCCTTGCAACGTGAAATGATTTTGCTTCACTTTCCATGTCTTGCATAAAAATTGGAAAAACTTGAAAGGATTGGAGACCTTCTCCATGTAAATATCGCATGTGTTGGTGCTTTGGATATCAATTATACACCGTAAATTTTAAGATCCACATTCAAAATAAATTATAGATATTATTTGCCGAATTTTTAAATATAATTTTTATAATATTAGCGAATGCCACGAATCTAAAAGAAATGTTGTTGAATCTATTGGTTGCTATCCATCAGTAGTAAATTCCTCTTTTTTGCATGTAGTAAAGGCAATTTAAATATTAAAAATTGGCTATTGCTAGAAATGCTAGGTGAATCAACGTAAAATATTACTTAGTACCCAAAAACATTTAGGCAAAATAACAAGTGACCTAACACCTCAAAATTAGACAAATACAAATTTCAAAAACTCAAATATTGGTGAAGCTGATTGCTGATTATTATATCATAACCACACATTTCATTATTGCACTATATAATAATTTGTTCTAATTGTGGATTAGTTGGCTGTCCGAACTGATGATGGGTCAGAATCTACAGGGACGTTTGAATCATAATGGTATAGGAATTGCAGTGTAGAAGCTCATAAGCATGGCCTAAGTGGTATCATACGCATTGAAGTTGAATGGCTTTTATAAGTCAATTTATACTATTGATTTTTCTAATGTCTGTCAAGTGCCAACATACCATAATGGCGGAAAGTGGGTTTACACTTTACATTAACAAATATAAGTAAACTAATTAAAAATTACAGGATCCTAACATATATCTCTGGCAATTTCACATGTTTAGATAATATTTAAATAAACTCACAGGTCTCTTATAAGTCTCACTTGTTTTCAACAGTTTTTTCTTTAACCAGGTGAAATTCTTAAGGCTTATTTACCAGCAGGCTGCAGTGGACTCCTGAGAGTATGATGAAATGGAACAACCAACACAAATATGTGCAGCACAATTATAAAACCTAAAGTGAAATCCTGAGGTTGGGGATTCAATAGAGTTTCAGTGCATATAATGCACAAATATGTGTCAGGTTTGCAGGGTGATAAAGGGGAACATATGTCCATTGCTTGTGTGGTAAACGATTTCTTAATAAACAGATTATGTAACACAAGACACGTAAAATTTGGCGAATTGTTACCTTAATTATAACTATAGCAGTAACGAGAGCTAACAAAATTTACTTGTTTTTTTAAATAATGGAAAACTGTAAATCTTGACAGCTCTCGTTAAGACTTGTAAAATTTGGTTTCGAGCCTGATTTCTGTGTTAGTCTATAATTATCCTATCTATTAACGTACATTAGTAGGTTGAAAAACTGATTGATCAATAGAGTGAAAAATAAGTTAATGAATAAAATCTGCTACATTTTGAATAGAATATCCAAAGTTTTTTTTTTTAAGATAGAATATTTAACACTTTTTAAAGATAGAATGTTTAATGCTTCTCTAAGTGGTATTTTCTATAGCTAGTCAAATTTATTTTTAAGCGGTAAGATACATTATAACTTTACATCAAACACAAAACATATTAAAAAAATTATAATAACATAATAAACTCATCCAAAACCTTAAAGAGAACATCCAAGTGTGTCTTATCCTCATAGATTTAAAAATACACTAATTGAGCTTCGCTTGAATTCAACTCATACATAAAAGAAATTTGTCACTTATATTTACATATTAAAATATAATAATAACATAACAAACTCATCCAAATTCTTAAATAGAACATTATGTGTATCTTATTCTTTGTAGATTTAAAAATACACTAATTGGGGTTCACTTGAATTCAACTCATACATCAAATAAATTTGTCACTTATATATAAGAAAATTAATATCTATTGTATTTTATAAATGGGAAAAAAGAAATTATATTAACATATGTTATATGTGCAGACAAAATAACACAATATTCTCAAGTTTTTTTAATCGTGTGTTAAGGAGTCTTTCAATCTCAGTAGAATATCAAACATATTGGTGTAACAATAGTTAATTACAATGTAGAAAATCATAAAATAGTGAAATGTATAAGAAAATTAGGGTTTATAGGATTGTGCTTGTGTTTCCATGATTATGGAATGATCTATATAAGCATCCGAAACATGAATTTTGAAGTATTTGGAAAAAAAATTCACAATTCTTGTGATTTTTTTTTCTATTTTGCACTTTCTAGGATATTGGGAGTCTTTATCAACTTTTTCAAGTAAAAAGAATAGCGCTTTTGTAGGAATCTTCAATTTCACTATAACACATTTCCAATAGATCTTATACTTTATGATTCAACCCATCGAGCTACCAAATATGACCATGTCAAGGAACACTAAACGAATAATAGGGTAAATATTTTTTTCTTCCATTTCTACCAAATTAACACCACCCACAAGGTCGATACATATCAAGTTACAAAATTATTTATGTTTCCATTCAGAACCCTTCATATTATATTCTTGGTAACTTTTCACACTCTTCATTGTACAACTAAATAGAAGGTTTTTGTGAATAAATATTTTCCATCTCAAGGAATCCATATATCTCATATAGTTTTCCATTTTGTAATTTTTTTTTGAATTGGATAATATTAATTTTTTTCTACAAGTCTTTCATTGTGAATTGATTATCATAACACATCCAATACCCTCATTAGTGTGGTCTCTACTAAATAGTACCACAATTCGAGCACAATAATAGATGTTAGAGACATTTTAATGAAAAACAAGCCTACACGAAAAGATATATAATGTAAAAAATTATTTATATGCATTTATAAAGAGATTAATAAATAAGAAATATAAATGGAGTAATGACTAAATAGCTACTTTTAAATTTAGTTGACAACCACTTTGAGTGGGAAATGTCCACAACCTTATACTAATAATATGATACATAATATGGTTATATAAGTAATATCACATACGTCCTTTATATACCCTACTTAGGCTAAAGATAATCTAAAGGATGACCATACCAAAAATGAAACCCTATAGACGTGTTATAAGACAAGTTAATATATTATGTTAGTTATAAACTCGGCTATACATATCCAAATAAAAATTTTAGGTTAAGGTTGAAGGATGCCCCTCCCTTGAAATCATAAATTTCCTCAACATTGAATATGTTTCAGACTCTTTTAAAAAATATTTCACTCTAACATGTTGCATGTTTGATGTAACGCCTTGATTAAGACACACACACTAGAACAACATGATAAATAACTGATATTTTTTAAAACTTGCTTGGAGTTTACAAGACACTACAAGATATCACAATGGATACCACCAATTGTTGTCGTGGCGTGGCACAACACTCGACCACAAAAGTGCAAGGAAATCCACAACACCTAGCATGAAATTTTTCACTTCCTATTAGTAAAAATCACAAAGACCCATGAATTTCTACAACTTGGTTGATTGAGAATTTCAATTTGATTGCATGGAATGGATCATCTATCAAAGTGTGTGACTTTGAATTCAAGAGAGGTTTCCAGATGAAGGACGGTTCTGTTCCTCTATTCAGTGCACACATAAAAAGTTTGCAGAGGATCTATTTTGAAACCTATTCTAACTTGCCAAGGAGACATGGTTAAGAAGATGAAAGAAATTAAACCTAAACTAATAGAGGTGATGCACCAAAGGAATGTTGAACACCGGCTTTGCTATCAAACATAGACCATTAAAATGTGATACAACCACTACACACAGATAACCAATATTGTAATGAAAGATCAAATAAAGGAAATGAACACAAGAGAGGGTTGAAACCATCCACAAACATGTATTATTTCTTCACAAATTGATATAGAACATTACAATGGCCAAAAGGTGAAAAACTTGTATTACAATCTCAATGGGAGGTTCGGACTCCATGAATTCATCTGTAGATCAAAGAAGAAGGGAGGGTATAAAACCAAAATGTCCAACCCTTTACAATGAGCCAAGCTCTTACCTTTATAGATGCAATGAAGAGAGGAGAAGAAAAGAGGCGGAAACCTGGTTCGAGCTCAGCTACTAGCCATCAATGCCCCTACAAATTCACCCACAATCTATCAAGTCTTACACTCTATGTTTGTTTGGCATGTTTAAGAAGGAAGAATGATCGATCAAATTGAATTTGATTCGATTGTTGAAAAGCAATCAGATCATATATTAATGGCATGAAGACGTTTTGCTATTTTTTACCCACCTAACCTTCTCAAAATTAGGGTTTCAGGCCTCCATGGCGTAGAGGAGGTCAAGATCTTTCCAATGGTGCAAAATTTGTTGAATTTCGAGCACTGGATCAAAAGTTATGTTCATTTGAATATTTAAATCGATCCGTACAAAAATGGTAGAAAACCAGTTTTGCAAAATGGGTCCGCAGGCCCAAAATTCACTTTGTGCCTTTTGCACAAAAATTACAAAAATGTAAAAATGCCCCACAGCCCGCAAGCCCACAATTCACTTTTGCAAAAAAACCATCTTTAGGCCCGTCGGTCTGCATTTTCTATTTGGGTGAAAAGTCTCCCCCAGGCTCGCCGACCTACCTTTGGCAAAGAATCCCTCTAAGGCCTACCTTCTTGCATGTAATTTAGGCCTAACATGTGGCTTCTCTAGGCATTAGCGGAGGTGCAGCTTACTTTTAAACTTTAAGCCTTTTTGAAACAAAATCCAAAAGGTTCAAACTGTCTTCGCGACCCGCCTTCCTACTTTGACTTGAAACATGGTCATGTGTAGAGCTTATGAAAATTTGGGGACAGCTTTTAGATTTTCATTTTAAATTTGTGCCAAGATACATGTGGTGGATTCCGTGGCCTTACTCTATTTCTTTGTATTTTTGCTAAGTCCCTTTTGTTCGGCGGGGCCATACGTCTGACCGGGACACATGGAGGGTTAGCATGCATTGGGACCTGCTTCCATATTTTACCTTTTAAATTTACGTAAAGATGACACATGGAGGCCTCCACCATTCCTTCCATACTTAGTCTAGTCAAGTGATTGGCTTGGTCCCCGTTTTTGACTTTTGGACATGTGGAAGCTCCACGCTCGCTTGAGACTAGCCCTTGGGCCACCCTTTTGAATGTGTGTCATTGATACACTTGGTGCCTTCTACTAACTCTCCCTCATCTTGACTTTTCAACTATTGACTTTGTTCCTTTTCGGACCTGGGGCACGTGTAAGGACAAGTGCTAGTTTGGGAGACCTGCTTTTAGGTTTTCCTTTGAAGATGCACCGAGTTGACATGTGGCACCTTCTATGATTTTGTGATACTTAGCTAATTCGGGCCAATGCCTTTCTCAAACCCTAGACACATGGAAGCCTCACGCTCATTTGAGTCTCCACTTTGGCTTGCACCTTTGAATTTATGTTGATGATACACGTGGATAGTTCTCTTGGTTATTTATACTTAGTCAATTAAACACCGCTCTGTCCCCTTTTCGGGACCTTGGACACATGGAGGCTTGGTGCTTGTTTGAGTCTCCACCCTTGGCTTCGACCCTTGAAGGTGCACCATTGAGACACTTGGCACCTTCCACCGACACTCTTATACTTAACCGATTTGGGCTCGCTGCCATTTGACTTTTGTTGGACCCTGACCACATGGAGAGCTGGCGCTAGTTTAAGAATCCTCCTTGGGCTCTCACTTTTGAAATTGTTCTGTGACACATGGTTCCTTCCACTCATTTGGAATTTTCAACGATCGACTTTGTCCTATTATGGGCTTGGGACATGTGGAAGCTCTGCACATGTTTGAGGTTTACATTTTGAAGTGCCCCTTTAAAATTGCGCCAAGGTGACACGTGGCACCTTTCATGAGTTTGATGTTTGGCCTCGAGTCGACTCATATGTGGCTAAGTCCAAAAAATTCAAGCCTTTCCCTAATTTTATCCTATGAGCCTCTTGTTTCTTTGATGTTGTTTGCACCCTTCGCCTACCCTACTCCTCCCTTTTTGAGTTTGCCTACAACTTTGATTGTGCATTTGAAATGAGGGATTGTATGATGAATCGACCATTAGATTTCTTCTGTACGGGGTTAGGTTTGATCAATTTTTCTAGAGTGGAAAAATTGGGATAAGAATTTGGATACTTACGGGGACATTTGCCTACTAAATGATGAGACTAGTAGCATTACAAGTATCCATTGGGCATGGAATCTATCTAGTGATCTCAAAAATGGAATGGAACCACCATTCATTGTGTGCACTCTTTTCTTTGTGAGAAACTCTTGGATTCAAGATTTGTTAGAGTAGAAAGTCGTATGAAACTTGGAAATTTCTCCCTCATTTTATTTTCTCGCAACACAGTGCATTAGAGTGCGATGAAAACATCCAGACCTACTCCAATATGGATACTCTATAGATTTAGTTTCTTGTGGCCACAAGTCTTTTCCATGGGTGAGATGAACTATAAACAAGCATACCAGAAGCAATAGAACATGTGCACTAGCACTTAGGGAAACTGAAACCTAAACTATAGCTAGACAATGCGCATATGCACTTGGAGAAATTTAAAATCTAGGCTAATATTTATGAGCATGAGAAATCCTTCTTTTAGTAGTAGTGTTTGAGATAGATCCCATTGACTAGAATCTACAATTCTTCACCATCCAACTTAGCCAGCTGGAAGGCATTGCTACTTTTACATTTTGTGACCATGTAGGTGCCATTCCAAATGGCATCAAACTTGGAATGCCTTCCTGGTTTTTCCCGATTTGCATCCCACTCTAGAATTAAGTCCCCCTCTTGAAAGGTCCTTATTCTTGATTTCTTATTTAAGCTATTCTTGATCGATGCTTGATCTCTCTCCATGATCTACATTGCATGTTATCTTGCCTCTTTTAATTCCATTAGCTTTACATACCTGATTTCCATAGGTTCAAACTCGGCTAGTTCCAACTGTTTCATGAGCTATAAAGTGGGCAGCTCTAATGATATGGGCAATACTACCTCTTTTCCATATACAAGCTTGTATGGGGAGGTACCTGTAGACCTTTTGGATGTGATCCTGTTAGCCCATAGAGCTGATTTGAACTTTGTGTGCCAAGTTCTCTAATTTTCATCAAGATTCCTTCTGATAATCCTTAGTAGGTTATTTTTGTGGACTCTTCGTGGCCATTACCTTGAGAGTAATAGTTTAATGAATTTCTGAGGTATACACCATTCTTAACAACCCATTCAGTGATCCTTGTACCAAGGAATTCCAATGCATTATCTGATATGATAGTGGAAGGGGTTCCAAACCTAGTGATTATCCCTCATAGAAATCCAAGATGTTGGATTCATTTTCCTCCTTTAGTGCCACCGCTTCAGTCCACTTGGTGAAATAGTCAATCGCTGTGAGTATCCACTTGTGGCCCTTGCTTGAATTTGGGTTGACTACTCCAATGAAGTCTAGTCCCCATTGCATGAATGACTGGTCCACTTAAATTGGATGAAGGGGTAGGGCTGCTAACTTTTCCTTCCCTATGAATAATACACACTTCTTGCATTTCTTGATCCACGAGTAGTAATCACTAAACACCATAGGCCTATAATAACAAGCTTTCATGATTTTGAGAGTTTTTACTTGAGTAGCAATGTCACCTCCTACTTCTCCAAATAAAAATCATGCAACACCCTCTCAATTTGGCCTATCCCAATGCACCTAAATAGAACACTATTGATATACTTCTTGAGCAAGACACCACTAATAAGCACATATGGTATGGCTTATAATATGAAATATCTCCTCTTTCTTTGTTCCATTGTGGAGGGAACAAAGCTGTTTGGAGATAACGCACCAAGGCTTGAGTCCAACATGGAATAGGTTCATCATTAGCTAGCTTTTCTTGATCATTTTGTAGTAGTAGGACAACCTTTTCTTCATCTGTTAAATCAGCCTGTTGCTTGGAAGTGAGCTGCTCAGCCTTATCCTTGCCACGAACCGGCTAAGTAACTTTGATCTCAATATCATAGTCCATTACACAACCGATCCAAATTTACTACTCTTGTCATTCAAGTCCTTGTTTACGAGAAAATATTTTACACTAGCATGAGACACTAGTAGTTGAATCTTGTTATTTGAGACCAAGTTTCTGAACTTCTTCAAAATCTTAATGATAGTAAGGACATGCTTTTCAATGAAAGAATAATTTACCTTGTAATCCTCCAAGCTGTGACTAAAGAAGGCTATGGGCTGTTATGAACCTTCCTTGTTAGGTTGAACCAAAATAGTTGAGATTGTGTTTGACCCTCCAAAATCATATAACATGAAGTCCTTTGAAAATTCAGGTTAACAAGGGTTGGGGCCTATGATATTGTGAGCTTGATGGCCTCAAAACTCTCTTTACATTCATTATCCATTTAAATGCAAGAATCTTCTTCAACATCATCGTTAAAGGCTTCACAAGAGTGAAAAATTCTAGGAAAAACCTATGAACAAAGTTTTATCTCCCAAGAAGCTTTGGAGAGACTTCTTGTGTTATGGCAATGGAAGTTTTTGGATGGCTTCAACCCTTTCAGGATCAATTGTTAACCCTTCTCTTGAGACAATGTGGCCCAACAATTTTCCCTCATGTGCGAAGAATACACACTTCTTTAGATTCAATGAAACTCCACACCTTCTACACCTCTTAAATACCTTACTGAGGTGGAAGAGACAGTCTGTAGCATTATTTGAGAAGACGCTGATATCATCTATATATACAATAACTATATTGTTGATTAAGCCTTTGAATTCCATGTCCATAGCTCGTTGAAATGTTTCTTCAACATTTGATAGTCCAAATGGCATCTTCTTATAAGCATATGTACCCCATTTGGTGGTGAAGGATGTATTGTACTAATCTTCCTCTTTCACCATTATCTAATTATAGCCCGAGTATCCATCTAGCAATGAAAACCTCTCAATTACAACAACAAGCTACAAAATTTGCTCCATCGATGAAAGTGGGTAGTGATCTTTTAGTGATGCTCTGTTTAGATCACGAAAGTATACAAAAATCCTGATTTCTTCACTTTTTTTCTCAATTAGCTACAAAAATCTGATGGGGAAGATGATGCTTTCCTCAATTAGCTTTTTCAACACTTTTGTCATGAGAGGTTCAATGTGTGGGTTTACTGGGCCTTTTCTTTTGTCTCGAAAGTCTTAGAGCACGGATCTAGCTCGATAGTTTGTTGCACCAACCTTGTGTTGAAACATATTAGTTCCTTTTAAGTCCAAGCAAATACATCCGGGAATTCTTGAAAAATTTGAATGAACTTAGATTTTTCTTGTTGGTACTTACCTGCTGATTCGCAATGTTTTTCCTTCATATATGGAAATGGGCTCTAAATATTCACTCTTTACTGAATATTTTCTTTCTCCTTCGGAATTAATAATTTGGGTTGAAGATTGATTCTAATGCTATGAGACCTTTTGGTAATTTGTTGGTTCTCGGCTATACCACTTGGTCACCATCTCTGTTGTTCCAACTTTTCTTGGTTTCTTGAAGAGAACTCATCTTCTTCTTGTAAAAAATTGACAATATTTTGATCATTCTCGAAGACTTTCCAATTTCTATTGTTATCTAGAACAGCTGATATCACAACCAATTTAATATGGGGCTATTATTTCTCACTCTTGATACTCTCTACTACATCAAATGCCACCCCGATTGCTACCAATCTATCCACTGCATCATTCTTTTTCCTAGGTATGGACACAATGTTAAAAGCTTCAAATTCTTTGATGAGGTCCCATACCCGGTTTTTATAGCTCCTGAGTAGGTCATTCCTTATAGCATGTTGTCCTCTGACTTGGTTCACAATCAGCTCACTATCACCAAATATTTGTAGATTCTTGATCCCTCTCTTTCTTTCATAATGAATTTCATGGATCAAGGCTTCATACTCTAATGTGTTGTTTGAGAAAGTGAATTGGAAAGAGAAGGCTAAGTAATATTTCATACCTTGAGTTGAAATAAGCATAGCTCCCCCTCTAGCTCCTTGTCTACTTCTTGAGCAATCAAAGAAGAACTGTCATGCCTCATTATTATCCTTGTGGTCTGGCTTAGTGATGTTAGGAAGAGGATGATTCTCTTCATGCAAGCAATAGAATCCTACCACAGATTCCTCCATTTACTTGTAATGGTCAAAAGCGTGCTTCTTGCTTGCCCATTCATCAAGAGTCAAGTCTATGTTAGGAAATAAGAGATAAAATATGTGGAATAATACCTTACAGAATCGCAGTAGTAGAAACTAATATGCAGAAATTATTACAGATCTCAAATAAAATTACAGAATAAAATAACACAACACAAAGAGATAGTATTTAACATGGTTCACCCAATTTGGGCTACATCCACCAAGAATCACTTGCTCATATTTTATTACAAGTCACCGCTCTCTCAATACAATACCCAGATCCGTTTGGAGCTATTCTCAACAAACTCTATAGAATTCACACCCGAATTCAAAACACATCTGCAATACATTTGCTTGTCTATCTATCATATGCATAAGACCATATAAATAGACAACTGCTTAAGCAATTTGATACAAAACCGTGGGTATCAAAACCAAGGGCCAAAACCGTGGGTATCAAAACAATGGGTAAAAGACCGAAAAAACCATGGGCCCAAAAATAGCCCATAACGGTTACCCATTACCCATGGGTTAATAAACCACCCATAAAATACCCGAGTGTAACACATGGAAGGTGTACCATACTCTAACATGAAAATAGGCTCCACAAACATAACAGTCTAGAATACACCCAACCTTGGTATCTGCCTCATAAGTTCTTGGGAAGTCTTCCTGAACAAAGGTTGAACAATTCACATTGATTGGGCTGAGAACATGAGGCTCCATATGGAAATCTACAATAGGCTTAGATCTTATCATAGGGTTAGCTCAATACCTTGTTCTAAAAAGCATGTGTGACCAATCGGTAGATAAATACCCTCTGGTTTTAGAAGTGAAGTCCCTTGATAAACATAATGCAAATTTTGGTGGCAAGTCTATGACTGATATGTTTTGCAACACAATCACATTGGGGCATGCATGCAATGTAAGGGTCAAATATTTGATGACTCCAACTGTTGTTATCTTTATCCCATCCAATTACACTACGCCCTTGGAGATGACTTCCTATTGAAGACCTAGCTGATTGGCTATTTGCTTTGGCATGACTAAGCTACTCGCTCCCAAATTATGTACCAATTTGTCCCCAATGATCAATGAAACATAGAACGGAGGTGGATTCAGATTCTTACCTTATTTCCTTCCATGGTTTCCGTCGGGCTGAGCCGCATTGGTAAGAACTTTCTCTTGTTGGTTGGGGGGCTGGTTTGAGGTTGACCAATTGGCCATAACATCCTGCAACAGGTCCCTTTGTCATGGGATAGCCAATGACTCCCACATTGAGATGTTTACATTTTTCTTCTTCATCTGCTCAATGATGTTAAATGGGGATGAGCTATCTTTTTGTTTCCCCTTTCTTGGTACATTATTCTCTTGCACATGGGTCGTTACAATTGGTGCCTGAGTAGGTATGGAAGGTGGCTTGGGTTGGCTCTGCACATTGGGAATTACACTTTATGGGGTGAAAGAGGGTTGTGGACCATTTGAATTGGAGGATTTCCCCTCTCCAATATTCCTCTTCTTGGACCATGTATTTTCTACCACACTATGAGGAGGTGCTTGATTCATACCATAAAAATCTTCAGCCTACCAATTGACAAGCATGGTCTCACTTGGAGGTGCCTCTTTTTGGGTTTCTTGTTGTTGATTTTCCTCTTAACTGGGTTCTTGGAAACACCAATTTTTTGTACTCAAGGCTTAATTTAGCACACCATTGAAACACATTGACTGGTTATAGGGCCAATTGCATGAGAAACACCAATCATATTCTTGTGACATGTTGTTTTGTGTTGGAACCAAGGCCCTCGATGTTGAAGCTATGTTTGGATCATATGGTTGGAAAGGCCTAGCAACTTGAGGTTGTCCTTGGTTTTGGTTTTGATTTGCAGCTTGAGCTAGTGGTCTATTTTGCTGGTATGGGGGCCTAGCTTGATACTAAGTTTGAGGTTGATATGGCCTAGAACTCTAAGCTTGTTGCCTCTTGATAGTCACTAGCTCATTTCCTAGGTTCTGCAGTTGTTTCATAACCTCTTGTAGCTCTTTTGAAGTGCTAGAAGATGAGGTGGAAGCTTTAGCTGAACTCTGATTCCTTGGAGCAGGTATGGGAGCTAATGTGGGTGTTTGACTAGTGCTTGGAACTCCTAGTTTTTGATATAGAGGCGTAGGTGGCCTAGGTGTGAGTTTACTAGCCTAGATTAAACAATTTTCAGCTCTAATGGAAATGTTATAGGTTGTAGGTAAGGCTACACCTCCCATGGATTGAATCATTAAGGAAATATTAGAATTTAAAGATTTAACGAAGTATAGAAAAACACTGTTATCTCAATTTCCCCCTTGGAAAATTGATTAAACACAACTCTCCGTAGGAAGAAATATACGGGATGATTCGTCATACGAGCTCATGTTTCAAAACCAACAAATAGGTTGGAGGAGGGTCTGAAATGGAGGAGGAGGGTTGCCAAAGGAGGTAAAAATCATTAAAGAAACTAGAGGTTCTCAGGAGCAAAGTGGGGAAAGGCTCAAAGTCTTCGAGATTGAAAAATGATGCGAACGAGCTGAAATTGGCTAAGTATGGGAGAGACGGCGAAGCTGCCATGTGTCTCAACGATGCACCTTCAAGGGTCGAGGCCGGGGGGAAAAATTTATCAAAAAAATGTGAAGTTTCCACGATTCCCAAGCCTAAAAAGGGGCAGATTCAGCCATTGAAAATTATAAACAAGTGGAAGTACCCACGTGTCACCTCGACACAATTTCAAAAATGAGAACCCAAGGTGGAGACTCAAACTAGTGCCAGCTCTCCACATGGTCAGGGTTCAACAGAAGTCAAATGGTAGTGGGCCCAAATTGGTTAAGTATAGAGAAGCGGCGCAAGTCCCCACGTGTTTCAACAATGCAAATTAAAATTTGTAACCCAAAGTGAAGACTCGGATGAGCGATAGGCTTCCACATGTCTAGGGTTTGAGAAAAAAATCAACCCGAATAAAATATTATCGCACACTCACCAAAGGAGCCATGAAGCGACTTAGCACATCTTAAAAAGTAAATCTAAGAGTGAGTCTCCCAAAAAGTGTTAGCCTTCCATGTGTTCTAGGGTCGAAAAAAGGGGCAGAGTCGATAGTTGAAAATTCAAGATAGGGTAAATTCAAAGGAACGTGCCACGTGCCTCAATGACGCAAATTCAAGAGGGGCAGCCCAGGGCCAGTCTCAAGCAAGCATGGAGCTTCCATGTGTCTAAAAGTCAGAAAGAGGATAGAGCCGAGTTGTTTAAATCAACTAAGTATAGAAGGGTTAGTGGAAGATGCCATGTGTCAACCTGATGCAACTCCAAAGGGTAAAACTCAAGGGGCAGACTCAAATATGCGCTAAGCCTGCACATGTCCTAGGTCAGGCATATGGCCCCAAAAAATAATAATACTTAGATAAAACATAAATAAATAGAGAAAATCTGTAGAGGGTGCCACGTGTCTCTTCGGCGCAACTTGAAAAAATATTCCCAAAAGTGGTCCCCAAATGCGTGTCATCTCTACACGTGGCCATGCTTCAAATCAAGGCGGGTCATCATCGGCAATTCAATTTTTTTCTCAAAAAGGTGTAAATTATAAAAATGAACCACACGTCCACTCACACCCAATGAGCCACATGTCGGACCAAAATTACATGTGGGCCTAGGGAGCACTTTTTGCCCAAAATGGAAAATGTGGACCAGTGGGTCCGAGGATAATTTTTTGACAAGAATGAATTGTGGGGCTGTGGGGTGTTTTGTGCATTGTTTGTATTTTTGTGCAAAAGGAGAAAAGTAAATTTTGGGCTGCGGACCAGTCCTACTAACTGGTTATCACCATTTTTGTATGGATCTGACTCAAACATTCAAATGGATATATCTCTCGATCTAGTACTTGAAATACAACAAATTTGGCACCATTAGAAAGGTATCGACCTCGTCCACACCATGGAAACTAGAGACTTTAATTTTTATGAGGTTAGGTGGGTAAAAAATGGGAAAAAATTTCACACCATTAGTAAGTAATCTGATTGCTACCGATAACCAGATCAGATTTGTTTTGATCCACCGTTCTTCCTTCTTGATGCACCAAGAAAACATAGAGTGACGTACTCATAAGATTGTGGGAGGATTTACGATGACATTTATGGCTGATAGTTGAGCTCGAAATCAAGTTTCCCACCTCTTTTCTCCTTATCTCTTCACTACATCTATAAAGAAAAGTTCTTGGCTTATAAAAAGGATTGGACATTTCTATTTTGCACCCTCCCTTCTTCTCTTGTTTGCAAGCAAATTTGTGGAATTTTCCTAACCTCCCATTCAAGTTATAACACAAAGTTTTGTCTCTTGGATTCTTTAAAGTACTGTATCAATTCTAGAGCAATAATATATGTGTGTGGATGATTAACACCCCTCTCATGTGTTCATTGATGTCTTCTGATCTCTCATTGCACGTTGTCTATATGTGCATGGTGGTTGTGTTACATTTCTATGGTCTCGTTAAATTGTAAAATGAGTGTTTAAAATTCTTTGGTGCATCACCTTGTTAGCTTAGGCTTATTTTGTTGCATCTTACCAACCCTATCTCTTTGGTAAGATAAAGTAGGTTTTAGAGTAGATCCTCTACAATTTATTTGTATACACCTGAACAGAGGAATAGGAACCGGCCTTCACCGGAGAGCTCTCTCGATTCCAAAGTTCCACACTTTGAGAGATGATCCATGTTGTGCAATCACACTAAGGATATTAACCCATCAAGGTACTGATCGAGGGTCTTTGTGATTATGCTCTAATAGTTTTGGCACGTCCGGTGGGAGCAAGAGGTCCCCATATTTATTGTAGAAAGAATAATGTGAACTTGCTGTAATTTTAGCTTTTAAAAAGATTTGAAATTACATATCTGGCGAGTAGTTCAAAGGATCATAGTACAATGGTTTTAGCAGCCCAGGATCAGTAGATTCATGATAAGGATTCAGAACAAATTAAGAACTAGAGAAGATGGATTATTCATCTATCCTCACTTATCCGTAGATAGAGGGAGAAGGTGGATAAGAGCTCAAAGGTGTCATCCTCCACCAAAAAAATCATTTCAACACCTCCTCTTGGTAGGCCCTTCATCCAATCAACAAGGGTTCTTATGCCAATCATAATGGCACAACAACCCAACCCCTATGTAAACTTCATTGGTATAAGACCACTCACTCTCAATGCACAAAATCTAGTCCCAGTTGTAGCATTAAAAAGCATCCCATATTTCACTAGAGAGAACACAACTTATCCTAGTGACCACATCCAAGATATTGCAAATGTCTACGTAATTCATGAGATCACTAAGATGGACTTTGCAGTAAAATTATTAGCCTCTTCACTCAAGGGTAAAGCTTCATGAACGGTTCAGAGCCTAACAATGTGCTCTATTTAAAATTGGGACCATCTATACAAAGCTCTTCATAATCAATTTGGAGAGAAGGGAGATAATCTATCCTTGTTGGAGCATTTAACAACCATCAAGAGGGCTCCTAATGAGAAGCTAACAGATTTAAACTTCATATTTCAAAGGACATGGGATAGGATTCCATTGGCCATGAGGCCCACAGATGAAGGTGATTTCTTATATTTTCTTAGAGCTTTAAATTCTAATATTTCCTTAATGATTTAGTCAATGGGAGGCACAACCTTACCTAAAACCTATAACATTTCCCTTAGAGAAATTTTTTTGAATTCAGGTGTAAACTTTCTCCTATGACACCTATGTCTCTGTATCCGAATTAGGAGCTCCAAGCACTAGTCAAGTACCCACATTAACTCCCATACCTAGTCTAAGAAATCAAATTTCAGCTGAAGCTTCCACCTCATCCTCTAGCACTTCAAAAGAGCTACAAGAGGTTATGAAATAACATCGGAACATTAGGAATGACCTAGTGACTATAAAAATACAACAAGCTAACGATTTATAGGCCATATTAGCCTCAAACCCATGCAGGCTAGACCCCCATATCAATAAAATAGACCACTAGCTCAAGTGTAGGTCAAAACCAAAATAAAGGAAAACCTAAAGCTACTAGGATTTTCCAACCATATGATGCAAACACAACTTCAACATCGAGGGCCTTGGTTCCAACACAAAATAACATGGCTTAGAAATATGATTGGTGTTTCCCATGTAGTCAGCCCTATAACTATTTAATGTGTTTCAATGGTGCACTAAACCAGGCCTTGATGGTAAAGAACACTTTGGTGTGTCCCAAAATCCCATTCAACGGGAAAATCAACAACAAGAAACCCAGAAAGAGGCACCTTTAAGTGAGACCATGCTTGTTAATTGGCAAGCGGAAGATTTTTGTGGTATGAACCAAGCCCCTTCTCAAAGTGTAACTCCTAATGTGTAGAGTTAGCCTAATCCACCTTCCAGACCAACTCAGACAACAACTGTAATGACCCATGTGCAAGAGAAAAATGTACCAAGAAAGGGGCAACAAAAAGATATCTCAACCCCATTTAACATCATTGAAAACATGAAGAAAACAAATGTGAATATTTCAATGTAGAGTCATTGTCTATCCTAGGGAAGAGAGACTTGTTGCAGGCTGCTATAGCCAATTGGTCAACCTCAAATCAGCCCCCCAACCAACAAGAGAAAGTGCTTACTAATGTGGCTCAACCCGAAGGAAACCATGGAGGACAAAAAGGTAAGAATCTGAAGCCCCCTTCATTCTATGTTTCATTGATCATTGGAGACAAATTGGTACATAATTACATGATTGATTCGGGAGTGAGTAGCTCTGTAATGCCAAAACAAATAGCCGATCAGCTGGTTCTTCAATACAAAGTCATCTCCAAGGGTGTAGTGCAATTGGATGGGACAACGGTAACAACAGTTGGAGTCATCAAGGATTTGACCCTCACATTGCACGCATGCCCTAATGTGACTAGTATTGCAAAACTTATCGGTCATAGACTTGCCACCACATTTGCATTGTGTTTGTCAAGAGATTTCACTACTAAAATTGGAGGCTATTTGTCTATTGATTGGTCGTACATGATTTTTAGAATAATGTATGGAGCTAAGGCTATGATCGAGATATGAGCTCGTTGCGAGATTACCATATTGAGCCTTATGTACCTAGCCCAATTAATGTGAATTGTTCATCCTTTGATCGGGAGGACCTTCCAAGTAATTGTGAGGCGAGATACCAAAGTTTGGTGTATTCCAAACTTTACCCTCGACGAGTGGGTGAACAAGAGGCATGCTTTTACCCATTATAAGGAAATGGAGGAATCTAAGCTAGGAGTGTACTATTTGCATGAGGAGAATCATCTTCTTCCCAACATCATTAAGCCATACCAAAAAGATGATAATGATGTATGACGGTTATTCTTTGATGGCTCAAGAAGTATAAAAGTAGCCGGAGGAGGAGCTATGCTTATTTTACCCCAAGGTATGAAATATTATTCACCTTCCATTTCCAATTTTCTTACTCAAGCAACATAGCGAGTATGAAGCCTTGATCCATGGACTACATTGGGAAAGGAAAAAGAGATTAAAAACTTGCAAGTGTTTGGAAACGAGTGAGCTACTTACAAATCAAGTCCATGGAAAAATTTCTACTAAGAACGATCTGTTAAGAAACTACAAGAACTGGGTATGGGATGTCATCAATGATTTCAAGGCATTCGACATCAATTCCTTCCCAAGGAAGAAGAATGAAGAAGAAGACATACTAACTACAAATTGGGGAAGTATTTGATGTTGTAAAGAGTTTCAAGAGTGATAAATATCAGCCCCATATAAAATATTTTGTAAGACCAGTTGTCCCTGATAAGAACACAAGTTGGCAGGCCTTTGAGAAGGATCAATAAATTGTGAATTTTCTACGAGAAGAAGCTAAGTTCTCCTCTAGAAACAATGAAAAATTGGAATAATAGTATGGCGACTAAGTATTACAACTAAGAACCAACAAACCACCAAAGGGTCTTGTAACTTTGGAGTCAATCTTCAACCAAAATGATCAATTCCGAAATGAGAAATAAAATATTCGGAGTAAAGGGTGAAGATTCGAGTCCATTTCCATAGATGAAGGCAAAACACCGTGAATCGGCAAGGTAAGTACCCAACGAGAAAAATATGAGTTTGTTAAACTTTTACAAGAATTCCCAGATGTCTTTGCCTGGAATTACAAATATTTAAGAGGTTTTAACCCAAAGTTGGCACAACACGCTATAGAGTTGGATCTAGGATCTAAGACTTTTAGGTAGAAGAAAAGGCCAATAAATCCTCACATTGAGCCTCTCATGAAGAAAGAGTTTAACAAGCTAATTGAGGCTAGCATCATCTTCCCTATCAAGCACTCAAGTTGGGTTGAAAACTTGGTGCCTGTAAGAAAATAAATGGATAAATCGGATGTGTGTGGACTTTTGTGATCTGAATAAATCATCACTCGAGGATAATTATCCACTTCCATCAATGGAACAGATCTTATAGGTTTTACACGCTCGAGAGGTTTTCATTGCTAGATGGATATTCGGGTTATAATTAGATAATGGTGAAAGAGGAAGATAAATTTAAGATATCCTTCACCACAAAATGGGGTACATATGCTTATAAGAATATGCCATTTGGATCATCAAATGCCGGAGTAACATTTGAGCGAGCTATGGACATGGAACTCAAAGGCTTAATCAAAAATATAGTTACGTGTCTCTAGATGATATCACCATCTTCTCAAAAATGTTGCAGACCATCTCTTCGACCTTAGACAGGTACTTCAAAGGTGTAGAAGGTTCGGAGTGTCATTAAACCCCAAAAAGTGTGTATTATTGGCACATGAAGGGAAATTATTGGGCCACATTGTCTTAAGAGAAGGGTTAATAATTGATCATAAAAGGGTTGAAGCCATCCAAACACTTCCATTTCCACAACACAAAAAGTCTCTCCAAATATTCTTGTGGAGAATAAACTTTATTCACAAGTTTTTGCACTGATGTTTCCACTCTTGTGAGTCTTTTAACATTGATGTTGAAGAAGAGTCTTGCATTCAAATGGACAACAAAAGGTAAAGATATTTTTCTGGCCATCAAACTCGCAATATCATAGGCCCCAACTCTTGTTAACCCATATTTTTCAAAGGACTTCATGCTATATGCTTTTGGAGGGTAAGACACAATCTTAGCTATCTTTGTTTAGCCTAACAAAGAAGGTTCAGAACAGCCCATAGCCTTCTTTAATCAGACCTTGGAGGATTACGAGGTAAAGTAGTCTTTCATGATAAGCATGTACTTGTTGTCATTAGGAGTTTAAATAAGTTCGGACACTTAGTCTCGAACAATAAGATTCAAATCCTATTATCTCATGTTAGTGTCAAGGATTTCCTCCTAAATAAGGACTTGAATGAGAAGAGATCTGGCTGGATCACTCATGTAGCGAGTATGACATTGAGATCAAAGTGACCAAACCGGTTCATGGCAAGGGTCTGTGTGAGTAGCTCCCTTCCAAGAAACAATCTAGGTCAATGGATGAAGAAGAGGCTTTCCTATTACTACAAAATGATTAAGAATAACCATCTAATGATACACCTATTCCATGTTGGACTCAAACATTGGATAACTATCTCCAAATATATTTGCTCCCTCCGAGAATGGAACAAAGAAAAAGGAGATAATTCGGACTACATGCCATCCCATATGTACTTATCGACGTGTTTTGTTCGAGAAGGATATCAATAGTGTCCTATTGAGGTACACTTTGGGACAAGCCAAATTGATAGGGTATTGTATGAGTTTCATGATGGAGAAGCGGAGGCCACTTTTCTCCCTAGTAACATCTCTCAAAATCATGAAAGTTGGTTATTATTGACCTACAATGTTTAGGGATTGCTACTCATGGATCAAGAAGTGCAAGAAGTGTGTGTTATCCAAAATTCACCTCTCAAGGTAATTTTGATAACATGCATCAG
This sequence comes from Taxus wallichiana var. yunnanensis, assembly GCA_018340775.1. Taxonomy (NCBI): domain Eukaryota; kingdom Viridiplantae; phylum Streptophyta; class Pinopsida; order Cupressales; family Taxaceae; genus Taxus; species Taxus wallichiana. The sequence continues at coordinate 171,532,755 of CM031236.1, forward strand.
ATTTTTCTTCTCAAGAAAGTAGATAGATTCAATGCCGAAAATCATATTTTTTGGGGCCCCTTAAGCTTGTCTCTAACTCTCCCATCTAAGGAAAAATCCCAACGAGTTAGAAAAAATTGAAAAAATGCAAAAATGAAGTCGCAGGCTTGTTTTAATGCATTGTGGGTCTAAAGGCTGTGGGTCGTACCAGTGTGGGTCATACCGAGGTTCGTTGTACCAAGTTTGGGGCCAAAATATAAAGAAAATTGGCTAAGTCAGACATTTTTTTCGTAGGTTTTACGTGGGATGTCTGGGACAAAAGTATGCGTGGGATGCGAAGCGGCGATTTCTTTGCCAAGTCAGTCAATTGCGGGCGGTGCAGAGATTTTCCGCGGGATGTTTAGGACAAAAGTAAGGGCGGGACGCATGGGATGCACAAAGATGAAAAGGCCAAAAGGAGGACAACAATGCGAAGAATGTGTCTTGGAAAGCGAGAACATGTGGACTGATTATGTTGCGATACCTGAACTCAAAGGAAAAGTCAATGTTTGACTTTTTGAAACTTCAAATGGTCATAAATTTTGACTCCAAGCTCGATTTTCACAAAATTAGAATTTCTGGAATGAGCATGACATCCTCTGCTTGACTAAAGTCGCTTAATGCTCATTCTAGTCAAATGAAAGAAAACGCCTACCCAGGACCCAAAATAGTTTCCCGTACTCGAGAAGGCCATAACTTTTGAAATTCTCGGCGAAATCACACAACATTTTTACTATTGGAATTATGGCTCCAAGATCGATGTAAAAAATCAATAAATTCAAGATTTGATGAGAAATGAGTGGGTATTTTTATAAAACATGGCCGTGCTCATAATGTGTTTTTATTCGGTAGTAGGGAGTGCAATTAAGAGGCATGATCATCATTCTTTCTCTTTGCAGCACCTAGGACAGTATGGGAGCCTTTGGCAAGTAACATACAATAATTTCACTCCATTTAGTGCTTCTTACAAGTGGTTGAAGGACAAATTTCAGGATTTTCATTTTTCCTCCTCTCTCTCTTCTCATTTTTCTATAAATTGGAGTGTTGGGCTCATTGTAAGGGGAGGTAGTTTTTATAGCAAAGCTCTACCAAAATTTCTTTGTGAAGCCAATGTGCTATAGGCCCTTGTTGTGGAATCCTTGCATGGTGATCCCGGCCCTTATCTTCTAATGTAGTTGAACTGTGCATATCATGAAGCAATAAAATATAAGTTTGTGGATGCATCTTCCACTGTTGTGTTTTCTTGCATTCTTCTTGCCCGTTCAACCTTGATTAGAAGTTTATTTTTTCTATATTTATACTCTTGCAAGGATCCATTATTATTGTGCATGTATGAAACATTGTTGTGAATGCATTTTCAGATTGTGGAGAATTGTTATCACCCCTTCTAGTATGCACTTTACTCCTAGTTTTCACCCATTGGAAGGTTACTCTCACACCCTCCTTTTCTGGTGTATCACCGCTTTAGTGTAGGATTTCATTTTATGAATTCTATCTCCACAGTCCCTTGGAAAGCTAGATTAGAATAGTTAGTTTATCCTTCATTAGAGTAGATTGTGACGGGTAGTTTAGGAGCAAGAACCAGCTTTCTCTGGAGGTCTATCTCAAGTAGCAAGTCCCAAAACTTGGAGATAGTACCCATGTTATCCAATCACACCATGAGTTCAAGTATATGCACTTGTATAAACATAAGGGTGTTGTGATTCAGTGATAATAGTGTGAATTCTTCACGGGAAGGAAAATTTCACATCCCTACCCCTTCGTCTAATTTGAGAGGATCATCCATTCATGCAATGGGGACTAGACTTCATTGGAGTGATCAACCCAAGTTCAAGACAAATCCATAAGTGGATACGTACGAAATGCACTATTTCACCAAGTGGATTGAAGCGGTGGAACTAAAGGATGCAAATGAATCCAACATCTTGGATTTCTATGAAGGGATTTCCACCCACTTTGGAGTCCCCGCCACTATTATATCGAGATAATGCATTATCATTCCTTGGCACAAGGATCACCGAATGGGATTTGATGAATGATGTATACCTCAAAGACTTCGTCAAACTATTACCCTCAAGATAATGGCCAAGAAGAGTCTATAAACAAGAACTTATTAAGGATTATCGAAGGATTCTTGATGAAAATCAGAGAACTTGGCATACAAAGCTAAAATCAGCTCTATGGGCTGATAGGATCACATCCAAAAGGGCCACAGAAGCTCCCCATACAAGTTTGTATATGGAAAAGAGGTAGTATTTCCCATATCATTGGAGTTACCCACTTTGGAGCTCATGAAATAGTTGGAACTAGCCAATTTTGAACCTATGGCAATTAGGTATGTAGAGCTAATGGAAGTAGGAGAGGCAAGAGAGAATGTAATGCAAATCCTGGAGAAGGATCAAGCATTGATCAAGAAGAGATTTGATAAGAAAGCAAGAACAAGGACCTTTCAAGAGGGGGGCCTAGTTCTAAAATGGGATGCAGATCGGGAAAAACTAGGAAGGCATTCCAAGTTTGATGCCATTTGGAGTGGCCCCTACATGATCACAAGGTGAAAAAGTAGCAATGCTTTCAAGCTAGCTAAATTGGATGGAAAATAATTACATATTCCATTCAACGGGATCCATCTCAAACATTTCTACTTAAAAGTAATGTTCCACCCTTGTAAATATTAGCATAGGAATTTAATTTCCCTAAGTGTGTATGCACATCATCTTGTTGTAGCATATGTTTTATTTCCGTAAGTGTTATGGAACATGTTTTTTTATTGCTCTAGGTTTGCATCGTTATTCAATTCGATGTGCCTCCGGAGTGAATGAACTAGCCCCTTAAGAATTTGTAATAGGGAGACCAGTGGTCATCATGACGATTCTTAATTTTAAAATAGAAAAAATACAGAGTAACTAAAATCGGGTCTCGAAGGGTCCATTTCTAGAACATCGAGCAGGTTCCAGGTCACCAAGTGCAAACGTTAGATTCAAGCTTCAAGAAGAGGACCAACATCAGGCCACAACCCATGAATCCATGCCTAATGGATATGATAGGGTATCTAATCTCTTCACCTAAAAGGCGAGATGTCCTGTGAGTCACCAAATTGTTATCTCAATTTTTCCCCCAAGAAAAATTGATCAAACACGACCACTGTGTAGGAAGAAATCTAAGGGACGGTTCCATTGTACAAGCCCACATTTCAAAACCAAAAATAGGTTCCAAGTGGGCTCTACAATTGAGGAGAAAGTTCTAAAAAGGAGGCAAATAGCGTCAAAGAAACCCAGAGAGGTTCTCGGGAGCAAAGCGAGGAAAGGATCAAAGTCTTCGGGCTTAATAAACGATCCAGAGCCGGCTCAAATTGGCTAAGTATGGGAGAGGTGGCGGAAGTTTCCACTTGTCTCAATGAAGCATATTCAAGGGTCAAGGCCATGGGTGGTTACCCCAAACAAGCGCAAATTTTCCATGTGTCCCAAGCCCAAATAGGGGCAAAGTCGGCCGTTAGTTAAAATCAAAACAAGCGGAATGAATCACGTGTTAACTTGGAACAATTTAAAAATGAGAACCCAAGGTGGAGAATCAAACTAGCATCATCTCTCCACATGGTTAGGGTCCAATAGAAATCAAATGGCAGTGGGCCCAAATTAGTTAAGTATAAAGAACTGCTGAAGTCTCCACGTGTCTTAACAATGCAAATTCAAAAGGTACAACCCAAAGCGGAGAATCAGATGAGAGTGAGGCTTCCACATGTTTAGGGTTTAAGAAAAACATCATCCCAAATTGGCTAAGTATCACATACTCATGGAAGGATCCACAATTCAGCTCGAGTGCATCTTCACAAGTAAATCTAAGAGTGGGTCTCCCAAACTAGCACTAGCCTTCCACGTGTCCCACAGCGAAAGGGGAAAAGTCGATAGTTGAAAATTCAAGATAGCGTAGAGTTAGTGGAATGTGCCAATTTCCTTAATGATGTAAATTCAAGAGGGCTGGCCCAAGGGCTAGTCTCAAGTGAGCGCGAAGCTTCCATGTGTCCTTCGAAAGGGGATAGATCTAGCTATTTAAATTAACTAAGTACGAAGGATTAGCGGAAGATGCCACCTATCAACTTGGTGTAACTCTAAAGGGTAAAACTCAAGGGGTAGACTCAAATGTGCACCGAGCCTCTAGGTGTCCTTGGTCAAGAATATGGCCCCACCAAACTAAAAGACTTAGCCAAAACATAAAGAAACAAAGAGAAGTCACGGAGGGTTCCACATGTCTCTTCGGCGTAACTTCAAATACAAAATCAAAAGCGGTCCGCAAATGCGCACCCAGCTCTACACATGGCCATGATTCAAGTTAAGGTGGGTTGTCGAGGCAATTCACACTTTTGGCTAAAATAGGTGTAAAGTATAAAAATGTGCCACACAATCGCTAATGCCCAAGGAGCCATGTGTCGACTGAAATTAGATGTGGTCCTAAGAGGCTTGTGGAACAATTTTTGCCTAAAATGGAAAATGCATACCAGTGGGCATAGGGATGGTTTTTAGATAAGAAGGAATTGCGGGGCTTTGGGGAATTTTGTGCATTTTTTATTTTTTGTGCAAAAGGTGCAAAGTGAATTTAGGGTCTGTGGACCCGTCCTGCTAATTGGTTTTCACCATTTTTATATGGATCTGACTCAAACATTCAAATGGACATATATTTTCATCCATTACTCAAAATTCAACAAATTTGGCACCATTAGAAAGGTCTCAACGTCATCCCCACCATGGAACCTAAGAATTTAATTTTTATGATGCTAGGTGGGTAAAAAATGGTAAAAAATATTCACACCATGAATATGTAATCCAATTGCTCCCGACAACGAGATCAGATTTGATTTTATCCATCATTCTTCCTTCTTCCACATGATGAGTAGACTTAGAGCGGCAAAATTTATAGATTATGGGTAGATTTAAAATGACATTAATGGATAGTAACTAATCTCTAAATCAGGTTTCTTGCCTCTTTTCTCCTTCTCTCTTCGCTAAATATATAAAGAAAGAGCTTGGCTCATAAAAAGGATTAGAAATTTATTTTTACACCCTCCCTTCTCTGTTGTTTTCAGGAATTTTTGGAGTTTTCCTAACCTCCCATTCAAGTTACAATACAAAGTTTTACCTCTTCGCTCTTTGTAATGTACTTGTATGAACTCTTAAGTAATAATATATGTCATTGATGATTCTCAACCCTCTCATGTGTTCATTGTTGTCTTCGATGTCACATTGTAGTTTGGTTATCTTTACATGGTGGTTGTGTTACATTTCTATGGTCTATGTTAAATTGTAAAATAGGTGTTTAACATTACTTGAATGCATCACATTGTTAGCTTAGGTTTATTTTGTCACATCTTCCCAACACTTTCTCCTTGGTAAGATAGGGTAGGTTTTAGAGTAGATCCTCTGTAATTTATTTATGTGCACCTAAATAGAGGAATAAGAGCTGACCTTCACCCATGGAGCTCTCTCGATTCCAAATTCCCACACTTTGAGATATGTTCCATGTTGTGTAATCAAACCGAGGATCTTAACCCATCAAGTTACTTGATCCAAGGGGTGATGTAATTTTGGACTAACAAAACCTTCATTTGTCGGTCTTACGACCATCAAAATCTATCCCACGTCCACTAGAATCTGAAGTTGAAATCATTCAACTTTGTTAGAAACCCTCTTGATGGTTATCAAATTTCATAACAAGGATATTTTATCTTCCTTCTCTCAAAATTGGTTGTGAAGAGCTCTACACGAGATGGTCTTACTTCGAATAGAGCCTCTTCATTAGACTCTGAACCATTGCGATGTTTTTACCTTAAATGAAGAGGCTAACAATTTGACTGCAATGTTCATCTCTGTGATTTCATGAATTAAGCAGACATTTGCAATGTCTTGAATGTGGTCATTGGAGTAGTCTAGTTCTCTCCAGTGAAATATGGAATGCTCTTTAATGGTGCAATTAGAACTAGATTTTATGCATGTAGAGAAAATGAGTTTCTTCCATTGAAGTTGACATAGGGATTGGGTGGTGCATATTCCATTATGATTGGCCTACGAAACCTTCTTGATTGAATGAAAGGACTATGAGGGGGAGATGTTGACAAGTTTCTATTTGGTGGAGATGGAGACCTTTGATCTCTTCTTCCCCTTCTCCTATGTCCTGGGGATAAGTACACATAGACAAACAACCCTTCCTCTCTAGTTCTTGACCTAGTCTAGATTCTTTTCATGAAACTCCAAGCTTTGGGTTAATGAAACCAATGGACTTTACCTCTTTTGGAGTTTCCAATTGTAATTTCAAAGCTCCTTACAAGATGAAAACTTACAAGTGCACATCAATCTTGCCGCAATAAAAATGGAGACCTCTTGTCCCACCGGGCGTGCCAAAACTGTTAGTGTAAAATCATAGCACCCCTTAATATCTATAACTCGGTGGGTTGAGACTTTCGGTGTGATTGTATAACATGTAGCATCTCTCAAAGTGTTGGAATTTGAAATCGAGAGAGCTCTCCAGGATGAAGGTCGGTTCTTATTCCCGTGTTCGAGTGCACACATAATTTTTTTGCAAAGGATCTATTCAAAACCTATTCTAACTTTCCAAGGGGATAGGGTTAAGAAGATGCAAAAAGTTAAACATAAAATAATAGAGGTGATGTACCAAAGGAATGTTGAACACCAGATTTGCTATCAAACACAAACCATTTAAATGTGATACAACCACTACACACGAGATAGATAATATTGTAATGAAAGATCAAATAAAGGTAATGAACACAAGAGAGGGTGAAACCATCCACGACATGTATTATTGCTTCATAAACTACTACAGAACATTACAATGGGAAAAAGGTGAAAATTTTTTATTATTGTTTCAATGGGAGGTTCGGACTTCACAAATTTGTTTGTAGATCAGAGAAAAAGGGAGGGCACAAATCCAAAATGTCCAACATTTTACAATGATCCAAGCTCTTACCTTTATAAATGCAGCAAATATAGGAGAAGAAAATAGGTGGGAAACCTGGTTTGGAGCTCAGCTACTAGCCATCAATGCCCCTGTAAATCCACCCATAATCTATCAAGTCCCGCACTCTATTTATGTTTGGCATGTTGAAGAAGAAAGAATGGTGGATCAAATCAAATCTAATCCAGTTATTGAAGCAATCAAATCATTTATTAATGGCGTGAATATGTTTTGTTATTTCTTACCCACCTAACCTTCTACAAATTAGTGTTTCATGCGTCCATGGCATGGAGGAGGTTGAGATATTTCCAACGGTTCCAATTTTTGAATTTTGAGCTGCACTAGATCGAAAGTTACGTTCATTTCAATATTTAAATCAGATCAATTTAAGAAAGGTAGAAAACCATTTTTGCAAGAGGGGTCTATTGGCCCAAAATTCACTTTGTGCCTTTTTCACAAAAATTACAAAACTGTAAAAAAATTCCTATAGTCCCTCAAGCCCAAAATTCACTTTTTCCAAAAATCCACCTTCGAGCGTGCCGGTCCGCATTTTATTTTTGGGTGAAAATTCTCCCCTATGCCAACCTACCCACTGTGGAAAAGTACCCCTCAGGCCCGCCTTCCCACATGTAATTTAGGCCTAACCCGTGGCCTCTCTTGGAGTCGATGGAGGTGCGACTTAATTTTAAACTTTAAGCCTTTTTAAAACAAAATCCAAAAGGTTCAAACTAGCTCTGCGACCCACCTTCCCACTTTGACTTGAAACATGGCCACATGTAGAGTTGGTGACGTTTGGGGACCACTTTTGGATTTTTATTTTCAATTTGTCTTTGAAGAGACATGTGGTGGATTCCATGGCCTTCCTTTCTTTCTTTGTATTTTGGCTAAGTCCCTTTTGTTTGGCGGGGCCATATGTCTAACCCAGGACACGTGGAGGGCTAGTGTGCATTTGGGACCTACTTCTAGATTTTACCTTTTGAATTTGCATGGAGATGACACGTGGAGGCCTCTGCCATCCCTTCCATACTTAGTCAATTTAAGCGATTGGCTTTATCCCTTTTTTAACTTTGGGAAAAGTGGAAGCTTTGTGCTCACTTGAGACTAGCCCTAAGGTTACCCCTTTTGAATGTATGTCATTAAGACACTTGGTGCCTTCTCGCTACTATCCCCCAACTTGAATTTTCAATTTTGACTCTATCCCTTTTGAGACCTTGTGCATGTGGAAGGCCAGCACTAGTTTGGGAGACCCACTTTTAGATTTTTCTTTGAAGATGCACCGAGAGAACACGTGGTGCCTTCCGTGAGTCTACGATACTTATCTGATTGAGGTCGATGCCTTTCTTGAGCCCTAGACATATGGAAGCCTCATGGTAATTTGAGTCTCTGCTTTGGGCCACGCCTTTTAATTTTTACTGATGAGACACATGGAAACTTCTACCGGTTATTTATACTTAGTCAATTAAATGGTCGGCTTTTTCCCCTTTTGAGACCTAGAAAACGTGGAGGCTTGGCGCTTGTTTGAGTCTTTGCCCTTGGCTTTGACCCTTGAAGGTGCGCATTGAGACACTTGGTACCTTCCACCAACACTCTTATACTTAACCGATTTGGGCCCACTGCCATTTGACTTCTATTGGACCCTGACCACATGGAGAGATGGTGGTAGTTTGAGACTCAACCTTGGGCTCTCACATTTGAAATTACGTTGAGTTGACGCGTGGTTCCTTCCACTCATTTGAAATTTTCAATGGAATAATATTTCCCTTTTCGGGCCTAGGACATGTCGAAGCTCCGTGCATGTTGGAGGTCTCCATTTTGAAGTTCCCTTTTCAAATTTCTCCAAGCTGATGCATGGTTCCTTCCACGAGTCAATTTTTCGCCCCAAGTCTACTCGTATGTGGCTAGGTATGAAAACATCGAGCCTTTCCCTGATTTCCTCATGTGAGCGTCTTGTTTCTTTGACTCTATTTTCCCCCTTTGTCGACCCTGCTCCTCCATTTTCGATTCCACCTGCAACTTGACTATTGGATTTGAAACGTAGGTTCGTGCGATGGAACTGACCCTTATATTTCTTCTCATGTGGGGTCAGGTTTGATCAATCTTTCTGGGGGAAAAATTGGGATAACACTTCCCAATTCAATAAGACATCACATACTAGCCCAACCACAAAACACACTTATGGTTAGGGGCATCCCAAGGTGAAAGTATTTTTAAGGTTTCTTATTTTCTAAAATGTCTTTTAATTCTTAATGTACATTCTAGTAGATTCATGTAATGATTCACACAATTGTTCTTATGAAGCTAGATTTCTTCCTTTTATACTAATGAGTAATGAGCTTAAGATCAAATTTCTGAGGGAATGTCATCTCTAAAATGTCAACAACTTAATTCGTTTGATTAATAAAGGAGGTTTTCCATTTCACACAAGGTTATTTATCCATACCCAAGCTATTGAATCTTGTTTCACACCTCCATTGCACTAGGTGACAAGCACAAGCTCCAATTGAGGGAAAGTACCATTTTAGGTTCGAACAATAATCATCTTTGTGCAAGGATCAAAAGTTTAACATTACTTAAGAAAGATTACAATGTACCAAGGTAAGGGTTAAGGGAAAAAGGTCAAAAATAATTCATCTTCATGATCTCATTGGTTATTAACCAGTATTTTATTGAGGCTAAGAATTTATCAAGAATGGTTAAAAGCTTCATTTAGACTTTTCTTGATTAAGCTTGACAAAAGAATACAATTTAGGTTTCAAAATCGATGAGCTAGATTTATGGTTTCTTAACCAATCTCCTACTTACTAAGACCTAGGATTCTCCCAAAAGTTAAACATTGATTTCACTTTAATATCATTTATCGTTTCACAACAATAAGGATAAGGTTTATTAGTTTAGCTTAGGGGTAGAAGGTAAATCCTTTTTACACAAGTAGATAGTTCCTCTTCTTCCACTTAAAGACTCGGGATTTTATCAACAAGAGCGCAAATTTCTCATATATATATATATTATTGATTCATTTATTTTTGATTAACTTTTAAAAGGATTGTCAACCCACTTGATTATGCGTAGAATTACATTGATACCATGACCTAAAATGGGTTACCACACAAAAATATAACTCAAAAAAATTTACCATTACTCTAGTGAAAAGTAAAAATGGTTACATCAATTCTATCCGACACGGCACACAAACCCATGATAGTAAAAGATTCTAATAAACTTAGACCTGGGAAAAAGAAATTAAAAAAATGTTTAAGCAATGCTACACAATTTTCAAGATTGCTATAATATCATAAAAATACTCATAAAAATATGATGATCAAATTATATTCTTCACAATAGAATTTACAAGTTTTGTTACAACTAGTTAAGACAACCTTACTTCACAATTATAGAAAACCTAAGGTAAGAGGTATTTCAATATCTCTACAAGCACCATCCCAAGATCTACAACACCTTAAGATTTCATACAAAATAATTCATAAGAAAAACCGAAGAAACTTCTACAAATATTTTCTTTTTCTACCCATAAAATCCATCTGCACATTTATTAACTTGAGTTAGTTCGCATGAACTGAGCAAGATAAGACTACACATAGAAACAATATGCTACTATCTAACAATATCATGAAAGGAAACACTATATTTCAAGAAAATGAAATGTGGCTCTATCCACTAATCTACTTCTTAAGACAAAAAAATAAAGTTTCTACCATGCTACTAAGAAGGAAGCCATATATTTCAATTAAGAATAATGTCTCTATTCAACAAAAGTGTAACAACCGATCAAGAAGGTCCATAGACTTTAAGAGTTAGAAATAACATATCAAGTGTATGGGGGTTTCAATCATGTAATCATGTAGATTATATGATTGAAATCAACTTACTTAACTTTTAAGAACAAAAATAAAATATTCACCATATTGTCTAAGTAGGAAGTCATAAGCTACCGATAGCAACAATGTCTGAAAGCCACAAAAGTTTTACTCCCAACCAAGTAGGAACATAGCCTTAGGAGTTAGAACAAAGTGACGAGAGTATTGGAATTTCAATCATGTAATCCTATAGATTATATGATTGAAGTCTAATACACAACTAACAATCTAAAACTTATCAAAGAGATACCGAAAGCATTGGCTACGATACTAGATTTCTATAATGAAAATATTTGAACAAACAATCTAGGAGGAACCACCAATCATGTCGAGTGTATTAAAATTTAAATCATGTCATCTTATATATTATATGATTGAAATCTAATACACGACCACCAATCTAAAACATTTTTAAGATGAAGGCAAATATATACTAGTTTCGGACATTAACTCCAAAATATTCCACAATCATTCTGGAAGAGGCCAATGCCCTTATAGGTTAGTAACAAAAAATGAATGTAAAAGAGAGTTCCATTATGCAAGTAGCATTCTAAACATCCATCCAAGTTTTATAGCACTATGGATTTACAACCCTCCTTAATAAGTCTATAGTTTCGGTTTAAATATAAGGATCCATTGCTCTCTATACAAAAATATTTTAAAGTAACCCTCGTTACCATAATCAAAACCACTCTTACATATGCATTTACATATATTGCTAAATTTTGTTATCTTAATAACATTTTCCATCATAAATCAACAAGTATTGATACATATTTAAATACTCCAAAAGTCATTAACTATCATAACGAATTCCATAAAAAACCATCAAGGTATTTATATATATACATATATATATATATATATATATATATATATATATATACACATATATATATATATATACATATATATATATATATATATATATATATATATATATATAGAATCGACCAATTGTCAATAAACACATTAATATTTAAAAAAATTTGAGATAGATAATAGTATATGCCACCAAAATTCTTCCCGAGAGAGAGTAATAACTGGGCACTAGAAATGCACAAATGAATCTTCCATTTTTGTGATTAAAATAGTTACGGTTCAAGCTTTATAAGGATGGTCAAGGTACCTCATAAGGAAGGCCTTAAATGTCTTGGAAAAATTCTGATGATCATTAGGAATTTTAAGCAAGCCAATATCTGAATACATTACACTCGAATTTCTACATTCTAAAAATTTTATACCAAAACTTTAATCTGACCTAGCCCAAGAATTAATCACTTAAATCCTACAACCCTTCTTTCCCGGGAGAAAATGGTTACCAGTGCGTTTTGAGTGTAAGACATCTGAAATAAAAACGGATATACATAGTTGATATCCTCCTAAAATAGGTTTAATAAAAGATACAAATTTTGTATAAACACAGACACAACTATACTCCATCGAGGAGGCTATATCAAGAAACAAAATGCAACAATATAAATGCATATATTTTTATAGATTTAAATTTTAAAAAAATTAGGTAAGTATTTAACTGTTGTTGTAAGCCTAAGGAGTTAAACCAAATTGGAAGCATTCCATTCGATGGTCAACCAATAATTCCAATGAGTAAATTATGTGATGGATTTTATCAATCCAAAACATTCTCCAACCCCAAAAATAAGTATAAACAAAGTCATATGATAATTTTCGAGGTAAAATAAAATAATATACATCGAATCGTCTAAACCCGCCCTAATATTTTCATGGAAAATATTTCTCAAAAGGAAGATTTCCCAAAATGGAAGCATTCACAATAACCCGAGAAGACCAAAAGACAAATCAAGAAGCAACAAATTAGAAATCCATGACTGAAACAAAATCCACAAAATCATGAGACACATAACAATTTCAAGAAACAAAATTTTTCATTTCAGTTTATTATTAAAGCTTAGCAATTATTGGAATGGGTAGGCTTATCTTGCCTAAACTGTGGTTCCACAAGTCAAGTACATGCTTTGAACAGGGTCTCCAATAACAACTTAGGCAAAAATCCATTGGTCACAAGTGTTTTTGGTGACCACACCTTTCTCACGGCCATGTTTGGCACAGAAGGCTATGGAGTCCAAAAACAACGATATTTAATTCTGAAAGAAATGTGGTCTCGAAGAATGAAATGATTACGGTAAATACAAAACATGTTTATTAAAAAGGCCAAGGAAACTCCAAATAAACACAATTAACGGGAGGAAATATAGACTCAACTACCTTTTCAACATCCTCCCAGTCTACATCAAAATGGGATGTTATAACGGGACATGGAAATCCATTGAAAAACAACAGAAATCATATTTTTTTAGATGTAGCAGCATGTGCTTGATAAGTCATGTATGCAAAATGTGGAAGTATCCACAAGGCATGTAGAATTTTCAAAAAAACACCTTAAAGAGATGTTCTCTCATAGTATTGCAATGATTGCAGGATATGCACAAAAAGGGTAAGAGAAATGGTCTTGATTCACCATATGCGACCAACATGTGTCCATCGTGCTCAATTCCCATTACCAAAGCATGGACATTGTTAGTGTGAAAACAACATACACAGGTCATTAGAAGCAAAAACTATGGTAGGTTTAGAAAGAAACCACCATTACAAGGAAGAATCTAGGTTCCGATCAAGTCAAAAATAAAATAGGGTTGATAAAGACAAACCCACTAAAATAAAACCAAAGGCCAAATATAAAAAAAGAAGTTTTAATGAATGCAACAGGGAGGCCAACATGGGAGATATACGGTGAGGTTCCTTTATTAAGGAATTAAAGCTTGACAGTGCATCCGAAAAGAAGAATAAATGGGTGAGTGCCCAACCACCCACTATATTCCAATAAAGAACCAAAAAAATGAATACTTCTCCCTCACGCCAAGCAAAGAAATGGTAAGAGTCGGTGGTTGAATAATATTAGTTTGCCATTAATTTGCAATTAAACACTTTGGAAAACCTAGACCAGGAGTTCTTGGAAAAAGTGAATTTGAAGGTATTAATCCATACCTTCATTGAGAAAACAACCTCCCAAACAATGGTACCACCAACAAAACTCCCCCTTATTCGCAATTCACTTTTAGGCCAAGAAGGAGATCGACACCAAAAGAGGGAATCACATTCTCCACCCCTTCGAAAGCATCATCCTCGATGCAACACAATGCAAAGTAATGTAAAAGGGATAAGAAACAATGGTCATGAAAGGACAAGGATTCATCCTATAGTTAAAATATTTTTCATTAAAGCACAACCAACAGTAGACTTAGAGAATTTAGCAGATTAGTTAACTTCCAAAGTTATGTGAAGAGTAGTGTGTAAAATACTAAAATATATATGGAGAAGGTTTCTTTATATGAGAATTTGAATTACCAACTGAGAATATTCAAATCTCTATTGCAAAACAAATGCTTCTGAATTTCAATTTGTAATGCCCACAAAAACGACATTGTAGGAACACATTAGAATCTTAAACACTTATCCTGAATTTGGAGAAACTATTTTTTGTTTAAAGTTAAAAGGTTACAAGGTGTCAAACCCCTAATGTACATTAAATTAATTTTTCACCATTACTCACTACATTACAAAGGATGAACCAGGTCTAAGCTAAATGATTAAATATTCTTAATTTAGTTCTAAGGTCAATTAATTAAAATCAATTAGGAAGGTGCCATAATTAATCTACCGGGTTAATTTTTTTCTCCTTCTTACTTAATATTCAAACCAAAAATAATTACCCTTATAATTAGTTATTTAGTTTCATTATCCTAATAGCTTTAATGTCTATTTCATTAATTTCTTAAAACATAATAGAAACTAAATAATGACTTTGCACACCAAGACAATTAAATTGCCCCATTCACCCATCTACACATACCTTTAAAATTTATTTAAATTTTTTATAAAATTCATTCCTACTAAGTTTGTAGTAGGGTTGATTCTCAACCTTTGGATCAATCCAATTGTGGCCACTAGATCATAAGGTTCTAAATTAACCCTAAAATTCCTAATGAATTCCTAACCCTATTCTCCTCGGTCTATTTAATTTAATTTAATTTGTAGGTTGGAGAAATTGAAGCCATGTGAGCAAGTAAGGAAGAAACTATGGAGGAATTCTCAAATTCAAGCTTAGTTTAGTCTAGGTTGTAGATTTTTCATTGTAATTACTTTCATTCCAAGATTGAAAGGATTTCCTCTCCAAATCTAGAGTTATTACAATTTATTTGTATTTTGAATTATTTATTTGGGGATAACCCTACCTTGATTATTATATCTAAGATTTAGCACAATTAGTTATCCATTTGAAGTTTTACTTGCTTGAACAATGAATTTTAACCATTATTTGTTTGTTGGAGGTTTCCTCTTAATTTTTGCAAGCTTAAATTTTTATTTTGACCAAGATAAAAATTTTTAGACACGGATTTACATTTTCCGCGATTAATGACATAACGCCACCCAAATCAAGTTGATGGTCTTGGGATCGCCACCTACTTGCGTGATGATTCATGAAAAGCCACCTTGACGGGGTGGTGGTTCAAACTACCGCCTTGCTTGAGCGGTAGTAACAAGGCCACCACTACGGACAGGATAGTGGTCTTGTTCCTTAGAAACAGAACCTTCAAAGTCTAGATTTTTCAAAAAACAAAAGTCACTAGGATGTTCTAAAGGTCCTTCTAAACTTAATTTTATCTGCCTAAAGTTTCCATTTGCAATATTTAATACATCTATTCATTCCATAGTAAAATTTACTCATTTTAAACATTCTTAATTCAATAGTAACAACAATAACTAAAAGATCATAATAATTTTGGTTGAACAAATTTCTTTCAAAACCAAGAGTAGAAAATAACTAAATCTACTTCTAATATTGTTGTTTTTCCTTAATACCAAATGCATCATTTCAAGAAAATAATTTACATAACATTTATCACATCCTTTCATTTCCACTACAACCATTTTTTCAAAAATCTATTGACAATCTTTATTCCACATTAAAAGTTTGCAAACATACAAGTATTTTACAACTTCTATATTCTTTCTTTTATTTTCATAAAACTATAACTTCACTAATGATAATAAATTTTTTTCTCTTGAGCATAGCTCATTTCTTTTAATGCAAAGAACTTCTTTTCTCATAATACAACTATACCTACACTTTTAAACATGATTTCCATTGGATTCATGCCTTTACATACTACAATTTTAGGAGAAAGGAAATTATACAACTCCTCAATAAGCTTCCTTCAAATAATAATACAACTTATAATGCAAGATTTATTTTTACAAAACCATACAATATTACAAGTCTTCCACCCTTAGTGGGAATAACAAGAATATTTTCTCACAAGGAAGGATTTCTTATGGACACCAACAATGCTCCAAGTTTCACTTCACCAAAGAGAGCTCCACCATGATTCATTTGATCCACAACAAAAAGGGGAGAGGCAACACTCTCCACCCAACCAAAATCCAATGAGGAGGAGAAGCTATCCTCCTCATTGGCCCCTGAGCCCCAACCACAATGCAATGAAAGATGGATCTAACTCATGGAAATAAAACAAGATTCCACATCGAACACCAAGTTTTCACAACCACACCAAAAACAAACAAGCATAACTAGAATCACAAGAAGGGAATCAACAAAATATACAAGGCTCCAAAATTTTAAAGGAAAAGGAGCGAGAATCTATGGGGAGGCCATTTATGCCTCCCAATGGGAAATAGTTTCCAACCTTAAATCCCTCCAATATAACTCTCGAAAACCCTACACAACTCTTATGCCTCCCTCAAGATACTCTTATGCCACCCACATTATCTTATGCCTCTCTCATTATCTTATGCCTCCCTCATATGAAAACAAGAAATAAATGAAAGCATTTCTTGTCCAACGTGGGGCACCCAGCCCAACACCCTCAAAAGCATGAAATAAACTATTATTCCTCCCTACATGTAAGATCCCCATAGTCCGCTCCTACACACACTTAGGAAATCTACACAAGCACCCAAAAACATACCAAAACACTAAAAACACACACATATACACAATATAAAATAAAATATTTAACAAGAGTGTAGCTCCTACCTTTCCATGGTAGAGCTTGATCTAGGAGTCACACACCAAGTTCCTTGAAGCCCAAAATTTCACCAAAAATCTGCAACAAAATCCACAAGAACTCCAAAATCCTCCAACTCAAAAAATGCAAGAGATAAAAAGAAATCAAGTAAGCCCCAAACAAGATAACGAACTTGAATAAATAGAAAAGGGAGAGAGGAGGGTGAGGTGGCTCTGTGTAGGATGCCACATCACTCATCTACAACTCCACCTCACAAGTCAAACCTCAACCCCAATGCACAATAAATTGGTGGGTGAGAGGAATGAAAAACCTCTTACACACACAATCTATGCCCACACCACCTAAGGAAAACTTGAAACCCCATGTAAGAAAAGTGCAATAAATGTCACTTTTTATCTTACAAAACACATAATGGGTTCTATTTTTGACACCCCAATCCATAGGTTGTTTTTGTATAGTAATTTAAGAGGTGTGGGAAAAGTTTAACTTGTCGCACAAGCCTCCAAAATTGGCCCTTAAGGTGAAATCCAAATTTCCGT
This sequence comes from Taxus wallichiana var. yunnanensis, assembly GCA_018340775.1. NCBI lineage: Eukaryota > Viridiplantae > Streptophyta > Pinopsida > Cupressales > Taxaceae > Taxus > Taxus wallichiana. The sequence goes on from CM031236.1 coordinate 171,550,239, forward strand.
GAAGGGGTAGAGTGTACAACACTCAAGATCACAAGCACTCAACTTACAACACATAATCCAAAGAGCCATCAAATATAATAAGTGAATTATTTTGTCCCATCCCTAATTAGTTTAGATCATGATTAATTAACTAAATTATGACACAATTTAAATAATTAATACAAGGAACTTACATCACTATAAAATCACATACTGAAATAAAATAAAGGAAACTAAATAAAATAACAATATACAAACCCCTTGGTCATAATTGGGTAATCCCCCAATGGGGACCCCTAACAAAATTCAAACACACACAAACAAAAAAATTATATGTTGCCATGGTGACCATTTTTGAATTCATCTAGCATTCCAATTTTATTGGTCTCCAATCCCGCCTTTGTTTATTGTGGTAATGTTTACTTGAAAACGCATAATTCCTCCTTCGGTATTGTGGCCGCATCAAAACATCCAAGATAAACTATGCAATATAAATCTACTATCATCTACATATGAATTAAATCATTATCATCGCAACTAACGTTATCATTTATAATTTCTAACAACATCTCGATTCTTCATTTCATCAATATCAATAGGATCACAAAATTAGTTCAACTGCTAAGGTCTACTCAATATGACGAAAATATCCCATGTTAGAAATGTGCAACCATGTCAACAACATATCATAATCAATATAAAATATCACTAATAATCCACACACATCATACTATGAATTGACATCCAACAATAGTCTCAAAGATCTCTAACATCTAACATCATGCTAAGTCAAAATAATGAAAAATGTCCATAAGTAGTCAACGATTGAAAACAACAAGAAATAAGTGTCGAAGGGAAATGGGCACTACACAATCTATAAATTGTGACTCAAACATAATGTTGATGAATCTTTACTTTGAGTAGGTAAAACATTATAGTCTTTGAAGGCTTGATAACTTTTTAGAGGACCAAAAATAAAAATAAGAAATATCAAGTTGATTAGACATGAAAATAGGTCAAAACCTAAAGAACCAAATAAAATTATAAGATGAATTAATATTAGATATTGAAAATAATTATTAGAGTCCACAAAAATAAATTACAAAAGATCAAATATACTAGACATGAATTTACATCCAAACAAAAAGGCCTAAAGATAATATAAGATGAAATAACATTAATACCCTTTGATAGTACTATATGTTATTTTCATATGTTCATCCTATACCTATTTCCTGGAAATCCCCTTATCTTGAGAGGTTGTTGTTAGCATAGTAGGTAAATTGTTCTAATGATTACATTATTTTTGGTGACTATTTTTTAACTCCTCATATTCTGCATATATCTCACCTACATTTCGTTGCATCTTTTGTGTATTTATATGGTTGTTGATTTGTCAATAGAAAATCAACTCTAGTTGTTTGATCAAAATATGATATTATATATTTTTGATTCAACAACTTGTGTGGAGTTTTATATTTTGGAATTTTTAACCTATGGAATAGATCTTTTTATTGGGTACAATGATATGGAGGATGACATGTTTGGCATTTGCGTTGGAAAATTTTTACTTGAAATTTTTAAACATGGACGAAAGTGCGGTAATTTCTTAGATTCACAAAGGAGTTGTGTATGACTTGTGCACAAGAAACATTTAATTGAACATCTTTCCCTTTTCCAATAGTTTGGAAATTGGCATAAGAGGATATACATGCAAGGTAAATACTTGCTTGATAAAAAGTGGTTATTTAAAGACTATTTAATGTGTAGTTGTTATTGTTTATCGTGGAGACCTTGTGCTTGAAACCGAGTAGCAACTTGTTTTGGAATGTAGATGCAGTGTATGTCAAGCATGATGTATAGTTTAAGGACCTTCAAAAGCCACCAAGGAGACTCATAGTATGTGGAAAATTGTCCCAACACTTAGGAAAACAATCACTTCTAATTTTCCTTGCTAGAATCCCTCTATGATAGTGGAAATATTCACTTTGATGAGCTCATTGTCAATGAACATATGGAATATTTCTTGTTTGACATGCACTATGAAGAAAAGAGAATATGAGCGAGAACTTAAATTTTAATACGATGTCGAATACGAAGAATATTTGGAAATCCTCAAGAAGCATCTCATCTCTTAGCATTTTATTACCTAGATCATCTCTGAGCTCTATTCTCTTGCCAATCAAAAAATATTTGTAATTTTCTCTGATATAAATAATATATATTTTTATAATACCTAGTCCAAAATTGATTATCTTCAATGCCCAAGTTATCAAAAGGTGGAACTATGACACCTTGAAAACAACAATGCACAACATCCTTTAGTTTGAGGGACTGTGTGGCATTGTCATAGGGTCTTTCCTAGTTCCTACTAACCTCGATGAGTTGATGAAGTATGAAAATGATAATGTAAAAGACTTTATGTTTATTATGTTAAGCATTGTTTATGACATACAAACACATGTTATAGATGCATACTTAGCAAAGTAAGCATGGGATAAATTTCCAACCATCTATGAAGTGAAAAATTAGAGAAAGATCCTCCATCTCCGGTCGAGGCCTCACAAAATATCTGTGAGGTCTAATAAGAAGGAAGAGTATTTCTTTTTCTCATGGATGAGCTGCAAAGGAAACTGTTAGCACTCAATGAGATAGTAGAGGAAAACATATTTGTCCCGATCACCTTGAGAGCTCTCGAATCCTAGTTCGAGTGTTTGTTTAGATGTTGAATGTCTCCAGTGGACATGGTCATTCGAAGAGCTCGTGAACCTGTTATAGAAAGGAGAAGAAATCAACTTAGTCAAGGATGAGTTATTAGACAAATCCCTTACCTTAAAGCATCAACGTAGTCTAAGGTTTTGCAAGGGACCCGAGGAGAAGAAACCAAAGATTTTTTTTTCGAATAGGTGGTGTATGCAACGGAAATTAATAGAAAAATGAATATAAATAAATAAAACATAGATATTTTACCTTCTTTTTAATAGTGCAAACATAAAGTAAGATTGTACAAGATTTTAAACTTATTTGATCTTGTTAAAGATTGGAGTGTGGATGTTATTTGATATTATTTCTCCTAAGGGATTTGCAAATTCTACATGCAGATTTCACAAGGATGCATGCATATGTCAAATTATAATAATTTGGATGTAATTTTCTCAAAGATCCAAGGATGGATTTGTAAAGGAATTGGAAATATTTTAAAGTTTAGTGTGAGGCCAAGGGAAGTTATTCTTGGGTTAAAAATTGGATCCACAAGTTATTATTATAATTAACTAAAATAGTAAGATGACCATGTCTGTGTAGTTGAAGCTTTACATGGGAAATCATTATCTTTGAATTCATGTTTGAAGTGGTTGCACGTGCTTTATTTCTACTCGAGTTTTGTAGGCTTCGGAGGTGGAGTGAAGTGGAGCATGACATGATAACAAAATTTAATTGAATAGTAAATTAATTAGTATTCCATTATGAGGGAATAATTCACCATTTATTTAAGAAAATTTTCCATTACATTAGTTATAAGGATGTAGGAAATAATTTAATTAATTATAAAGACATAATAGATTTAACTTCTTAGGAAATAGAATTAATTTTATTAATTATATAAGGGGATTTAATTAAAGGAATTAATTTAATTAATTCTAATTAGATAGTAGTGGGATAGAAATATGTATTTATATTTAGAGTGTCTACATTTCCCCCTCCTTAAAGTGTTATTGTGAACTAATAGTGCTTTAAAGATAGTATACACATGAAAATTAGTGAGTGGAAAGCGGGAATCCTATAAATGCCCCAACTAGTAGGAAGTGATGAAGCATTTGAATGTCCCAACAAGATAGGATGGTGAGGGAATGCCCCCAAAGTTGGTGGGACACATAGGAAAGTGGTGGACAACTTCTTGATAGTAGGAAAACATAGGAGTGACTAAGGATAGAATTTTGTGCATACCATGAGTGTCATTTGTAGAATGTGTATACAAAAACAACCTTTATTTCTATGTTGCATAATAGAGTTGTCACCATGATTATTAAGGAATCAATATATTTAACCCTATGTGCGTAAAAAAACACACACATAACAAAGAAATGATAAAAGGAAAATAATCCAATATGAATAGTAGTTGTAGACATCTTGGTTATAAAGGAACCAAGATGTTATCACACCACTTGTAATTCATCCAAGAAGGTAAAAATAAATAACGCAACACAAATTAAAAAAATAATAGAATCAATTATGCCCCTAATACTTGCCACAATGAATGATTAAACATATGCAAATACTCCCAAGGTGGGAATAGGATGAGAATGAATATCGGAGTAAGATACTCCTAATGACACTCTTGTTGCATCCATTTTAAAAATGATCTCAAATAAATTTCCCTAGGAAAATTTATATCGCAAAGGAAAAATAATTTTGTGACCTTCCACAAGTAAAAGTAGTGATCTGTAATGTGCACTTTCCTTTGATAATTATTCCTATTACACTCTTGATGAATAGTTTCCTAGAGACATGGTTATGGATGTATTATTTTGAATAGGTCATGTTTTTAATATGTAGACATTTGATTATGATGATGTTCTAACTCTAGCATAGATTATTTTGATACCTTGTGGACATTGGTAGATATTGTAGCACATGTTGATTAGCATTGATTACTTGACATATACTTGACATCTTGGATATATTATTGTTGATAACATAATTTTATGTAGTGTACATCCATGGTTACTTTTATATTGTTGATTTATTATTTTGAGATGATGTTAGGTGATCGGTATGTAGATTGGGTGGTTTTAAGTAAAATGTGAATTATGATTATGATGATGGTCAATTTTGAATATGAATAGAAATTTATACTTGTGATAGCTAATGATGATTATATGATTATACTTTATATGAGTTGTATTTATGTGACCTATTTATGTATCCATGAGGGAAAAGTTTGTATAACTTGTGATTTCAAGAAACAAAGGCCACCGTAATGAGAGAGACTACAAAAGCTAACCAAGAATAAATGTTGCAAAGTTCATAATGTGGTCACCTTAGCAACTGTCATATGTTGTGTTACATGTGGTCTTGATTGTCATCATTGAGGATGCCTGCATGAAGGAGCACCTCACCATGTGACCATGGGTATTTGTAGTTATGTTATTTTATCTTTGTATGTGGGTCTGCATTCTTATGTTATGGGAATGTCATGACTTTAATTTTTTACTTATGTACCCTCATGGTTATGTGGAAAGTGTAACCTTAAGTTATATATGTAATATTTTTAAGTGTGAATATATGTCCTCTTTGAATTATTATGAATGTTATGTGTAGCCTTAACTATATTTTGATTAAACTGTAAAGGTTGTGTAAAGTGGTGATGTGGTATTAGGAGGAGTTGAAATTATCTAGTATATACTTTATCCCTTTTTTCTTTGGTTTATTTTTAATCTTGATTTGGTTTGTGTGTCATCCTAAACCCAAAATTCGGATTTTGGCTTTAAGCCCATTTTTGGGGGCTTGTGGGAAAAGTATTACTTGTCCCACACTCCTTAATTTATCCCCCAACCATGCCTATGAATTTGGAATTCATTTGTAGGCCCTAATCATGATAATTTGGAGAAAAAGAGGTAATAATTTCTCTATTTTACTTGGTATTATAAATATCTTTTGGAATGTGCAACTTGAGATTGAGTGCAAGATTAGGCAATGTCATATCCTCAACCTTCTCCTTTATTGTGCCTTGGTTTTTGTGTGAGCTTGGTGATGTGGATTTGGAGGGAGATGAGTTGGCATCCTACATGGAGCCACATCACCTCTCCCTCCCTCCTTTCTATTTAATTTCATCTTTTGGATGAAGTGGGGTTACTCATTTTTTTACTTGTCTTTTTGGATTTTTGAATTGGAGAGGATTTGCTTGGGAATTGATGTTTTTTCTTGAAGGAGTCGAGTAATCGCTTTCTTGGAAGAATTGGAATATTTTTTTGTGGATTGAGGGTCTTTTGCAATGGAAAGGTAATAATTTTTATCCTTTTATTTGTTTTTTTAATGGTCTTATGAATTGTAAAATGGTAGAATGCATGTTGCATATTGTGTGTTGGGTATATTTCCATAGGAAGGTGTTGGGAGAAGGAAAATGGGAGCCATGAGGGAGGCATAAGAGTTATGTGATTTAGGAGGGATTTGTGGGAAGAGTGTTCAATCTTGTGGAGGGATAAGGGGAAACTTCTTAATTAATTTTATGTAAAATTTACTTGAGGGAGACATAAGAGTGAGGGAGGCATAAGATATTTTGGCTTGATGTAGATTTAGAGGCTTCAAGATGAACACTCAACCCACTTGGGAGGTAAAAGGGGGTTTCCCATGTTTCCTTTCTCTTTTGGCTCTATAATAAGGCCTTTGTGTATTATATGAATTTACAGGTTTTGTTGTGTTGTGTATTGCATGTTTTGAGATGTGATTATGGCTTTGGTGAAGCCCTTTTTGTTTCCATGGTTGTGAAATTTCTTCATTTTTGTTTGGTTGGAGCTCGGAGGTCAATGGAGAAGAATGTATTCACTTTTCCATTTAGATTTTTTAAGGAGGAGAGTGTTGCCAAGTTCTCTCTCCTTATTAATGTGTAGATGAACAGAAGAATGAGTTTCTGTTTAAGAGTTACAGGTTTTTTGGGAGCATTTGACATGTTTTCTCGACCACTTTCGGTGAAGGGCTTATATCTCTTCCATTTTAGTTATTTGTGTTTTCTGAAATCATTGTAAAATTGTTTTTAATTAAGAACAATGTGGAAGAAATGTACTACTTATTGTAAAGATGTCCCTATATTGAAATAAATTTGCAATGGACTGTATTATCTCAACACTTAGATAAATATGTTGCACTTGATGTCCAATTGGAAATGACAACATTCTTTGAATTATTTTGAAACTTATACTTTCTTGTAAATTGGAAATTTATGGAATGCCATTATGTAAATTTGTCTCTAAGGCATGTACATAAATTTGATAGATATCCACAAGTATATGTAATGTTACAGACGTATATAGTGAAATACCTTGTATCCCATGAAAGGAATGTATTCCTGTCTTCATTTCCTTGTATTTTTCAAGTATAATTTTCCTTGTATCCTTGTACTCTTATCTGTAAAGGAAATAAAATGTGTTCTTCATATATTTTGTACTTGGAGTTGAATCTAGAACTCCTTATGAATCTATAGATGAGAATATGAGTCTATCTTTTTTTTTTGTGAAGTGAAGTTCCCATTATCTTTATATAAACTCCTTAATATATGTATTTTAAATTATACGCTCTTGCTTGAAGTGTGTATCACACCTATAGATTATCCTTGTGTATATAAAAATAAGTAAATTTATGCTAAGGTTATGTATACATAAGTGTATGTACACTTTTATTTGAAAAGGGTTTGGTTTTATAGTTCTGAGCATTGGTGAGCATAATTGGAGTTGGCGGGCTTAGCCTAACCGACACTAGTTAGTTGATCCGACACCTTTGGTTACCCCTGTAATCCATACATTTTCATATACTTGATAAAATATGACCCAAAAATGTCATTTACAAACCTTAAACTAAGAAAATATGATAATAGAATTACAAAGACCCACCAACAAGTATATGTATGGATAGATACACAAATTTTTGTATATATCCATCTATATAGCTCCGTAGGTAAGTTAATATAATCTAACTTGAAATGAAAATGTGATAGCTCATATATGAATTTCTCATAGATTCTTACAAGACGATAAATAAATAAATGAAACTGATTCTCACCTCCTTAGTATAATAAAACACAAAGGGATGGTTAAATCCATAGAACTATAAGGTCTGGCTTCGGCATCTAAGCACTAACCTGTAAGAAAGAATAAAAAAAACCCTATACCAAAAAAAATTAAATAATGGAGGATCGGAAGGATAAATCCTTCCATTGCAGGCTTTGTGATATCCTCTCCCACATAGTTAAAACCTAGAACCTCTTGTCTCCATTTCTTGCTCCTCCCGACAATATTTCATGTGCAAATGGAGGCACTTAGGGTAGAATATTGAATGTTATAGTTGCTAAATAAATTTTAGGGTTTTGGTGAGACCCAAAATCCGAGGAAAATGATTGAATCAATCCTACGGATGTGATTCAATCCTCCTCCCAAAATATTTGTACATCTGAACATTATAAAATGTTCATTTATATTAATAAATGGGAACTTATGGGTGTTCACGAGATGTGGGCACTTTGTAATTTTAGGAATTTTATTTATTAAAGGTTTTAATTAATGGATGTGCATGTCTCAGTAGTGTTAAATGGGGCCTTTGATTTAATTAAAATATTTTAATTAATAATGGTGTGTGGGTATTGTCTAATGGGGTTTTAATTAATTTGAGGGGTATGGGATTATTCAAGGTGTTAGAAACTTTATTAAAACATGTTTCAGAATATTATTAAAAGTACTAGGTGGAGATTAATTTTATCATGGGAAAAACATTAATATATTAGAAAATTATGAATTTTACCTTGAGGATTATATTTTAGACTTGACGTATCATATAACATTATTAACCTTAGTGGATAATTTAAATATAATTAATTTAAGGATAAATTAATTAATCAAATGGAAATAGTAAGGATAGAATAATCAAGTTAGATAAATGTAAATTACTTAAAGAAATATGTGCTAGTTAATTAATTGGAATTTTAATTATCTAAGATTAAATTAATCAAGATTTAATTAGTTCACTTTATATGTCTTTTCTATGATTTTTTTTTGTTGCATTATTTTCCTTCTATTACTGGTTGTTGGATGTGGTGTTTTTGGGAATCACACTTTGGTATCAGAGCCATGGGTTTAGCACTTGGACCCTAGGTAAATATGTGAAAACAAATTAAAACCTAGTGCAACTGAAAAACTAGAACACTTAAAATTATTGGAAAATGTTAAAATGTAGAAAAATTCAAAAAATGAAACACACCTAGAATAATGAAATAACTCTCGTTTTGGCCAGGTGAAAGAGGCACAAGTAAGACGAGGAGTTCCTTCACATGGATTTAGACATCCCACCCCCAGACTAGGTAGTAGCCGTTATTTTTCATTACATATTCTATACACTACAGGATGTTAATACCGCTATACACCAAGGTTCACTTAGAGGACATCCTAGCAAGCGTGATAGAGAGACATCAGTGGAAGCTCGTGCACCTTCTCAAAATAGTGATGAGTATAGTGTACAAAACTCCCACATGGAGTCAATTAGAGTAGAATCACAACGTAGAGAGCATAGAGATAGAGTCATGGGGCATAGAGATAGATTTAGGAGCCCTAGGTGGAGGGATGATCATGTGGAGAGACCTAGGAGCCAAAAGTCGATATCGAAATACCATATAAGAGAGATTCTAAATCTTCATCCACCCCACTATGCTGGTGATATTTGAGGGTTTTAGGAAGAGGCATGGTTGGTTAGCTTGAGAGGATGCTTCAAGATATGTCCATGCACTAGCAACACGAAAGTTCATGTTTCTATCCATTTGGTGAGAGACAGGGCTGGTGTTTGGTGAAGGAAAGAGAAGAAAGATGATCGGTAAGGATTCACATGTTCATCAGGGGCCTAAAATTGGATTTGGGTTGGGCAATGGGTATGCATTGTACACACAATTTTTAGCATAGGTTGTTGAGAAGGCTGCATTGTAAAGGAGAATAAGATGAAGATGTAGGAGGAATAAGACATGGTGGGGAGTTTCATCAAATAGCTATAGGATATTCAATCGAAGGAATGACCCCTCCCCCTCTGGCAGGCATGGATCCACTCAATCTTCTTTTAGGCCATAGTAGCAGTGGCAAAAATAGATTCACCCTCCTTTCGGGCTGCACTTTGAGATATGATGCACATAAAGGGCATAGTATGGAGCCTCAAGGGGACCCACCGGAAATAGTGACCACCGGAGCTCAATCATCTCAAGCTTGTCCACAATGCCCATAATAGTTTATTACAGGACCTTTATGGTCTACAACATAGACTCCCGAGCACAAGGAGGAGTCACTACTCATTGGAGATGGTCGGTAGTTGTTATGGTTGCTATGTATAATGGCATAAGTGGAGAGATTGTCCACAAAACCCTAATAACAAGGGTAAGGGTACCATTTTTGAGCCAACAGTTGGTGGCATGGCTAGGTTTTTCGGTATTTATGCAGTGTTGAGAATCACTAGGAAGACCATCACAACATAGTGATTAAGACTACATGTAGCATCGGTGGTATTTCTACCTCTATTTTTCTTGATTATAGGTCTTCTGATTAATTTATTTCTCCACCTTTTGTAGGGTGATGCGAGAATGGTGGAAGCTAGGTAGGGTCATAGTTGTGATGTTGGTAGGCTTCTAGAGCCAATCTCTCAGTGGACTCCTTGGTCAATTTTGTAAAGGAGTGCGTAGTTGACCTAGGACCGTTTACCATTACCAAGGATCTTTATATCCTTCCTTTGGGTCGTTATGGAGTCATTTTAGGTATGTATTGGTTGTCTACACACAGATATAGAGTGGATTGTTACTGTAAGATTATATCTTTGGCTGATTATTTAGGAGTTGAGTCGGTGATAGTTGGGGTTAGGAGGCCCATTTCTATTCACACCATATTCGTTATGCATATTAAGTGGTGTGTGCGTTGGGGATGTCAAATGTATGCTATTATAGTTAGTGACAAATAAGAGGATGAGTCTAGTGGGCCTTCACTAGATGACCACCACCTCTTGAGAGAGTTTTTTTTATGTTTTTGTTCACAAGTTGCAGGTATACCTCCCCTACGTGAGTTAGATTTTCATATAGATTTCATTCCTGGAGTGGAACCTATCTCACATGTGCCATATAGAATGACCACCCTTGAGCTCTGTGAGCTCAAGATTTAGTTACACAGCCTTCTTGAGAAGGGCCTCATTCATCCTAGTGTATCCCCTCGGGAGCACAATTTGTTTTTGTGAAGAGGAAGGACACATCCTTATGGTTGTGCATCAACTACAAACAAGCGAACAAAGTAACGATCAAGAATTGTTACCCCATTCCACGCATCGATGATTTATTTGACCAGATGAAGGGGGATAAAAAAATTTCCAAGATTGATCTCAAGTTGAGGTATCATCAAATTTGAAAATTGTGGAGGTGGACATTCATAGGACAATTTTTGCATCAAATATGGCCATTATGATTTTATAGTTGTGCCTTTCGGTCCTATGAATGCCCCGCAGTATTCATGAGTTTTATGAATGGGGTGTTCAGAAGATTTTGGACCACTTCATGCTCATTTTTATAGATGATATTTTTATTTTATCATGAAAAAATGAGGAGCATAAGGATTACCTTCGTCAGGTTCAGCAGTTCCTTAGATAACATCAACTTTTTGGGAACTTGGAGAAGTGTGCATTTTTCCAGTTATAGGTTCAGTACTTGGGTCACGTTATTTCTAGGGAAGGTATTTTAGTTGATCCGTTAAATATTAGAGCTATAATTTATTGGCTTGTGCCAAGTAATGTGACCGAGGGTGCGGAGCTTCATGGGGTTTGATTGCGAGGTACTACATGAGATTTTTGTAGGACTTCTCATGCAATTCTCATCCCATAACTTTCCTTTAGTGGAAAGGGAAGAAATTTGTTTGGACAGATAGATGTTAATATGACTTCAAGAATCTTAAGGAATTCCTTAGGAAAACACCTATTCTTGTAGTGTCGAGACCCATGAGAGGGATTTCCTTATGTACACAGATGCTTCTTTGGAAGGTTTGGGAGGTGTAATTTGCAAGATGGCTGCATTTTTACCTTTGAGTCTCTAAAACTAAAGAATTATCATCTTAATTACCCAACTCATGAACTTCTTCTTGTAGTAGTGGTACATGCATTAGTTTAGTGGTGAAATTTTTTTGGGTAGGAGGTCTAATCTCACAATTGATCACATGATCCTTTGATACCTCTTCACACAATCCAATCTCAACGCCCGCCAATAGCTTTGGATGGAGATATTATGTGAGTATGACATGGAGATTAAGCTTGTGAAGGGGAAGGAGAATGTGGTTATAGAATCTTTGAGTTGATGGAGGAGCATTGTCATGGCTACCACAGTTCATATAGATTTGAGAGTCGAGTATCTTGCAATATCTTCATCATGACAGTTTTATCTTGAATCTAGAGTAGAGATTGATTCATACGAGACCCCTTACATGGAATTTTTAGGGGATATATTTAGATTCATATCATCTTCTTTGCCACACAGTGCGGATATATGTCTTGTGAGATGGAGGACTGAGAGAAGACATCTTAGAAGAGGCTTATTATACACCTTATAAAGTTGATCTAGGGGTGAAGAAGATGCATACTTCTCCAAGGAAGCTATTCCATTGGAGGGGTCTTCGAGGGATATATCCTGGTTTATGTCATGGATTTTGGAGATTTGGAGGGTGAAGGCCAAGCATCATCATCCAGCTATTCTTCTTTATCCCCATGTTATACTAGTGTGGAAATAGGACACAATTTCTATGCGAGTTTATTGTGGGGCTACCCACATCGAGATACCACCATGACGCCATTATGGTAACAGTGGATATATTAACAAAAGTAGATCATTTATCTCTAGTGAATACAACTTATATAAATAGTGTAGTTGTATGAGTCTACTTGGATGAGATTTTAAGACTCCACGGGATTCCATGGAAGCTTATTTATGACCGCGACTGTTGTATACATCACATTTTTGGATGATCATATAGTTTTTCTCACAAAGAAGATTAATTTTAGTAAAACATATCACCCAGAGACAAATGGTCGGACATAGTGTGTGAAATAGATACTTTAGGATATGGTTCACATGTACGCCATGGATTAAAAGTCGCATTGGGAGGAGTACCTTTAACTTGAAGAGTTCACTTATAAAAACAAATTTCAGAGTTCCATCAAAGCATAAGACCATTTTAGGAACTATATGGCACAGAGTGCGGGATTCCATTGATTTGGGATCAATTAGAGGAAAAGGTACCTCTTAGAGTAGCCATATTACGGGATATGAAGCGGTGGTTAGCTTGATTAGATAAAGATTGATGGAGGCTCGGGATAGGCGGAAGAAGTATGCAAATCGGAGGAGTTGACCATGGTTACAAGGTGGGCACGAGGGTCTTCCTAAGATTCGGACCTCGTAATATCCCTATCCATTACGAAAAATCTCTAAGCTAGATCTGAGATTCGTGGGTCCATTCGAGATCTTAGAGCAGCAGATTGATCCCATGGCATAGTGCTTAGCATATAGTGGGATTGTTATGATAAGGCATCAGCTAATTATGAGCATGCCACCTTGGTATGGATTTGGACTCCACACTTATTACAATGAATTCCAAGAAGAAGTTGATTCTATGGGTATGGGTTCGGTTTCCACTTTCCTTTGAGACTTATTCCGATTACACTCTTAATGACTCATTTCCTAAAGACATGGTTATGGATGTATTATTTTTGATAGATCATGTTTTTACTATATAGACATTTGATTATGATGATGATCGACTCTATCATAGATTGTGTTGATGCCTTGTAGACATTAATAGACATTATAGAACATCTTGATTAACATTGATTACTTACACATATAATGGCATCTTGGATATATTATTCTTGTGAATATCATCGATGCATTGTATATCCATGGTTACTTTGATATTGTTGATTTACTATTGTGAATTGATGTTAGGTGATCAAGTATGCGGATTGGGTGAATGTCGTAAAATGTGAATTATGATTATGATGTTCATAAAATTTGAATATGAATAGAAATTTATATTGTGATAACTAATGATTATTATGTCATTATGCTTTATATGAGTTTTATTTCCTTGACCTATTGATGCGTCCATGAGGCCAGATTTTGTATTACTTATGATTATAGGAAACAAAGACCACCCCAATGAGAGATACTAGGACATCCAACCAAGAAGAAATGTAGTGAGTTCAAAATGTGGTCAACTTTGCAGTTGTCGTATGTTGTGTTGCATGTGTTCTTGATTTTCATGTTTTAGGAGGCCTCCATGAAGGATCACCTCACCATGTGACCATGGTTATCTGTAGTTAGGATATTTTATCTTTGTATGTGGGTCTGTTGTTATGTTATGGGAATGTTGTGACTTTATTTTTTTGTGCTTATGTACCCACATGGGTATGTGGAAAGTGTACCCTTAAGTTAGATATGTAATATTGTTAAGTGTGAACATATGTCCCCTTTGAATTATTATGAATGTTATGTGTACCCTTAAATTTATTTTGATTAAATTGTAAAGGTTGTGAAAAGTGGTGATGTGGCATTTGGACTAGAGATTCTCTAGTATATGCTTTATCCCTTTTATCTTTGGTTGAAATTTAAATTTTTCTTTAATTTGTGTGCCATCCTAAACCCAAATTTCGGATTTGGACTTTGGGCCCAATTCTAAGGGCTTGTGGGACAAGTTTAGCTTGTCCCACACTCTGGAATTTATCCCCCAACTATTTCTATGACTTTGGGGTTCATTTTTAGACCCTAATCATGGTATTTTGGTGGAAAATACGTAATAACTCCTATATTTTACTTAGTTTTATAAATATGTTTTGGAATGTGCAACTTGATCTTGACTTTAAGATTTGGCAATGTCATCTCCTTAACCTTCTCCTTTATTTTTCCTTTCTTTTCTGTATGATCTTGGTGATGTGGATTTGGAGGTAGATGAGTTAGCATCCTACATGGATTCACATCACCTCTCCCACCCTCCTTTCTATTTAATTTCATCTTTTGGATTAAGTGGGGGTTACTCATTTTTTCACTTATCTTCTTAACTTTTTGAATTGGGGAGGATTTGCTTGGGAATTTTTTATTTTGCTTGAAGGAGTTGGATTCTTGGATTACTTGGTATAATTGGAATATTTTTATTTTGGATTGAGCATCTCTTGTAATGGAAAGGTAGGAATTTTTACCCTTTTATTTCCTTGTTTTTATGGTCTTATGAATTGTAAAATGGTGGAATGCATGTTGCATATTGTGTGGGTAGGATATATTTCCTTAGGAAGGCGTGGAGAGAAAAAAATGGGAGCCATGAGGGATGCATAAGAGTTGTGTGATTTAGGATGGATTTATGGGAAGATTGTTCATGTTTATGGAGGGATAACAGAAAACTTCTCAATTAATTTCATGTAAAATGTACTTGAGAGATATATATGAGTGAGACACATACGAGATTTTAGCTTGATGTAGAGTTTGAGTTTTCAAGATGAACACTCAACTTTGTTGATCTGAGAATTATAGCACCCTTTAATGTCTCCAACTCGATGGGTTGAGACTCTCGGTGTGATTGCATAACATGGAGCTTCTCCCAAAGTGTGAGAATTTGTGAATCGGAGAGATCTCTGGATGAATGCTTTGGTTCCTACTCCTTTTTTCAGTGCACACATTCATATTACGAGAGGATCTATTATAAAATATACTCTAACTTTCAAAGGAGATAGGGTTAAGGAGATGCAAGAAATAAAACCTACACTAACAAGGGTTATGCACCAAAGGAATGGTGAACACCTTTTTGCAATTAAACACAAACCATTAAAACTATAACGCAACTACCATTCATAGATAACCAAACTGAAATAACAGATCAGGTGGATGCAATAAACACAAAAGAGCGTTGAAATTATCCACAGACTTATCTTATTTCTCCAAAACCTTATACAATGCATTACAGTAGCCAAGAGGAAAAAATTGCATTATAATATGAATAGGAGGTTTGAACTCCACAAAATCATTTACAGAAAAGGGAATAAGGGAGGGTGTAAAGCGAAAAATGTTCAACCTTGAGAAAATTTCCCCTCTTTATAATACATAGGAAGACTAATATAGAAAGGAGGAAGAACTTGAAATCCTACTCCAACGACCCAAGAAAATGGATTAAATTCACTTGTAAAATTGATGGCTTCCATGACACAACCCGTGTATTCATTAATGTTCCTTGTTGGGAAAGAAAGGAAGACCAAAGCTCATTATGGAGGTAGATGAGAATCCTAAAGGCCTAAAAATAGCATACTTTGGAATTAAAATTCTTCATTAATGGTGGTAGGTAAGTAGAAAGCATAGAGAGCTTTCCAAAACGTCCTCTCTTTCTCAAATATGAGTTCCCAGTTGAAAGATATGGCTGTCTAAAGGTCAAGGTTGGGTGTTTAATGTGGGCTCACAATATTTAAAAGAGTCTATCTATGCAAGACCCATGTGGCAACCTTGCATGTCTTAAGATTTTTCCCCTCCTTCCACTCTTGAAGTTACGTTAATTGGACACTTGACATCGTTCGTAGGCTTCTTTGCTTCGTTCTGTTGTGTTTTGGCTTAGTCCCTTCTATTTAGCAGAGCACTATGTCTGACCCTAGACATGTGCGGGGCCAACACATGTTTGGGACCTACCTTTTGGGTTTTACCTTTGAAGTTACGATGAAATGACTCATGGTGCCGTTTGCTGGCTTTGTTTCTTTGCTTTAACTTTTAACGGCCGATGTAAATTTCTCGGGCCTTAGACACGTGGAGAGCTTGCACTTGTTTCAGACTTCCTTTGGATTTTTCCCTTGAAGTTGCATCGAGTTGGCACGTGGCACCTTCCACTGGCTTTATAATTTAAAATGGTTAGCTCTACCTTTTCGGACTTCTACTAAGTTGAGGGCCTTTACTCATTTGGAGATTGCCTTTGGATTTTACCTTTGGAGTTATGTCGATGAGGCTTGTGGAGGCTTCCGCTAGCTAAGCAGCTTTTTGCTTTGAATTTTCAACGACTGGTGTAATTTTATTTATACCCGACCACGTGGCGGGCCAAGTACATGTTTGGGTCTTTGCTTTGGATTTACCTTCACAATACGCCAATAATGAGGTACATGGAGGCTTCTGCTTTGGCTCTATTATACTTAGCTGATTTAGGCCTCGAGTGAACACTTCCTTTCTCCATTTCTTCTCTGTTGAGCTCTGATCTCCTTTAACATTGTTTGGCCTCATTTTTGACCTTTCTTCTCCATGGCCAAGCCCACCCGCAACTTGATTTTTTGGATCAAATGTGAGTTCGTAGGATGAACCAACCTCTCCATTTCCTCATGTGTAAGGTCATGTTTTATCAATATTTCCTGAGGGGAAAAATTGGATAACACAACCGACTTAGGAAGTAAAAGGGGGATTTCCATGTTTATTTTCTATTTTTCCCTATTATAAGGCCTTTGAGTATGATATGAATTCATAATTTTTGTTGTGTTTTGTATTTTATGTTTTTGATGTGATTATGCCTCTTGTGATGGCCTTATTGTTTCAATGGTTGTGAATTTTATTCATTAGTGTTTGGTTGGAGCTTGGGGGTCAATGGAGAATAATGACTTCACTTTTCCATTGAGATTTGGTTGAGAGGAGAGCATTACCTAGCTCTCTCTCCTTGTTAATGTGTAGATGAAGAGAATAATGAGATTTATTTGAAGAGTTGAATGTTTGTTTGGAGCATTTGACATTTTGTCTCCACCACTTTGGGTGGAGGGCTTATATCTCTTACATTTTAATTACTTGTGTTATTTTGAAATCCTTTTAAAATTGTTTTTAATTGAACAAAGTTGAAGAACTGTATTGTTGTGATTATTTTAAAGATGTCTTTATCTTGAAATAAATTTGTAATGGACTCTAGTATCTCAACACTTAGATAGATATTTAGCACTTGATTTTAGGTTGGAAAGGATTCCATTCCTTGAATTATTGTGAAACTTGTACTTTCTTATAAATTAGAAATTGATGGAAAGCCATTATGTCAATTGATATCTTAGGCATGTATAGATATCGATAGAGATCTATAAATATTTGTAATGTCGAGATGTAAATAGTGAAAGACCTTATATTGCATGAAAGGAATGTATTCATGTCTTCATTTCCTTATGGGTTTTCATTATAATGTTCCTTGTATCCTTGTACTCTTCTCTAAAAAAGAAATAGAATGTGTTCTTCAAATATTTTATACTTGGAATTGAATCTAGAAATCTGTATGACTCTATAGATGAGAAGATGAATCTATATTTTTTTTTTGTAAAGTGAAGTTCCCTGCATCTTGATATAAACTCCATAATAGATGTATTTTAAATTGTAAACTCTTGCTTCAGTCTGTATCAGACCTGTAGATGATCCTTGTGTATATACAAATAAGTATACGTATGTTAATTTTATATATACATAAAATTATATTCACGTTTCGCTAAAAAGAGGTATTTTTATAGTAACCGATGTCGAAAAACCATAACCAGTCGTCAGCAGTCTTAGCCTAACTGTCTTCGGTTAATCGACTAGCACCGGTTCCTCCTTAATCCATATAGTTTCATATACTGGCCAAATTTGACCCAAAAATGCCATTTACGAACCTTAAACTCAAAAAATATGATAATGGACTTATAGAGACCCACCAACAAGTATATGTATGGATACATACACACATTTGTGTATATATCCATCTATATACCTCTATAGGTAAGTTAATATAATATAACTGGAAATGAAAATGTGAAAGCTCGTATTTGAATTTCTCATAGATCCTTGTGAGATGATAAATAAATAAATGAAATTGATTTTTACCTTTTTAGTACAATAAAACAAAAAGGGATGGTTAAATCCATAAAACCGGAAGGCTTGGTGAGAGGCATCTAGGCATTAACCTAGTCGAAAGAATCAAGCAAACCCTATAGTACAAAATAAATATTAAATAATGGAGGATCAAAAGGAGAAATCCTTCCATTTTAGGCTCTGTGAAATCCTTTCCCACATAGTTGAAACCCATAACCTCTTATCTCCATTTCTTTCTCCTTGCGAAAATCATTCATGTGTAAATGGAGGCACCCGGGTTAGAATATTGAATGATATAGTTAATAAAAACATTTTAGGGTTATCGTGAGACCTAAAATTCAAGGGACATGATTGAATCAATTATACGAATGTAATTTAATCCTCCTTCCCTAATATTTATACATGAAAACTTTATAAAATGTTAGTTTATTTTAATTAATGGGAACTTAGGGATGTTCATTGATGTGGGCACTTTGTAATGTTAGGAATGTTATTTATCAAAGGCTTTAATTAATGGATGTGCATGTGTGTAGTGTTAAATGGGGCAATTGATTTAAGTAAAAGATTTTAATTAATAATGGTGTGTGGGTATTGTCTAATGGGGTTTTTATTAATTTGAGGGATATGGGATTATTAAAGCTGTTGGTAATTTAATTAAAAGATGTTTGAAATTTTTAAAAAGTGCTAGGTGGAGATTAATTTTATCATGGGAAAAACATTAATGTGTTATAAAATTACGAATTTTAACTCGAGGGTTATATTTTAGACTAGATCTATCATATAACATTATTAACCTTAGTGGATAATTTAAATATAATTAATTTAAGGATAAATTAATTAATCAAATGGAAATAGTAAGGATGGAATAATTAAGTTAGATAAATGTAAATTACTTAAGATATATGTGTTAGTTAATTTATAATAATTTTAATTATCTGAGATTAAATTAATCAAGATCTAATTAGTGCACTTAATATGTCTCTTCTACAAAATAAAATTGTCATGTTGTTTTCCTTTTGTTGGGGGTGGTTGGATGTGGTGTTTTCGGGTATCAAAAGATCATGCTAAGGGAAGAAAGTGATAATTCTAAGATGGGAACAATCACTAGGGTAGTAGATAAAGGTATGAATTTATCCCTATTGTGTTAAAATGTTGAATTATTCATGCCGGGTTTTTCCAGGTTATAGGATGTCGATGAAAAGTGACTGTTTGTTCGTAAATTTTTATGATTTTCTAATTTTTTTGCATTTTTGAATATTTGGTTTTTAATGTTTTTACACATTTTTGAAAAAAATACAAAGAAATCTAAAAACCCTAAATATACAACTAATATAAAAACACACAATGTCATATTTAATAAGCCGAAGGAAAAAACACAATACGTGTAAATGGTTAAAGACAAATGACAAGTATGTAAAAAAACAATTATGAAAAGGAAGGAACCCCAAAATAGTTATATGTGAACTAAGATGTGAGTAAATTTATTGTAATTGGTCTTTAAAAAATATTAAATAAGTATAAAAATAAATAAACTGAAAGAACTAAAAGCATCATCATAATGTTGACAAAGAAAAATAATACAACACAATTTGCAACAATGACATCTAATGACACTCTGAATTAGTGAGCCAATGCACGATTGTGTAGGGAAATGCCTTCCCATCAGGCACACAACTGGAAGATTTTCTCTTTCACACGGCCCCTATCCTTGGGATCGGGGAGATTACCGAAGGCCTCCTTAAGGCTAGGTGGAAGCAAAACAGTGTTCACTAGGAGCATTCCCTGGAGACTCCCACCTGCATGGTGGGGTCGGTATCACTAATTGCATACAACAGATGATGTATGTTACTCGACAGGGAGGTAACAGAGATAAAGTTTCACTGTTGTGTGTAAGATCAGATTTGTAATCTGAAGTCGAGGGGTGATTCCTAAAGACTACGCTTGCCCCCGACCATCCCGAGTAAGGATCTCTTCCATTCGGAAAATCGGGAAATTGAAGAACTAGAAATATTTGAATTCCCCCAAAAAGATAGCTTAGAATGCGAGATGATTGGATCGTGTCGAAGATTGAATTGATGCTTAGATACTCCAAAATATAATATTGTCGGATCCCATTGAATTTTGATCTGTATTGGATTAAAATGTGAAATCCAAGTGTTCCCCAAGAAAAGTTATATTGTGAAAGAGTAAATGATTTCTTTCCTTGAGAATATATATACACCACGGGGAATAAAAATGATTATCAAAAGATGATCTTGAATGATCATGAGGAGCAATATTAAATGGTAAAATTGTTGAAATGTGTTATCTAGATGCTAAAATTTCATCAATCATTATTTGAATGTTTTTATTTTGACATTTTTATACTATTTTTTTATTTTGGCCAATTTTATAATGTTTTTGGACTTTGGAAAAAAATTATATTGTTTTTTTTTTTTGTGAAAGATATTTTAATGTTTTTGTAATTTTGAGAAACATATTTGAATTTTTTTATCATGAAGCATAGTTGATTTTTTTAATTTTGAACATAATGGAATTTTTTTGTATTTTTTAAAACATATTTAAATGTTTTTGAATTATTTGGAAACATTTTTTTATTTTTTTATTTTACAAAACATATTTCAATGTTTGTTTTAATTTTTACTTGGTAAAGGATTACAGGTTTCAACCCAAGTGAAAACAATTAGAATCATTCCATTCCATTGGCAAGAATTTAGATGATGTAAATATATGATTTCTCATTCCTCTAGTTACTCCACACAACTAAGAAGATGCAGGGTGATCATCGAGAGCTAAGAAGGACATGATAACAAGGCGAATAGTGATATGAAAGTGAAGATAATGGATGTTATGACACAAGGTGTAACAATGATAAATGTTAGAAGAATGTAACTCATATTTATTCGATATTATCTAGCTAATTCTAATATGATTCTATTTTATAGGTTTTGACTTGAATTAGATCCGTAGATGGCTGTTGATCATATAAAGCGAGTTGAAGGAATTGCTCTCTCTTAACATGAGAATCTTAATTACTTGTTTAGATGTTTATGATTAAGAAATTTTGATTCATATTTGATAAAGGATTTATTGATTGATTTTTGTTTTGAAGGACCCACTACATGTTACCCCATGTCACTAGTAAGAGATAACTGATCAACATCAAAGATAAAATGTAGGCGAGTAAACACATCTTCCTTCGTTCCTAGTCCCATACAACTAGTAAGAAGTATGGGCTCATCACCAAATAATGTGAAGGATGAAATGTGTAATTATGTACTTTTTGTATTTATAGACTTTTTTTCCCTTTTATGTCAATTATGTGCTTATTGGGATAGAACATTACGCCCCCAATTCTCATCTATATGAGACTAGTAAGACACTAGGAATCAACATCATAGATGAGATGGATTATCAAAATGTCTAGGAAAATAATTTTAGTGCCTTCTATTAAAGATAAATCTACCCCTCCTTTGACATAGACCATCGTCCTACCAATTCTCACCAAACACACATCATATTTATTTTATTATTATTAGTTTTCTCTATGTTGGGCACTAAATTTCCCTACCCTTATAATATCACCTTCCTCGATGCAACAAAACACTTTGAAGCTTGAAATATACGTAAGTAATAAATTCAATAATAACACATGTCATTTAACAAATCAACTTGTCGATAAAACGCCACCACGATGAAGTAGAATAATTTTTGAAATTTATTAAAGCGAGCAATTAGTCTTTTAATTTGCAATATTTATTAATCTCAATATCTTAGTATTTCATTGTTTAAGATTTAAGATTTCAATTATCTTATGTCTGTGAGTGCCTAGTAGTAAATTTCCTCAAGATGTCGGATAAATCCCAAAGACAACACTAATGGTCCACAAGACATATTACTACATACGTTCACGATTATCACATAACAAGACCTCTAGTTCCACCTTGGAATTACAACAAGTACTCCACATACAAAATAATTTCCAATGATTATGTCATAGGCATAGATCCAACATACTCATGTCACTAACAAACAATGAAACATCACACCGATACATATGCAACTACACTTATACATATGCAACTAGTAACATGTGACCCAAAATACATGAATGTACCCACAAAGTGTGATGTCGGTATCCAATAGTACATAACAACCAAGAAGAGTGTCAAACCACAATCATAACAATACCTTACAAGACTCACAAGAGTAACTCATTGATCAACATAAGCACCACAAGATGGGCATACCAACTTTAGTAACTTGAAATAGGATTTTTGATCCAAGTAATGTCAAGCAATAACATCTCCCAAATTACCAAGCATGAACAACCACCTCCCATTAACATGGGTAAAAAAATTCATCGTCTTACACAAACAATAACTAAATATCATAAGACAACAAGTTTTCATTATTTAAACACAATTTTTTTTCAAGTTTCCAATTGGTTAAAGGGTCGAGGTGGTAGCTCATTTTTCACATTAGCTGATACATATAGGATATAAAATGGAATACATGAAAACTAACATGAAATAATTATGTTGTACGGTTATTTCCAATTGTTTGAACGTCGG
This sequence comes from Taxus wallichiana var. yunnanensis, assembly GCA_018340775.1. Lineage (NCBI taxonomy): Eukaryota > Viridiplantae > Streptophyta > Pinopsida > Cupressales > Taxaceae > Taxus > Taxus wallichiana. The sequence continues at coordinate 171,573,381 of CM031236.1, forward strand.
AAGAATCATTTTAACACAAATTTTGATTGGTGGTTTTGAAGTATAGGATATTATTTTCATCTTGCTAGACAAGGTAAGAATGATTGGCTACGAGAATTTCCTTTTAGGATGTTTTTACACAAGGTTATTTTCATACTTTTTCTCATGATCATATGGTCTCAAGTGCAAGTTAAAACAAGTTTTGTCACATCTCACAAAACATAAATATATTCACTCTATATACAATAATGTTGAATGATAATATTTCACAAAGGGAAAATTAATATTTTTAAACCAAGAAACATAGTCTAAATATAGAATAATACATTTCCAAACAACTCCATAAGTCTCCCGAAAACCACTCCATATGCCTCCCAATAGAGAAAGAATCAAAGTGCAAACACTAAACTAGGTCACTCACCATAGAGCCTTGTTAACATATTTCTCTATGTTGGTCACTCACCATAGAGCCCCATCTCCTTATTTCTCCATATCGGGTCACTCACCAAGAGTCCCATCACCTTATCTCTCAATTTAATGAGGTTGGGTCACCCTATGGTTCTAGGCACATAGAGCCCCATCACCTCAACATAAGTGGCATAGTAACATGTAGTTAAATACTACACAACCCTATGATCCCCTTGGGGAATACCCCCATACAACGACGATGGTCCATAAGTCCAACCACTCTATGGTGAATCCCATCACCCTAATCAAACACATAAAAACATTCGAACCAACATAACAATCCGATTCAAATTCTAGGAGGAAACAATCCCAAGCCTTGGGCTAAGCTATAAAATTTTCAAACTTGAAAATGAAATTTCAAACTAAGAAAAAAAAGCTGGCTAAATAGCCATTATAATGCGTAAGTTTGTTGTAAGAAAAAAATCAAGCTAATTGCCGAAAATATAAGAACATATCAATCAAGAAAATTTATGATTTTACAAAAAAATAAAATGATCAATTTACGAAGAAAATAAAAACATAGAAATATCACATTATGATTACTACGTGGCCCTTATGCAGCCATTAAGTGGGTACTCATTGAGTTGCTAGCACTCGGATATCGAGGCTTAGCTCACCAAAATACATTTAATCGAATAAGTATATCTCCATATATATTGAATCACACATACGACGATCCACATAGAAATTATCACATAGGATGTTTTGATGGACAACCTACATAGGAAAGAGAAGGGAACTTGGGTTTACATAAGTTGAGCCTAAGGTGGTGCACATCCACAATATACTCATCAAGCTCAAAGTATACAAAACAAATAGAATTATTTTTTCATTTTACATGAGACTCCACTTCCTAACTCGTACTAAGCTCAAGGTTATGGAAACCTAGTTCACGCCCACTCTCTCCACACTTACACTTTTACTGATCGCATCCGTTAGGGTCGGTTAGTGTAAGGTACAAAACATAAAAATAACTACATTACAAATACAATGATGTTTTTAAACAATAACCATTGCGTCTTTACACCTAGTGAAATAATGGGGTATAACACAAAAGTTTTCCACAACTTAGAACACAACATTTCCACACAATGCATCAAAAGTGAAAATACAACACTATAGGGGCATTATCACCATATGCCCCTAATTCACAACACACATATAATCACATAAGACATGAATACATATATATGTTGAATATAGTGATTAGTGTCAGTACATATACACAATTACAAAACAAGTATCATTACATACATCATAATATGGTGGAAATAACACGATATGATAAAAGATAATAGGAACCAACCTTTGGTACACAACACATTGATACACATACACAACATCACAAGATAACAAAACACCACCACACTTTTAGCATTCACATTATAATTGTTTTTCAAACAACAAGGTGATAACGTCTTTGAGTAATACACGTTTAATTCATGATATAAATAGAGAGAAATTTCATCACCATACACATTGACAACATAGATAGTGCACACCAAGTGGAAAACACAATAGGTGCATTCACATGATCACAATTACAAGTTGTCACATCACAACATATTATCACATTACTCTTCCCATCTCCTCCACCACCATCCATAACCATCACAGCTCCAAATCTATCCTATAGGTTCAAGAGTATGAACCTAGCTTTGATACCAATTGTAATGCCCGCATTTTCAACAATAAAATACAACACTAAAATTATCTATTTTTTTAATATTTTTCTTAAATTGCTCACTACATAATACCACATGAGATCAAATAGAGAAACTTAACATCACGTAAGACATTTTATAAAACATCGAGCCACATTGATAACATGATAAAACCATATACACGTCGATGCCACACATTCCGTAACGAACAAGTACTAGCAATTACCAAACCAAAAAAGGGACCCAAGGATTGGTAAATCTATAAGACATCATTACCATGGATACATCTTAGTTACGATTAAAATTCCAAGATTATTTATTGTGTAGGGATAAATTCTCTTTTCCACATACACATTTTGAATTTATTTTGTCATTTAACTTACATTACGAACACTTAATTTTGATCTTTCTCACTTATAGTAATCTCAATAGCTAAATAATTATTTTCCACACTTCAAAAGTGTAGACACAATTCCTAATGCTCTCATTCTTAAGTTAAGGTTGTGCTTCTCAAAAAAATTATTTGATGTTTAGATTTTACCCTTATTACACAAAGGAATTTAACTGAATTCAAGGAATAAATCTTAGGAATTAATGGAAATTTAGATTCAAGATACTTCTTCCCATAAACATCATTCCATCCATTCAACATTTTCACATCATGAAATTTTATTTATATAGTTATATATTAAAGAGAATATGTTTGGTCAAAATTTTGATCTCACCAAGATAAATTCATATTTATTTTAAACAACATGAAAATGTCTAGTTAAATTATAAGGAATTCAATTATGCCATTATTCCTAATGTAAAATATTGTTTACTCTTGTATTGTTTACACTTACGTCACACTTTGGTCTCACTATTGGCATTGTTTTAGAACAATTGTAATTCACATAACACATAATTTACACTTAATGATTTGTGACTACTAGGAGTGGTGACCTTGGACAAAACAACTCATTTCCTCACTCTTAAATACTCAAGTATTTGTTATGACTATATTGTGTAACATTATTAATAAATTGTATGTTGTGTATTATTATTTAAATGAGATGTGAAACTCATTTAATAATAATATAGTGTGATTGAATGTGAAGTTTTAATAAATAACTCACGGGTAGTTTGGTAGAGTTGAGTGAGAGAATAAAGGGATAAGGAGTGATTCTAGGAGATAGACTACAAAGAATTGAGGGATTGGTGTTGACATCATCTTTATAGGAGTTTTTATCTCTATATTATGTAATCACAAATCTATGTAATATATCCCATATGTTTTGAATCAGATTATTATTTACGTTGTTTTTAAAAAGTTTTATGCAATAGCTCTACCAAAAACAAGAGTATTAAATGCATATTACAAGCAACATATCTATTACAATTATATCCATTTCAAATGCTTTGCAATGAACTATTTAAATCGTTGGGTGATTATGAACAAATGTTTATTTCACCAATACCCTCAAGAGAGGCTCAATGACCTATTAACTTTAAAATAATTCATGTATTAGAGGGGGAAACTACGCCCTATGAGAAGAATATGGTAATCCACTACTACGTAAAAAGGAACATATTTATCTATGAGGGACAAAATGGTTTCAGATGTAAAAGTTATGAAATTTAACGCATTCAAAATCATTCTAAAGGAATGTTTACAATCATTAATAACAATACATCATGAGACATCACTTGATCTATTACATTTATTAAAGCTCGAGCTTTTCTACACACTACCACAAGATAAAATTAGAGTAATCAAACTTCATTGTCTTATAAAGCCTTAGTGCCACTTTAAGTATTCCAAGACTACAATTTCTCACTTTCGTTTAACACTTAGCTTATAAAGGGTTCCATTAGGTTTGGTTCGTTTATTTGAATGCCAATAAAAATATATCACTCGATTGTTAATTTGAATTATCTTAACATGTACACATTTTAAGTTTTGATTCTAAAATGAGAAACTATGTTTACTCAATCACTTGTTCTCAAGTGGATCAATTGGCATCCACTTTCACGTCTTAAGAAAGATTTATTAAATAACGATCAATTTCCACAGAACATAAAATTATTATGCCAACATTACAAGGGTATGTTCGAAACACGACCAAGTTACAAATTTTCCTTTATAATTAACAAATTAATATTGCATTAATACATAACCTAACGATCCCGAGGTCCCAACCACTATTCATTATATTTCACTTCTAATTTTATTTAGTCTTCAAAACAAGCATGAGATTTCAAGATCAACATGACATCTTGTATGTCACTAAAGCAATGTTATACCTGCAACTAAGGAATCATACACACTTTCATAACCAGGATGAATGCTCTAAACTAGGTTCCTATTGAGGAACACAAAAACACATATTTTACCTCTAAGTCTCTAGGTATACGAATTTTTTTCACAGCCAACATAACTCAAGGCTTAGTAGAGAGAATCATTCCAACTAACAAAGATAAATATTTCAAGCTATATGTTTGTTTTGTTGCTTCCTGCTCAAATTGAAAAACATACAAATGTAAGTTTCTATTTTTTTTCTTTGAAAGTTAAGTGATTTCCCCAGATCAATGCAACAATAGAAAATAGGTAAAAACACACCATTTTAAATTATTACTAATAATTTTACTTTCACAATCATATCCAAAATTACGATGTGTAGTGCCCGCTTTCCTTCGACATGTGATATTTATCATGATACTACTAACTATATTATGGACATTGTTATAATTTAATTTAGCATGATCTTAGATGTTAGATCATGGTTTATTGTGGACTTTTATTCATATATGGTGCATGATGATTATTAGAGACATTTTGGATATTTATGTTGATATATTGTTTGACATGGTTACATTATAGATGTTGTTCGAGTTGTGATATTTAGATATTTTGAGTAGAACTAGAAAATGAGAATTGAATCAAAATTGGTGATGATATAATTGTGAATGAAATTATAAGTTATATTGCTGATTGTCTTGATGTTTGTTGTGATTCACATATATGCTTGATGATCTTCAAATTATACTTATATTCATTTGGATGTTCTAATATGGCCAAGAGGTTGTAAGAGATATTTTTATTTTACAAGTTTAAAATATCACAACAAACATCAAGGGATTGAGACCAACCACATTGGAATTCTAGATGAATTCAACAAGGTCACCATGGAAACTTGTAATTTTTGTGTGTTTGATTGTGTTAGGTATTCCCATGGGGATCACCTTTAAATGTGACCAAGGGTTTAGTGTATTTATTTATTTGGTTCCTTTTATTGATGTTTGTATGTGTTTATTACGTGATATGTTTACCCATTTTTATTTAAATAAATTGTGGTATATAATGTGAGTAATCATATTGTTAAAATAAATTAACCAATTTTGGACATAAGAAAGTAATTATTGGAGTGGTTAACTCTTGTATTAAAATTTGTAAGATATGTCTAAGCAATGTGTAAGTGATGTGTAAGAGATATGTAAGTAAAATTTGGTGTATGAAACACTTCATCTTCTTTGTGATTTGAAATTTTCCTTGAAGACTATTTTTGGAGGTTTGTGGGACAAGTTAAACTTGTCCCATACCTCTTAAATTTGCATACCAACCTTACCTATGGTTGGAGATTTTAAATATATCCTTAACTATGCATTTTTTTGTAAGTCTAGTTGAATGTTTTAATTACACTTCTTGCTTGAAATTAATTTCAGTCCTTTGGGGTATGGGCTTGATTTGAGTGTGTAAGTAAAACTGTCATATTATTCACCTACTTATTTATTGTGCCTTGGAGATTAAATTTGACTTGTGAGTTGGAGTGGAGGATGTGTGTTGTGGCATCCTACAAAGATCCACCTCATCCTCCTATCTTTCCCTTTCTATATATTTGAATTCATTTTATTGTTTTGCGGTTATAACCTTTTTGTTGCTTCGCTTTTGCATACTTCATTGGGAGTGAATTCCTATTTTGTTTGGAGCCCTTTCTTTTGGAGAAAGTTTACAGACTTTTTATAGGCCTGTGTTTCATTGGTCTTGGGCTGTTTTGTATTGGAAAGCTTTCTGGGCACGGAACTTGGAACAAACTCCATTATGGAGAGGTAAGAGCTTGGCTCTTGAAAAGATCTTCTTTTATTTGTGCAAATGTTATTATTGTAAATGTTTTGGCATGTGTATGGGTTGTTTGGGTACATGGCCTAGGGATGGTGGAGAAGAAGACTATTGGGTATTTTTGTGGGAGGCATACGTGTTTTGGGGAGGTATAAGTGTTGAGGAGGTGGGATCCGGGTTCCACCTTAAAAATAAATATCTCACATTTATTTACTCGTTATGGGGTACCATAAGAGGTTGGGGAGGCATAAGGAAATGTGAGGAATAAGGGGTACATGGGGTAGGTATAAGGGCATGTCAGGGATCTGAAATGATATATATATATATATGTATTGGTGGTTTGTTCTCAAGTGGTGATACCCATTTCCCCTTTGGGAGGCATAAGTAGCATCCCCCATAGTTTCTTGCTGCTTTGGTTTGCATGATGAAGCCTGAGTTTTTTTGCTATGTTTTAATGTGGTTGCAAACTACATTCTATTTTGGACTATGTTTTAGGATGAAGTTTGCATGTTTATTGTGGAAGCTTTGTTGTTGCCATGAGTTAAAACACATCTTATATTGCATTGTGGTTAGGGCTCGGGGCTAATGAAGAAGGATGGCTTCACCTTTTCAATGGATGTGTTGGCTAGGTGGAGAGTGTTGCCTTTACCCCAATGTTTTGTGGGATCAAATTGAAATTAAGAACATGGATGATCTCCATGTTGTTGTTCGGAACCGAGAAAGAAGACAGTTTTACAGTCCCTTATGAGACTTCTTTTTGTAGGCATTTTCCCACTTCAAGTGGATGACTTGTAGTATTGTTTGTATTGGATAGTTATTCTATTTTGGAAATGAAATCCTATGTTTAAATAAGAAAGAGATATGCACTGAAATTTGTACTGTGTAAAGAGACGTGAAAGTGCATTTGAATGATAGGAAAAGAGAAAGAGTGGTAATTTGTAAAGTTGTATTTGATAAATATAAATAGAAGTTGTATTATTTTCAACAAATGGAGTTACTACTATGTAAAAATCTATGTTGAAATATGTTAAAGAAATTTTGTTTGAAAGAGAGAAACATGTATGAAGAAGATATATTGCTCTATTTTTGTTAAAATACATGATTTGACAAATATAAGTGCCATTCTTGTTTTTACGTTTTGATTGAAGGAAAGATAACTAGTTAAAACTAACATGAAATGTAATCAACATTTGTATACTATCGTAAAATAAATGGATTAATTCTCTGGTTGTGAAATGTATAAACTTCATTTTTATTCCACTATAAACCTTGCATATGTTTATCAAAAGATACAAAACAACCATGTAAAACTATGGAAAAAAATTGAAACACTAATACAATCTAGGAAAGATCAAAACGAGCCCAAACAAACTAAAATACTTATGAAAGTTTTATAGAACCTATCAAATCAGATTTAGACAAAAACTCATAATTTTGTTGTATAAAAATTTGTAATTTTGGAATTACTAATTAGTCAAACCTTATGAACCTTGCAATGCATCCTAAAATCTTCCAAGGAAAATCCTCCATGCCTGTTGGGCATGTTGAGAAAGAGTAAATTGTAAATTTTAACAAAATTTATAAGTTTAAAAGAACACGATTCACTTTTAAGTGACGGAAAAATGTTTTCTTAAAAAATTACTTGCTTAAAATTTATCAAAATAAAAATCATAAGCTTAGTGTGCAAAGATGACTTTGGGAGATTTTCAAAATGTCCTTGTTTTCCAAAAATGGAGCTCCTAGTCGAATGTTATGACCTTTTGAAGTTTTACTTCACCTTGGCTTCAAAATCTAACTGTCAAATTTAAATAAAATATTCTTGGGTGGACTGCAGGCTAAAAATTTTCTTTTGCACATTTCTCCTATAAGATCTTAAGGCACAAAGTTCCCTACCACTCTACTTGACCCAAAAACCTTCTGATTGGTCAAAATAAGCTAAGTTAAAAATAATAATTTGGGGAAAAATTCTAGGTTTTCCCTACTTTTCCGTAGGCCCGCAACCAATTAGCTACTACCACGTGGCATAACGAGAAGTCATGTCGGATGCACGATCCACTTTAAAATTAGCACTTCAAAAATATTTTTTTTGGAAATTTTTTTAATGTTTCTCTTCCTCCCACCATCCCACAGCCAATCAAATGTTGCCACGTGGCTTCACGAGGCATCGGCGGAGGAGAGGATCCTTTTCGACTTGACGCTTCACAAAACTTTTTTTGGGGTAAATTCTTAAGTTTCCCGTCGACTGCCGCCCGCATGCCAATGATTGATTGACACGTGGAATCCTTGGGCGTCAACGGAGGCGCGGGTGATTCTTAACCTTAATGTGTTTCGTGCAAAAATCATATTTTCTAAGATTGCTCACTGCCAAAGATGCTTCCCACTTGGAAAATTGGGACTGACACATGGCATCTCTACATGCCGGCATAGGAGCAGGTAATTTTGAACCCTTTCGCCATTTAAAAAAAATATAAGGAAAAAAAGAAATTTTTCCTTCAGCATTCTGCCTTTCCACCTAGGCTAGAAATTTGGAGCCATGTCCCTTAGCAAACTCAGACAAACTTTCCTTCTTTGGCGTGAGGTCCCGTCGCGGACTTGCGGTCTTGCAGGCGTCATTAGTGTTTTTTTCCCAAAGGAATGAAGCACTATGTTTTCTCCCTAGGCCCACCGGCCTAAAATATTATGGTAAAAATTTCTCTTGAAGCCCGCAGCCCGACTTAGGAAAATTTTCGTCCCAAGCCCGTAGACCCGCTTTTGGGGAAAATTTTCATCCCAAGGTCCGCCGGCTCATATCTTGGAAAATATGAGGAGTTAGGAGGAATTATTTATATCACTAGAAAGGTGAGGAAATTTCCTATCTAATGGGAATGTTTTTAGGAAGTTTTGAGAGTGTTGATTATGAGAAAAATCAGGTTGAATATTTTAAGTGAGTTTTGGGAGTGAGTAAGTGAGAATTTACCCTGTTAATTTAAATGTGTATTCTCCCCCTTACAATTAGACCTTGTAAATTGTTGAAACCTTGTAGAATTAAATACCTAGGGTATTTAATTTTTTTGACTCTTCTTACCCTCTGAGTTTAAATTAAGGATTGTTTGGCTTATTGTTAATCTAATTTTAAATGGTTAGATTATCACCTAAGGGAAATTTAACTGTGCTTGGGATAACTTTCTCTCTCTTAGTGTTTTGTAAGGTGATTTGTTAATTTTTGTAATGGAATATACAAATTTTGTTTTGAACACTTTTAAAAAATAAAAAATAAACTATCCCATATTTTTTTCTAACTAATCCTAGGTTGTTCTTAGGTCTCAAGTGGGTTGTTTTAGTAGCAGAATTACACTTGGTATTAGAGACGTGGGTTCAAGAGCTTGGACCCTTGGGCACACTAGAAAACTTGAGACATGGACTTTAACCTAGCACATTGTTAAATCTAGAAAACAAATTTTTGTTGAAATTCCATATTTTAGGAAACATGGAAACCGAGTAAAACTTACAAATATGAACTAACTCTCACCTTGAGTCTCAATGCGGGAGGTGCAAATCGATGAGGGGTACTTGTTATCACCGAATCACAGCACCCTTATGTTTATACAAGTGCATATACTTGAACTCATGGTGTGATTGGATAACATGGGTACTATCTCCAAGTTGTGGGACTTGTTACTTGAGATAGACCTCCAGAGAAAGCTGGTTCTTGCTCCTAAACTACTTGCCACAATCTACTCTAATGCGGGAGAAACTAATTATCCTAATCTAAATCTCCAAGGGACCAGGGAGAGAGAATACATAAAATGAAAGCCTACACTAAAGCGGTGATACACCAGAAAAGGAGGGTGTGAGAGTAGTCTCCAAATGCGTGAAATATAGAAGCAAAGTGCACACTAGAAGGGGTGATGACAGTTCTCCACAATCTAGCAAAATACATTCACAAAAATATCTCAAACATGCACAATGATAATGGATCCCTGCAAGAGCATAAAAATAGACACAATATTCTTGTAGAAAGATTAAAGGGGCAAGAAGAATGCAAGAAAACACAGCAGGGGAAGATATATCCACAAACTGATATTTTATTGCTTCATGATATGCACAGTTCAATCTATTACAAGATAAGGGCCTGGATCACCATGTAAGGAGTCCACTACAAGGGCCTACAGCACATTGGATTCACAAAGAAATTTTGACAGAGCTTTGCTATCTGAAAACTCCTCCCCTTACAATGAGCCCAACACTCCAATTTATAGAAAAAATGAGAAGAGAAAGAGAAGGGAAAAATGAAAATCCCGAAATTTATCCTTCAACCACTTGTAAGAGGCATTAAATGGAGTAAAATGATTATAAATTACTTGTAAAAGGCTCCCCATATTGTCCCATGTGTTGCAGCAGAGAAAGAATGATGACCATGCCTCTTAATTGCACTCCCAACTACCAAATAAAACACTGTTATGAACTCGGCCACGTTTTATAAAAAAATCCATCAATATCTCACCAAATCTGGAATTTATTGATTTCTGTGCATTGGGCTTGGAGTCACGATTCCAACGGTACCAATTTTGTGTGATTTTGTTGAGAAATGCAAAAGTTATGGCCTTCTGAGTGCGGGAAGCTATTTTGGGTCTGGCAGGCGTTTTCTGTCATTTGATGGGAATGAGCATTAACTAACTGGAGCCAAATATGTTTCTCTTAATTATATATATCTACTCTCATTAAAAATAATAAATCTAATTATATCTATGTGGCGTAGAGGGCATCGTACTCGTTCCAGAAAGTCCAATTTTGTGAAAATCAGAGCTCGGAGTCAAAAGTTATGGCCGTTTGAAGTTTCACAGGTCAAACGTTGAATTTTCTTCTCTGCCTTTGGCCGATTTGGATTTTCGCGTCCCGCGCGTACCTTTGTCCCGGCTGTCCCGGATGAAAAACTCTTGCTTCGGCAGATTCGGGCTTCCTTGTTCCTGTTTACGGTGAAGACACGTGGCGAGATTCCATTCGCTCTCGGCTCTTTCGGATTTTCGCGTCCTTCATGTACTTTTGGCCCGGATGTCCCAAACTGCCTCAGATGAAAGTCTCCTACTTCAGCCGGTTCGCGTCCTCTGCGTACTTTTGGCCCGGATGTCCCAAACCACGCGATAACAAAACTTGGCTATTTTTTCCACTTTCGGCCGGTTCGCCTTTTCGCGTCGCGCGTCCCGATATTCCAACTGTCCCAACTGCTGTGCGGACCACCTGGCAGATTTTCAGCCGATTCGCGCCCCGATGTCCCAACTGTCCCCATCTTTACTGCAAGTGCAGACTAGGAATTAGCTGATTTTCTTCATTTTTTCGGCACCAAGCCTGGCTTTTGCAATTTTTTCACATTTTTGAAACTTGTTGGGTTATCTTCTTGGACAGGAGAGTTAGAAGGAAGCCGAGGGGGCCCCAAAAAACACTATTTCGGGCCTTAAAACAATCTATTTGCTTGGGACTAAAGAATTTGATGCATGTTATCAAAATTACCTTGAGGGGTGAATTTTGGATAACAGTACTTTCACATATACCTAAACTTACCACCACCACATCATGTTGTAGCAGATATTCTACCACAAATTTTACAGAAACTTTAGGATGTTAATGTCGCTCGACACGGAGGGACCTGTAGGAGCACATTGAATCGGACACGATAGGGGAAATCCATTGAGGCTTATGCATATCCTCGGAGAGCAGGATAATAGATGAGATAAATCCCATGAGGAGTCAGTCAGAGAAGAGTCACCGCAAAGGGGATAGGGAGACCAGGTTTTAGGAAACAGTGTTAGGTCTCGGAGCCCTAGGCTTAGGGATGAACATGCAGAGAGGCCTAAGGGTCGCGAAAAAACCTCTCCACCATATCAGGGAGATCATAAGCTACGACCAGCTCATTATTCTGGTGACATAGGTGGATTTCAGGAAGAGGCCTAGTTGGTGAGCTTAAGCAGGTGCTTCAAGCTCTGCCCTTGCTCTAGCAACACGAAATCTCATGTTGTGATCCATATTCTAAGGGATGGAGTAGGCGTATGGTGGAGGACAAAGGAGTATAAGCTCCATGTTGATTCTGAGATAGTTACCTGGGAGCTCTTTTAGGAGTGGTTCAGGAGCATATATTTATCTCGGAGGTTCGTATAGTAGAGGATTGATGAGTTTCATGACCTCCGACAGGCATCTCTTACGGTTGAGTATGAGAGTAGATTTCTAGATCTACTCCAGTATGTTCATTACTTGTAGGATGAGTGGGTGCGGATCCACAGGTTCATCCGAGGCCTAAATCTAAACATTGGAGGTGAAGTGCAGATCCATTGTCCACAGAAATTGGTTGAGGCTATTGAGAAGGCCTATATAGCAGAGGAGACTCGAGGAAAGACCCAATAGGATAGAGACCAAGTCCAGAGCCGTATACAAAGATGCAGGAAAATAGATCGAGGGGGTTAGTATCTCCTTCTCATGGTGGACAGGGTTCAACACTATCATCCTTTAGACCACAACAAGAGTAGTAGCAGTCTCACCCACCATATAGACCTCCACGAAGGTTTGATGCATAGAGGGATCAAAGTATGGGGCCTCCTCCTAGGGGTCCGATTAGGACACGAGGGAGCACCGAGAGCTCGATTAGTAGGATCTCACCAGTAGAGACCTCAGTAATCCACATCAGGGTCATTAGCATCCACAGCACACCCCTGTAGGGCACTGACTTCAGCTGCTACTCAGGGGAGAGGATCAGGTGGTTGTTTTAAATGTGGTGTTACTGGACATTTTGGGAGAGAATACCCACAAAACCCTAATAACAAGGGTAAGACATAGATCTTAGAGTGTATTGTTGGTGACATGGGGTGCAGATAATAAGATGTATGTAGCGGTCAAGAACTGCCAGAAGAGCATCGAGTATAGTTATTGAGACTATAGATTACGTTTGCGGTATTCCTACCTCTATGTTGTTTTATTCTAGTTCTTCTAATTCTTTTATTACACCATCTTTAGTAGAGTAATGTTGACTCTTTTGGTAGTTAGGTAGGGTCATAGTTGGGATGTTGAGATGGCTTCATGAGCCAAGATCTCTATAGACTCCTTAGTTAAGGAGAGTGTAGTAGATTTGGGACCTTTCACCACTACCTTGGATCTTCGTATCCTTCCGTTGGGCTCTTATGGGGTCATCTTGGGCATGGACTGGTTATCTGCACACAGATCCAGAGTGGATTATTACGAAAAGATCATATCTTATACGAGATGATCTAAGAGTTGAGGCGGTGATAGCGGGTCCGGAGACTTGTTTCAATTCCCACCATTTCGATATGCAGCTTTAGTAGTGTGCGCGACGAGGTTGTCAGATGTTTAATGTCACAGTAAGTGACCAATCAGAAGATGGGTCTAGTGAATCATTGCTAGATGACCATCCCATTTTGAGAGAGTTTTATGATGTCTTTCCAGGGGTAGTCTTGGTCTTACCGCCACCACAGGAGATAGATTTTCATATAGATCTAGTTTAGGGAGCAGAGCCTATCTCATAAGCATCTTATCAGATGACTACCCCTAAGCTATGTAAGCTCAAGTTATAGCTTGAGGGTCTTCTGGAGAAAGGACTAATTTTTCCTGGTGTATCCCATTAGGGTGCATCGGTGATCTTTGTAAAGAAGAAGGATGGATCCTTGCAGTTGTGTATTGATTACCGCCAACTAAACAAAGTAATGATCAAGAATCGTTATCCCCTTCCGTGCATTGATGGTTTGTTTGATCAGATGAAGGGAGCCACAACTTTCTCTAAGATAGACCTTAAGTTAGGCTACCTTCAACTGAGGGTTTCGGAGGTGAACATTCATAAGACCACCTTCCGTATGAGATATGGCCACTATGAGTTCACAGTGGTATCTTTTGGTTTGATGAATTTCCCGTAGTGTTTACGAGTTTGATGAATGGGGTATTTAGGAACTTGTTAGATCTCTTTGTGCTCATCTTCCTTGATGAAATTTTAATTTACTCAGTACGCATGAGGAACAAGAGGGGCACCTTCGCGGGTTCTTCAATGTCTTCGGGAGTAGCATCTTTATGGGAACTTGGAGATGTGTGCATTATTTCGATGAGGTGCATTATTTGGGTCATATCATTTCTAGGGAAGGTATCACTATCGATCATTCCAAGATTAGAGCTATCATGGATTGGCTAGCGCCCACTACTATGGTGAGGTGTGAAACTTCATGGGATTAGCAAGGTAGTAGAAGAGATTTGTTCAAGCCTTCTCTCGGATTGCGCACCCCATCACTTCCTTCAAAGCAGAAAGGGAATAATTTTATTTTGTTGGTTAAGTGTAAGCAAGCCTTTAGGACACTGAAGGAATGTGTCACCACATCACCTATTCTTGTAGTGTCCGATCCACAAGGTGAGTTTTTCATATGCACGGATGCTTCTTTGGTAGGACTTAGAGGTGTATTGATGCAGGAGGGCAGAGTGGTGGCTTTTGAGTCTAAAAAAATCAAGGATTATGAGCTTGATTATCCAACTCATGATCTTGAGCTTGTGGTAGTTATGAACACCTTGGTACAATGGAGACAATTTCTTCTTGGTAGGAGATTCACACTCAGGACTGATCATTTGAGTATTCACCACCTCTTGACATAGCTTAATCTCAACGCTAATCAGCGGCATTGGATGGAGTTGCTTTGTGAGTATGATATGGAGATAGATCATGTGAAAGGGAAGGATAATGTGGTTACAAATGCTCTTATAAGATGGAGGCATGTGGAAATGGCCACCTCAGTGAGCATAGATTTACAGAGCAGGATTCTATAGAGGCTTCCTCACGACAACTTCTACATTACAGCCAAAACTGAGATCGTGTCTCAGAGACCCCTCAAGGATAATTTTGATGGTTTTTATTTAGAGGCAGATGGTCTTCTTAGTAATAGTGGACAGATTTATATTCCTAGAGATAGAGGCTTGAGTCAAGACATCTCGGTAGAGGCACATCATGCACCCTATTTAGCCCATCCCGGGTGAAGAACATGTACGTCACCTTGAGATATTTTTATCATTCGATACAACTTCATAGAGACGTGGTTTAGTTCATGTCATGTTGTTTACTGAGTTCAGAAAGTAAAGAATGAGCATCGGCATCCAAGCGGCCTTCTCTATCCTCATGTTATACCGAATGGAAGTGGGATATTGTTTCCATGGACTTCATTGTTGGGATACCGATGTCGAGATTCCACCACGACGCCATCATGGTCATGGTGGATAAATTGACAAAATTGGCTCATTTTTCTCCAGTAAAGACCACTTATACAAACCGATATATTGGCACGGGTATATCTTGATGAGATTGTCAGGTTGCACGGGATTATGTGGAAGATCATTTGTGACCGTGATCCTTTGTGTTCTTCTCACTTTTGGACCACCATTTAGTTTTCCCTCGGGATGAGGATAAACCTTAGCACAACATATCACCTTGAGACAAATGGAAAAAATGAGCGGGTGAATCATATTTTAGAGGACATGCTTAGGATGTATGTGATGGATCATCAGATGAGATGGGAGGAGTAATTGTACTTGGTAGAGTTTTCCTACAATAATTTTTTCATATTTCTTTAGGCATGGCTAATTTCTAGGCCTTGTATGGATGAGAGTGCAAGACACCTCTTAGCTGGGACAAGTTAGAGGACAGGGTTTTTCTTGGACCAGCTTTATTGCAAGACATGGAGTAGCGGTGGTTATGATCGGAAAAGACCGAGAAGGTGTAATGCCCGTTCATCGTCGCTCCCTTGCTTCTGCGACGACCATGCTTCTAGGAGTTGAATGCCGTTGTGTTTCCTTTGAAACGTCTGTGTCTTCGCCTTGTCGAGCTTGCCTTTTGATCGCTAGTAATATGATTAATAATTTTATGTTTTTAATAAAAGTCATGCAAAAAAAAATAATAATGATAAAAATAATATTTTAAATTATTTTGTCGATTGGCGATTATTTATGTTAGTGTCATTTTCTTTTAGCAGTATAGTTATTAATTACTTGCAAGCTTTTCAACCATAGTATTGATCTCTCTTGTGCCCGACCCCTCGATCAAATTATTTTGTTTTGTCACTATCGTGTTAGTTCCTAAACGATTATTCGAACCCCGTTTAGGTGTCACGACGTCTTAAAGCGTAATAAGAATAGATAATAAATGAATCAGTATCAATTATACTTTAATTGTGTAAATAAACAATAAAATTTTATGTGGAATAAATTAAGCCTTTTCAGGCCATGTTATTTTTTTTTCATCCACCGACTTGTAAGATTGTTTGGTCTTTTTCTTCTCGACTACTTGGCGTGGAGATATGAATATCTATTTTTTTATATAAAGACATAAGAATCTGCATAACAAATTGCTTTATTTAAATTTACTAAGCCCTTCCGGCATCCACGCATACCTTATTTCATAATATGGAAGTGTGCCTTCACCCACCGACTGCCTTTATGGTTCTTACTCCTTATGGTTGGCGTGGGGTTGAAGGTTTCCTTATTTTATTTGTTTCCTGGCAAGTGGGGGGTGCGTGGAAGAGTGTATGGCCTCCTGCCATATTCTGTTTGTATTTATTTTGGTGCCTTGTTTGGCATTACGGTTGTTGGGAGTTAATGAAACTGTGTTTATTACCCACCCACCGTGTACTTTCCTCCATGCTGGCCGCTTGCATTTCAAAATGGGATTTTATTACTAAATCTTCTGTGATTTTGTCTTCTTACCTGCTCTTGCCATGTTTCTGGCGCGTGAGGTTGGAGGGTGAGTCTTTTATTGGGGTTTGTGATGGGCATTGAAGCTCAGAAGCTAGTTCTATTCGCAGTGTTGGATAGCAGCAGGATACCTCCTTCTTCTTCTGGTCGCACCTTCAATGGAGGAGCCTGGAGTGGCATTTTTCGTGCGTATAGCAGAGGATAAGGGGGCATTTAGAAACGTGGAGGAAGGTTTTTTTGAGCATGGAGGACTGTTGGGCGCCTTCCCTGCTGGCCGCGCGGGTTTGGTATGGTGGTTATAGATGAAGCTTCAAGCTGTTGCAGTAGGCGTGTTACCTCCCCTTTCATTGGATGCTGCGGGGTGTGTTCTTGTTGGGGATCCACAGCAACAGACAGCAACAACCTACAACAGCAGGATTGGCTAGGCGGCAGGCACGCTACAGTATAGTGGAAGCCTTCGTGAGCGCCTCCAACAAGCAGGTTGTCCAACTATGATGTTATCCGTTCAGTTTCGACTGCATCCTCAAAGTCGGGATTCTCCTTCAAGATATTTTGTATCAAAATCGATTAAGTGACAGCAGGAGTGTTACCAGAAGACCTGATGAGATTTATTTCTAAGATTCTCTATTGCTTCTTACTTGTCTTACGATGTAACTCATGGGAGAGAATCTCATAGGCGTGGATCTGTTTCATTTTAGTATATTCATGAAGCACGATTTGCTTGCTATTATATGAACTTCTTCATCGAGTCACTAAGTAGGCAGGCTCTCATGGCGAGGGGTGAAAGGAGAGAGAGGGTGCAGGAAGGAGATCGATGAAGGATAGAGGAATTAAAAAGAAACTCGGATGTAGTTGGTTTAAAGGCAATAAAATGGTGCATGCTTTTGTGTAAGTGGCAGATCACACCCACGGGCACAGGAGATCTTTGCAATGTTGGAGAAAATGTCTTGGGAGATGAAGGTAGCAGGATATTTTTTTTCAGATCCAGATCTTGTACTGAGTTGTTTCTCCAAAATCGACCTTGGACAGTGAGGGTGTTACCAGCAGACCTGATGAAATTTATTACAGAGATTCTCTACTGAGACCTTGCTTGTTTTACGACGTAACCCATGGAAGAGAACCTCATAGAGGCCGACCTGTTTCATATCAGATTATTCATGAAGCACGTTTTACCTTGCAATTTTATGAGCTGTTTCAACGAGTCACTGATTTGGCAGGCATAAAGGTTTCTGTTGGAATTATCACACCTTACAAGCTACAGCTGAAGTGTTTGCACCGAGAGTTTGATGCTGTCCTCAAATCTGATGAAGGAAAAGGTTTAATTACCATTGCGGTAGATGCCTTTCAGAGCCAGGAGTGATGTTGAATCAGGAGGAACAGGCATGAGCTGCTTTTTCCCTTTTTCCAGCTATTTCCTTTTATAATTAAATGCATGATTATTGCTTGTTCTCCTGGTAATTGTGTGCTGTGTTGGTTTGAGATAAGCTCTGCGTGAGATTTTTATCATTTGAAATGTTGTGTGGCTTTTGCACGCCTTCCCCGCCAAGAGTGTATTTTCTTGCTTTTGCTAGATGTGTGAGGGGTCTTATTAGATACGTCTGTGTTATGCCTGTAGGAGCAGTTTTCTTCCTTCTGCGACCTGGTTTTGGACCTTCCTCAGCATGGCAATGAGGAGTTGTTTGTTTAAGTGCTGTCCTCTTTAGAAAACAAAAAAAAAATGTGATTTGCTTTTTACCTCCGTTATGTATCCCTATGGTTATAGAGGAGAGCAGGTGATAAATGAATAAAACTATTTACCTCTGGAGAAGAAGTGTATTTATTGCCCTTTTGTTGTTATCACGGTCTAATATTAATTCGTATTGGAAATGATACTAGAGCGACCCTTGCTCATCCTTTTCTTTTTAGCAATCTAGTTTGGTATAATCTCATCCCAATTTCATCCCTGGGAGGTCGACTACAAGGTTGGAACAATGTAAATTTCTTTTTCCTTTTTGAAGCTTTAACGAACTGTGCATTATGCTTGTCGGATGTGACTGGCTATGACTAGATAGTGGGTTTGCGACGCCGTCTTATGCAAACATGTTTTGGCCAAATCTAACTTACTTACCTAGCTTATGATGACCTTAAAAATTTTAGTACCCTGGCCAAGGGATATCCTCGTCAGTCCTACATTTGTATTACCTCCCTAACTGGTCTTATGAAAGGTCCATCGGCTTCTTTGAGATGGAAAATTTGAGGGTTTGTTATAAGGAAAACCTTACTCAAACCTTTGGAGAAAATACTTAAAGTATTCAAGGGACTCTCGTTTTGTACATGGGATACCCTATGCACCCGACATAACTGTGTAAGTTACTTAAATATTTTTATTATTATAAGAAAATCTTTTCCTTGTCGGACGCCCCCACGGTAGTGAGTGCAGGAACAATGTTTTACCCCTTCCGAGCAACAAACAATGAAGTATATGTCGGATGTGGTGAACATGGAATTAAGTCTGAGGCTTGAGATGCTTTCGGGGACCCGTGAAAGGTAAATTACATTTACCCCCCCCAAGCAACAATGTTTTATGAGACCCTTCTTCGTCATATCGGTAAGTAAGTTAGTAGTGTATAACATTGAAATATTTTATTATGTTGGGAATGAAGGGGTTTTCGTTGAGGGATGTGCGGAGTTGGCACTTGCGGCTTAAGAGAGCTTTCAAAGTTTCAACTTATCATTCGTGGACGTTGTTAATCTTGAATATATAATTAAACATTGGGTATAGTAATCAAAAACGTCAGCTACATTTTTTAAGGTGTACGCAAGTGCAATGCATTCCTTTTTACATGATCTTTGAATTGGGTCCTTGAGTGGCCATAACCCCCATAGGCTGTATGAGTTTTAGTGGACTTGTGTGGCATTCTTGCTCTGAGTAGGGATGTTCGGAATAATAAATCTTGTTACCTTTTTTTTGACATTATCAGGAGAATTTACTATTTCTATATCGGGTGGTTGTAGTACGATTCCTTTATTCTGTTTTGTGAATGTGAAGCTGCTATCGCTATCTTACTTAAGGAAAATAAAAAGGTGTATTATGTGGGAAATTTGTTATAATTTAGAATGTAGGGTGTAAGGGTAACCTTGGATAGAAAATGCACAATTTTGGCTTTCATATGTTCTGCAGTGTGCCTTTTGTTAACTAGATATCTATTTTGTTTACCTTCATACAAATTACTTTTGCTTATGCCTTGGAATGGAAATCATGCACTAGTCATTCAATTAATTTTGATGAAATATCTAGGAAAAGGGAATGCATGCTCATGCCAGTTCTTTTGAACTGACAAAAGCTAACATGTTTTTGCAGGTTGTTTTTCCGAGCTCAAGTATGAAAGAAGTGGCCGTTGTAGTTGCATAGATGATATCCACTTTGGTGCTTGTACGTTGTCTTTTATGGTTAAACTATTGATAACATCTAGTGGAAAAATTTTAGAAGAAGGGTCAGTGCCTTAGTAAATGTATTGTAGAATATTGTTGTTGTAACTGTCAAACTTTGCTCTTGAGTTAAAATGTTGAGTTGTAAATCCTACTAAGGCATAGTAGCAATGAGTTTGTAAGCACTATAAAGTGGACTGGATAGTCCTTATAAAAGTTAAACGAAAATTTATGTATATGAACATATTAATGTAGATGTGATCCACTTGAAACCTTTGAGACCTGGAACAATCAAGAGGAATCTATCTTTTGTAACAAAATATGATTACTTGTTTTTCCCCCGAGCTAAACTAATAAACACTATTTTTTTGGTGAAACCTTAAATGATTTCATGGTGATATTTCCTAAGCAAGGTCAAAATTTGATCCTTAAACAAGAAGGTTATTGTTATGAACCCTAAGCGGTACTTTCCACTCAATCGGAGCTTATGCCTTCACCTGTGCAATAGAGTTGTGGAACATGTGTTAGAAGCTTGAGTAAGATTAATTAACCTTGTAAGAAATGGAAAATGTTCTAAAATCAAATGAATAAGAAAGATTTGGACATAAAATTGATGATCCTAGTTTAGAAAGCTTGGCCTTAAGCTATTCAGTCAATAGTTGAAAAGAAAGAAGTTCTCCCTTGTGAAAAGAATTGTGTGAATCATTACATGAAATTTTATAAGAACGTAAGTTAAGAATTAAGAGACACTTTAGTAAACAAGAAAATTTAACAAGAATTTCCTCATGGGATGCCCCTAAATGTAAGTGTGTCATGTGGTTGGACTTCCATGTTGTCTTGTAAAAAGGAAAAGTAAATTGTCCTTGATAGGTGTGAACGTTTCCGTGCTGCCTTTATGGCCATCCTTGTATCAAGTTGTTCACAGTGTTAGTTGTATCCTTGGTGATGGCATGTTGCGTCATGTTATGTGTCAAGCAAGTCAAAAAAAAAATTATCCTGTATTTCACTGTGTTGTTCGTGTGTGTGGTTTTGGGTCGTTCGAAGGCATATGACGGGCATAAGAAGTACATTGACCAACATAGGACCAATCGTAGTTTTGATGTGGGCATGAAGGTGTTCCTTCGTGTCAAGCCACACAAGAGACCTATACATTATGGAAAAGGTTATAAGTTAACTCCTAGATTCGTGGGTCCTTTTGAGATCTTGGAGCGTATCATCCCTTTGGCCTACCGACTAGGATTGCTACCTAGCTTGTCTCACGTACATGATGTGTTTCGTGTTTCAGTTCTTAGGAGATATGTTGTAGATCCTTCTCATGTGTTAGATTGGACATCATTACAGGTGTAGGATTAAAGGTAGATGATGGTGGAGCCCATTTGCATTATAGATCGTAGGACCTCGGGCCTTCGACGAAGAGAGATTGATCAGGTCCGGGTGTAGTGGGATAGATATGATGAGACTGTAGCTACATGGGAGGATGCTACTTTGTTACAAGTTTAGTTCCCACATCTGTTCCAGTGACTTCCAGGAGGAAGTTGAGCCTAAGGGGAGGGGGATGTAGTGCCCGCTTTCCTTCAACACCTTGTGATATTGATCCTGATACTGCTAACTATATTATGGACATTGTTATAGTTTAATTTAGCATGATGTTAGATGTTAGATCATGGTTTATTGTGGAATTTGATTCATATATGGTGCATGATGATTATTAGAGACATTTTGGATATTGATGTTGATATATTGTTTGACATGGTTACATTATAGATGTTGTTCGGACTTGTGATATTTGGATATTTTGAGTAGACCTAGAAAATGAGAATTGAATTAAAATTGGTGATGATATAGTTGTGGATGAAATTGTAAGTGATACTGTTGATTGTCTTGATGTTTGTTGTTATTCACTTATATGTGGATGACCTTGAAATTATATTTATATTCATTTGGATGTTTTAATATGGCCACGAGGACAAAGGAGGTATTTGTATTTTGTAGGTTTAAAATATCACAACAAACATCAGGGATTAGAGACTAACCACATTGGAATTCTAGATGAATTCAACAAGGTCATCATGGCAACTTGTTTTTGTTTTCGTGTTTGATCGCTCGAGGATTCCCATGGGGATCACCTTTAAATGTGACCAAGGGTTAAGTGTATTTATTTATTTGGTTCCTTTTATTGATGTTTTTATGTGTTTATTAAGTGATGTGTTTACCCCTTTTTATTTAAATAAATTGTGGTATATAATGTGAGTAATCATATTAGTATAATAAATTAACCAACTTGGGTCATAAGAAAGAAATTATTGGAGTGGTTGACTCTTGTATTAAATGTTGTAAGATATGTGTAAGCAATGTGTAAGTGATGTGTAAGAGATATGTAAGTAAAATTTTGAGTATGAAACACTTCATCTTATTTGGAATTCAAATTTTCCTTGAAGACTATTTTTGGAGGTTTGTGGGAAAAGTTAAACTTGTCCCATACCTCTTAAATTTTCATACCAACCTTAGCTACGGTAAGAGAGTTTAAATATAGCCTTCATTATGCATTTTTTTGTAATTCTAGCTGAATGTTTTAATTGCACTTCTTGCTTAAAATTAATTTAAGTCCTTTGGGGTATGGGCTTCATTTAAGTGTGTAAGTAAAACTGTCATGTTATTCACCTACTTATTTATTGTGTCTTGGAGATTGAAGTTGACTTGTGAGTTGGAGTTGAGGATGTGTGTTGTGGCATCCTACAAGATCCACCTCATCCTCCTCTCTTCCCCCTTCTATATATTCGAATTCATTTTATTGTTTTGGGGTTACACCCTTTTGGTTGCTTCACTTTTGCATACTTCATTTGGGGTGAATTATTTTGTTGTTTGGAGCCCTTGCTTTTGGAGAAAGTTTGCAGACTTTTTATAGTCCTGTGTTTCGTTGATCTTGGGTTGTTTTGTATTGGAAATCTTGTTGGTTGGAACTTGGAAAAAACTCCATTATGGAGAGGTAAGAGCTTGGATCTTGAAATTCTCTTCTTTTATTTGTGCAAATGTTATTGTTGTGAATGTTTTGGCATGTGTGTGGGTTGTTTGGGTAGATGGCCTAGGGATGATATAGGAGAAGACTATGGGGTATTTTTGTGGGAGGCATAAGTGTTTTGGTGAGCTATAAGTGTAGAGGAGTTGCGGTATCGGTTCCACCTTAAAAATAAATAGCTTGCATTCCTTTACTCATTATGGGTGCCATAAGAGGTTGTGGAGGCATAAGGAAATGCGAGGAATAAGGGGTACTTGGGGAGGCATAAGGGCATGTTAGAGATTTGAAATGATATAGATATGTGTGTGTGTGTGTGTACATATATATATGTATATCTATATGTGTGTGTGTATATATATATATATATATATATATATATATATATATATATATTAGCGGTTTGTTCTCGGTGGTTATACCCATTTCCTTTTTGGGAGGCACAAGCAAAGATCCCCATATTTTTTTTGCTCCTTTGACTTGCATGATGGAGCCCGAGTTTTGGACTATTTTTAGGGTGGAATTTGATTGTGTGTTATTGAAGCCTTTTGTTTCCATGAGTTCACACATCTTCTATTGCATTGTGGTTAGGGCTCGGGGGCCAATGAAGAAGGATGGATTCTCCTTTTCATTGGATGTCTTTGTTCAGTGGAGAGCGTTGCCTTTCCCCTATTCTGTGGGATCAAATTGAAATAAAGAACCCGGAAGATCTCCATGTTGTTGTTATGGAACCGAGAAAGAAGACAAAGTGTGGCGAGTCCCTTGTGAGACTTATTTTCATATGCCTTTTCCCACTTCAAGTGGTTGACTTGTAATATTATTTGTAGTGGATAGTTATTTTATTTTGGAAATGAAATCATATGTTTAAATAAGAAAGAGATTTGCACTGAAATATGAACTATGTAAAGAGACGTGAAAGTACATTTGAATGAAAGGAAAAGAGAAAGAGTGGTAATTTGTAAAGTTGTATGTGATAAATCTAAATAGAAGTTGCATTCTTTTCCACAAATGGAGTAAGTCTTTGTGTAAAAATATGTGTGGAAATATGTTAATTAAAATATGTTTGAAAGAGAGAAACATGTATGAAGAAGATATATTGCTCTGTTTTTGTTGAAATGCATGATTTGAAAAATAGAAGTGACATTCTTGTTTTTACATTTTGATTTAAGTAAATATAACTAGTTAAAACTAGCATGAAATGTAATCAACGTTTGTATACTATGGAAAAATAGATTAATTCTCTAGTTGTGAAATGTATAAACTTCATTTTTATTCCACTATAAACCTTGCAAATTTTTATCAAAAGATACATAACAACCCCAGTAAACTATGGAAAACAATTGAAACACCATTACAATCTAAGAAAGATCAAAACAATCCCAAACAAACAAAAATACTTATGAAAATTTTATGGAACCTTTCAAATCAGGTTCAGACAAAAACTCGGACTTTTCTTTGTATAATTTTTTTATTTTTGAATTGCTAATCAATCAAAGCTTTTGAACCTTGCAATCCATCCTAAAATCTTCCAAGTAAAATCCTCCATGCCTGTTGGACATGTTGAGAAAGAGTTAATGGAAAATTTGAACAAAATTTATAAGTTGAAATGACCAATTCACTATTTAAGTGACAGAAAAATGTTTTTTTAACAAAATTACCACTCAAGCTTTATCACTATTAAAATCATAAGCTTCCCGTGCAAAGAGGACTTCGGGATCTTTCCTGAAAAATTTGGGGTAAATTCTTAAGTTTCCCCACCGACCCACCTACCCACAACCAATGATTGATTGACATGTGGCATCCTTGGGCATTAGCAGAGGGGCGGGTGATTCTTACCCTTAACATATTTCAGGAAAAAGTCAATTTATCTAAGTTTTTCCGCTGGCCCACTTCCCTATTTGGAAAATTTGGACTAACACATGGCGTTTCTATGCGCCGGGAGGAGTAGGTAATTTTGAACCCTTTCATCCTTTCAACAAAATATAAGGAAAAAAAAGGTCAATTTTTCCTCCAAAGCATTCCGCCTTTCTACCTAGGCTAAAAATTTGGACACGTTTCCCTTAGCGAACTCGGGAAAACTTTCCTTCTTTGGGCGTGAGGTCCATTCACATGCGGACTCGCGGCGTTATAGGTGTTTTTATTGCCCAAAGGGGCGAAGCGTTATGTTTTCTCCTCAAGCCCGCCGACCGAAAATTTTCTGGGAAAAATTTCTCTCCGAATCGCATAGGCCCGAGTTAGGAAAAAATTTCCTCCCCAGCCCCGCATGCCCGCTCTTAGGGAAAATTTTCATCCCAAGGTTTGTCGGCTCATATCTTGGAAAATATGAGGAGTTAGGAGGACTTCTTTATATCACTGGAAATGTGAGGAAATTTCCTATCTAATGAGATTGTTTCTTGGAAGTTTTGAGAGTTTTGATTATGAAAAAAATCTGGTTGAATTTTTTGAGTTATGGGAGTGAGTAAATGAGAATTTACCCTGTTAATTTAAATGTGTATTCTCCCCACTAAGATTAGACGTTGTAAATTTTGAAACCTTGTACAATTAAATAACTAGGGTATTTAATTATTTTGACTCTTCTTAATCATACGAGTTTAAATTAAGGATTGTTTGGCTTATTATTAATCTAATTTTAAATGGTTAGATTATCACCTAAGGGAAATTTAACTATGCTTGGGATAAATTTCGCTCTTAGTGTTTTGTAAGGTGATTTGTTAATTATTGTAATGGAATTTGAACTTTTTGTTGTGAACACTTTAGAAAAAAAAAAAAAAAAATCCCATAATTTTTTTGACCAATCCTAGGTTGTTCTTGGGTCTCAAGTGGGTTGTTTTAAGCAGCGGCATTACATGACGACACTGAACATTTTAAATGACAAGCTTCCAAATTCATCCTCCTATACATATTTTGACACTAAAAGAAAGGATTATTTGGCATCATTTTTAAAAGTAACATAATACAATAAAATTCATTTACTTAACATAATATACACAATTACAAATAATGTAACATTCACAAAGCGAACAAAGTATAACAACATATGAAATGGTACATAAATCATGGAAATAATGAAAATAATTTATTCTATTCATAAAAATACCATCGAAATGCTCTAAATAGCTACATTTTCTTCAAATATCATGTAAATAAAAGGCACGAGTGTCCTTTTTCTTCTCCTATTGTTTGGGTACCTACAACCACCGCAGGTCGGTTCTACAATTGGTATGGAAATATGCTACACTCAAAAATAAATCCACACATTCATCATTTAGAACATTTTCAATTAAAGAGAAGATAGAGTGAGAAGAAGACAAAGTTCATTTCTCACGCATTCACACTTTCACTTTCATTTACACTTACCATTTTGGTACTAGAGAGAGAGTAAGGATGAGAGAGAAATTAAAGAGACATTTTATTTTCAATTCACAATGTCGTAACCATTTGTATTTAATGTCCATTTTCATTTCATTTCAAACCAATTTACATTTCCGAATTCATTCACGTTTTCAAGTCAACCAAAGTATCGTAGTCATTTTTGGATAGAGAAGAGGGTGGAGAGAGAAAACAACCATACATTTGAGAATCCATTACTACAACATAAAAGATCAAACAATATTCTAGATAGAATTATGATGGTATTACGAGGTCACACGCATTGCTAGAACTCAAACAAGACTCGAGAAGGAGATTTGAGCTAAAGTTGAGAAAGTTGTCCAAAACAACAAAAGTTCTTACAAACGGGTCTTGAACACACTCGTTTTAAGTTCGATCACAAATTTTGATGATTCCTACTTACTCCCCCATATATAGAGAATTCATCGTGTCTAACGGAAGTTGATTATGACGAGCAGAGCTCAAGTTACAAGGGAAAATACAGGGCTGGTTATCATAATTGCATCAGCAATTCTTGTCACTCAATGACCAAAGTGGGCCCCAAAAGCCACTTGCAAAACTAGTCTCTTAAGGCATTTTCATTGAAATTAAGGTGGGTTACGATTCTCTTATTGGAAGACAAGAGGCGAGCTGCTTTTTTTAGTTTCGCTCAATCTAACCGACAATTGTAAGTGAAAACTCGATCATGTTTTATTAGAAAGAGCACGTCACTATAAGTGATTGATAAGCTAAGTAGGCTTAAAAATTTGACATGCAATGGTGTTAATTAAGTTCAAATGACTTGGTTAAGGTTCCCCATGGTGTCCCACATTACTAGGGGTCATGCTAGGAGTTTCGGATTTGTGGTACATTTGGGTGTGGTGCTCCATGCGCATAACTTTCGGGGTCATATTTTTTATGTTTGACAATTCCAAATGAAGTAAGGTTTTATCATTGGTTGGAGTTACATTTCATAACATTTAATTTCCAAATACAAGAAATGATGAACGTGAGATTTAGTGCATGAGAAAATGGAAAGTCGATATACTTTTACACAAAACTCGTGATCCCCATTCGACGAGACAACATCAGCTTCAGGCATTCTGGCAACAGTTTTTGGCTTGCTCATGATTCCACGCTTTGCACACAGATTAACAACACATTTACAACTACAACATCTCACAAATCCTTCATTCTATTTGTATCGAGTAACTCACATACCTTGTTCTACGGCTCTTATTTGACACCGGCCATGCTTCATGAGGGTGTCCACGTCTTGCAAACTCCTCCCATCTGACATAGGCATAGAGGGTGTTGGACTGAGAAAGGTCAAAGAGAGGGTTTCAAGCAGAGGGAGAGTGCAAGAGACAAATCTGGAGAGACATATGTGGAATATCAGGAAAGGGAACTTCACATGTCTTAACCCAAGCAACAACCACTCGAAATAAAAGAATAAGAGAAGGAAAGACTGAAGTGGTGGTTAAGAAGGCCACAACGCACGTAGAACAGGTGCTCAGAAGCAGAAGAAGAAAAATCAACACAGCTAGACATTACGGTGCCTCCTAATCCTCAATCTTCTTCTTCCTCTGCATACAACAAACAACATAGCGACAACAAGTAGTTTTTGTTCAAATCAGAGACAAATGAACCCGCTTCAAGCACAGATAGAGATCTAGATCAGTCAATTAGTAAATAGTAAAATGAGGACCATTCGGGATACATATTTATCTCCACGCGCAGGGATTATTTAACCCAGAATGGGATTTATTTTACGACAGTTATCAGACGAGCTTCATCAAGCATGGTTCTCCAAAACATTCTGTTTATTTAATTATGAGAGTGCAACTGTCATGCCCACTGCACTTGCTGCGACCACCCAATTACTACTTAAACTCCAACGTTAACTTGGGTTAATGCCTTTGGTTCCCAAATAAAGTGCTTGTATTAATTATGCAAGGAAAATGACAGGTGTGCAGGTCACTTAGGATGAGTCGCACTCGCTCTCCATACCGGCTGCACGCTGACAAAGCTCCCCCTCCTCTGACATAGACCACCATATTTATTTTATTTAAATGTATTGTATTATGATTTATTTCTTTTATGTTTGGCACTACAAAGATGTTGCACAGACCTTGATTTCCTCTCGTTAATAAAAATATTTAAATGTCTTACTTTTTTGTAAGTATTTTATTTGTAAATACATAAGTCTGTTAACACATGTTCCCCTTATGTCGAACCCCCATCTTTCATTCCTTACTTGAGGGTTATACATAACCTAACTTTCTAGTTCATTTTGACTCAATGATAATGTTTCCATTGAATTTAAAACATCGAAAAACATACAAAATAATTAGTTACCTGCATATATACTTCTGATGTTCCCGAAAAATCAATAATATTATCTAACGTTTTTAAGCCTAATTTTTTTATAGCTCTTTGACGAATTCAAACACAAACTTATCGACGTACATTGAACTCTTCCTGGCTACTCCAATGGTTGTGTTTTTCTAAGTATATTTTACAGCAATGTTCGTACTGAACTTACTCTTCTCAATTGGAGCGGTACCATTCCTGATAAATTTTCATTTGAGATTAAGACAAACCTTAGACTTAGAAAAGAAGTAAAGTGAATAAAAATCTCCGGTATATTAGTCCAAATCAGTCACTACAAGATTCGATCCATCATTAGTCTTCACCATTCTGTTATCATAAAATCTCCACGTATATCAGTCTTGTCTAGAAAATGACTTGATTCCAATTTCCGCTCATCTGTACGTACTGATAACTTAGGCAGAAAAAGCATAGATGTTGATAAAACCTCTGGGTATTATGATATGATCGGAGAACATTTCACGGCTACTACTTTCATAAAAATTCATCGCGCAGAAAAAGTAAAGATATTCTCTTTTATATTTGA
This sequence comes from Taxus wallichiana var. yunnanensis, assembly GCA_018340775.1. Taxonomy (NCBI): domain Eukaryota; kingdom Viridiplantae; phylum Streptophyta; class Pinopsida; order Cupressales; family Taxaceae; genus Taxus; species Taxus wallichiana. The sequence continues at coordinate 171,602,996 of CM031236.1, forward strand.
AAGGTATTTTGTCCACATTCGTACATACAGAATAAAAATTATATCGGTCACAACCGTGGATGCAGAGTTTTGTTGAACCTTTAATTACATTTTACACCCTTATCGTAATCTAATGCACAGATATTTTGTTTTCATGGGTTGTGGAGTTTCAGTTAAAAAAATAATGGCAGACAATTAGCTACTAAACTTAACAAAAGTGTTTGGGAGGACTGTATGACTCACTCAATTTTAGATCATTCCTTTTAGTTCATGGCTTATGAAGTCCTCTCAAACACTTATGTGAACAGAACTTCACAAAAGTCTTTAGGAGGATTCTTATACGACTCATTAACTCTGGCTAAATTTAAATATTTGTTCTTTTCTTTCAATGGTTATCTAATGCACTGGTTTATTGGTAAATAATTATTATAAAATGAATTATATACGGATTTTTCATTTTGTAATAAGAATTTGTATTTTTAATAAAGAAATAATTTCTATTATATAGATAAGAAAATATAAATAATTATTTTATCATGAAAATTTTAATGATATTTGAAGCAATAATAAGTTGGTATTTACAAGGTTTTGTATGACAAGAAAATTAAAATATTCAATTCAATTGAAAGCTACTTTTGAATGTTTTAACTTGAAAAAAAAATATTTGTTTTAATTTTAGAAACCATATTTGTCTATAATATACTAGATTTATTTATAAAACCTCGGTGTTAAAAATAACTATTTGTAATAGAGGTTATATTTTTCAGATCTTGCATACACTATTTACACACTCAATGTATGTTTTGTAGCCATACAATATATGAACTATTTGTTAATTTATGATAAACATAATTTATAAAATCTTAAAATTATGCAATAAAATTATCAATTTTAATATACGAAACCTTGGTTAATTTAAATCAATTTCGATAGAGACATGGTTCTAGAAAAGATATTGGTATTTGGAACTATTAAACATTTTAGCTCATGAGTATATAAAAATTCACAATTAATTGTATATAATGATTTTATGTAAGTCATTATAAGGGATTAGAGTGGAGTGTAAAAATATATGTAATTTATTGTAAATTTAGATAGCAAAAACATAGAATATGATGTACACTTCTTCACTAAAACCATAATTAATAGAATAGTTAATTTCATCTCTCGATACTATTATTTTTCATTAGACAATCATTGGGTACACGAAATATAATTTCACAACTTTAGTCATCGTCATGGATCTCTAAAAATGTCTCTTGTTTTAATATGATATGGATATCTATGGAGGTGCTTATTTCCTTCCATAGAATGTTAATAGAGAAGCAAGACCTTGTAAAAATAGAACAAAAAATGGTATGTTTTGAGTTTCCATTATTATCCTTCCACTATCATAACATGCCCATTTATGAAGATAGTTCTTCATATTCGACACACCAAGTTTGATACAACTCAAAAAAATCCTATGTGCCTCAAGTACCTCTATCCTTATTTGTTTGAATTCCTTTGTAAATGAGTGATGTAATGCATTATGAATGCTAGACATTCTTCATAAAATTGGGATACATTTCTAATTCTTTCCCAATATTCATGTATTCATTACACATATATTATTCTAAACACATTATAAACCTATGACTTTATATACTTATTTACTTTAGCTATGGGAAATATTGTCATGTATATCTACATACAATTTGTTGTAAAAAATACCAAACAAAAGGAACAATTCATCAAGAGTTTGAATCATATATTAAATTTGACAAGAAAAATCTTTAAAAAGTTGAATAAAATCAAATTTTACCTTTAAAATGGTAAAGACACAAGTACTCAAAAAGCAATGTAGTGTTATAATAAATATTTACTCAAATTTCACAATTAAACATTTGAATAATACCCAAGTTTGATGTGTATGTGCATATATATCAAATTAAAATCATGTGGGGAAAAATAACAACATCCCTTCACTTCCAATAGGTTGTGCATGTAGCTAAGTATCAAAATAATAAATAACTAATTACTTAATATAGTATGAGGAGGAGTTGACTTCACTTATTTTTCTACAAATATATGATGTATTTATTGAAATCTAAATATTTCAGCCTTTAATGAATTCTATGTTTTCTTTGAGACCAATTGTTAGTACAAAAATAAAAATTAAAAAAATAATAGATACGTAAAAAGATTCAAGGTGATCCATATGGTCCCAAAACACTCACCTACATTGACCGAACACACGTAAACAATTTGAAGGAAAGAAGGGATCCCAAAGAGTTCAAACTAGAATCGTGGTTTAAAACCTTGATTTGATAAAATGTTGAGATGGTTGTGGAAATTCTAGTATATGTAGACAATGGTTATGCTTGTCAGATATATGTTAATTAATACAAAAAGTTCATTGGACTTTTGCGAATCACCACTTAATGGGAGTGTTTATCCCATTATATATGTGATAGATATGATTAAAAGAAAGGTGTCAATATAAAAATTAAAATAAGAAACATAAAGGTGAAACTTAGGATCAAAGTACATTTCAGTTTCTACTTATTTCGTATATATATTTGTTACCTTTACCCTTGGCCATAAGCAAAATGGAACGTATGAAATTACTATTACCATTTTTTTATTTTTTTATTGAAAAGCATATCCATATAATAATGATGAAATGTACAATGCTAATCATACAAAATCGGGTGGAAAAGATCACACCCCACATGCAAAGAAAAAGTAGCCATAAAAAGGCTACGAGTGGCACATATTACATAATCATATTAAGATAAGCTTATCAATCAAAAAAAAGTCGAGAAAAATTTGCAGAAACCAAGCCAGGCATGGAGCTAGGTGGCGGTGGCGAACATGGAGGTAGGAGGCGATTGCGGGGGGCTCTTCGGGCGGTCACCCCACCCACCAGGAGGGTTGGCATGGGTGTCAGAAATCAACGTCCAGCCACAGTCGGTTTGCGGTTGCTCCTCCTCAATGCCTCGCTAGTTGGGCGAGATGGCTAAGGAGAGCCGAGGGAACTTGGATTGATCAGGCGCCTGCCACCCAGAACCTCCACCGCCCAGCCGGCCAAACACCCCTGGTGCGGGAGGAGCCCAAGAAGGAGGCGGAGAAGGACCCCGCCAAGAAGGGGAGGTGCTCTGCCGCCCACAAACCGGACTCTGATCAAAATTGTGTCGCCCACGCGAACGGGAGCGGCGATGAGGAGAGTCAGCGGAACATGACTGACAGCGTAAGGGGTGCTTCCCCAGTGATCCAGTAGGGTCTGCAGGTGTTCCACCTCAATGCGGACTTTCTCCGCTTGAACTTGGATCTGAAGCGAGACATTGGAAATAACAACCAGTTTGTTAGAAATAATAAAAGTTCTATCCACTATCTCTTTGTTAAAAATAGCTGAATTTCTAGTTTTCCATATGTGATATAAAATAGTAGCCCGAAAAGAATGCCAAATGTTGAAAAATTTCACAGGAACAAAGGCTGGGTCCCCAAGCAAAACCATTTTCCACGTAAAGAACGTGGGTAGAAAAGGTTGAAAAAGGGTATGAATCCAAAGCAGACTGAGCATGGGGGCAGAACCAAAAAGATGAAGAAGAGTTTCAATGTGGTTGTAAAAAGGGCAGCGCAGCGGAGGAGCTCCCATAAGAATGAGGTGTTTTCCCACAGGAAGCCCTTGGTGGAGAATACACCAAAGGAAGTGAGCAACTTTGGGCTCTATAGGAATGGCCCAGACAACCTGAAAGCATTGTTTCCAACCAAAATGGGTGGAATGCAAGCTCCAACGAGAATTGAGCTTAGTGAGAGGGAGCTGCTTCTGAGCAAGAAGCTTGTAGCCCACTCGAGGTTTGTAATTTCTGAAGGGGGTGGCAGCGGGCCAATGCCAGTCAAACCACCATGGGTGTTGCGTATGAATACCAATTTTATGCAAATAATCACCAGGTATGAGCTCTTGTATTAGAGAAATGGCTTGTTTATCATTGTCATGAAGAGAAAATTTAGCTTTCAGGCTGATCCATGGAAGCCAATCCCTGGTGGTAGGATAGAAAAGGTCCTGAATAAACTTAACCCCTTTTCGAAAAGACACATACCCTTAAACTGCACTGAAAGAGCAAGCGGTTTCTCCTGATGTTGAAGAACTGGGTTCCACCATAAGCTGAGAGAGTTGAGAGAGAGCCCATTTCGGAAACCATCACCCTACCAAAGTAGGTGGGGTTTGAGGAGCTCCCAGGCTTTCCAAATACTTTTAGCCACAAAAGAACCACCAATTTTAATAGGAACAGGGCAAAGCAATAAAGAATAGTAGTTCAAACCCTGTCATGCCTTCCGAGCAGAATTTTCCAAGATTCCTCACCTTCAAGGCTGCGAAGAATCCATTTGGTGGTAAGAGAAACCCCTTGCAATTGTATGTTGATAAGGCCAAGACCACCGGTGTTTTTGGCATATAGCAAACATCCCAAGCAACCCTGTGAAAACCATGGTTCCCTTCAGAGTTGGCCCAAAGAAATTCACGCAGAATTTTTTCCAACCGATGGTAAGCAGCCTTAGAAGGAGCCCAACAGGAGGAATAGTAGACATGAGTGGCAGCGAGAACCTTGGAACAAACTTGAAATTTTCCAGCAAGAGACAAATGTTTGGTGAGCCAAAAGGAGATTTTTTTTTCAACTCGTTGAATCACATAATCCCAAAGGTCAGCAGGGGAGGCCATGAAGGCAAAGGGGATGCCAAGAAATTTAAACTGAATGCCAGGTTCAATCCAAAGCCATTGAAATCCCTCTAACCAAGGAGGTTTGGGACCCACTACCTGCCTGTAACATTGAGTCTTTTTCCATTAAATGAAAGAACCCGAAGCAAGACAAAAGGTGTCAAGACATTGCATAGCATTAGAAATAGAAGCCTCAGACTCAGCCAGGGTGAGAAAAGAATCATCAGTGAAATGACCGTTAATTAGCTACTGAGGAGAAGAAGGCAGATGAATGCCTTGGACTAAACCAGCATGAGCAGCTTTAGCAAGCAAATAGCTGAGACCTTCAGCAACAATGACATATAGAGAAGGAGCAAGAGGGCAACCTTGTCGGATGGAATGATGAAGAGAAAACCACTCAGATTGTTGACCATTGATAGTAATACAGCACCAGCATCTTGGAAGAGCATATTAATAGAGCGGATGAACCAAGGTCCGAAGCCAATAGCCTGTAGCATGGAAAGAATGAAAGGCCACTCAACTCTATCATAGGCTTTCTCAAAATCAATTTTGACAAACAGAGCTCACTGAGAAGTTTGGCGCGCATATTCCATGCCCTCCCAAACTACAATAATGTTGTCCAAGATATATCTATTTTTAATAAAGCCAGGTTTGTTCACTCCTGATGATCAAAGGTAATAGGTTGGTAAGCCTGTTAGCTAGAGCTTTGGTAATAATCTTGTATGAGACATTGAGCAAAGTGATTGGCTGCCAGTTGGTGATAAGTTCTGGATCACCAGTCCTAGGTATGAATTTGATGTTACCTTGGTTGATCAGATCTCCTAGAGTGTTGGAGGACATAGCTTCCAAATAGACCTGGTAGAGATCTGGACCAACAGTGGGCCACAAATCCTGGTAGAACTCGTAGGGAAAACCATCAACCCCAGGGGCTTTATCAGAAGCCATATGAAGAGCATCTTCCTTCAAATCATCAAGCGTGAGAGGTCGATCGCAGGAAACATGTTGACTTTCAGAAAGCTTGCAAGGAACAACCTCAGTACATTGGAGGAGAGCAGCATCATGAGCCGGAGTACAGTGGGCTGAAAACACAAAGATGGTAGTGATGCATAAAATCTTGCAATGTCGTAAAAAAAGGTAAGCCTTTGATTACCTTCCTTGATTGCTTTGATTTTGGTAAGAGTCTGGTTATATTTAAGAGAAACAAAGAACTCTTTGGTAACTCTATCACCAATTCTAAGCCAGTGAAGTCTAGCTCAAACTTGAGCTCCTCTGGCCTTATAGTGCTCTTCAAGCTGTAGTTTATGTTTCCAATGAGCAGCCTGCACTTGAATGTGGGTGTTAAAGGGAGACAGATTAAGCTCTTGAATGGCTCTCGAGTATTCAATATGAGAGGCTTCATGAGCATTTTTTCAGAAAAAAGTAGCTTGTTTCCCATAAAGCCGAAGAAAAGTAGTGGTGCGAGTGATGGCATGAGACCACCAATCAATCCAGCCAATCCCATCAACCGGTCTTGGATCAAGATACCAGATACGTCTGATGTAATCCAAAGTCTTAGGGTGAGAAATTTGAGACGTATTCAAGTAGAACTGAGTGGATTTGGGCTTGGGACACTGCAAGTTCCATTGGAGCCCAAAGAAAATAGGCTTATGGTCCGATACTAAAGAAGCATCCACCACCGAGCCCGGGAGGTTGTGTGAAATATCAAAAGAGAACCATTGTTGTTTTGAGAGAAAAGCTCTTTCAAGGCATTTATACACTCTGTCATCACCAACTCGAAATTTGGACCATCTGAACCACGAAGTGGCAGAATTTGAGTGCTTGTGGTGGTTGGGATCAAATAAAAAGAGCTTATTGCGCAAGTAAAACCAAGCTTCATGCTCCCCAGCACACCAACGCATAGGAAGCCTGCCCAATTTATCTTCGGGAGATTCCACCATGTTGAAATCACCACAAAGAAGCCAGGTAGCAGAAGGCAAGTGATCAGCCAGCCACCGCCAAAAGGAAGAGTGCTCTGAGGCATCATTGGAAGCATAAATGTTTGCCAGCCCAAGAATATGACCGTCAAAATCAAAAAGGGTCCACACCACCCGATGGGTGGGGTCAGAGCCCCACGATATGATATTGGAGGTGAGGTCAGGACTTAAAAGAGTGACAACACCACCTCGACCATTATCATGCGCTGACATCTGGCAGAGAGAACCAGGCCAGATGGTACGCATAGCAGAAGAAAGATGGAAGCCAGTGATTTTGACTTCCTGCAAACACAAAACCTGAAACTTTTTAAAATACTTACAACTGTCTCTGACAAGATATCTCATGAGTCAGATTAGTGAGCCCCCTAACATTCCATGAGTAAACAATCATGGAGAACTATCAAGGTGCATGGTTTCCTCCTCGAGGCTGGATAATGCTCCAAAATGGTTAGAAAAAGCAACTTCTTTGTGTATTCCCATGCAAATAGTCTCCAAGCTCAAACTGTCGGTGAGGTCTCTGTGAAAATTCCTCATCAGAAGGAGGGGAGGGACTTCGTGAATGGCGTAGGGCTGATTTTCTCTCTGTTGGAATAGTCAAACCGCCGGCAGTGTTATCCATGAGGCTTGAGGGTTTGGAAAGCGAGGGGTGTGAAAAAATAGGTACCGATGGGTGGGAACTAATGACAATAGCAGCTTGAGGAGTCTGGGAGATGGCAGATGAGGGTTTGGGAAGGGTCGTAGTCAATGATTTCACAGGAGCAGAAGCAGAGGCATTCACTGGTTTATAAGTGGCAGCTTGGGGTTTATTGCGAGCCGAAGGTTTACGGCCAGTGATGGTGGTCCATCCATCAGAAGGGGGTGTTGGATTTAGGGTCGGTCGGGGGCTTTTCAACAACATTGGAGAGTTTTTCTGCATGAGGGGACAATCCTTGATCATATGATTAGTGGATTGGCACCGAAAGCAGGTGTTGGGTAGGTTAATATAAAGCACCTTCTGTGCAAAGTGAGTATCCCCCACCTGGATGTCAAGGGTATCCTTAAGGTCCTTTGAGAGATCAATTTCCACACAAACTCATTTCTGGGGTCGAGCTGAGTAAAATTTGGGTTGTTCATGGCAGATGAGATGACCCAAGGGTTTGATAAGCTGGTCAATAAATCCCCATAGAGGCAACGACAGACCTAGAAATTCAATCCAAATAGGAATCTTGAGTTTGGCTTGCTCGGAGACTTGAAAGTCCCGAGTCCAGTGGGAGAATACCACAAGGGTGTTACGAATAAACCAGGGACCATGGTTGACAACAACTTTGCAATGCTCAGCATTAGCAAAGTGAAATAGAAAAAAACCCTTGGTCATATTCTGAACTCCTTCAACTTTGACGCCGTGGGGTTGCCAATGGTTATGAATCCATTGACGGAGGATGCCTTCCGGGGGAACTCGGCCCACAAAGTAAGCAACAAGAGAAAAAGATTCAAACCAGTTGCATGCTTTATCAAACACAGGTAAATCAAGCACAATATTGGGGAAAGAGTATCAAAATCCTTACCTCATCGAATACCTTCGGAACAAATTTCCTCACTCTTTTCGGTGCCATTGTTGTCCAGAGCTCCTGCGTTAAGACCAACATCAATAGATGCATGGCCCGAGGAGGTGGTCATTATATATACTGCCCAAGGGGTGGGGAGGTGATCAATACAAAATTAATGCAGATATTCCCGCCTGGATCAGAAGATCGGCGGTGTGACGCTATGGCGGCGTACGGCAAGCCGAGCATTCACTGCGCAAAAATCGCAGAGCCTAAGAAAACCCTCTTCAATCTCTCATTGCAGCCATTTTCTTTTTACCACATCAATGCTTTCAACAATAAACATCTTATTTTTGTATTTTCCTCCTTATTTTTAATCAACGTATCTTCTATGTTACATTCATAAGCTAGTATGCATTTATTCCTTAACTAAAATACAATAGTTATAGCTCACGAGTTTTATTTTTCCCAGTCTGTAATATTTAATACAAAACCTAAAAAAATGATTATGTATATTTTGAATTATGCAACATTGATAGTTGACATATCATTTTGGTATAACCTATTAATTAAAAATATATAAGAGTGTGAAATAAAAGGATAATAGAAATGTTTATAGAAGTGAAGGATATTTCTTAGGCCGAGTTGCAGCTTTCGTATAATAAATGGACTATGATTTAAACGTGTTTTTCAACATAATATCACATTTAAGAAACATAATATAATATAATTCTTGACCAAAATTGGCCATTATATTGGAGGGGTACAAAACAATTATCGATTACTGCTTCTTAGTGAATGGGAAAATGAATAGGTATAAAATTGAATAGAAACTAAGGAATAAAGTTGTAGAGTGCCCTCTCCCATAGACGATGCCATTCAAGTTTTTTTGTCTTCACTATATTTAGGCATCAACCATCGTGGAGTGCTTTGCAGGGTCCTAATTGAGACGATAATGACACCTTACATCGAAATGGAAAACTGGAACTAGAAAGAATCATGTTTCATTTTTTTGAATTGTTTGGGAATGGGAGAAAGTTGCATACTTTAGGGTGATCATTTTTTTATAAGTTTTCTTAGTTTGAAATGATCGGAAAAGATACAACCATTTCATCATTAATTCCTTATGATTATATGCAATTGTATTAAAAAATTTAGTTTTCATATGTTCGTTTAGTTATGAAATTTAAAGCGAAAGTGTAAAGGAAGCGAGCAGAGAACTCATTCCGCAAAAGAATTGAGTATACTCATAAGGAAATTTTATTGAAGTTTCCCCACACAAGCCGTGGGATATAACTATAGATGGAAAGAATATAAATATATTTGAAACTGAAAACATAAGCAAGATAAGGGACCCATCATTTCTTGAAAGGCAAATCCCCTTTCTCGAAGTTGTGTAATGACCACTATGTCGACACACAAGACAACATAGCAAAGTATAGAATAAGTTTTTTTTGGACTTGTTCGAAGTATAGAATGACATAACAGGTGGTCACAATGGATACAACTAACTCTTTGAACATCTTGACACAACGATGACCATGAAGGCAACAAGGAAACATCCAACACCCATCAAGGACAGTTCACTTTTCTCTTTGACAAGGCACCACGAAACAACCCAACCATGATACACAATCACAGTTGAGTACACCCCACGGTGTACAATCCTTTAAGGATTTGTAATTACAAAAAAATGTCTTTCAAGATCTGAATTTACAATCTAAAAGATTCAAGTTTGATTCAAGAAAATTCTTCTTACAAAGGTGAACTTATTACTTTTATACTATTGACTAATTAGCTTGAGGACAAGTTTTCTGAATGAGGTTCAACTAAAGACTAGAAAAACTAGCTAAATTCGCTTGATCAAAAGGGACACCTTCCATCTCTCACAAGGTTTCTTATTCACCCAAGCTACTGAATCTTGATTCAGGCCTCCATTACACAAGGTGATGAGCGTAAGATTCAACTGAAGTGGAATTCCATTAAGGTTCGGAACTACAACCTCCTTGTGCAAGGATAAATAATTAACCATGCTTAAGAGAAGATTACGAAGTACTATGGAAAAGGTTAGAGTGATAAGGTCAATTTATTTCATCATCATGATCTCTTTAGTTATTAACCGGTCTTTTAATGAGACTTAAGAGTTCAACTAGATTTGGGTAACATCTTCAATTAGTGATCTCTTGATTAAGTTCGACAAAGGATGCACATGGGGTTACATCTTCAATAAGCTAGCATTTTACAATAACATGAAAGGAATGTTCTATTTCAAGAATGGTTCAAAGCACAAACCAAAAATCAAAAATTCTTCACATGAGATAAAAAAATTTCACCAACCAACAAGAAGGAAGTCAAATATTCTAGTTAAGAACAAAAGTCAAGAGTATTGGGATTTCAATCATGTAATCCTATAGATTACATGATTGAAATCTAATACTTGGTCCATCCATCACTAAAATATTTGAGAAGCCCAAAACATACTAGATACAATCATAGATGCGAAATAGAAAGGTAAATCAGTCCTTCCAGGAGGGAGGTTTCATTGGCCTAAAAACTAGAGCAACCAAACGAGTGTAAGAAGGGTAAACCATCATGTGATCAAAGGATTTGAAAACTAAAGTTCAACCCACAAACTAATTTCTCTCATCGAAAAGAGACTCCACAAGGTAATGATAAGAGAAGAAGGATAGCTGAAAAAACCCAAGATGGGCATTACTCGACAACCAAGTTACTTAAAAATAAAGTACAAGGCAGCAAAAAAACCTCCTATTTTCAAGTCCATTTAAGACGAGGTTACCATTTAAACATCCTTCCGGGTTTCATAGCATAATGGGATTCGTAACCCCAAAAGAAACAATCCATAGTTATAGTCTAAACAAGAAGTTTACCACCTCTTCCTTACAAGATCTTTTAAAAGTAATACAAGTTAACATAATCAAATCCACTCTTCAAATGCATTTAAAAGAGTCACAAAAAACCATTAATCTTAACAACGAACTCCATCATAATCATCAAATTATCTAAATAATATAAAGGGAAAGTAATCCCAAAATGTCATTAATAATTTTTTAACAATTTTTTGACATAGGCCAATAATGCATTTATATAATAAATTCCATTCGTAATCTCATGAAAATCCTCATGACGTATCACAAAATTTCATGAGTTAACAAGAGTCCTATTTTAATAATGACTACATTCATCCCAAACACAATTTGAATTTCTAACCATCACAGAGGTTTGGTCATAAAATTATGACCATTACTAATACGTTCACTAATGATCCACATAAATAAACACAATTCCATCATGAATGAAAAATAACTACACTCATCTGAATAACCCAATACTTATAAAATAATCCAAGTGCAATACCTGAATCTAAAAGATTTAGTATTCAACTTAATGGTTTCAACAAAGTATAAAATGGAACATTACTTCCCAACCCCTTTGAGTTGTTCAAAACACCTAACCATGTTTGACAAGCTCATGGCTCCACATGTACACATCAAAGAAAGGACAATCAAACATGCAACCAAACCTCTACATTCAGAGCCATCAAAACCATTTCTATTTTTGTGAGAGAGCTTAGCAACATAGTGTTATCAAAATTCATTCACTGCACCCATCTATGGGCATGGTACATTTAAGTATATATAATACAACCACTCAACTAGTAAAATAGATTCTCATCCTTGGTAATGCAGGAGAAAATTTCACAGATTGAAGAGCTTTTCAAGATCACAAGGTTATCAATTTCTATAAGTTTAGTAAAGAAGAAGGTAATCATGCTTACCTATAAACTTATTGACAAGGTAGTTACATCTATAAGTTCTTTACACTTCAATGGTCTTTAAGAGAGATTACAATTTTTAACAGTCTTCAACTATGACATCCACAACAAGAGAAAACACAACCAATAATAAAATAGATTCACACTCAGAAGAAAACAAGTTTCAACACCCTATATCCCCAAACATAATTCAAGATGACCGGAAATATCGACAACCGAAGCACATAGTTCGTAACGGAAAAATATTATAGAGATTATTTATGCAATTATGAAATAGGAGCAACTATTAGGAGAGGGAGAGAGAACTAGTCATGCAAAAACTAGTGATACCAAATAATATACAGAGGGGTAATCAATACATTCAAGGAAACAATAATTGACCACAAACAAACCCATTCAAGGTGCCATTGCAGGAAGGAAGACCATTCGTTTCATGATATTAAAAAAATGGTAGCAAAGTATTGCAAAGAGTAGACTTAACATGCATGAAATGCATTCTTTTCCCAAGTCACACACACATGACAGAGCCATGAGCTTGCTATGACAGGAAATCTTTCCCTTTTTCTCTCGCTTGTTGGATGTCCATACCACATCCACTTCCATGTTAGAACAAGTACGCAATAGCAACAAAGTTAGAAGGCTCTGTAATAGCCAACACAATTGCAAGGAGTTTTACGGCACCTTCAAGAGTCATAATTTAACATATCTTTTGCTCCAAGTAGTCCACACAGCCCAAAAAAATTTGTCACTTCCTTTCCAACAGAACTCAGAGTTACTGCCCTCTAGTGTAACCCACACTGCTAGAAAACAAAAAGGAAAAAGGCATCCCACTTCTACAAAAAAGGGGTTTCTAACCCACCAATCTCACGTAGCCAGCAAACTTGGGAAGAGCATGTCAAAAATATATAATAAAATCCACAAGTATGTGGCCAACAAGGATTAGGAGTTTCTTTCCCCCAAATGCGTGACCAGAAAAATAACTGCCCTAAGAAGATTTGGAAAATAAAAAAATTATTTAAAAGAAAGGTGTGGCCAACACGTCTTGCCTTACAACTATTAATGGAGTGGTAGGTTCTCCTCCAATGCATTACTAATGAACAAGTATTTTCAACAAAATAAAACAAGTGTATGTGGCTAGCATGGATGAAAAATTGGTGGGGGTGGGTGGATGCCTCCACATAAATAAAAAAACATTTTATAAAAAAAAATATATTTACAAAGCATGCAATGATGCCTAGATGGCCAAGGAGAAAACATTAAACATTAAACATGAACACCATGTCCTAAACAAAGGTGCCACCAACAACAAGATCCTCTTACGTGAATCGAGGCTCTAGACGAGGAAAACATAACGATACAACAAAACAACATAGAGATAATTAATATTAATATCGATTACAAACGACAATAAAATAAAATAATAATAATATAAAATAATGGTTGATCGACACATAAATTAATAATATCATTATTATCATTATTATTATTAATTTTACAACTTAAAAATAATTATAATTCATATTAATAATGATGGACAACCAAGCTTGACAATCCAAGAACACAATTTTCCTTTAATAGGGAACTCATAACGGGCGTTACGGGGGCCAACAACTGAAAAATTGATAACGCCACAAGGCAGACACAACAAAGAGGGAGAATGCTAATTATTCTCTATGACAAGGGCAAAGCCAACTAATGATCAATGAAAGCACAACGACGTTCAATGCTTAGCAACATGGTCATCTAAGAAAGAACAGGAGTAATGACGAATGGGGCATTACAAGATGCTTCTCTAAGTTCCTTGATGTTACCGATCCAAAGTGCACCTAAATGAGAGGAAATCAAAGGTGTTAGAGCTCGAGGCTCAGAACGCCCACATTTTACACAAAAAAATACAACACTAAAAAATTGGAATATTTTTTTGACTTACATTTTAGTACATATGGCAAGTACAAGAGGTCACTTAGGAAAACCCACAACACATGATATGTTTTCACAAACATTATCCCACATAGATAACATGAAACCACATTATGCACATCAAGGACACTTTTTTTTTAAATGACGAGGCACAACCTAACGATTCTACCATAGAATCACTTGTAAATAGGGTCTTCCCATGACACGATAATTATACGATTACACATTTATTACAATCATGTTTCAATCTTTAACATAATTTCCAGGAAGGCTCATAATATGTGCATCATACATTAATTTTCCTTTTGCTAGATTTTCATTATACCATTTAACATTTGAATTACATTGTATCTAACTAAATAAGGATCATCTACATTATTTAAATTACTTGTTTCATTCATTCATTCGTTAACAGGGTATTTATTTACACACAAGGCTATTTACATACACACAAGGCTAGTAGGTATTATCCCTAGGATTCACTCCTAAGGGCATGCATTTAGGTCTTATATTATACCTCTCTTATGAAACAAAACAAGTGTGAGTCCAAAGGATGTGAAGTTTTATTTTAAAGGATTTAGGGCCCTTTTTCTTTCACTCATTTATAAATATATAATTTATTTAGTAGACAATAAGTATTTTATAAGAAAATAGGTTCTTTATCCACATAAAGAGGGTTTAAGCACATTAGCGAAGAAGATCACGTTTCACCGTACCTATGGAATAACATCTCATGCAAACACTTCTTAAGGACAAGATTCAATTATAAATTTACCATAGTTATGCCCAACAATTGGTTGAGGATTGAAGGCACTAAAAATGGCAACATAAATCCTTATTTTTGTTTCTAGATTAGGTTTCAGAGCACCGATTACGTCCAAATTAAGAGGGATATTCCCTAACTAGGTTCATATGCCATTCGTAATGAATTGTGTAGCGTATTTTATAATAAGGAGATGTGTATCCTCATGAGACTACTGGTCCGAGTTCTAAGGGATTTTCTCTAAGAACATGATCACATAGTTTCATATCATACATCCATTACATAGTAGGAAAAGTGAGATTAAGATGGACTAGTCCATTGTTTAAAGGGTTAAGGTTCACATTAGAGTTTACACATCGTCAAATCCTTTTTCACCGCAATATGGTTTAAAAATGTTATATGAATGATATAAATTTTATCTTTCTCTAAGCACGTCATCTTACGGTTACGTTTCAACAAACTAATCATAGACTACAATGTTGTTAAGTTTCACAAATAACTCCTAGTATTGCACCATAGAACCCAAACACCAATAGATATTAGGTATTGAGATTCATTTATGATCCCAACTCTTAAAGGTGATTTCCAAACTTAGTTGGCGATCTTCACCACTCGACATGTATGTCGGTCAAAGAGGATTTTACACTATGTTTAATGTCATTTTCTATTGATGTAAAATCAAAACACCCCCGAATGGCCTCAGATCTGAGGTGTGCATCTAGTGTGATCTACAAAACATTGGACCATCTCTCAAGATGTGGGACTTGCCAACTTGATATGGCCCTCCAGAGAAGGCTTATTCCTTCTCCTAAACTACCTGCCACAAGTTATTCTAATGCGGTTAAACTATTTAATCCTATTCTAACATTCCAAGGGACCAGGGGAGAGAAATTGCATGAAAACAAAGGTTACATTAAAACCATGATACACTGAGAGAAGGAGGTTGCTGGTCACAATCTCGAGTTACATAAAGTGGAGAGAGGTCAGCAATGGAGAGGATGGACAGATGCATCATAGACCAAAGATAGAGTTCACATAGAACACCACTTCAAACACATTAAACAAAGCTCCTAAAACCTATAATAGACATTAGAAGTATGCATAGTACACCTACTGAATGATGAGACGTAAGAAGAGACAATAAAATGAGGAAGGATGGAAAAAATGCATCACAAAACAAATTTTATTGCTCCATGAGTTCACATAGTACATCATCAGTGGGCAAGAGGCAAGAAAATGCCATTATAGAGCCATGAGAGGAGGCTTAAGCTCCACTTTCCACCCTAAGGAAGAAAGAGAGAGGGGGAAAGAGAGAAACAATGACCAAACTTTAGAAATATGCCCCTCCTTTACAATATATAGAAGAAAGAGAGAAGGAGAGAGGGAAAATTTGAATCCTTCTTAAACCACCCCAAGATATGCATTGTATTCACCTAAAACAATTATGTGATTTACTAAAAAACCCATGCATCCATGTGTTATTCCTTTCTGGACAAGAAAAGAGGTACATTCTTCTTCATGACGGCAGGTGGGAGACTTGACAACCTCAAAAATGGTGGGCCAAAATAGTAATGGTGGTAGGTGAGTAGCAGGCGCCGTGAGATTTCCAAAAATTTCCTTCTCACCTGAATCTGACCTTCTAGTTGAAATATATGGCCATCTAAAGGAACTTTGGGTTTGGGGTCTATCCTGTAAGATCTACATGGAGCCCTATGCATTATTAAAGATTTTGCTACCCTCTTTCACTCTTGAAGCTGCACTAAACTGACATGTTACATTATCTCGTGGGCCTACTTATTGCCTTTGTGTTGTTCTGAGTCCCTCCCATTGGTGGAGATGTTACTCTTGATTTGAGACACGTTGAGGCTTAGTTGACGCTATTGTACTTAGTTCATTCGGCTTGATTCCTTTCTCGATCCCTCGACTACGGGCGATCCGGTGCATGTCGGGAACTACCTCTGGATTTTAACCTTGAATATGCATCGAGCTGACACATGGAGGCTTCCTTTAGCCTTTCCCGAGCTTGAGTTTTCAATGGTGGTGTCCCTTCTTTTGGACTTAAGACACGTGGAAGGCCGGAGAAAGTTTGGGGTCTCTCTTTGGGCGCGCCTTTTGAATTTGTGCCAATGAGGCACGTGGAACCTTCCGCTGATATGTTCTATATATATATTTTTGTATTAAGTCCCTTTATTCGAAAAAGGATTTATATCCGACCCAAGACATGTGGAGGCTTCTCGCTTATTTGGAGATCGTGTTTGGACCTCACCTTTGGAGGTGCGCCAATTGGAAACATGGAGGCTTTCGCTGCCCGATACTTTTCAAATGCCAACTTTGTCTCCCTTTTGGACCTTAGACATGTGGAAGCTTCGTCATTTAGGTCTTGTCCCTTAGGTCTCACTTTTGAAGTTGCATTGATGAGGCACGTGGAGGCTTCTATCGACCCTCTTATACTTAGTCGATTAAGCAGGCCAGCTCTGTCCATTTTTAGACACAGGACACGTGGAAGCTTCATGTACATTTGGGAGCCTACTCTTGTATATTTTCCTATGAAATTACGACGAGCTAACGTTTGGCTCCTTCCACGGCCCTTCTTTTTTTCTTCATTTTTTGCTTAAGTCTCTTACATTTGGCAAATGTAATATGTCTAACCCTTGACATGTGGATTCTTACATTGGATATTCTATACTTATCGACTCAACAGCTTAACTCTACCCCTTTTTGGACTCGACCATGTGGCAAGCTTGCGCTTGTTTGGGGACCTTCCTCTCTTGCACCTTTTTGAATTGTGTTGGGCTACCGTGTGGCACATTCCGTGAGACCATTGCTTTTCTCTAAGTCAATTCGTATGGGAAGTCAAAAAACTTCGAGCCCTTGCTTCGATTTTCTCTTGTTGAGCCTCTAGTTTCCTTTGACATTTTTTTCCTCCTCCATTGTAAAACCCACCTGCCCCTCAGATATGGGATCGATTGTGAGCCCGGTGGACTGAAACAACCCTTCCAATTTTCTTATGCAAGGTCATGTTTGACCAATTTTTTCAGGGGGGAAAAATTATGATAACAGTTTGGCAACTCACGGGGACATCTACCTATTAGATGAAGTGAACAATTACCTTGAAGTATCCATTGGGAATGGATTCATGAATGATAGCCTAATACTGATCTTGCCCCTCAAACACGAGCCCGATTGTTGGCACTTGGTGACTCGAGCTTGCCCCATTGTCCGCACTCTCATTTTTCATAAGAAAATCATGAAAATGAGGTTTTGAGTGTAGGAAATTGTATTAAGTTGGGGCTTTCACTTGCTCGAAATAGACTCCTCTCGGAACTATATTTTGGTTTGTCTGTGTTTGGATCCTTTTTAAATTAGCAATTGTTACAGGTAACTATGGGTCTTTCTGCCATGAATCTTGAAGGGCTTGGCGCATTGACCTCTGGAGCAATATGAAAAAAACTTAGATACTAATATTAAATCATATAAGCATCAAATAAGACATTTAGAGTTTGTAAAAGCACTTATTCTGTTGAAAACAAACCTACTCCTACTCCTACACTAACCCTAACAAATAAAATCTAAACAAATCCTACCACAGGCAAGGAGAAATAGCTTCCCTTTCTCAAAAAATGTGGCCATGTATATGATTTGGCACTGAACATGGCTCTTATTATGAGTGAGAAACCAACAAGAGGCCGATCTTCCACCCAAATCATCAAGGTATCAACATCAATCAAAAATACCTCCTCAAGTTGATTGGCATTGGACTTATGGAGGTGTTGATGGTGACCCTTGGTGCTTTGAAACTTATTCTCATGCCTTGAAGTGGGTATGACTAGTTTTGGATTCTCTCTTACCTCCAATGAAGCCAAGTACCTTATAGGGCATGGTCTGGTCCTTTGAATGTTCCCAAGGTTATGAAATTAAACTCTAAGGATGGAGTCTTCTCACAGACCTTCTTGGGCAGATGGTATGGAAGAGATGGGATCCTTGTGCTTTTTCATTCCTCCTCCTGAGAAGAACATGGAAGATCATGATCCTCCAACCCTGGTTCTAGAGAGCCTTTGTGAGACACAATTTTTTTTTCTTGAATACTCCCCTCCATTGTAGTAGAATCATGTGCTTGGAAGGTGGATGATGGAGGAGTAAATGATGTGATCTCCTTGGGCTCCTCTCCATCAATACAATCCTATAAGTCTGACATACAATCTACCTCCTCATTGTCATGCTATGCGCACTCGACCTCCTCCATGGTGTCCTTCAAATCTATAATTTTCTTGCCATGGTTCCTCTCATCCTCAAACATGAAGTTTGAAAGCTCAAACTCTTCTTTGACATCATATCTTGAAAGGGATGAAGTGAGAGGAATAATTGAATGTTCTTTTGTGGACTGATCTTCACTTGAAGCCTCTAGGACTATATGGTCCTCCTCCATGATGGATTCATTAATCAAATTAGGCCCTTCAAATGAGAGAAAAAAATATTCAATAATGATTTCTTCACTAAGTGGCCTCAACTCTGATTTGATCTCTCCCAGCTGCTCCTCTTCAATGGGACTTGGAGCTGGTTGTTCTTCCTCTCTCTTGACTAGTTGTGCAGCTTGGATTAGATCAACATCCTCTTTAGAAAAAGTTCCATTATGGACACTACATTCAGAGCATACAAATTGTTGATCTTCTTCCTCTTTTTCTTTTTCTTGTTCTATTGCAAACTCAACTTCCACCACTTGCGGTCCGACCTTGGCCTCCTCGAAGGTTTAACCATCAACAATTTTACGTAATACCAGACACGAGAGACAAGATTACCAAGCTCTTTATCATTTCTTTTCTTCTTGGTTCTTCTTCTTTTTGCTCCCATTGGTTGGGTTCTTGAGCTTCTTCCCGACATGGGCTCGGGAAAGTAGGAGGAGTGGTGGGTGGGGTCTCCATGAATTGTTTCTTTATCTGTGGTGGAGGGCGGAGCTTTTGATTTGGAAGATAAAATGGGAGAGGAATTGAGACAGGATGGGAGACTAGAATATGGAGAAGGGAAATCAACACTTTGGGAAGTAGATGGGAAGCTTGGAAATTGATTGCGGGATGAGATGGTGCTACTTGGGGAATAGAGAGGAAATCAAAAGATGATGGTGCAGGATCTACCCATTAACAAGGCTCTGAACAACAAGTTCATAGGCGCTCTATATCCTTGGTCCACTATGAAAGATGAGGTAGTATCTCAACCATGAAAACAAGCTTCTCTTGCAGGCTGAAATGTCTTGGTATAGGGCCGACCCATGGACAAGGTTCCCTATATCCAATTCTGAACACTTTCATATGAGATGTAGCCCTTGATTGTACCATATGTGCCTCTATTTTTTTAATCTTATCCTACAAATTAACATTCTCCATATAGTTGATTTCACTGCATGTATATCCCTCTTAGCAGGTTCCATAGCCCAATTGATTTTGAGTGCTTTGCTCGTAGGGGTGGCCATAGTGATTTTGGATTTTTTCATAACACTAATCTGGAGTAGTTGAGAAATACATTGGAGGAGGACTGCACTATTGTAGGTGTGAATTCCATGAGGGTAATGAAGTCATGATTGCACAACTTCTTGGAATGAAATAAAATGAAATATATGGAAGGAATAATTGATGAAAATGGATGGGAGAAGGTCTACAACTTTAGAGAGTGGGTTTTTGAATAGATGGAGTCGTTAGATGTGCTAAAAAGTGCCTCCAAAGGTTGAAATATTCACCAAGAGAACATCAAACATGATGAAGTGAAGTTGTAAGGTGATTCAAATTTGTCCCACGAGGCATGCCAAAGCTGTTGATGCAAAATCATAACACCCCGAATGGCCTTAGATTTGAGTGGGCCATCCGATGTGATTTGCATAACATTGGACCATCTCTCAAGTTGTGGGACTTGTGGACTTGAGATGGCCCTCCATAGGAGGCTTTTTCCTACTCCTAAACTACATGGAACAAGCTATTATAATGTAGGCAAACTATTTAATCCTAATCTAACCTTGTAAGCAACTAGGGGAGAAAGTGCATGAAAACAAATCCTACACTAAAATGGTGATAAAGTTGAGAAGGAGGTTGTTGGTCACAATCTCAGCTACCTAAAGTGGAGAGAGGTGAGCAATGGAGAGGATGGTCAAATACATCACATACCAAAGATAGATTTCACATAGAACACCACTTCAATCCCATTAAACACAGCTCCCAGAACCTATAATAGACATCAGAAGTATGCACAGTACACCCTGCAACGATGAGAGGCAAGAAGACACAATAAAGTAAGGATGGAAAAAATGCATCACAAAACAAATTTTATTGCTCCATGATTTCACACAGTACATCATCAGTGGGAAAGAGGCAAGAAAATTCCATTATAGAGCCATGAGAGGAGGCTTAGACTCCACATTCTACCCTAAGGAAGAAAGAGAGAGGGGTAGGAGAGAAAAGATGACCAACCTCTTGAAATATGCCCCTCCTTTACAATATATAGAAGAAAGAGAGGAGAGAGGGAAGAATTTGAATCCTGCTTCAACCACCCCAAGATATGCATTGAATTCACCTACTCCAACCACCCCAAAAGCATTGAAATTTACTTGCAATAATGATGGGTTCCCTGATAGAGTCCATGCCTTCACGTGATGTTCCTTCTGGGTAAGAAGGAGGTATGTCCTTCATTATGGCGGTAGGTGAGAGACTTGAATACCTCAAAATGGCGTACTAAAACATGATGGTAGTGTGTGACAAGGCATCACCGAGAGCTTTCAAAATGTCACTTCTTGTCTAAATCGAGATTCTAGTCAAAATATATGGCCGTCTGAAGCCGCTTTGGATTTGGGGTCTATCCCTGTGACATCTACATGGGGCCCCACACATTATTAAGATTCTTTTTCCCCTTTCACTTTTGAAGTGGCACCAAACCGATAAGTACCATCTTCTGCGGGAATTTTTGTTTCTTTTGTGTTCTTCCTGAGTCCCTCCCATTGGTGGAGACATTCTACCTAACCCAAGACATGTGAAGGCTTGACGCTCATTTGGAAACCGACCCAAGATTTTACCTTTGAAGTTGCACGAGATGAGGCATGCCGAGGATTTCGGTGACCCTATTGTACTTAGCCGATTCAGCCTACTACCTTTATCGGTCCCTGACTACGTGGCAAGATGGCGCATGTTTAGAGACCACCTCCGGATATTAACCTTGAAGATGCACTGAGATGAAGCATGGAGGCTTCCTTCACCATGTCCCATGCTTGGAATTTTCAATGGCCAGTGTCCCCTTTTTCAAACCTGTGATATGTTAAGGGTTGGCGCAAGTTCGGGGTCTCTCTTTGGGCTGCGCCTTTTAAATTTGTACCAATGAGGTAAGTGGCACCTTCTATGGGCCTGATCTATTTTTTTTTTTTTGATTATGTCCCTCTGTTTGGTGGGGGATTTATGTCTAACTCGGGACACGTGGAGGCTTCTGCTCATTTGGAGACTTAATTTGGACCTCGACCTTCGGAGGTGCGCCGATTGGACACGTGGAGGCTTCCGCTGCCCTAAGAATTTTCAACTACCGAATTTGTCTCCTTTTCGGACCTGGGACACATGGAAGCTTCGCGCTCATTTAGGGACTATCCCTTGGGTCTCACTTCTAAAGTTTCACGATGAGGTACGTGGAGGCATTTTCGACCCTCTTATACTTAGTTGATTAAATGGCTAGATCTGTCCCTTTTTTCGGACTTGGGACATGTGGAAGCTACACGCACATTTGGGAACCTACTCTGGATTTTGTCTTTTAAGTTGTGCCGAGCTGACATGTGGCTCCTTCCACAACCCTACTTTATTTTCTTCATTTTTACATAAGTCCCTTACATTTGGCGAAGGTACTACGTCCCGACCCTAGACACATGGAGGCTTCTGCTAGGTCTTCTATACTTATCCGAATCAACCGCCATATCCACCCCTTTTTGGACTTTGATCTTGTGGTAATGTTATCACCGAATCACAGCACCCCTGGATGTTGATCAGATTTCTAGTTTGATCACTCTAAGCATCCAGTGTGATTGGATAACATGGGTACTATCTCCAAGTTGTGGGACTTGCTACTTGAGACAGACCTCCAGAGAAAGCTGGTTCTTGCTCCTAAACTACCTGCCACAATCTACTCCAGTGCAGGCAGGCTAACTATTCTAATCTAAAATTCCAAGGGACCAGGGAGAGAAAATGCATAAAATGAAAGCCTACACTAAAGCGGTGATACACCAGAAAAGAGGGTGTGAGAGTAATCTCCAAATGTGTGAAATACAGAGGCAAAGTGCACACTAGAAGAGGTGATGACAGTTCACCATAATCCAGCAAAATGCACTCACAGCAATATTCCAAGCACACACAATGATAATGAATTCCTACAAGAACATAATAAATAGACACAATATACTTGTAGAAAGATTAAAGAGGCAAGAAGAATGCAAGGAAACACAGCAGGGGAAGATATATCCACAAACTGATATTTTATTGCTTCATGATATGCATGCTTCAATCTATTACAAGATAAGGGCCTGATCACCATGTAAGGAGTCCACTACAAGGGCTTGCAACATACTCAAGCTTCACAAAGCAATTTTGTGAGCTTTGCTACCCAAAACTCTCTCCTTTATAATGAGCCCAACACTCCAATTTATAGAAAAAGAAGGAAAAGAGAAGGGAAAATGGAAATCCCAAAATCTGTCCTTCAACCACACATAAGAGGCATTAAATTGAGTGGAATGGGTATACATTACTTGCAAAAGGCTCCCCATACTGTCCCATGTGCTGCAGCAGAGAAGGAATGATGACCATGCCTCTTAATTGCACTCCCAGCTACCAAATAAAACACTGTTCTAAACCCGGCCACATTTCCTTAAAAAAATCAATCAATTTCTGATCAAATCTGGAATTTCTTGATTTCTGTGCATCGGGCTCAGAACCAATATTCCAACGGTACCAATTTTGTGTGATTTCGTTGAGAAATGCAAAAGTTATGGCCTTCTGAGTGCGGGTAGCTCTTTTGGGCATGGCAGGTGTTTTCTGTCATTTGACGGGAATGAGCATTAACTGACTGGAGCCAAATATGTTTCCTTTATTTAAATATATCTACCATCATTAAAAATAATAAATCCAATTTTTGTGACGTAGAGGACGTCGTGCTCGTTCCAGAAAGTCCAATTTTGTGAAAATCGGAGCTCGGAGTCAAAAGTTATGGCCGTTTGAAGTTTCCGGACCAAACGTTGACTTTTCTTCCCTGCCTTCGGCCATTTCGGCTTTTCGCGTCCCGCGCGTCCCTTTGTCCCATTTAGCACAGTGCTCCTTGTGCTGATTTCGGGTGAACCGGCCGGTTCGCGCCCATTTGTCCCAAATGTCCCAGTTGTTTCGGACTGCTTGTTCCCATTTCGCCCGGTTCGGCCGGTTCGCGTACTCGCAGCCCATATGTCCCATTTGCTTTCGGACCGTCTGGGACAAATTCACCCGGTTCGGCCGGTTCGCGCCCTTTTGTCCCAACTGTTCCGGGACAAAAGTTCTCATTTCGGCCGATCCGGCCGGTTCGCGTTCTTTTGGCCTGTGCGTCCCAAACTGTTTCGGGCTGCCTTGACTCATTTCGCCCGGTTCGGCCGGTTCGCGTCTTTTTGTCCCGCTTGTCCCAAAGGCGACCCTCTCAGCAGTTAGCCAATTTTTTCTTTTGGCCAGATCGGCTTTTCGCGCCCGCCGCGTACTTTTGTCCCAGATGTCCCAATTGCTTCCGGGGCCGCCTGTGCTCATTTCGGCCGATCCGCGCCTTTTTGTCCCACTTGTCCCAAATGCTTCTAGGACTAGGACTTAGCCATTTTTGGTGATTTTTCCTGGCCTGAGCTTGTTTTTTGCAAAAAATTTCATTTTCTTAGAACTTGCTCTCTTCTACTTGGACAGGGGAGTTAGAAAAAATATGAGGGGACCCTAGAAATATGAATTTTTGCCTGGACTCAATCTAATTGCTTGGGACAAAACAATTTGATGCATGTTATCAAAATTACCTTGAGCGGTGAATTTTGGATAACAGGTAAGCCTGTGCTTGTTTGGGGACCTGCCTCTCTTGCACCTTTTGGAATTGTGTCAAACTACCGCGTGACACTTTTTGCAAGACCGTTGCTTTTCCCAAGTTGACTCATATGGAAATTCCAAAACTTAGAGCCCTTGCTTTGATTTTTCTCTTGTTGATTATTTGGTTTCCTTTGACGTCGTTGGCCTCCTCCATTGTTGAACCCTGATACGAGTCTCCTCGCATGAGGTGTTCGGGATCCGGAAAAGCTCTCCAAGTATGCATTAACATCCCGCATGCCCCGCTTAGCCCTCGTGTGCCTTGGTTTTTCCTTTTTTCCTCTTCTTTTAGCCTTTTTCTCTTTAGTTACTGAAACCGCCGCCTGCACAGGCGGCGGTCTCATGAATGCCGCCACGAACAGGTGGCGGTCTAGAACCGCCGCCGCCGCTCGATCGGCGGTCCTTTACACATTTTCCAGAAGGCTATTTTTACACGACTCATGTAAATTCAATGATTTACCTGCTTTCTTTTACTGCCATGAGCTTGCATTTATGGTTCTGGTTCCCTGGAATAGTGTTTTGCCATTGTTTATAGTTTAAGAGTTCTATTTGGATTTTACCTTGGGTAAATGCAAATGCTATAAATAGATGGCTTGTGCTCAAGCAAATGGCCCCTCATTCACTTCTCATCCTCTCATTTCAGTAGTTCAGTACTTTTATTAGGATTCATAGTTTAGTTTCTTTCATTGCATGCTTATTTAGCATTGTTTTGCAGTTGATAAGCCACATATCCATCTTGTGCAAGCACTGTCATTGCTTCAGGCCCTCAAGTTTTCCTTTGAATTTCCTCTTTGCAATAGATTCAATGTTCATTTTGTTTAGAGTTCTTAGTTTAGTTCATTGCATGCTCAGTTAGCATCATTTTGTTGTTGGTAAGCCACATATCCAGCTTGTGCAAGCAGTGTTGTTGTTTTATCTAATCCATTGGAGTAGAATAGCTTAGGAAGCCATTAAAGTTGCAGGTTTTTCTCCTCAAATAGGATAGTTTCAGGTTCTGGATGCTTTATGTTGCACGACTCGTAATAAATCCCGCTAGGAATTGCATAAGCCAAGCTCTATACTCTTGCGCTATCCCTCTCCTACTTGCATTGTATTCGGTGTGTATTCTGAGTTGCCTTTATCCCAATATCTACTTCTGTTGATGCTAGCATTACACACTTTTCTGGATCCACGTGAACATGAAAGAACGAGGAGATCACACTGAGGGGACAAGATCACACACACCATCGGATTCGCCACTGTTCTGCGGAATCCAGGTTCTAGCTTTCAAAGTTCTAGTTAGAATCATATCAAATAGAGTAGTTAATTGCTTTATTTCAGTAAATTCTATTCTCGATATTGCCAGGGAAGCTGTGAGGATTGATAGTTTCTGAGAAACTATGATTCACTCCTCACTTCTGAGGTAGGATCGAGAATCTTGCAAATAGATTAGAAAGTTATTTCATTGTTTAGAATAGATCTACAAATTACACAGACAAATAGCTACACTCGGTTATTTTGTTTGTTTTAAATTATTATTTAGTATCAATTCTAAATATTTTAAATAGTTGCTTTCTTAAATTCATATAGTTCATCAGAAAATACAAAAATAGAGAAATCATATATGCTATAGATATATTGCAAATAGTTAACTTTCATTTTATTACAGTTCGTTTATATTATTGCTTTTGCATGACCATCACGGGACCTAGAGAGCCCAGGGAATACGTATTCGAGCCAATCATGCCTCAGCCCAATCTCATCACGGCAATAACCGATATAGATCAAAATCTTAGGATCCAAGTCTTCCGAACAATGGTAAGCTTGCAACAAATCAATTCCCAGTTGAGAGGATTGAACAGAGAAGATGACCAAGCACACATATTTTGGTCAAATCAACCAAACTACAGATTACCCTAGGCAAACATTCACATGACTGTAGGAGGATTAGAAAGAGAACAAACCTTTGGTTGTGATCCTTTGGTCCCACAGCCAGGTGCAGGAGATACCCTCACGGACATAGATACCAGTTTAAGGATCCAGGTTGCACGAACACCTGTGAGATATTCCGAGAAAATCACACAGTTATTGGTCTTGAATATAGAAGCTGAGAAAGCGTACGATTACTGGATATTAGGGATTAGGACTTGATTTCGTACATGACCATAGCAGGACCACAACGACCAAGAGTCTACGGTTGTGATCCACAAATCCCACAGCCTAACGAATCCATAAGTCAATCAGATATAGACACTGGCCTACGCACATTAGTATTCAGATCTACGCCACTTCCACCCACCATCATCGAACAATTGTCCTTACTGGATATAGTGGCTAACAAAGCTAGAGAATTCTGGACTAGGCTAGAGAATCACCCATAGAGTCAATTGTATTCACCATCCACCATATGACCTTATCTGGGGACGTACACAAAACTATCCCAGGTCATTTTCCACGTATTCCACAACCCATAGATCGAATCACGCTAGAGCTCGATATTGATTGGAGCCTTCGAGCAGTCATCCTTGCCGATCGATCTATCACACTAGTCCAAGTTAGAAGGGCCTTCTTTGCCTTAGATTCAGCAAATTCCATTAGTGCGTGTCGAAGACATTAGATTTCCTAACTAGTTTTCTGCATCCCACGCATATTCCATCCCCACCGGCTTCATCTCGGCATGACCTCGGGAGGTCGGGTACGTGAAAAAAAGTTACTGTAGATTCCCACGCTCACCTTACTTGTCACTTTTCCGGCGTACAAAATTGGTGAACCCGACGACGTGAAACGTGAAAAAACAACTTCCTACTTTCTCACCATAGTATCACGTTTTTCACCTTTTCATTTCTCCTCATTAGCTTTCACCTTCGCTCCTTCCCATTATTCAGGTATTCATATACCCTCTGAATATGTCGGGATTCGATGCATATGGCAGACCCCTCTTGGGACTTGAGGCATACTACGCCCAACAGAATAGACAATCATCACCCTCGCTCTCAATGTGGGGTGACAACTATTCAACTAATCAGTTGTCAACACAAACTCCAAGGATCAGATATAGCTCGTCCTTCCAAACAGAAGGGTTGGAACAACTTTCTCAAATGCAACAAACAGAGCCTTCAGGCTCGAATAATATGACGTTCACCGGAGAATCTGGATCATCTCCTCAGGTATTGCTTAGACCACAAATTAGTAAACAATCAGATTCATACCAAGGTCTAGATGATGAATATTCAGCACGTTATGCCAGGAATGACCAACGTTCTCGAAGTATGTATCCACCTGTAGGAGGTTTACAACCACAACCCGAGGTCTCTTTTCAAGAAAATACCTCTATGCCACTGCATATAGGAAATACTCTCGGAGAAACTTGGCAAGATAGTGATCAGTTCATAGCAGGATATCACATGCCTATACAAAACTATAGTATACAACAAATGCCACCAAGGCAGAATATCGTGACTTCACCAAATGAAGTCATTTCAACTCTAATAGAAAAGGTTAGAGGGTTAGAACTTGCCCAAGCAAGTCAAAATTCAATTCATGCAAACAGGGAGTTCCAATCCTCCACACCATCCTAGCCAAGTAGATCTCCTCACAGGAGTAGGCACGTTAGGCATGACTCCTCAGTATTCACAACAAATGCCAACTAGACCCACTATCTCTAACACTGTTCCTCCCGGTCTAGTACAGAACAATCCATTCCTAGACATAACCCCATCATACTTAAACATGTACTCCAAATCACCACAAGGGGATATGTTCTCCTCTCCCGGCATGTTTTCTCAAACACAGGGGCTTCCTTACGCCCCTGCCAATGCGTACGTTACGCCATATCAACAACCCGTTCCAACGCTACTCCCTCAGCAGACACCATCAATGGTCGAAACATATGCAATAGGGACTTATTCAGAATATTTGAAAGAGCCCTTAGATTTCACTATACGAAGCGTCATGCTTCCAAGACCTCTTCCCGATTTGCCCAAATATAAAGGTGAGGGAGATCCGAATGCGCATATCAAAGCTTACGCTACAGCCATTCGAGAGCTACTCCCATGGGATGGGGTTGTTGCTAAAATATTCCCAAAAACCTTGGAAGGCATTGCTCTCGATTGGTATTATAGAATACCTGAGGCTTCCATACATTCATTCAAACAACTTGTGTCTGAGTTCATCAAGGCCTTCGACATGAACAAACTGTTAAGGACAGGAATCAGGGAGTTCTTACACATCAAACAAGAACATAACGAATCTGCCCATTTCATCCAAAGGTGGCGTACAGTCCTTTATTCCTCGGCAAGCGCTCCAAACATGGATCAAATGGAACTATGTGATTTATTCCTTCATTCGCTTAGCAGAGAAGTAAAGGAAGAAGTTCAGAAGTTCCCATTACGAACTTACGATGAGGTATTGGAGAGTGCCCTTCGAATAGATCAAGCAGCGATTGATAGTGGTCGCAAAACATATGGAGCAAACGGGAAGTTAATCGCTCCCAATCAAAACACTACAAATTATCCCACTACCACAAACATTAATCAAGGACCTAAAATCCTTAACAAAAATCGGGGTGTAACAACCGATGGAGTAACCGACCAGCCCAAGAAGGTAAATGTTGTCAATACTCCATCACAAACAAACAACCAACGAAACAACAACTTTACCCCGACAATCAACACAGTGGATTTTAACCATCCACAACAACAACAACGGTGAAATCCCATACAAGGGCCAAGCCAAAATTCAACTAGGTATCAAGACCAGAATTCAAACCAAAGACAACAAACGCAAAATTTTAATAGACAATGGTTTGATCAAAATTTTGGGCCACAATACACATCAAACCAACAAACTAGGAATTACAATCCTAACTCATATTGTGGTTTCCATAAAATTCGAGGTCATGACACTAGAACGTGCCGTGATTATAATAAATTCATACAACACTTGCCAAATGAACAAAAACAACTGTTTATGGATATGTTCTTAGCGGATCCTACGTCACCAACGTCAAATACTTTTTCAGGGGCAGTTTCCCCTCAAAACGCACCCCTAAAGATCTTTAATGATCCACTCCCAAATCACGATAACAACAGACTAAATCCAACTGGGACAAACAAGGGTGCAATGACGGGAAACAATGATCATGAAGCCTCGACTTCACTAAACTCATCAGTTGCGCCACAATTAGGAAATCAGCCGAGACCCAAGATAGTCAGTTTGGTGGAGTTAGACACTGAATTACCCATCGAAGCTATAACAAGGACACGAGAATATTTCTCTCAGCCAAGTCCAAGCCACCTGCCAGAAATGGATAACATCCAACAAATCGTAGCAAAGCCAGTGGGTGCTTATGATTTAATTAATGATCTAACAAAAACCTTCTCGCATATCTCATTTTTAGACTTACTAAAGAACTCTCCTACCCACAGGGCTGCTCTTTTAGAAGCATTGGGTTTAGGTCATTTAATTAACATCACTCCACCTCCTGAAACACAGGTAAATCATGTAGACTTTGATGTTCATCCTCCAGGGCAGCCAGACAAGGATGTCGAATTCATATTCGAAATAAGTAAAATGCCTACAGATGCTGAGATCGCACGCCGAGGTGATCCAGCCTTACACTTACAAGTATGGGTTTATAATAACTACGTAAAATGGGCAATGGTTGATGATGGGGCCGCAGTTAACATAGTCCCCTTCTCTTTCCTCCAAAAACTAGGATATGGGGAAACAAACTGTTCCACCACTCGAAATACATTGAGAGGCTATGATAGCCTTAAAGCCACTTCGATAGGAACCATAATACTACCGGTCACCTTAGGACCCAAAACAATCCTGACTGAGTTTTATATTATAGATCGGGAAACTAATTATAATATGATCCTCGGCCGACCATGGATACACCGAATGAAGGCAATCCCTTCTACTTTATTCCAAGAAGTAAGATTCCTGCATCTAGGAAAGGTATTTGTAGCCAAAGGCGATCCAAAACCTTTCGATATACACCTAGCCGACTTAAAGAAAAGACCAGGTGTGCACTCGGAATTTGAACTTCCAACAAACCAACTTAATAAACCCACTGACGCAAAACCAGAGGAGAAGTTGGTACCTACAACGGATCTTGAAACTATCAGCATAACCAAAACAACCCCAACCCCCAAAGATAAGGCTAACACTATAGAAACGGTATCATTAGGGACTACTGCAAAAATCGTTGAGTTAATAGAACAAGATTTACCAATGTTCTTACCATTTGATTCAGTAGGCATAGGATATTCCCTAGGGGTTGGTTCTCTTCCAGCAGAGGATCTCTGCATGGTGGAAGTAGAGTGTGCAAACACAGCAAATACCCCAACATCTATATTCCCAGCTAAGTATTGGACTCTCCATTTTGATGGGGCTAGGTGCCGTTATGGAGCGGGGGCAGGTATAATTCTTACTTCGCCCGAGGGGAAAGTCATGCCATTTTCCTTTAAACTAAATTTCGAATGCACAAACAACGGCGCTGAGTACGAAGCCCTCCTCCTTGGCCTCACCTTAGCCAAGAGAATTGGTGTTGACAACATCAGAGTCTTAGGAGACTCGCAATTAGTGGCAAACCAAGTTTCTGAGGTATATGAAACTAAAGCCGAACACTTGCAGCTTTACAAAAATGCCGTATTAGATTTAAGCAAGGCATTTAACTTCATATCCATTGAAGCAATCCCACGAGAGAAAAATCTTCTCGCCGATTCAATAGCAACTTCAGCATCACGTTTTACTCCAAGCAATGAGTTAGAAGATACCCATTTCACGGTGTCCATTCGTGATGAACCATTGATAAAAACAATGACAAATCCCCTTTCAAGCGGAAGTGAATCTACCACCCCAGACCATGTTGATAATGATATGGCCACTTTGGAATACTTAAACACCTATGCGGCATTACATCTCTCCTATCATATGCTAGATTTGTCCTTAATTCCACATTCGTCTTCCTATTTCGGAAATCCCATGATGAGTTTTCCCTCACAAATGGAACCTAGCATATACGCAGTAGAAAATGGGGATGATTTGGATTTACCCCCAGCACCGCCTGAGTTTGAAGAGGGTAACACCTCTTTGATCGAAGAAACAATCGATGTCAACATCGGAATGGAAGATGAACCAAGAATTTTAAAACTAGGATCCTCGTTAACCCCAGAAGAAGTAGAAACACACACTCGGATCCTCAAAGAACATCAGAAGGCGTTTGCATTTAATTATAAGGAGATGACAGGTGTCACACCCCACATCGTGGTACACAACCTCGTCACTAAATCTGATGCAAAACCAGTTAAACAAAAATCAAGACCCATGAAACCCAAGGTAGCTCTCATGGTAAAGGAGGAGGTAATAAAACTCCTCCAGGTAGGATTTATCAAACCAGTCGACTATTCCCAATGGGTATCTAACATCATTCCCGTTCTCAAGAAGAATGGGAAGATACGCATCTGCATAGATTTTTGAGACATCAACAAAGCATGTCCTAAGGACGACTTCTCGTTGCCATCTATTGATGTCATTGTGGATGCAACAGCTGGGTTTGAACTTTTGTCTCTCATGGATGGATTCTCGGGATACAATCAAATCAGAATATCTGAGCAAGATCAAGCTAAAACTACGTTTATAACTCCTTGGGGAACCTATTGCTATGTTGTTATGCCATTCGGTCTCAAAAACACTGGTGCTACGTACCAGCGGGCTATGACATATATATTTCACGATCTAATTCATAAAATCATGGAATCCTACGTAGATGACTTGTTGGCTAAAGCCAAGAAGCGTGTGACCATCCGGAAGTACTCCGCGTCATTCTTTCGCGCCTAATAGAATACGGAGTCACACTAAATCCAGAGAAATGCGTCTTTGGTGTAACGGGAGGGAAGCTCCTAGGTTATATCATATCATCACGAGGAATAGATGTTGACCCAACCAAAATTCGGGCTGTCCTCAAAATGGTTCCACCTTCGGATGAATCTGGAATCAGGTCATTTCTCGGAAAGCTAGGTGCAATCCGAAGATTCATCCCGGACTTAAGCTTCGCCATTCATCCAATCAACAATTTACTCAAGAAAGACTATAGCATTGATTGGACCAAAGACTATAATGAAGCTTTTGACGCAGTTAAGCGTTTCTTGTTGTCACCACCTACGCTAATGCCACCTAAGCTAGATCACCCGTTAATTTTATATTCACGAGCTACCAATGTCTCGTTAGCTTGTATGTTGGCCCAAGAGGATGATGACAAGAGAGAACATGTGATTTATTTCATTAGCGAACAACTTTTCGACTATGAAACACGCTATACACAAGCAGAATAAGAATGCCTCGCCATCGTCTTTGCAACCAAACACCTAAGACATTATATGTTAAATCAAGAAACAAGGGTCATGGTAAAAACGGACCATTTACGAACTTTCCTCACACAAGGGTCCTTGTCTAAAAAGGCTGGACGTTTTATAACCTTAATGGGAGAATTCGAATTAACGTTTGTAAATCAGAAGTCAGTTAAGGGACAAATCATTGCGGATTGGTTAGCTGATAACCCATTAGATGGAGGTGATCTAGTAGATTTGGATTTTCCAGATGAGTGCGTATACTACATCGAAAACCGACCCTCTATCTCTGAGTGTCCCTGGTACGATGATATCATATCATTAACTATATCATGGACCATACATATCCAGAAGGAGCTACACCACAACAAAGAAGACGGTTACGCATTATCGTAGCTAAATACGTCATTATAGAGCAAGTTCTCTATCGAAAGGCGTTCGATGGAATGCTCCTAAGATGTGTCGACACGAGAAGAATCCAAGAAGATTCTCCATGAATCTCACAGCGGAATATGTGGAGGCCACTTCGGTGGCCACGCCACTGCTCGAAAAATACATCGAATGGGCTATTTCTGGCCCACTCTAGAACATGACGCAATAGAGTTTGTACGCAGGTGTCATAAGTGCCAAGAATTCTCCCATGAGATCCACATGCCGGCACAAGTCCTGCAACCAATCGCTACTCCATGGCCCTTTTCTACATGGGGCCTAGACTTAATAGGGAAATTCTCTCCCTCATCCATAGATGGCCATAATTTTATAATCACGGCCACTGAATATTTCACCAAATGGGTAGAGGCTATGCCTCTTACCACTACACTGTTACTGTATCACGCCAAGTTCATTTTGAACCAAATCATTTGCAGGTACGGTATCCCGCAAATCATTATCTCCGATAATGGAACTTCTTTTAAGAATGAAGAGGTTCGCGAGCTATGCAATAAATTTAAGATAAGCCATCATACGGCTTCCTTATATTACCCTCAAGCCAACGGACAGGCTGAAGTGACAAACAAAACGCTAAAATCCATTCTCCTTAAAATGGTGAAAGAAAACAAATGAGATTGGCATTTGAAATTATATCCGGCCTTATGGGCCCACCGAA